>CM034617.1:27231450-28431450 GCA_020080225.1 Gynochthodes officinalis
AGGAATGTTGTTGGGAAGCAACACAAGACTTCTGCTATCATCAATAGGTAGAATCTTGTTACTTTTAATGTGCATTCTAACCAATTACTTGTATATGTAAAATCAAAAAACACAAATTCATTCACGTGGATCATGCCAAATTCACAACATCCAATGAGTATGGACTATGATGCATACATCATAGAAATCTTGACAAAAAGGGTCCCCTGAAATTTCTCCAACATGTGGAAACGAGAGTGACAATGAATGTTGTGGAAGCATGTAGCATGGAACAATGAGTTCTCAAGTATACTAAAATTGAGCAAGAAAATTTTGAACACCATACATCTCTTACCATTTTGAGAACACCATACACCGCTTCAGCAATGCAGTACAAATGCAAAAAGCAAATTTTGCCATTAATTTCAATATGTCCTCTCCAGAGGAGAAAAAAAACTCTTAAACAAAACCACATATTTCAAACCAGAAAAAGAAACCTGCTTAGAATTCAGGAAGATTTCACTTAAACTCATGCACAGGAAGAACCATACCTCTCAAAAGTTTATTTCTCCAGAAATCTTCCTGTAAAATTCAAGGCAAAGCAAAAATAAGGTGTTTAATTGACTCTTCCTGGTTTCAAATCAAACAATAAGGAGAAGAAGAAGAATGATCTACCAGAAACATTCATACTAAGATCCAAGGACAAATAAGGTTATCATGAGGCTGAGTGAAAGCACTTACTGCTTCAGGATTGTCAGTGGATGCTACCTTTCTTCTCTTTTTTGCTTCCTCAAGATAATTGTTATTTGAAGAAATCCTAGGATTGGCACGGTTATCAATTTTTGTTGTTATGCCATCTTCAACAGCAAAGTTTTCACATTTGTCTACTAAACTTTCCTGACAATAATGATTCCTTTCCCTTGAATTCCCCTCATCTGCGGTTGATTTGCTTTTAATTTCATCCAGGCAGGATAAATTGTTATCATGATGTGCAATGAGTTCTTCAACTTCTTGGTTTTCATTCTTGTTATACTGAAACTTTCCCTTCTCATTTTTGCCCTGAAAATAAGCACTTCTCACAACAACATTTTTGTTCATTTTGCTTACTTTTCTCTCACTATCAACTGAAGCATGCCTTGTTGCATATTTGTCACTCACAATATCAGCATCAGCACTAACTATGTCTTGTGCTGGAACCTCATTTAATTCCTTTGTAGCCTTATGTAGAAAATATGAACTCCTCACAATCATATTTACACTCTCTGGTCCCATTTTTCTCTCATTTGGGTCTGAAGTGCGTTCCTTATGTAATGCTGTACAAGGTTTATGGATGAAATGCTGCAACATATTATGTCGTGTTCCTCTGTCCTCTCTGCTGTCTTCCACTTCATCTACTCGTATATTTATTAGAAGTTAGGCATGGATTTGGCACTGCATCTTGTAGTTTTCAAAAGTGAGAGTGGAGACTGTACACTTACCACATGTTTGTGACTCTGGTAATTCAACAGCATCAGAAGCACCCTTGTACACCACCTAGAAGTTGGTGCATAATTGTATCAGAATCATTAAGATAACAGTTTAGATAGGTATATGAAAATCATGTGAATCAACGTACAAATAGATTACTTACTGACTTGGTGACCACTGCGGTTGAGTTCATTTTCCCCTCAGGATTCGGATAAGCACAGCTCATGGTACTAAGAATTCCATTCTCTGGATTTTGAATCTTAGGTGAACCTTGTGGGGCCCTATATTTCCTCTTTGCTTCAAGAGAAGCAAAACCTTTGTATATTAAGTGAAACAGGTTGGAAAATAAGCACGAAAGATATTAGTAGAACAATCAAGAAGGGAAATTTTATGTCATATAAAAAATCTAAACATAAGAAGGCAAGGCAAGCTAAGTACTAGTCGCCAATGACAAAGTAAGAGGCAGGAAGAATAATCATCAATAACGAGGAAAACAAATGACACAAAACTACTAAGCATTGTAAATGACACAGATCTGAGAACAAATGATTTTGCAATCTAGAAATATGCAAAGAAATTCGGTTTCATATTTTTGGAATTCTCTTCTAGAAGGAATTAGAATGTCACAGCAAAATTATCAGGATTAATGCAACAGTGCATCTCCATTTTGGCTTTCAGTCTTTGCACATAATTTTTAAGCCAAAAGAGACAGCAACAAGAACTTCAAAAAGTCATTAAAAGCAAATGAAATATATATAACAACCACTGATGAATGATAAAATGAGTATATAACAGCATGTTGAATCCACAGATAACGCAGTCAGGTGAATCCCTCTAGGAGGTTGATGCAGCAATATTCTCGAGCTAATTGAGACTACCATGTGCTGGGCACAAGCTAAAGAACAGAGAATTGTAACCTAAGTACTTAAGAGATTATCTGCTGGCCAGCCCTATGGTAAAGTCACAATTCACTATTGTTATATCCAAGAAATGATTGCAATTATTCTAACCAGTTCTTTACTTGGATCTATACAGCAAATTGATGGATGAACCAAACTTATTAGACTCTACAACATCAAAGACAAAGGTGGCATGCCAAAAAACATACACAGAACCAATTACTAGGTATAAGTACACAGGAACTAGACAAGTTTGATCTCAATAGAATCACTGGCGCTAAGCTCAACACATTAAGGATACAGAAGTAGTTAGTTAACAGGTTTGTCTGTGCAGGCAAATCCAGCTTCTTCTTTACACCTTCAGGTTTGAAATTCTTTAGCTGGTAAGATTCAATGTCTACCAGTTCAGCACCATCGCGTTCACCCTTCCATTAGAGTGGAAGAAAGGATCATTTAAATTCATCAATTCAAAAAGTATAAGCTGGCAAGGAAATATATTTTTATTTCTTTAATGAGAGAAGAGCACAACTATAAGAAAGGTACAAACTCAATTAAACTAGGTCTCAATGATACAATTTTCTAACAAAGTGAATACTCAAGACAAGACTTCAAGTCTTACATCTTATCTGAATTTCTTTCGCCTCATGCAAAACCTCAAAAAAGTTATTACATTAAGAAAGTCCACAAAAATAATCATCATGCTTAGAAAATTCTCATTATCATTAAACACAGAGTTATATCTGACTAGATAGATTAAATAAATATAAAATTAAAATCGAACATAGACTATTGCCTATGACATTCTCTTTGTAAAGTCCTCTACCCACAAGTCAACTATGTCTCTCAAGTCATGGTGCATATCTCTCCTGAGCATCATCTTCATAGTTTGATTGAACTTTGCCACTCCACTATGACTCAAGATTGGGTCAAATACAAGTTGGAAATGTTAACCAGAAAAGTGATTAAGAAAAGGTAGCCTTCTGTTCTTTAACTACTCATGGAACAATCCAGTTTAGAGCATTAATCCAACAATAAGATGGAGCCTCAACCTCAACCATTTGCTTAAAATGCTTAATCTGTATGAGCACACTACCCAATACATTATATACTTCACCCATACACACTGAATTTTAGATGTTATAAAACACTTTAAGGCATAAAAATATCCTGAATCAAGGTACTGATGCAAGGTCATTTCCCCCTTCAGCACATCCCATAACGTGTTCTAAGCTGTTGAAAGCTATACCCACACAAGGAAGCCAATAGGTTAGGACCACGATAATAGAAAACCTAGGACAGAGCAAAAAATGGAGTTGGCCTTGCCAGCTAGAAATTTCACTTTCCTACAACTGCAAAATCAAATACATGAAACTAAATATAAAAAGCAAGAGATTCAGTCCCGTAAAAGCTTTGCCACAACCATAGGTCAGAATGTACAGTATTGATCAATTCAAAAGCAACATTCATCATGAACCAAAACATCTATCCCTATTATTTCATCCAATGCAGAAAGAAAAACAAATCTCATGAAGAACTTTTGATGAGAAGAAGATGTCATGCTCCACATATAAAAACACAAATAAAGCAAAGATGCAGTTAAAACTTTGTACCAGTAAAACATTAGGAATATTATGATCCCATGAGAAAAAATACCAGTTGTTTCAAAATGTAGCAGCATACCTTAAATGGCACTTTAGTTAAAGGGTCAAGGTCACCTTTTGCTATGGCTTTAGCTATATCTTGGGAAATCGATGTGTCCATGGTTAAGAAGTGATATCAACCAAAATGCAAGCTTGTAAGAATGATGAAAGTACATGATAAAAATAATGAAAGATCTCAAAGTTCAAAATTTGAGAAGAGCAATGGGGCAAGGGATAACTCAAGGATATGGGCCTAAGAAATCTAAGTTCCCATCAAGACTCTTTGGGAGCTCAAACAAATGTACAATTTCTTCTGTGACCAGGTCATACACTCGTTGATGCTGGAATGTCAATATTGCCTTCTTGAAAGTCTCTTCATAGGGTGAAGACACTGCCACACTACTGTACTTCAAGTGCTTTAAGACCTGAAAATCAGTAAAACAAAGAACTTAATACAAAACTTAATTAGAAAAACAAAAAGGGAAAAAAAACAGGTAAAATGCAGGTTACGGAGATCTGACAATGCTCTGTAGTTAGTTTGTTAAAGTAATTCTGAAGCACTCTAATGGATGCTCTCTCACAAAGGTACTCTATCCATGAGACTCACTTTGTCATAACTTTTAAACTTCTTTATCAGCGCATGAGCTTTCTTCAGACCCATTCCAGGCAGGGATTGCAGATAATCGCATCCACTCAATATGCACATCTCCAGAAACATCTGCTTGGAAAACCCTGTGAAAATCAATTCCTTGTTCTGCGGTAGCATGGAATCACGAAACTCAACTCCCTGTCCAAACTTGTCCATTTTGTAGATAACCTGAATTTATTGAAGGATTTGAGAAAAATCATTAAACACTCCAAATCAAGAAACGTCCAAGTACATGACAAAACAGCAACCATTAATAAGAAACCCATGGTTGTTTTTTTTAACTGCATTTAAGACAATTCTTGGATGTTCTACAAAGCAACTTACTCTAGGGCAACCAAAGGCAATTAAATCTGAATCCTCAGTTATAACTGCATCAACTTGTTTGCAGACTGCCAGATGGGTCATTTGAGCATCCGCTTCATAAGGAGCCACAACATAAGATATATTTTCCTGCTTCAAGACCTTTTGCACACGAAGCAATTGAATATCAGAGAGTACAGCATTGTCTATCATAATAGATTGACAAGATATTAACTGTTTATCATTCTTATTTGCCGACCTAGATATTCAAGTGCCAGAAGAATGCAAATCTATTACCTGAATTAGGTCATATGCAACTGAAGGTGATATATCAACAGCTTTCTGGTAACATTCATATGCTGCAGTCATATTACCATTTGATTCATGCTCCATTGCGCGAGAAAGGTTCTCCCTCCTTGACCTGTGGTTGAATAGATTCAACACATTAGTGGAACTTGCCAATTCATCTGATTTAGAATCCAACATATTGCAGCTTCACTTTCTGTTTATATTCATTCTTACATGTAAGAGACAAATATGAATGCTATTGGAGTTTGCACTTATTATACCTACTTTAATTTATCTTTACCATGCTCAATCACTCTCCATCACCCAGGCAGAACACACCTCCAAAACCCAAAACCCCTAAAAGAGGGCAATATGTTTTTTGTTTGGAAGAATAAGAAGTTCCAATTATATTGTGTTGTTCCATTACTTTCCCCCATTTTATCTTGTGGAATGGATTTTGCCGTGATGACCTTCATTGTATGAGGGGTCTTGGACAGTTGGCTCCTTAATGTTCCACCCTCATTCTGGAGTAATAAAGTTATCACTACAACTAGTTTTGTCAAAGGAACACAGCTTCCAGCAGCTTGTTAAAGATTCTCCAAGTACATACTAACATAAAATAATAGCTCCAACTCAACTCTAGAAAAGTGCACTGAAGAAAACAGACCAAAACTTAAACTATACTAAGCTAGGCATATCCTTGTCATTAGTTTCAGTTCCATATATACCAGTGAATAATATGCCAAAGTTTAACCCTGAAAATTGAAGAGAACAAAGGGCAAGCACAGAAATCAAGATTAAATAAGCAGTAAATACACAACGAACATATTTATTCTGATATTATGCTGTTGTCAACATAACATTTAAACAAAAAGAGAAACTTTACATGATAAAATGGCACCAAAAAAAAAAATGATACTAGGTCTCCACTACAAGTAGTAACTGATAATAGAATTACCCCTAGAACATATGATACTTAACATATTTTTTATTATATTTTAACCGAGATATTGCTGTAGTGCATATATTCCCAAACACTCACACACTTGTATAACATCCATCTGGTTGCATCAATTTTTGTGTTTCACCACAAATGTATCTTCAAGGAATAAATGAAGCTCATGCAACTTAAGGAGATTGAACAACTTAACAAAAGCTGAAATTCACACAAATAATATACCTTGCACGCTTGTTCTCTTGCTCACACTTCATGGGTAAAAGGCCTCCATCAAATACAAGGATGGGCTTAATACCATAATGTCGAAGCATATTCACCCTGTGCATGCAGTAGTTAATGTGCCTGAAAATATTACAGAGAGAAACTATGTTATTAATGATTGTATCCGTCACAAGCATAAACTTAAAATGCAACAGAAACATAGATAATTTGCTTGATTTCATGGTCTGCATTTGACAGAGGATCGAATTAGCAAGTACTTAGAGAGTTCATCAATTGTAATTCGGGTAAACTCTTATTTAAGTGGCCAGGGAAATGGGGCACAAAATACAACCCTTCTTTGTGTGAACAATGCTGTCACAAGGGATGCTTTCTCCAACGCATATTGTCTGACTCATTTATTAGGTAATGCACTGCTCCAAATTGTAACAACTTAATAGCACAAGTGAAGTGCACAAATTGGATTTTAATTCATACAAAAAAAAACAGCAAATTCGAAAAATGATAACTAAGGAGAGGAACCCAAAGCAAGGGTTCCTTCCTTTAAACAGACCTCTCACCTTCAGATACACATCAATGTTGTATATCATTTATACAAAGATTGCACATTTATGAATGAATCAACTCCTAACATTATAAATAAGCTTAACATTTATCAATAATGAAAACAACCACAAAAATTACCCACGCCTTCATGGGGATTAATCAACGAAGCAACCAGACACAAGTGCCAATCAAACCGATTTATGGGCAGTAATCGAAACGTGAATTAGCTAATAATTTTGGCATTCAAATACAGACCCCTGAAAGAACCCACAAAAAAAGCGAATAAAAATAATTATATAAACAATGCGACAAAAAATGTGATCTTCAGAATAAAGGGGAAGCCTTTGAATTCATACTTGGAAGTAGGGAGGCCTTTGCAGAGCTCTTTACTGCAAGAAAGAGCCCCTTTGTGGAGCCATGAATAGGTGTCAACAGCAACAGAGCAGCCCTCCAAATCTTTGATGTGTATAGGCAACATTATTGATTTCAAGAGTGGCAATAGCCCTGGGATACCCATTCACAAATGTTTTCTGAGTTCTCAAGATTGTCTCTTTCCTCTTGACTTAGGGATTTTCAGAAAATGGTTTGTGCTAAACTGAGATTTGGGGGCCCAATCATCGAATATCTGAGAGGAGGAGAGGAAGCGGGATGGCGGGAAAATTTTGAGTCAAAAATTTCTGGGGCACAATTACTGGGGGCAGAAAAGTAAATATAAGAATCCTTAAGCGGAGTGAGCGTTTTCATCTTAGGGCATCCACACACAAAAAAAAAAAGTCAGACAACGCCACATCCGCCACATCACATACATCATCATCTTTATCGCCTTCTCATTATTTTTATTTACAAAACCAAAAAAAAAAAAAAAGCCACGCAATATATTACCTTACTACTCACTTTTCAAATTTTCTACCTCTACCTCTTTTTTTACATTTATTAAATATATTTAATACTTGTTATGTAAATTAATAATTCTAAAATATTATTTATTTTTCATTTATAAAGTTCAATATATATTAATAATACAACTTATAATTTTAATACGTTAATACAATTAATACTTAAACAATTAATGAAAAATAATTTTCATTACATTGAAATTAAATTTTAATAATACATTTAAAATATGAAAATCAATACTCTCAATTAAATATGAAATACTTAAAACAATTAATAGAAAATAAATTTATATATATTAATAATACAACTTATAAATTGTGCTTATCATATATTAAATAATTGAAAACATGAAAATGGAAAATAAGACTAGTAGCTGTGTTCTCTCATTCATTTGAACATTCAAATTTCAACCCATTTTGACACTACGTGTAAAATTTCCTCCACCCAGATCTAAATTTGATTGATCCAAATTTTTGATTTTGATGTTGGCATTGTCTTCCCCTCTATAATGTGAAAAATATCTTTGATTGGTAGTGGTGTTAATATATCTTTGAAATTAGAATTGTCATCAATATAAGTGACCAACAAACTTTTTTTTTTCAGTCTCTAGGCATCTTCATTGTAATCTTGATAATGGAAATTATCAATATTTTTGATAATGGAGAATGATTTGACAATACATGAATTATTTGTATTTTTGATTATGGAGCATGATTTGACAACATGAATTATTTGTATTAAATTGAACTCAAATTTTACTATATTTAATAATTAACATAATAAAAAATAAATTGTTTCTTTAATTCTTATATAAAATTCAAAATTATAAATTTAGCATTATTTATCAATTAATTACAAAAAATTCTTTTTCATTTAGACAAACCTGATTATCTCTTTAATTTTGTAATTATTTATATTGTTTAACTATGAATACATATAATTTTTAATAATCACATTCAATAATTTTATACAATATTATAGTCAAATTAATTGTTTTAAAATTTTTGTAATTATTAAATATGTATAAATAATTTTACATAATATTAAAATAAAAATTTAATATTATCAAACTTAAACTTAAAATTAATAGAAATATTAATAATTTTATATTAAAATTTATAAAATATTAATAAGTATATTATAATTTTTAATTATATTATATTTAAGAAAATCATATATTGCACCAAAAATAGTCAAAGTGTATGCTATTTTGTAGAGAAAAATATTTTCTACACGTTGGTAATTTTTTTTTTTTTAAAAAAGGCGAAGGGTTAAACTGAGGGGAGGTTTTTGGCAACCCCCCTGGCGACGGCGCAAGTCACATCACGTCGACGCCTCTTTTTTTTTTTTTTTTAAAACAAACCATTCGCGCGCGCCGGCAAATCATGCAAAAACGCCGCGCGCCGTCGTTGTTATCTTAAAAAAAAAAAAAAAAAAAAAACCACCGTCGTCGTAACGAACCGAAACAAACGACGCGACCATCCATTCATCCTCTTTCCACATCATCATTTTTTTATGCCGATGTGGGCGATTCAACGACCAAACTGGCCCCAAAATGGTGTTGTGTTGCAAGCCGGGCTATTTCCACCTAGGCCCTGCAGCTGGGTGGCGGGCCCGCCAAAATCGCCAGCCAATGTGTGTCCGGCAAGCTGTTTTCTTTTTGTTTTTTTCTTTTTTTCTCCCTTTTTTTTTTTTTTTTTTTTTTCGCCATTTTTTTTTCAACGCGACGCCGCTTTTTTGCTCAAAAAGAAACGGGCGGCCGCAAGGCACACGCGCCACACAGTCACGGTGTCAGCAAGCTACCCACCAACAGTACATCGCTGCCTCAAAATGAGGCGCTTTTTTTTTTTTTTTTTTTAAAACGTTCGCTTTCTTTTTTTTTTTTTAAAAATTTTAGCGCTTTTAGTTACCACGCGCGCCAACGTGCAAACCTATTTGGGTTTTCCAACTCTCATACAATCTCATATTTTTTTTTATCAAACTCTCTCTATCTTTTTTTTTTCTTCCCAAACACTCTCCAAAACTCAAATCCTTATCCTTATCCACAATTTACGGGCCAAATCTCTCAGGTTTTTGTTCCTTTTCCTCCTAATGGTCCAAACTCTACCCAAATTGCCCCAAAATCCAAACACATTTGCAACTCATTTTTCACCAATCCTATGATGTCCAATTCATGCCTCAACAACATTGTAGTGTTCCCTACAAAATTGATAAATGAAAATGCTTTGAGAGAGAGGAGATTTTTTTTGGAACCTACCCACCATCGATCGACATCAAAACAAAAAAAAAAAAAAACACATCATCAATCAAACGTGATAGGTACATCTCAAAAGAGCTCTACGATGTGGAGGACATACTATCTAATATATAGATCCCGCGACGACACAACAACACATCAATCCCAAATTTAATTAAAAAATAAATTCTCGATGAGAATTACAAAAATGGGTTGAGATTTTATCGAGCGCGCAGAGAAAAAAAAGAATGAACGATGAGAAGACGAGATCAAATGAAATGCATGACAATATGCGAGCATTCAAAGGTTCAAAGTTTTCAAATAATTTAGCAATGGATGTTGAGGTGTTATCCTGGTGTTAAAACAATCAATCACATCATTCCATCATAATTTGATGGTAATTTTTTAACTACATTTCATTTTTCACTTTTTAAATATCATGTTCTATGTAATATGTTTATTTACTTCATTGTATGTACGTTCGTGTATGTACTTCATTTAATATATAGATTTAATTGTAATATGCTTCATTGTATGTACGTACGGTTTTTAGTTGCATTTAATATATAGATTTTTAATATATAGATTTAATTGATTTTAATATATGCATTTAATATATAAATTTATTTTCTCTAATTGAAGTTCGGTTTTATTTATGCATTTAATTAATTTTAATATATGCATTTAATATATAGATTTATTTTCTCTAATTGAAGTTCGGTTTTATTTATGCATTTAATTGATTTTAATATATGCATTTAATATATAGATTTATTTTCTCTAATTCAAGTTCGGTTTTATTTATGCATTTAATTGATTTTAATATATGCATTTAATATATAGATTTATTTTTTATTTATGCATTTAATTGATTTTAATATATGCATTTAATATATAGATTTATTTTCTCTAATTCAAGTTCGGTTTTATTTATGCATTTAATTGATTTTAATATATGCATTTAATATATAGATTTATTTTCTCTAAAGTTTTATTTATGAATTTAATTGATTTTAATATATGCATTTAATATATAGATTTATTTTCTCTAAGGTTTTATTTATGCATTTAATTGATTTTAATATATGCATTTAATATATAGATTTATTTTCTCTAATTCAAGTTCGGTTTTATTTATGCATTTAATTGATTTTAATATATGCATTTAATATATAGATTTTTTTTTCTCTAATTCAAGTTCGATTTTAATAAATGACATCTTTATACTTTGTTTGGTTTGGTGAAGATGATCACATTAATTTTGAGAAAAAGGGCTAAAAGTAAAGGAAAAAAAAAGATCGCCAAACAATCATTTTTCACAAAAAGTAAATTTGAGAAGTTGAACATTACCTATCACGAAAAAATAGAGATCAAAAAGAGAGAGATTTGCTGAGAGGGAAAAAAAATGGAGAGAGAGAAAAGGAATTAGAAAGAATTGCTCATGAACAAAAGATGGAAAAAGAAGAATTGCTCAAGAAGCGGCAAATGGAAATTGATAAAATTGCTCATGAACAAAGAAATATGACCCAAAAAAAAAGTTTTTTTTTGCTTTTTTTTTGAAAAAAAGAAAATTTATTAAAAAAAAAAAAAAAAAAAAAGCTTAATAAGCTTTTTTAGGAATGTAGTAGTAATTTATATTTCAAGTGTATTAATTTAAGTTATGTTTTTTATGTTCATTTTGAATGTTTATTTTTAAGTATTGCATATTTCATTTGGAGTGATTATTGTAATGTTTTAAGTATATTATTGAATTTTAATTTTAGTATAATGAAAATTTATTTTCTATTAATTGTTTTAAGTATTTCGTATTTAATTTATTGAATTTATTTTTATGTTTTAAGTGTATTATTACATTTTAATTTTAATGTAATGAAAAGAATTTCTATTAATTGTTTTTAAGTATTTAATGTATGATAATTATAATTATAAATTGTATTATTAATATAAAAAAATTTAATAATAATTGTGTAAATAGTAAGGCCTGGCCTTTACTATTCACATATCCAAAATTATTAAAATTACTTACGTTATTAAAAATTCTATGTTTAATTTATCGTATTTATTCGAATGTTTTAAGTATATTATACAATTTTAATTTTAGAGTAATGAATATTTATTAAATTTTAATTTTAATTGCGGACGTTTTTTTTAAGTATTTCATATTTAATTTATCGTATTTATTTTCATGTTTTAAGTGTATTAGTAAATTTTAATTTTAATGTAATAAAAAAATTCATTAATTGTTTTTAACTATTTAGTATATGATAATTAAAATTATAAATTGTATTATTAATATAAAAAAATTTAATAATAGTTGTGTAAATAGTAACGGCCAGGCCTTGAAACAAAGGCCTGGCCTTCACTATTCACATAGCGAAATTATTAAAATTACTCACGTTATTAAAAATTCTATGTTTAATTTATCGTATTTATCCGAATATTTTAAGTGTATTATTAAATTTTAATTTTAGTGTAATAAACATTTATTAAATTTTAATTTTAATTACGCACGTTTTTTTTTAAGTATTTCATATTCAATTTATCGTATTTATTTTCATATTTTAAGTGTATTTATAAATTTTAATTTTAATGTAATGAAAAATTTTCCATTAAATATTTTTTAGTATTTAATGTATGATAATTTTAATTTAATGTATAAGTTGTATTATTAATATAAAAGAAATTTGATAATAGTTTGGAATATGATAAAGGAGAGAGAATTAGTGATGTGGCAAAAAAGGCCAGGGGCTGATGTGGGTGTTTTTTTTTTATGATGGCTGTGTAAATAGTATAAGGTTGGAAGGCCATGGCTTGGGCATTGCATGCCCTTAGGGCATGAACTGTAGCCTTGAACTCAGCCAGGCCACCGTCAGCCACATCAGTACCACATCAGCGCCACATCAACTCACAGCCAACCCAGTACTATTCATGCAACCATCATAAAAAAATGACTCATGTTAGTTGGCCTGGCCTTCACTATTCACGTAATCATTATTAATTTTTTTTACATTAATAATACAATTTTAATAATTTTTTGGGCCATTATAAAAAATATTTTTTGGCAAATAAATTTACATGATTATGTTAAAAATGAAATACGGAAAACAATTAATAGAAAAAAAAATTACATTACATTAAATTTAAAATTTAATAACACACTTAAAAATGGAAAAAATACTCTAAACTAAATATGAAATACTTAAAACAATGAAGGGAAAATAAATTTACATTACACTAAAATTAAAATTTAATAATATACTTGAAACATTGAGATAAATATGATAAATTAAATATAAAATTTTTAATAGCATGAATAATTTTTTTACGATGGCTTTGTGAATAGTGAAAGCCGAGCCGTTTTAAGGCCTGGCCTTCACTATTTACACAGCCATTATCAAAATTTTAATTATTAATAATACAACTTAAAATTTTAATTATCATACATTATATACTAAAAAACAATTAATAGAAAATTTTTCATTACATTAAAAATAAAAATTAGTAATACACTTAAAACATGAAAATAAATACTCTAAATTAAATATAAAATACGTAAAATAATTAATGGAAAATAAACTAACATTACATGAAAATTAAAATTACATTAAAAATACAATTTAATAATAAACTTAGAACATGAAAATAAATACTCTACATTAAATACTAAAACATAATAAATAAATTACTACTACATTCCTAAACTTTCGCTAAGCTTATAAAACATTTTCTTTTCTGCGTTTGATAAGTTTTTTTCTCCACGGTTTGCAAAAGTAAGCCAAGCTTGAAACTTTTGCTCATGTTTCATCCTTTCCATTTGTTCTTGATGAGCAATTCTGTCGGCATCTATTTTCATTCTCTCGACCTCCATTTGTTCTTGATGAACAATTCTATCGGTATCTATTTTTTTCATATCCAAAGCAATATTCTCCCTCTCGACCACTATCCTCTCTTGGAAGGATAAGCCTAGCCTTTAAATGCTCGGACTCTCCGGAAAAAGTTATATCCGACCTTGTGTTTTCCTTTGCTTTTAGCATTTTTCACCCCTATTGGCCGTTTTAGAGAACTAGTAACAGTGTCTTCTAAATTGATTGGAACTTGTTCGCCAATTGGAGAGGATAGGTTGATAAAATCATCATCTGTGCATGATCTCTTTCCCGCTACTAGTGGTGTTTGGTGTTTCTGGGGTATTTGAATCATCAAATGGTACATTGGAAGTAGAAACATTTCTTCCAATGCAGGATTCCCACTTCGGAAAAGATCTCAACAACGTCCAATGCTCCATAAATTGGAACTTTGAACCCTTATTCGAATTCTCCCATATGGTGAGTGCATTTCGGAGCACATCTTTGTTGTTCATTCCATTTCTTTTCAACCTTTCCACCTCTGCGAAAATTTCAACCCACTTTGATATAGCCGCAGAAATTTTCCTCCACCGAGCTCTAATCTAGGCCAAGTTTCTAGGATTGATGGCGGCATTGTCGAGCATAGCGGTTCTATATTGTGAAAGTATATCCTTCCACATCGTAGAACTCTTTTGAGATGTACCTATAATCGGATTTGTTGTGATGTTAATGTAAGCCGAAATCAAAGCCGTGTCTTCATCAAGTGACCAAAACTTAGCCTTATTTTGCATTTCTCCATCATCTCCGGATGCATCTTTAGTACGAGCTTGATGTTGACCATGTAAATTATCAACATTTGTAGGAATTTCACAGTTTGGTTGATAATTGAAATTGGACATCATGTGGTGTTGAAACCCTTGAGCTTGAAACATTGAAGGATTGCTTCGAAAATTAGTTGACAATTGAGATGGATTTTGGGGAAATTGGGTAGGATTTTGAGAATTAGAAGCAAATTGACTAAGATTATATGGTTGTTGATAAAATGGAGGGTTATTTCCGTAGAATGGATTATTTCCAAAAGGGTTAAGAGGATCCATTTTTTGGAAAACAATAGGGATTTTTAGAGAGTTTGGGAGATATGAAATTTAGATTTTGACCCAAATATATACAAAATGCATCTCATTTATAGAGGACAAAATTTTATGACCGTTGGTAATTTAAAAAAAACCCCCTCAAATGGCCGTTGCAAACCGCTGGACCATTTGCAACAGGAAATACATGTGGCGCGCCCAATGGGCACGCGTCACGTCGCAACTCCTGTCAGCTCTTTTTTTTGTTTTTTTTAAGAAACGACGCCGTTTGGGGTCTTCAAGATGCCAAACGGTGTCGTGCCTGGGGGGTATTCTAGGGAAAAAAAGGGTTGATGCGCTGACAGATTGGTTCCGGTATATTTTCGTGGAGTTCAAAGAAGCAACCAGTTATCGCGTTGTCTACAGCGGAGGCAGAATACATTGCAGCAGCTAACAGTACTACTCAAGCATTGTGGCTTATAAGGATGCTAGATTTTCTTCAACATAAACAAGATGGAGCAACAGGCGCAAATACCTCAAAATAGTCAATGCCAGGTTTTTGTTTATAACCTTTAGCAACTAACTGCGCTTTGAATCTATCTACTTCTCCATCGGGCTTGTACTTCGTCTTGTAAACCCACTTAACACCAATGAGTTTCTTGCCACTTGGAAGATTTGTGAACTCCCAAGTATCATTCTTTTCAATGGCATGAATTTTATGTCAGCGCTTGGTCAGTGTGTCAGCGGTCAACGTTGACACACCGACCAGAAACAACGCTGTTTCGTTGTTTGGAGGCAAAACGGCATCGTTTTTGCTTTTAAAAAAAAAAAAGAGTGGCCTGGCTGGAGAGCCAGGTCTGTTCGGAGACCTGGCTCCCCAGCCATCTGAGCACTATTGCAG
This sequence comes from Gynochthodes officinalis, assembly GCA_020080225.1. Classification (NCBI taxonomy): domain Eukaryota; kingdom Viridiplantae; phylum Streptophyta; class Magnoliopsida; order Gentianales; family Rubiaceae; genus Gynochthodes; species Gynochthodes officinalis. Next base: position 27,247,342 of record CM034617.1, read on the forward strand.
TGCCAAGTCAGCATTTTTGCTGACTGGTTGGGAGGGAGCCAGGCTGCAGCCAGCCCCAAAAAGGGCTACCGTTGATGGCCTTAGGCCATCACGGTACCCCTGGCTACAGTCAGGCACGGCCACGCTACATCAGTGCCACATTAGCACCACATCAACTCGCAGACAAGCCTGTACTATTCACGTAGCCATCATAAGAAATGGCTCACGCTAGTTGGCCTGGCCTACACTATTTACGCAACCATTATTAACTTTTTTTTACATTAATAGTACAATTTTAATAATTTTTTGGGCTATTATTAAGAACATTTTTTGGCAAATAAATTTACATTATATTAAAAACTTAAATTTTAATAATATACTTAAAATATGAACATTAAATACTTTAAATTAAATATGAAATACGTAAAATAATTAATGGAAAATAAATTTACATTACATTAAAATTAAAATTTAATAATAAACATGAAAATAAATCCTCTAAATTAAATTTGGAATACGTAAAATAATTAATGAAAAATAAATTAACATTACATTAAAATTAAAATTAAAGTTGGCCCTGGCTGTCACTATTCATGCAGCCATTATTAAATTTTTTTATATTAATAATACAACTTATATTTTGAACTATAATACATTAAATAATTAAAAAAATAATAGAAAATAAATTTACATTACATTATAATTAAAATTTAATAATACACTTAACATGAAAATAATGAATTTAAATTAAATATAAAATACGTAAAATAATTATGAAAAATAAATTTATATTACATTAAAATTAATAATTAATAATGCATTTAAAACATAAAAATAAATACTCTAAATTAAATATGAAATACCTAAAAAAATGAATGGAAATATCATATTTTGCTTTAAAAATAGACAAAGTGCATGTCAATTTGTAAAGAAAAATATTTCTTATTTTTTGGTGAATTTTGTTGTTTTTTTTTTAAAAAATAGAATTTGACCGTTGCAAACCAATGGGTGGTTTGCAACGGTCTGGCCACGTGGCGCGCTCCCATTAGGCACGCATCACGTCTGACCGCTGACACGCAATCAGCGTGTCAGTGTGTGTCAGCGCTGAAACACTGAGACACGAGCCAAAACGACGCCATTTTGCATCTTTTTGACACAAAACGACGTTATTTTTTGCCAAATTAGGGAAAAAAAACACAACCAGGCTAAGGAGCCAAGCCGACAAAGAGACTTTGCTCCCCAGCCATTTGCATACTATAGCAATGCCAAGTCAGCGTTTTTGCTGATTGGCTTGCTCCCAGCCAGGCTGTGAGGGGGAGCACCCCAGCAACCCCTTTTGGGGCTGGCCGTGGGTGGCCACAACCACGCTAAGTCAGCAATTTTGCTGACTTGGCATTGAACAGTACTCTAAAGGCCACAGTTCGTGGCCTCTGCCATGAACACGAACCGCGGTAAAAAAAAAATCACCTACTAGGATATAAAACAGCATCATTTTGGTCAATGTGTCAGCAGTCATCACTAACACACTAACCAAAGCGTTGACACGCTGACCCACATGTCAACGCGTCAGCGGTTTTTTTTTCTTTATTTACCCTTGAGAAACGATGCCATTTGGTGTCTTGAAGACGCCAAACAGCATCGTTTCATTTTTTATATATATAAAAAAAAAGGAGGCGCGACTGTCAGCTAGGCGATGTATTGGGCGCGAGCCACATGTACTGCCGGTAGCAAACCGTCTAGCAGTTTGCAATTGGCATTTGAGCCTTTTTTTTGTTTTTTAAAAAAAAATTTACCAATGATCATTTGAGCCTTTTTTAAAAAAAAAAAAAAATTAACAACAGTCATAAAAAAAATTTCCCTATAAGATGACATGCATTTGGCATATTTTTTGTGCAAAATCCGATTTGCTTATCTCCCAAACTCTTTCAAAATCTCTATTTTTCTTCCAAAAAATGGATCCTCCTAACCCTTTTGGAAATAATTCATTCTACGGAAATAACCCTCCATTTTATCAACCATCATATAATGTTGGTCAATTTGCTTATAATTCTCAAAATCCTACCCAATTTCCCCAAAATCCATCTCAATTTCCAACTAATTTTCCAAACAATCCTTCAATGTTTCAAGCTCAAAGGGTTCAACACCACATGATGTCCAATTTCAATCATCAACCAAACTGTGAAATTCCTACAAATGTTGATAATTTACATAGTCAACATCAAGCTTGTAATGAAGATGCCTCTGGAGACGACAGAGAAATGCAAAATAAGGCAAAGTTTTGGTCACTTGATGAAGACATGGTTCTGATTTCGACATATATTAACATCACAACAAATCCGATTATAGGTACATCTCAAAAGAGTTCTACGATATGGAAAGATATATTTTCACAATATAGAGCCGCTCGGGAAGACAATGCCAACATCAATCCCAAAAACTTGGCCCAGATTAGAGCTCGGTGGAGTAGAATTTCTGCAGCTGTGTCAAAATGGGTTGAAATTTTCGCAGAGTTGGATAGTGGTCGAGAGGGAGAAAATTGCTTTGGATATGAAAAAAATAGTGGCCGATAGAATTGCTCATCAAAAAAATATGGAGGCCAAGAGAATGAAAATGGAGATTGAGAGAATGAAAATGGAGGCCGAGAGAATTGCTTATCATGAACAAAAGGAAAGGATGAAACATGAGCAAAAGTTCACAGCTTGGCTTACTTTTGCAAATCGTGGAGAAGAAAACTTATCAAACGCAAAAAAGAAAATGTTTCATAAGCTTAGCAAAAGTTTAAGGATGTAGTAATAATTTATTTATTATGTTTTAGTATTTAAGTTAGAGTATTTATTTTCATGTTCTAAGTTTATTATTAAATTTTAATTTTAATGTAATGTTAATTTATTTTCCATTAATTTTTTTTGTATTTCATATTTAATTTAGAGTATTTATTTTTATGTTTATTATTAAATTTTAATTTTAATGTAATGTAAATTTATTTTCCATTAATTGTTTTACGTATTTCATATTTAATTTAGAGTATTTATTTTCATATTTTAAGTATATTATTAAATTTTAAATTTAATGTAATGTAAATTTATTTGCCAAAAAATATTTTTAATAATGGCTCAAAAAATTATTAATGTTGTATTATTAATGTAAAAAAAGTTGATAATGGCTACGTGAATAGTGCAGGCCAAGGCAACTAGCGTGAGTCATTTTTTATGATGTTGCGTGAATACTACTGGCTTGGCCACAAGCTGATGTGGTGCTGATGTGGCAGGCCGTGGCCAGGAGCTACCGTGGATGCCTTAGGTATCAAATGAGACACTAGGTTAATGATTATATTTTAGTAACACGGATATGTAAGAACCTATAAAATTTAATTTTGAGTTTAAATTTATAAAAAAATGTATTAATTATAAAATTTACTTTTTAAAAAAAATATGAGGGAAATATATTTGAATACTAGAACGGTGACTCTTTGAAATGATGAAAAAAATCCACACTTGAGAGTAAAGGAACATAAAGTGTATTTTTCCACTAATGTCACTCAAAACACACTCTAGAATTCATGTTGTATTTTTATTTTATTTTTATTTTTTTTCAATATTTATGACTTTTGGATCTTTTTCCTTTTTTTTGCACAAACTACCTTTATATCAAGGGTTAATTACCAATACCTCCTTGTAATTTTTGTTTATTACGAATCAAACTCTATAATTTGTCAAAACTACCAATACCTCTCTGGATTTTAAAAATCTTTAACATATAAGTCCATAGTAACGAACTCTGTTTATAACTATAGAGATGTCTAAAAAAAATTTCACATTAGGAGAAAATTACTCTTCTTACTCCAGCAATTAATTTGAAGGGAAAAATACCCTGTTTTACCACTCTCACTTCCGATTTCATCTGCAACAAAGATAGAAAATGTACCAAGAAGCTAGAGTATAGAAGGTTGAATTGCATCTGAAAAGCAAAGTTATCAACGACCTTGCCCTCGGTATGGTATGTATGATTAAGTAATTTATTTAATTAGAATTTGACTTGGGAATCTTTTCCTTTTGTTTAGAGTTAGGATTCTACTGTGTTGGAAGTGGTTTAATCATCCATGGCTCCATCAAGCAGTAGTAGAACACTTGATAACTTAAGGTTTGAGAAGGTAGTATGTGGGCAATGTGAAAGGAAATCTTTAGTGTTGGTCTCAAATTTAGCCAAACATCTTAGGAAGCTTTACTATGCTTGCAACATCAATGAATGGCTGAAATGGGTTGCCCTAACAACTATAAAAGATGAGGTCAACTCCAAACCAATCAATATGGCAGTAACATGTACAGGAGCATATGCTTCTGCAACCAATAGTAGAGCGTGTTTAAATAGGAGAAATATGAACCCCCAGGCTTGGAATAACAGTAGCATTGTATCAACTCTAATGACTGTGAATTTGGTTCTCTTAGCTGCTATTTTACTTACTTATATGATTCGGTTAGTAAAAATGCAATATGATGCAATCCAATAGTGTAGGATGAATTGGAGAGCTGCTTTGTTGTATCTTTTAGGAGAACTGCAATGAAAGCATTACATGTGGCTGGATTTCATGTTCTATCTTCTATGTTGTACACAATTTGGAATATGAATGTATAACGTGTTTTTGCTTAGTGTTGTTAGTTCATGTGGCTAGATTAAAACTAAGAAGCACTTAGAAAATGGCAAAAAAATTGGTGAACTTAAAAAAGGGTAATTTATCCACCTTCTAAATTTTGCAATAAAATTGGGGTGAATTGGGAAGGGTAATAGTGTTTTATGTACATCTTGTCTTGCAACTTCTAGAAAATATGTGTAACAACTTCTTTAAAGCCTAGCCATATGTGTAACAACTTCTGGAAAATATGTCATTGTACCTTGAAGTATTTTAATGTAGTATAATTTGCTAGAAATCCCTATGTTGCAGAAGAATGAAACGCAATGGTTTTTAGACATTAACTTTTAGCCCATGACTTTGTGTAACCATTATTGTCATATGATTAAGTGATCTTGTCAAGTTCTGAGCAATTCATTCGGGCCTAGAATGCATTTGGGTAATCATGCTTCTCTCTTTTTTCTTTTTTTAGCAATGTGTAGTACCTACTCTGAGGATTTCATCTTAACTATTTTATGATGTTTGGATTGAACCACTAGGTCAGCAATGTGCTAAAAGCACTACTAAAATATACTGCCCTATATGTTATAAATGGTAGTTGTCAAGGGCAAGATCCCTGAGTGCATCAGTGGTAACATATTTGCATAGTTTGTGACTTGCTTTGGCCTTCCTAATGAACTTCTCAATATAATGGCAAAGTAAAATGGTTCTGTTTTCAGCATTCCTAACTAGAAGATTACGAATCATCAGACAAACATTTTGTTTGCTTTGAAATTTTGGCAGCAAATGAAAATGATACTCACATGATAACAGCATGTCTGGAAAGCTCCTATAAGGAGAACAAGAGTAGGGGCACCTTCAAGCAATTTGAAGAATAGGTAGGAGTCAAGTGAGTGGATGTCTGTTAAGGATCGTGAAGTTCTACCTGGTGCAGCAAACACACAGCAACGTTATAGTATCAACAATGGATCACAATGCAACTCTCGGATTGTTGTAGATGAGAATGGGATCATTAGCGATGATGATACTAGCCTGTTATGTGTACATTCATTGTAATTCTACTTTTGGTTGATTTTAGAATGTGTTTTCCCAATATCAAGGTATTGTAATAACTTCAATAAATGAGTGTTGAGGTGCTATAAGTTGAAGTTGTAATACTTTTTGTAAGATTTCAAATGATGTGAAGATATGTTTTTGGAAGTGTAAATGGTTTATGCTTTGTTGCATAGTTTTGACCTAACTCACACTTTTGAGGTTTTGCTTGTGGTTGTTGCATTCTTATCCTTCATTCTTGATCATTGAATTCATATACCTTGGTACCAAATTGATTGAAGGTGCACTGTTAGTAAACTAAAAATTGCCCGAGAAAGTAAGGCATGAAGATTCTAAAGAGAATATATTAGATTCTAAAATTCACATAAAAGAATGAACAAAAGGAACATGGAAATTATAAGAGAAAAAGAAATTTTTAAGTTTTAGCCATATGACCAACTTTAAAAATCTATGTGGGATAACATCCTACATTCAACACTAGATACTTCTCCACTCCCTCTCTACTAAAAGTTGCTTCAATCTTCAGTCTTTCAGTTTAGTCTTTCCCAAATTGAATAGCTTTCCGCAAAGCTCAAAGCTTCAGACTTTGCCAAACTCAATAGCTTTCCGCAAAGCTCAAAGCTTCAAAATTTCATAACCACACTTCAGAACCAAGCTATTCAAAACCAAGCTTTAGAACCAAGATGCAGCACCAAACTTCAAAACCAAGGTGCAGGTGCAGACTCTAGCTTCAGCACCAATCTTCATATCCAAGCTCTTGACCAAGTTTTAGAACCAAGGTGCAGAATCCAGATTCAGCACCAATCTTCAGAACAAAGCTTTTGACCAAGCTACAAAACCAAGGTGCAAAATCCAACTTCAGCACCAATCTTCAAAACCAAGTTCTTTACCAAGGTTCAAAACCAAGATACAGAATCCAGCTTCAGCACCAATCTTTAGAACCAAACTCTTGACCAAGGTTCAGAACCAAGCTCCAGAACCAAGTTCTTCAACAGCACACTTCAAAACCAAGCTCTTAAACCTAGCTTCAGAACCACTTGACAAGTTAAGCAAACTACTACCAATCAATTCATCCAGACTTCGCATACAACCAGTAAAAAAGCCAATAAGTCTCTAATTCCAACTTCCAAAATAATAGCAAAATATCTTGTTTAATAGCAAAATAATGGCTAAATAATAGCAAAATAACAAGACCAGCCCTTTTTAACAAAATACTAGCAAAAAGCCAATAAGCCATCAACCTTCTTTAATAGCAAAATAATATCCAACTTCCAAATCACAAGACCTATGTAAATGACTTTACAAAAGTACAAAGCTCAAATTCATTCCTAAAGTTTTTCACCGGCAGATTTGCCATCATTTAGTCCCTTGGAAGTTTGTCCTATAGAGCTTGACCTAGTTGCTTGGTGAAGTACTCTACCAGCCAATTCTGATCCAAGCAAGGCCGAAGCTCTTGAACTATGAAAAATTGGTTGCATGGAGTTATTCATAGCAATCTACACATTCAAGAAAATGTAGACATATGTTATTAATTGATCCTTCAAGCCATGTATATGTAGTCAACAATTAGGTTAGGTTACCTAGGAAATTGTCATAGTACTTGGGTGATAATATGACTGAATATTATGCTCCAACCTTGATAGGGGATTTGGTTGAGAACTTGGCTACAAACTTGGCTTTGTGCTTGACTGAGAACTTGATTGAGGACTTGGCTGAGAGCTTGGATGAGGACTTGGCTGAGTGCTTGACTGAGGACCTTACTGAACCAAGCTTGGATGGAAACTTGACTAGAAAGGTGGCAGACTTTCTTGATTTTGTCCTTTAATAATGCAAAAAAAAAAAGTTAATTTAGAGAATGAATGAAGCAGTGAGCAACAGATATAATATAACTAAAAGAAACTAATAATGGACCTTTGTTTTAAACTTTCTCAGTCTTGCTCATCTAACTACTAAAAGGCCCCCTGCATAGGTTCTTTTATTATGCCCAAATTGGAAGTAGTTTCCACATCTCAAAGTGGATGATCTTTTCTGTCCAGCAGCTTGAGCCTCTCATTCCTCCCTTCTTCTAACTTTTTTAAGTCTTCCAACTCGTCTTTTTAATTCAGGAGGAAGTACTTCAGCAGTTTCACTATCTGCAAAATCAGGCCAGAAACTTACATCTGGATTGGGATTGATTACATGACCATAGGTTTGTAGATACATGTCTTTCCCTAAACATAGATCACAATAATCTTTTAGATTTTGCCACCCATCAATCAAAACAACTGTTGCATGGACACTACGAATTCCAATCAAGTTCCAGACCTTGCAATCACAATTCCTATTCTGGATTTCAATTACATAGGAAATGTTTCCTTCTTTCACTTCAAATATTATTCCATTTGCATACATAAAAGTCAAACTCCTGCACTTCTCACACAATTTATTCAACTTGTCAACAACCCAAGGAACCACGAAGTGCTTCCATCTGCATCCATTTTGATATCTCTTTTGTAACTTGCAAATCAACCTAGATCGAAGAGTGTCTATTAATGTGAGCACTAGTTTTTCTCTCAAATCTTCAATCTAGGCATTGAATGATTCACTAGTGTTGTTAGTGATGTGATCATTCTTCAATTCATATGGAAATGGTGTCCAGCCCACATTTCTTTGCCTATTTTCTCTAGCCAATTTTGAGCTTTAGGATTCAATGCTCTAATCTTACTCATTGCCTTCTTATACTCCTGTTGATTATATGCTTTCGCTACTACCCAAAATAGTTTTCTCATAATCATAGCTAAAAATTTAACCATATAGTTGGCAAAAATATGCTTGCAACACTTTTTATTAAAAGTAATAAGGACAATTGATGAAATAGCCTTTATCAAACCCTGCCAAACAACTATAAGAAAAGTATGACAATTTTCAGAAATTAATACAAACACTTTTATGCTAAATGGAAATCATTGTACTTTTTGCCTATTAGTCATAAATGTCCATTTCTTGTTTTCAAAAAATTCTCCCAATAAATCCGACAATTGTTCGAAGAAAAAACACCAACTCTCTTTATTTTCACTTCCAACTACTGCAAAAGCTACTGAAAATACCCCATTTTCCCTATCTAATGCAATAGCAGATAACAACACACTGCCAAAAGGGCCTTTTCAAGAAACATCCATCAAATCCAATATAAGATTTACATCCATTCAAAAAATTCTTTTTAAAAGCATCAAGACCTAAGAAGAATCTCTTGACTAAAGGCAATATTGCACTGAGGGACATGTGGAAATGAATCTTGGCAACGCTTTCGGGATTTGTTCTACGTACCATAACATAATATTTAAGCAGTAACTTATATGACGCAGCATGATTACCATTTATCATTTCCAAAACCTTTTTCATTGTCCTGAATAGTTGTATATTTGTTGGATGCAATCCAATTCTAACCAGTTCATCCCTAAGAACTTGGGGCTTTATATTATTGTCAGAAATAACTAGTCCTTCAATTTTCTTAGCCATGTATTTCGTTGAGGCAATTAGATTTTCACTCTACATACAACTATGGTCTACATTGCAAGTCTTAACTTTAAATGTTACTCCATCAGGCATTCAAGATGCATGTATATTCCAATCACATTTATCCCTTCCACAATATGCTCTGATTCTTACCCTTTCATTTTTTACCATTATCAATTTGAACCCACTTATTGAGTACTCATATAGCACACTTCTAAACTTTTCTACACTATCAAACATTATCCCTTGCAAAACACTGAATTTCTCCCCTTTTGGTATGTAAAAATCAACCCCATTTAGACATGCACCCATTAGGTCATTTTCAAATTTGCTATCTGAGTCGTTATAAGTCTCAACTTCATCATTAGACTTATAGTCAGATAACTCACCAACACTGTCACCACCATTTTTTGGTTCTTCTTCTACATGTTTGCTAAACAATTCATTATCATTGTCAAAGGTGCATCATTATCACTCAAAGCATATAAGTCATCACTTTCTTCATCTTCATCTTCATCATACAAAATGCATTCATTTGCAATATCAAGGGTGTTACGTTTTCTTCTACCGTTTAATCTTGGGCTTCTCTTATTATTATTTTCTTTAGCGACTACTTTCTTACTATTATTTTGGGACACAGGTTTGACTACATAATCTCCACTCAAACCAGTGTTTGCATGTGTAGTATTCACTTCTACGCCACTAGTTATATGATTGTAATGCACACTATCAGCAGCATAAGTCACATACACATTTATTAATCTGGACTTGTTATGCATTCTAAACATGATCCTTAATGCATATCATCATTCTATCACAACCACTTGGAATGTCACACTTAAGAGATAAAGATAGTTATACTCTTTTCCATAAATCTGGATCATTAAAGAAATGCTCAATCATATTCGAAAGTAGAACAACATGGGAGTACTTATCTGGATCAATATTTTTAATTGAGTGTTGTTGCATTCCATAGTGCAACCTAATCTCATAAACACTTGTCATTGCTTCTTGCGATATTAACCAACATTTTTCCATTTAGTACTTCATTCACTATAAATATTTATTCAGTGTCTTTTTACAATTGTAAGTATAACAAATCTAAACATATTAGCAATCAAGATTGAACACCATCTAATCCACACACAAAAAAAAATAGAAATTTTTCAGTACGGTTATCCGTACAAAAAAATACTAAAACAGTCACAACTTTTTTGACACGTATATGTTAATTTTAAGTTTAGTCCAAATTTGCTGTTATGCGAATTTAAATGAAAAAAAAATAAAAATAATGCCTAATGGTGGTCAATTTGATAGGGTGAAAAAGTTTTCTTCCTATCAACTTTATTTTAAATTGGACTCCTCGTGAGTGAAATTAGCTAAACCATGGCACTAATAAAACATTTCTATCTCATGCTTTTCGTTGGCTGTGGATTTTTTAGATAGACAAGAATCTTTTTGCATTTTCTCCGAAGGATGATGATGATGTCAAAAACTATCCCTCCACTTTTTCAAACTCATTTTCTTCGAAGTTCAAAACAAACAAGCTCAACTTACCATTATGACATTTCAACCTCTACAATCCAATATATAATACCTAGGTATAGAAAAGATTCCAACTTTTGGTATAGAGAACATTCTATCTTTTGGTGTGCAGGAGTTAGGAGTTAATCTTTAGAAAATTGAAAACCTAGGTTCTTTATTATTTCCAATGAAGAAACATGTTCCACCCTTTTTCTCCCTTTTAGTATTTTACTTGCTTGCATTTTATTGGGTTCCTCTCTCTGCATCTGCCTTTTTCTTGGCCTTTTTGTCATTTTGTTCATTGAATCTGTTAGGAGCCATTTAGTACATGGGTTTTGGAGGGGAGGGGGGGGGGGAGGAGGAATGGAATGGAATGGACTCAAAATGATTGTTTGGTACATAGTGTTGGGTTTACAGAAACCTTTGGGGTGGGTTTTGTTGAACCCCCCCACCCCAAGTTTGAGGAAATGGAATAAAAAAAGAACTCAAAACGAAGTCGTTTTGAATAAGTTCAAAAAAAAAATTTGCAGCTGACAAACACATCATTGGGAGCGCGCCACATGTCATGGTGGTTGCAAACCCACCAATGGTTTGCAACAACCATTTTACCTATTTTTTTCTTTTTTAAAAAATAAATTTCACTAACTTGTAGAAAATTAACGTGGACTTTGACTATTTTTTGGAACAAGATATAATTTTCTTAAATATAATATAATGTAAAATAATAATATCTTTATTATAATATTAAATTTTAATTTTAATATAAAATCTATTCCATTCCATTACAAAATAATACCAAACAACATAATTACTATCATTCTATTCCATTCCAAACCTTTCCTTCTATCAGATCCATTCCATTCCTAAACCCACCGTTTATACCAAGCGCCCCATTAGTTAAAACGAAAGTCAACTCTAAGGGGGTATTGGTAGTTTTGACAAATTACAGGATTCGATTGATAATAAATAAAAATCACAGGGGTAATTGGTAATTAACCCTTATATCAATTTGTTAAAATGTCATGCCTATATCTTATTCTAATAGTGGTCCTACCTCTATATTAGTAAATTGTATTCTCTTGGTTTAAAAAAAAAAAAAAGAAGAAGTCCATTTATGATTTGTTACAACTTTTGCTTTTTCATTTGAGTTTTACATTATCATTATTAGTAAAAATAATATAAGAATTTCATACTAAAAGTGTGCTCTTTATTCAATAAAAAAAAAACAGTTAAAACTAGACTCTTGTTTTAATTGAAGGAAGCAATTTTTTCAACTTTGATAGCTATTTTTGCTTATCTCGTGATAATTTGGTCACTATAGTTGAAATAATCACAACCATAACAATATAGTAACTTTTTTCTCCATTTGTTAGGGGTAACTTTGGCATTTCAATGCTTTTACAACGCCCTATAGTTCTCATAATTTAAATTTGACAACTCTACAAGATTTTTATAACTTTCTAATTGTGCTTCAAAAAAATTTCATTTGACCCCAACTATGTTTTATCATTCTATTTAGTCCATAATTTTTTTTAAAGTAATTCTTAATTCCACAGTGACATTATACTTTTATAATTTTCTAATTATGCCTAAAAAAACAGTTCTCATTTATCCCCCAACATTCTTATCCATTATAAAACCAATCAACTCAAAACAAACTACCGGACATAATTTATAATAACTACACGGCATAAAATTGTATCAATTGAATAATTTAAGGATAAAATTATAATTTTTACCAAAGTTCTCAAACAATAAGAGAACCAAAAAAATTCTAAGATTTAATATTCTTTTATTAACTTATAAATCTGCCCAAAAAAATCCTCATTTGATCCGAAATATTTTTCACCTTTCTAATTAGCCTTCTTTTAAGTAATGGTTAACCTCTGAAATTCCAATTTGAGATCATATTTTTATAATTTTTTTTAACTATGCCTAAAAAATTTCTCATTTATCCCCAAATATTTATAAGGAAAAATTCTCTTTAAAGGTATAGTATGATATCAAATCTTAATAAAGTTGTATAACTTTAAAAATTCTATTTGAAGGCATAAAAACATCTTAAACATAGCAAATAGTTTGTCAATTACAATCTTACCCTTCCCCAAATAAAACAATTTGTTAATTCATGTTCTCCCTCCCAAAAATTGTTCGATCAAATAAGAGAATAAGAGAATAACACAAACTAGAGAATAATAGTTGCCAATCCATTGCTGATCAAAGCTACAATTTCCTCCAACCAACCACCTCCATAACTAAAGATGAAATTGTCAAAAATGAAAATACTAATAAAAAAGGAAAAAAGTATAAACTACCCAGTACCAGTAGGTCATCAAAAAAGATAGCCTACGAAAACTGTGGAGTGATTTGCAACAACATGAGTATGTTCTATTTCAATCTAAAATAATTTTGTACTATTTTAAAACCATTATCATATTTCAAGAGTTGTCAATGCAATGAGTGGCATTTTAGAATTCATTAAAATGTTTACTACGAATAAGCAAAAGCTCAAATTCAAAAGAGTTATTTAGCATTTAAATTTTGTTCCCCGTCTGTCCAAGTGCAATATCCAAATTGCACAAGCTCTGAGGAAGAATATAGATTTAGAAAGAAACAATTTATGACCCAAATGCGGAGGTAAAGCCAATTTACATATGCCCAATAGGTCAAGTAAGAGACATCCAGATCCAGAAACAACTACTCACCCACTCCAAATCATTAACACTTAAACTAATGAAATTATACAAAACATCAAGATACTGCAAGTGAGAAAGATTTTCCAAATTTGATGGAATTATGTCGCAAAATCCAGATTGGGACAATTAGATACTGCAAATTTTTCAAAAACACTGAAAAATTCAAGAGTTGGGATGCCTTCAAATATGTTGGAACTCAAGTTCAAATATCTCAGTGATTTCAATTTAAGCAAAGAAGTCTAATCTCTCCACTCAATCCAAAATTAGTAATTAGAGTTCAAGTCAGAATTTTCATGGATTGGGGTTGTGAAGGTAAATTTTCGACTGCACTAATATCATCGCGAACAATCCCCCTCTATAAACAACAATCGCTGCCATATCACCCAGAAAAACCCATTTTCAAAATCATAAAAGGCCCTTTTTTTTTTTGGTTAAAGTTGAGAGAGCTTCAACAATCATGTTTATTGGCCAACTGTTTCTCAAGAAGTTACAACGCTCGAAATTAGGCTCTTTCATTGGAACAATTTTGGGAAGGATATGAATTAACATATTGTTATATTAGAGAGGGATAAGATTGCAATTGATAAATTATTTAATATATTTAAAGTATTTTTATGCCTTCATAAAGAGTTTTAAAAGTTATATGCCTTTATTAAGAATTTGAAATTTTCATATGCCTTTAATAGAAAATTTTCAATATATTTATTTACTATACAGCCAATTTTATTGTGGGTTCATAAGAATTATGATTTTAGGTTGCAAAACAACGAAAATAAAATCATTTTAGATATAGATTATGATTTTGTCAAGAGTAATACTTCCGCGTCCTAAAAAATGAAGCCATTTTTTATTTGATATAATATTTTTCAAATTATAAGGTACAATACACTTAATGCATAATTAAATGTATACTTTTACATTTTTATCTTTACATTAAAATTTTAGGTTATGCATTATCATTATTAGTAAGGATAATAAAAAAATTTCACGTTAAAAGTGGACTTTTCATTTGGAATAAAAAAAAATTAAACTGAACTGTTTTTTTAGAATGAATGGAGTACTTTTTTTAGACAAAGAGAGAGGCACACTGAATACATTTAAAAGTAATTTTAATAAGTCTCAAATCAATTATTTTTTAACTAGAAACAGTGATGAAAAATTATGTATAGATTGTAAGATGGCACTTAGAGAAAGTTTCACTACTCAATTTATGTTAATAGTTTTTGAATATAAGATTTAATAATTATAAATTTTAAAAACAAGTTACTCAATATACCTAAGATAAAGTGGTGGAACCTAAAGATAAAAAAAAAAAAGGAGATATTTTTGTAGAAACCTTATAAGAAACCATTAATTGAAATGTGGATGAGGAAGTAGAGAGCTTATGGGAAAATTTATCAAGTGAAAATAATCATACAAAGGGTATTGGGAGAGTACATGGAATAAATAATCATGGTAGCAAACTCAAAAAATTCAAGAAAAAAATGAAAACAAAAATGAAAGAGTACATGAGAGAGATTGCTCTGTTTGGTTAGTCCATTTTTCATTTTTATTTGGTAAAAGGGGAGGGAATTTTTGTTGATCTAATTTTGTTTTGGAGGAAAAATAGATTATTTTATTATGTCATATTTTTCAACATATTTTTTTTTTATCAAAATTTAGATGGAATGTGTAATTTCCCACTTTCTATTTTTGGAGTAAAATTGGGATCACACATGTATTTTTCTTTTTCCAATTTTATCGAATATGAACTCCAAATGTGAAATTAATAGCCCATAAGTACATATTAACATTACATCAACTTCAATTACGATTACATCAAGTTTATTTCATTTTAAATTTAGACATAAAACTGTCATCATAATAATAAAAGGAAAATTTTATAGTACTTGCCTTCTTTTTGACGGGATGGTTCCATCCTTTTTTAACCAATTAAAAAGTGACATGTAAGATATTTCCATAGGCATAATAACATTATAGCACATCCTTCATGATTGGTAACCTGCTATTATAGGTTACCAATATTTAATAAATTCAATTTAATTAAAGTACTTATTTACTCTATTATGTTTACTACTTATTAAATTTTTATATTAAATCACAAAAAAGTTAAATAATTATTTACTAAATTCCATTTATTACAAATAAAATTCATAAATCACACATCATTAGGAACAATCCTAATAATGACAAGGAAAGTAATATTTCATATTATCAATGGAATTAAAAATTTAATTATAAGTGTAGAAAAAATATTTATAATTATATTATTAGGATTGTACCATTATGGAAACTAAATTACACAAACCAAAGTGAAAGAAATTTTTGGGAAAACTCATTGTGCCATCACTAACTAAAAATACCAAAAAATGTTGATTGATTTCTACACTCCAAAGTGATAGAAAAATATATTGTACCATTACTTATTAAGAATGTACTTTCTAATTATACATATTGTACTATCAAATAATTAACATTGTACCACACAAGAAAAAGTATTATACCACTACAATAATTAATAAATTGATTCGTAAATTGAGTTTCGAACACACATAGATGAACAAATACACTAGCGCAAATGCAAATGTCAAAAAATTCAGATTGGTGTCCGCACTTCAAAGTGACAAAAAATGCATTGCACCATAATTAATTAAGAATATATTTTCTAATTATTCACATTGTAACAATCAAATAATTAACAATGTACCCCCCAAGAAAAAATATTATACGACCACGATAATAAAACAATTTTGTAAATTGAATTTTGCACATACATAGAAGAATAAATATACTTGTGTAAGTGCAAATGCAAAAAAAGAAAAATGCTGATTGGTTTATGTACTCCAAAGTGATAGAAAATGTATTGTACCATCATTAATTAAAAATATATTTTCTAGTTATACATTATACTGTCAAATAATTAATATTGTACCGACCAAAAAAACACATTATACCATAACAATTAATAAATTAATTCCTAAATTGAGTTTTGAACAGCATACATGAACAATTAAATTGCCTAAATGCAAATGTAACAAATTTTTTAGTGGAGTCTGCACTCAAAAGTGACCAAAAAATGCATTGTACCATCCTTGATTAAGGATGTACTTTTAAAGTATTAAGATTGTACCATCAACTAAACAAAATTTTACCACTCAAGAAAAGTTATTTTAGAGGAATAAATGAATAAATTCATAACTAATAAATTCATTTGTAAATTGTGCAGTGACGATATGTAGATGGTGCAAATGCAAATGCCAAAAAACTTTAATCAGTGTCTGCACTGCAACATCACGGAAAGATGCACTATATCGTTATTTATTAAGAATGTACTTTCTAATTATTCACATTGTACCATCAAATAATTAACATTATACTACTCTAGGAAAAAATATTGAATGACCATGATAATTAATAAAATAATTAGTAAATTGAGTTTTGCACATATATAGAAGAATAAATATACTTATGTAAGTGCAAATACCAAAAAATGCTTATCAATTTCTGCACTCCAAAGTCATGAAAAATGCATTATACCATCATTTATTAAGAATGTACTGTTCAATTATTCATATTATACCATCAAATAATTAACATTGTATCACTTGAGAAAAGAATTATACCACCACAATAATTAATAAATTAATTCGTAAATTGATTTTTGAATACAGGTAAATTAACGAATACACTAATGTAAATGCAAATGTCAATAAAATTTGATTTGGTGTCTGCACTCCAAATAAAATTTGATTTGGTGTCTGCACTCCAAAGTGATGAAAAATGCATTATATTATCATTAATTAATAATGTACATTTTAATGATTCACATTGTACCGTCAAATAATTAATATTGTACCGAGTAATAATATTCATGGTGACTTTTTATAGCGACTTTTCATAGTGACTGATATGGCAGGTATTAAAAGACAAAATCATCCCTTGTTATTTTGCATTTTTTAAGGAGGGTGATGAGTGAATTTTGTCTTTTTATACTTGTCACATCAATCACTGTAAAAAGTCACTATGAAAAGTCACTAAGAGTATCATTACTCTATTGTACCACCCTAGGAAAAAATATTGTACATCCATGATAATTAATAAATTAATTTGTAAATGGAATGTTGCACATATATAGAAGAATAAATATACTTGCATTAGTGCAAATGCCAAAAATGCTAATTGGTTTCTACACTCCAAAGTCATGGAAAATTCATTGTACCATTATTTATTAAGAATGTACTATCCAATTATTTATATTGTACCGTCAAATAATTAACATTATACCACCCGAGAAAAAATATTATACCATCACAACAATTAATAAATTACTTCGTAAATTGATTTTTAAACACACATAGATGAACGAATACATTAGCCCAAATGCAAAGTATTAACATTCTACTTTCAAAGATATATTGTACTTTCAAAGTATTGTACTATTATTAATTAAAATTATACTTTCAAAGTATTAACATTGCACAATCAACTAAATAAAATTGTACCACCTGAAAAAAAAAATATAAAATCATGACAATTAATAAATTAATTCGCAAATTGAAATTTGTACGTATATAGCCTAACAAATATATTTGCACAAGTGTGAAAGTCAAAAATTATTATCGGTGTCTACATTCCAAAGTGAAAGGCAAATGCATTTTACTATCATTAATAAAAAATGTACTTTCCAATTATTTACATTATACCGTTAGATAAATAATATTGTACCATCCACAAAAACAGCATAATGGCTAATCCAAAAAGAACAAATTGATCCCCAATCCCGTTTTTAGAACAATGTACTTGATATTTACGTTTCTTTATAACACTGTACCACCAACTATTTACGTTAAAAGCTAAATATTATATGTGGTGGTTAAAAATTATAATTTTTGTACCGTTACTAATGAAAATCATATTCCTAGTTGTTGTTATCTATATATACAGGGATAGAAGAAAGAGTGGTGGTTACCTTTTGTCAATAGGTTTCTCTCATGTTGCATGTTGTAATTTGGTATAAGTGTAATTTTGTGAAAATTTAAAAATATTACCTTAATAATTTTATGAGTTTTAATTTGTTGTAAAAGGTTTTATATTTTTTTCTTTAATTTTAATGTAAAACTTGTTATAATTTTTTAAATTTTATTTTCAAATGTAATGAATAATCACAATGTGAAATAAATCAAAAATTTTTTATCATGCATGAGGATTTATTTTCACAATTTATAATATTGTATCAGTTTTTTGTAATTTTGACACACGTGTATATTATAAAGAAATTTGTTTTATCATAAATTAAAATGTAATGTTGATTAGAAACATTAGAAACATTAAAAACATTATAAATTGCCTTTTTTTTGTCCAAAAAATTGTGATCTGTATTAACTTCATAAGAGTTATTAAGTACATGGAAGGTCCCTCAAAGAGGACAATTCTTAGCACCAAAATCGGCTATGACTGACTGACAACACATCACAAAGTTATCCTAGATATCCCACAAAAGAACACCACATGCCCATATTGGAGAATGCAGCATTACCACCTCCATCCAAAAGAAATTTTGGCAGCATTTCCTCTGAAAACTAAAAATATCCTGGTCCTGAAACAGCAGAAACCAGCCCAATCCTGTTTGCACCCTAACATATATACAACCACAAGCTTAACGCAGAACAAAAGCTATCAACACAAACTACCAACAAAAGGCAATAATAAAAGCAACTAAGAAAGAATGTACAAACACTTCAGGTAGCAATATCCACACCAACACCGATTGACGCAAATATGGCTTAGCAAAACTCTAGTCATTCCAGCTAAGCCAACCCAAGCACAAGTTGCGGCTCTAACCATTCCTGCGGGAACACCCATAAGTTTCTCTTGGCTGGTCACCACTACCATGGAAGAGATTACAGAGTTTGCTTTTCACTTCATTTTAAGCATTTTAACTTAAAATACTAGTATTGCTTCTAAATATTGTATACAATCATTTCAATTATCAATTAGTACCAACCATTTAAATTGGTATAGTTATGTATACCCAAAAAACATTTTTTATATTTATAAATCTTTAGTAAGCAGTCTACGTTTTAATTTGCTTTAAAATCTTTTGTTGTGTTTTTTATTAATTCTATTAATTTATTACAAATCCTTATAGGTTAATTTATTAATTTTTAGACTATTTATTTGAAATATTATTTTAATTTGCTCTTTAAAAAATTATCAATTTTTATGACTTTAAGTAATTTTCTTTTGTTATTTAACAATTACTTACAAATGCAACGACAGTTCATTTTTAAAAATAATATAATTTATGATCTACGTACAGTGGCATATTTCTCTTATAAGTATTCATATCAATTAAATCTTTTTTATTGGGAAATTTGCATATATAGCAGGGTTGACCGTTGACTTTGCAAATATAGCACCCTCCTTTTTTTCCTTGCAAACATAACACTTTAGGGTTGAACAAAGACCAACATACCCTCATCTTCTCTTCTGAAACATAAAGACACAACACTTCATCTTCATCTTCATCTTCATCGATTCAAGAAAATTTGCTCTCACATCCCATTATTTGCACTTCTTA
Organism: Gynochthodes officinalis; assembly: GCA_020080225.1. Lineage (NCBI taxonomy): Eukaryota > Viridiplantae > Streptophyta > Magnoliopsida > Gentianales > Rubiaceae > Gynochthodes > Gynochthodes officinalis. Next base: position 27,267,296 of record CM034617.1, read on the forward strand.
TTATTCTCACACCCCATTGGATCATCATCTTCAAACAAGAAGACCGCGACAGTGGAGAAAAATTCGTTGCGGGGAGATATTAGTTGAAATTTACACAAGTTGAACTGGGTTTGTGAACTTCAACGAAACTAGTCGAGCCCTAAGTCGAGTATAGGTCGAGCAAAACATTAGGTTGAATACAAGATCGAGTTTAAGGTCGAACAATAAGTCTGAGTAGTAATTGGTTGAATATTAGATCGAGCTCGACCTAATACTCGACCTACTACTAGGTCGAGTTAAATTTAAAAAAAAAAGAAAAAAATTGAATTTTTTTTTTAAAAAAAAGTTTTAGGGTTAAGCTCTACCTAATGCTCGACCTAAATAAAAAAAAATTTTAATTTTTTTTTTTTAATTTAGGTCGAGCATTAGGTCGAGAATGGGGTCGAGCTTGACCTTAAAAAAAAATTTTTTAAAAAAAAAATTCAATTTTTTTCTTTAAAATTTAGGTCGAGCATTAGGTCGAGCATAGGGTCGAGCATGGGGTCGAACTTGACCCTAAAACTTTTTTTTTTAAAAAAAAATTCAATTTTTTCTTTAAAATTTAGGTCGAGCATTAGGTCGAGCATGGGGTCGAGCTTGACCCTAAAACTTTTTTTAAAAAAAAAAAATTCAATTTTTTTCTTTTTTTTTTTAAATTTAACTCAACCTAGTAGTAGGTCGAGCATTAGGTCGAGTTTAGGTCGAGCTCGATCTAATATTCAACCAATTACTACTCAGGCTTATTGTTTGACCTTAAACTCGATCTTGTATTCAACCTAATGTTTTGCTCGACCTATACTCGACTTAGGGCTCGACTAGTTTCTTTGAAGTTCACAAACCCAGTTCAACTTGTGTAAATTTCAACTAATATCTCCCCGCAACGAATTTTTCTCCACTGTCGCGGTCTTCTTGTTTGAAGATGATGATCCAATGGGGTGTGAGAATAATAAAAAGTGCAAATAATGGGATGTGAGAGCAAATTTTCTTGAATCGATGAAGATGAAGATGAAGATGAAGTGTTGTGTCTTTATGTTTCAGAAGAGAAGATGAGGGTATGTTGGTCTTTGTTCAACCCTAAAGTATTATGTTTGCAAGGAAAAAAAGGAGGGTGCTATATTTGCAAAGTCAACGGTCAACCCTGCTATATATGCAAATTTCCCTTTTTTATTTGCAAATATGTTATATATTAATGTGAAAATAAAACATTATAAAAAAAAAGTAATATTAAAATTTAGTTAACTTGTGTTCATCATCATTAGTTATTAAAAATCTGAGGAGATTTTTTTATGAATTATTAATGATATATATTTTTATTGATTCTTGAAAAATTACATAAAAATGAACTATAAAAATCACTTGATTTTGTGGAAATATAATAACTAATAAAGAATTCAATTATTAGAATTTTAAAACCTATCACATTAAATTTAGTTATTCTAATATAAACACTTTCCTATGCAGTGTTGAATTATTTTTTTTTTACATATTAATCATTACCAACAAATTTTTTCCCAAAAGACCTTATTAATATTTCAATTAGCACAATTAATTTAAATTTTGTGTTACTTTTAAATTATTTTAACAAAATAATTATATAGTGGAAAGATATATAAAAATATTAAAAATAATAGTAATTATATATTTATAAATACACAAAAATAATATTTAAAAATTTAAAATTTATTAAAACTTTTGGTTGGACACTTCCTGCTCCTCGAGCAAGGCACTAAAAACTAGTTGTACTTTTAAAAATATATTATTGTACCAACGAAGATAAAATACTGTACCACGATCACAATTAATATAATAATTTATAACTGGAGTTTTGAGCATATATAAATGAAAAATTATACTTGTATAAATACACACATCAGTGACTATGTTTGAATGTAATTGAAAATTTTATTATTTCATCATTATTTAAGAATCTACTTATTACGCTGTCAAATAATACCAATTGCACCACCCTCAAGATAGTACAATACATGATCTAAAAAATTAATTTTTCCAAGTCGGATTGTAAAAGGATTGCTCTAGAAGCAAGACAAAAAAGACTGGCAGGTATAATCCCAATTATCCGTGTCCGAGACTTTCCAATATCACTGACAGTAGCCATGGTTCTCTTCTGGAACTCGATCTTCAGTTTTGAAGTGCCTTTCTGAGCCAAATGAAGTTCATACCATTAAAACAACTTATCCAAAGAATTTTATAGTCAAAACATCATTTGTAAATGGTGAACACTTGGAAGGGAAATTTTTCAGCAATTGAAGATCCTCTCCACGAAGATTTGAAATTTGGAAATGTCATTCTAGGGACTGTTTTGGCAGCTTCTAGCAAAGAAGTTCCAAAGTTTTTAAAGCCTTTTTCCAAGCTATTACGCATGAAAAAGGCTAGAAAGAGAGAAAATTTCCCTTATGAATGTCCAGAATATTGGTTCAAGGTATATATAAAACTAAACATTCCAAGCAGCAGTGTTTATTGTGTACAATTTCTTACGTAAGTTGAGGAAACTTGGTGTGGAATTGGCAGAAACAGTTTCTACCATGAAGTTGAGCTCTAGATTAAGTGAGAACATCCTTGCTTCTACACTATAGAATTTTCCTTAGCCTTTCCCTTCTTTCCCCCTCTTTGCATCTTTATTCCAACAATATTGGACAAAGCGTCTCTAGTGATTAGTTAGAGCTTTGCTTAGTTATTAATTTTCACAATTATGGATTTCAATTAATGCTTTCATAAAATCTGGAGAGATCTCAATGTAATTTACCTATCAATGTAAATTCTTAACTTTAATAAGCAAATTTAGTAAAACCAAGTTAGTTACACTTACTAGGTTACTTTATGAAAATACAGTTATACAATATCAAAGTTTCAATTAAAAACTTTAAGACATGTGCAAGATAATAGACTCTCAAATTAGTAAGTTTCACTCACAAAATCGTGAAAAACAATAATCTCAAATGAGAGCGAGAGGAGTAACAAATACTTCACTAATTTTTTTTTTTTAAAAAAAAGCTATGTATTAAAACAAGTTGGGTTTTGTTAAAGAATAAATGAAATAAAATAAAGTAGCAAAGGAAACAATTAAAACAAATAAAGCAAGCACACTTAATTAGTACAAAAATAGTAGTATTAATACTACACTTAACTTTTGTTTACCGCGTTTTTATCCTTTGGCAGTTGTGAAAGTCTAGAAATCTCTGAATATTTAAACATGAGTGACTAGAGGAAAAAGTGATCATCGATTTAACTATTTTTGAGTAGTTGGAGTTTCAGGCGTTATTAACTCAGTTTAAGTGTCTTTCGTTTTGCCGATATCTTCATATGTTATCAGTGTTTGCCTTAGCTATGTTACCCTAAAGTATTAAGGCGATCTTTGCCATTTAGCAATATTGTACATCTTGGTTGGTGGAAAATAACATTACCTATTGATTTGAAAAAAAAAAAAAAAAAGTTTGTTTACCACGAAAGGTGCAAAATAGAAAACCATTGTTGAACCGGAAAGTGGACCATGGAAATCCAACAATGCATTTGGCACCCACAACACATGAGTGGGAGTACTTTTCTCTCGCACAGAATCAGCAAATCCAAAGCAAAGCCATCTCCTTTTCTCTCCCACTTCTATATGAGAAATCTTCTTATTACTAATAATACTATACTATAATCCGAGCAATTCAAGTCTATATATATCTTCTTTTCTTTATTTGAGCAGCGGAGAATCTACTCAATCTGGTATCTAATCCTATAAAACCGATTTGCCAGGGACAAACATTACTTGATGAAGCCCAGATTGCAGAGGGACGTAATTTATACCACAAGTGGTATACAAACGTTACGTGTGTCCTTTTGTATGTTTTGAGAGGGTTGCAAAGCCGTAGTGTTGCACTAATTATATCATATTATGCATTATTTAACTTAGTGATCATTTTGATTTAAAGCTTCATGTAGACAGAATGATATTGACCAACCACCCCGATAAATAAAAACATTTAAATTAAAAAATTATATAATTATTTAAATTACCATTAAATATAAAATTTTTATTTTTATTCTTGCATTTTATTATTTTTATAAAAATTCATTTTAAATTAAATATATCTTTTTATTATAAAAAATAATATTTTAATGTATCATAAAATATACAAATTTTATTCTTATTTTTACATTTTAATTTTAAATTTTACATTTTCATTATTAATAATAGAGATAACCCTCAAAATGGTCCCTCACATATTAATTAATGATCTTTTTAGTCATTCACTTTTAAAACGGGAACAAATAGTCCTTCACATTTCATGAATGTACCATTTTGGTTCTCAGTTACTATTCCGTTTGTTTTTCTGTTGGAATAGTGACAGAATAGTATCAGAATATGACAAAATAGTGATAGAGTGTCAAAATAGTGTCGAAATAGTGATAGAATAATAATATAATAGTGATGAAAGACCAAAAGAGTATATTCATGAAACGTGAAGGATCATTTGTTTCCGTTTTAAAAGTGAAGAACTAAAAAAATTATTGACTAATATGTGAAGGACTATTTTGGGGTCTTAATAATAATGATATAAAAATTTATTTAATTTTATTTAAAAGTATAATTTTTTTGGGGTGAAAAGACAGTTATGAAAATAGACTATGTTTTTGGAATAAAGAGACAGTAAAGTCTCTTTTGAATAAAGCAAAATATCTTATCTTTTATTTATATTTTTCTTTTCTCAAACTGGTCTCTTAATTTGATACCTCGTTTTACTCAACATGTTATAAAAAAAAATTATTTTTAATAATAAAAAAAGGGACAACAAATTTCATAAAATTGTCATTTCAACATGCGTGAGGTAAAAAGAAAGTAGATTAGATCCTATGTTCTTAATTTTTTATTACACTTATGTGTCACAATTAAAACGACGTAATTTTAAATTTAGTTTAAATTAAATAATTAATAATTTTAGGTCAATCTTTATAAGACGGTCATTGTTTTTCTTTTTTCTTTTTTCTTTTGTCCTGTTCCAAAAAAATAAATTTGCGGGAAAAAAAATATAGTGGTAGAAAAAAAAAAGAAAAAGAGAGAGAGAAAGACAATAAGAAAAAAATTGTCTCATAAAGATTAGTCACTTAAAGTTAATTAATTATTTAATTAAAATTAAAATTAAATTATTTTAATTGTAATACATACGTAGAGTAAAAGTTAGAAAGAGAAAATCTGATGTGGAAAGAAAAGGCAGATATGGTTAGGCATATATCGAGGTTAGAAACTCGGAGAAAAGATTGCTAATCGTTACTTTTATAGACCAAAAGAGTAAGAAAAAGACGAAAAAGAATTCTCTAGACCAAGTCAAAAAACTATTCCATTGATTAGCATTTGAAGCTCATCTAGTCCCCAGTCGTACACTTCGTTTTGTAATTTTATTTGGCTATCCGTTCAGCGGATGGCATTGACCTGTATAAATATCGATAGCAATCAATTCAAATACAGAGATGGCGACAGCACTAGGGAAAAACAACAAAAAAATATATGTGATCATTGATCTACCCTGCCAGCGAAAACTTACGTGGAAATGATAAGTCGTACGTGTTCTGGTCATAAAGCAGATGACATGTTCTGGGACCGTGGGACGAGTTAGATAGCCTACTCCACTTATTACGTTAGCAAGCGTTCTATAAATGGCATGATAAAATGGCACGTATGAAAGAAAGACTCATCTGAAAAGAGCAACTGAGAATTGAATCTTTACTTATTTACAGAAAATAAATTTCTTTATAGTCAATAATTTTCATTTAAATGTTACTAAAATACCGAAACCTTTTAGGCTCTTAATACCTGAAACAATGAAACCAACATTCAGTGGCAGAGTCAGAAGACTAGTGGGAGGCTCTTCCTTCCCCCCCCCCCCCTTGCAAAAACTTTTAAATAGTATACTAAACTTTTAATGAAATTTGTTTGTTCATTTACTATTAACTAACTCGTTATATCGTTTTATTGTATCTATATTTATTAATCAACCCTTAATCTTTAAATAAATAAGCTTGTGTATTATCTTGTTATTTTTGTATAGTTAATAAATATCAAAGTTGCCCCCTTGGGGCTAGAGCAGACGGTCATATGAAGAGAGTAAAAAAACACTCTTTGTGTCGTAAGTCGTGAGTTCGAAACTCCGCATCTGCTGTGGTTGCTGGAGCTAGGGGTAAAGTGTTAGTGGTTTAAAAAGATTAGTTACATGTCTATTCCAAGGTAGGGTATGAACAATGATCCATAACTAAGTGCGAGGGTCTTAAAGTTCGTAAGGTTCGTACCGCTAAGAGTGTGGGGAGTTAGAGCTAAATTTGAAAAGCAGTAAATGTGGAAATACCTCCTACAAAAAAATAAAAATAAATAAATATCAGAGTTGACATAGACATAATCATTAATTATTTAGATAAAATAAAGGAACATGGCAAGTTAAATTTCAAATGCCTAAATTACATAAATGAATGGATGATTTTTAATGAATTTGATACCAAGATTCTTTCTACACTTGTATAGAAAAGTATTTCAATTAATACTTTTATCAATGGCTAAAATGTTATTTAATTTATTAATTTGATTATGTTATTATTTAATATTTAAAATTTAAAATTTCATTGGTGTAAGTTTTTTTTTTCTTATATATATATATCCAGACTGACTTAAAATTTTTTTTAATCCTTCTACAGATATTCCCTGAATAACTCCATCCACCTACTAGGCTAGAATCGTGCCATCGTTATCACAAATACATTAAAATATACTAGTGACGGGAGACCATCAAAGCGTGGGTGCCCACTTATTTTCATAAGTTTTTCATTAATTTTTTATTCACACATTATTTTATAATTTTATTTTTGTCGCAGAGTTAGCCATTTAATTTATTGATAAATAAAATTAGAACAAAGATGGTGATGTTCTCATACTTTTTAATTGTTTATCTTATTTTAAAAATGAATGTGCAATTTTTTTTTTATAATCGATAATTTACTTTAAATGATCATTAATTTTTTATTCTACATTTGCAAATATTGTATTTTACTCTCTTAGTTTTATTGCTTTGAATTAATAATAAGTATTCAAAATATTGATAAAGAAAACTTAAATAATAATATATTATTCAATTGAAACAAATATATAGGATGACACACACTTTTATTGATTGAGTAGGTTTAAAGTAAATGTTACAGTGGCATTAAAATTACGAGAAACAATTTTTATTTATTGAAATTAAATAAACGTAACATTTAAAGTTATTTATATAAACCTTTTATTGAATTGGTGATTAGCTTCTGCAGAAATAATATTTGAGCATTTTTGACTCTATTAATTCATACTTTTAAAAGTGTATATGTTTTCAAAAGTTTACTGTTACTAAAATATCATTAATTATTATATAATTATTAGACGCTTGTAATTGTTAAGCATATAGTATATATCTAAATTGTTCATATAATTTTATTATATATATATATATTTAAAAAAATTTTGGTGTGATTATCACGATATGTCATTTATTCATTTAGGAAACAATGGCGTGACTAATGTGGGAATGGAAAAAGGGATTATAACGTAGCAATTATTATAATAAGTCAAAAAGTTTGAGGAAATTACAAGAAAACCAACAAAATTGTTAAGGGTATTAGAGGTAAAAACATGTGAAAAGACAAAAAAATCCACAATGTTCATCACATATTTATATTATATTATGAATGGACTACTATCTTCTAATGCGTTAGATATATTTTTCTGACTTGTTTTTATAAGGAACTCGAGTTGGGGAAAGAAATGGAAATTTCTCAATCTGGACGCCGTGGGATACTCTATTTCTTGTCTGTACAAAGAAAATATAGGATAAAGTACATTTACTATTCCCGAAGTTTGTGTAAATTATAAATTGAATCCCGAAATTTAATAAAACTATCAATACTTTCTGAATCTTAAAACATTTAATATTTACCCCCTACCTCCTAATGCCGTTATAAACAGTACCGTAATAGTAAAAAAATTTAATATTTGGATAAAAAGACACCTTATATTCCCGTTATTAATTTGTATAAAAAAATATTTATAACTGACATTTATCTTAAAAATAAAAGTAAAAATTATACGTATTCATTTGTATCAAAGGCAGAATACGCATAAAGAAAATAGAAGTAGAAAGTTGACTTGTATAAAAAAATTCGAATTAACTAAAAAATAAAAATCAAATCTATTAACGAAGAAAGAAAGTATGGTATGAAAATTTCTAAAATTCATTTCATAGTCAATTCTACAAAACCAACAAAAATAAAAATACATATATTTCTTTTTTTCATACATATTATGCTTTCTTTCTCTCTTTGTTGATAGATTTGTTTTTTGTTATTCAGTTAATTTAAATTTTTTGATATAAGTCAACTTTCAACTTCTATTTTCTTTCTACATATTTTTGTCTTTGATAAAAATGAATATGTGTAATTTTTGTTTTTATTTTTAATGTAAATGTCAATTACAAATATTTTTTATACAAATTAATAACTGGAATATGAGGAGTATTTTTGTTTAAATATTGATTTTTTTTACTGTTACGGTACTGTTCATAACGGCGTCAGAGGTTAAGGGGGTAAATGTTAAATGTTTCAAAATTTAGGAAATATTGATAATTTTATCAAATTTCGGGGTTCGATTTGTAATTTACACGAATTTTGAGAGTGATAAATGTAATTTACCCGAAAATATAAATAACATGTGCACCAAAAATGGTCATCAGATCTCTGGGGTCCCAGATCAACTAAAGGGCCTTCAAACTTCTTTGCTGGCATCAATAATTATTTTGATAGTGTCCCCATTGAAAATATATATTATTCAAAGTATATATAAATAATGCAGTTCCTAATTTGAGAAGGAAGAGTTAATTATTTAGCTGTGAATGACCAGAAGTTCAGAAGCAGCTTGGAGAAGAAATAAGGTTCATTTTGGATCTAAAAGAATAGCTTTATCACTGCAAACTTTTGATTAGTTATTTGACAGGTTCCTTTAATTCGGATAGAAAATCAGTTTCTTTTCTACATTAGAGTAATGAATCACGGTGCTGGCCTTTTTTCAACTTATTCAGTTCTCAGTGATGCAGCTGGAATTGCAGGTTTCGTATATATCCATCTTCATCTTTACTCTGGTTCCAATTTCTCTGAGAAGATTTCTTGCTTCATCTTTTCAAGGGATGATGATGAAATCACAATCTGCTTTTGTGTGTGAGAGAATAATTTTTTTGTTGCAACTTCATGTTTATGGATCTTCATTTGAGCGTAATCTTGTTCCTTGTTTTCTTCTTCCTCTCTTCATGAGTTGACTTTCGGGTATTCCCTTCAATATGGCAAGTACATATTCCCTTCCTCATATTTCCTATCCGTCAAATAATAAGAGGGTGGATTTAGCATTTTTCCATTGCTGCCTTCTGCACTTTATTATGACGATTAAATTAGAAAAAAACAAGTTTGCTTTTTATTCTGATTCCTTTTGTTTGGTTTTCGTAATTATTTTCAACCTTAGCCTTTTCATGTCATTGTAATGATAAAAGTGACAGGAAAAGGGAGGAAAAAGAAAGGGCTGTTTGATGGTGTCAAATATATATGCTTTTAAATCCATAGACATATTAGTTAGCATAACGGAGCATATGCTTAAGGAATTTTAGGAGTCCTCCTTGTTTCTGTTTCTTTAAGATTTTATTTTCTTTTGCACTTAACATTGATGTTAAGTTTGTTTTTCTCACGATGAGAATGGACTAGTGCTTAGTGTTAAATGGCTTCTGTTTATCGTATCAAATAGAGTTTGGTTCTTGTTTTTTTATAATTTATTTTCCCTCTTCTTTCCCTAGTCGATTCTTACTTTTCACCCATCTCTATCATAAAAAGAAATTAATTCCTACTGTGTCCTATTCTCCTCCCCTTCTCGATTTATACTTCCAACACCTTCCTTGTTGAAAAGGAATTAGAAATAGTTGATGATACTTTCTCAAAAACAGAGGGGTTTGTTATGCCATTTATCTGAGGAGGATCAGGAAGGGCCTCAAGAATTAGCTTCATAATTGCAATAGCAAAGGACAATATTAACTTATCTAATTTTCTTATGTTCCTATGATAGATCTGAAACCTCTGATTCCATAAGCTATTCACCAGCATTAACTAGTCAAAGTAGAACTAAAATCTGTCTCTTTTGACTACAGGAAACCTCTGCGCTTTTGTGTTGTTTTTGTCACCAATGTGAGTACTTCAAATCTACGATGACATTAAAAAACCATACACCACCCCTCCCCCTCCCCCCCCCCCCCCCCCCCAAAAAAAAATATTCTTAATTCATATGAATTTACTATTTTTTTTTCGTTATTGTGCTGCAGTCCGACATTCGGAAGGATTATCAGAAACAAGTCAACGGAACAGTTCTCTGGAATGCCCTATGTATATGCTCTTTTGAACTGCCTAATATGCCTTTGGTATGGCCTACCTATAGTCTCTCCTGGAATCATTTTAGTTGCCACAGTTAATTCAGTTGGAGCCATTTTTCAGTTGATATATATTATCATCTTCATCATATATGCCGGTCAAGGGAGAAAGGTAAGAAGGTTAATTTACATGCCACAACTAATTGGGCCTTCTTAACTATTGCGAAAATTTAATTCTCATCCACTTCATTGTTGTTCCCACTTCGTTCACATTTTTTTTGCAGATTAAAATGTTTGGATCATTATTTGCAGTAATTGCTGTATATTCTGTCATAATTTATGTCAGCCTCAGACTTTTCGAACCTCCAGACAGGCAAATATTTGTTGGATATTTGTCAGTTCTGTCTCTCATTTCGATGTTTGCTTCACCATTATTAATTATTGTAAGTGCATGTATCCACAATTTTGATCCTACATATTCCTACAGTAATTATGTGAGCATTCACTGTAATAAAGAAATTTTGCAAATGCAGCATTTGGTGATTAAAACGAAGAGTGTTGAATACATGCCATTTTATCTCTCACTTGCAACTTTTCTCATGAGCCTTTCGTTCTTCGCTTATGGGATGTTTAAGAAGGATTTTTTCATTTATGTAAGTGATAGATACGTTTGTTTATCTGTCATATTTTTACTTCTTCGTTTCCTTATTAGAATGTATAATACAGAAACAAATCTTAGTATTTTCTTTCCCTTGATAAATAGGTCCCTAATGGAATTGGAGGGGTGCTTGGAATTATACAGCTAGTACTCTATTTCTGTTACAGAGGATCAGCTGATCAAGGGGAGAGAGTACCTCTCATTGAACCTTATGCATGAATTATATATGGGAACAATTAAGCTTCCTTAATCAGTTGTGAATTCCATACCATTTTGTTGATTTTTTATATTTTTTTTCTGAGAAAGGTATTTCTCGGAAGTAATTGCAACGTATACCGTCTCAATCACATGATTTTTTTTTTCCATGTTTAAATTCATATTGTTTGAGTACCTAGTGATTTGCGAGTTTGAAACATTAGAAAAATGTTGTAATAAGGTTGTTAATTATTGAGCAAGTAATTAGCAGATGACAAAGTAACAATATTGAAAATAAAATTTTTTAGCTGTTAATTATTGAGCAAGTAATTAGCAGATGACAAAGTAACAATATTGATAATAAAAATTTTTTAGTAATTAATGTAGTATTTGTATAACTTTTAATTAGTAAATGTTCAAAGTGATTATTGCTTTATTATTTTCTATGCAATATAACTTAAAACATTGAAAGAATTTTTTAAAAACTTTCACTGCTGGTATTCTTACAATGTAAAGTCTATGCATTAACGGCATGTTTGGTTCACTATAATGAATAAGGCTGGAATTGAATTGAATGGATTTTGTTCAAAGGAATTGAATAAGGCTGGAATCATTATTCTTGTGTTTAGTTGGGGTGAATAAAACTAATGAATAGTATTAAATGACTAAAATACCCTGATCTTAAGCATTTTATTACTAAGTGAGAAAATAATAAGAGAGAAAGAAGAGTGAGAAAATGATGAGAGAGAAAGTAGAGTGAGAAAAATGATGAGAGAGAAAGTAGAGTGAGAAAAATGATGAGAGAGAAAGTAGAGTGAGAAAATAATGAGAGAGAAAGAAGAGTGAGAAAATGATGAGAGAGAAAGTAGAGTGAGAAAAATGATGAGAGAGAAAGTAGAGTGAGAAAAATGATAAGAGAGAAAGTAGAGTGAGAAAATAATGAGAGAGAAAGTAGAGTGAGAAAATGATGAGAGAGAGAGTAGAGTGAGAAAATGATGAGAGAGAGAAAGAAGAGTGAGAAAAATGATGAGAGAGAGAAGGAAGAGTGAGAAAAATGATGAGAGAGAGAAAGAAGAGTGAAAAAATGATGAGAGAGCGAAAGAAGAGAGAGAAAATGATGAGAGAGAAAGTAGAGTAAGAAAAATGATGAGAGAGAGAAAGAAGAGTGAGAAAAATGATGAGAGAGAATTAGAGTGAGAAAAATGATGAGAGAGAGAAAGAAGAATGAGAAAATTGATGAGAGAGAATTAGAGTGAGAAAATGATGAGAGAGAAAGAAGAGTGAGAAAATGATGAAAGAGAAAATAAAGTGAGAAAAATGATGAAAGAGGAAGAAGAATAAGAAAAATGATGAGAGAAAATTAGAGTGAATTAAAGGGTAAAATTGAAAAAAAAAAAAAAAACTTAGCAATTACATCCTTCTAAGGAATTGCAATTCGGAGGTTGCATTGCTGAATTTCAATTCAACCTTCTTGAGTAATTGGAATTCCTTTGAAGTTTTAATTCCTTTGAACCAAACAAAGGAATTCTGATTGATTAAGTTGACTAGGGAATAAGGCTATAAGTAATTGTCAATTCCCTTGAACCAAACATGCCGTAAGTTGTAATCGGCTCACACGAAAGGGGAATAGTTGAATGGTATGGTGAATTGACCGAGTGAATTGGCAAAAATGAATGGTTGAAAGAAAAGCTGAATGGCTCAAATGTAAGGAAGTTAATCACCCGAATGGGGGTAAGTCTGAAGATTCTAACTAGGAAGTAGGAATTGACCTCCGAGGTCTCTTTCTTTTTGCTACTATGGTTGCTACCGAGGCAAAAACTATAATGGTAACAATATCCATCCAGAATGAGTGCTGAATATTAAGGCCATTATAGTTTCATTTGTTGTTAGTGGATCAGGTGAAGGAATTTTTTTCGTTCTTCCTTGATAGATATTATTGTGCCTCTTAGGTATAGATTCTAGCTAATTTTGTTGTTAGTGGTAAAGTACCGTCATATGCTAGAATATCCCCAACTATTACATTTAGTCTCAATGTGAGATCTAAGGCTTTCATTGCCACTGGGTGATGTTGTAAATGTATCAATTTTGGCTATGTTTATATCATATCGATTGTTTCGGAATTTTTTTTTTTTGGCAAAAAGGCAATGTCATTAGTGAAACTAAGAAATTAAGAGTAAATTAATTAGATTGATAGTAAAAAAAAATTAGATGACATAATGTAATAAATACAAATTAATTATAAAATATTAATAATTGTATTAAAATATAGAGAATATGATTTATCAGAATAATCCTGATAAATCATATAATGACACATAAGGTTTTTTTTAGCAATTAACTTATACTCAGTACTCTAACCATGTGAGAATCCTCTGTCAAAATTTTTTTACCAAAGCCAAACCAAGCTACAGCCGAACAGCCGTTCTTCACAAAAACAAAATCCATTCTTCACAAAAGCCACCCAATATCCAAAAGGATCAAAATTGTAGCAGAACAAGCAAATCAATTTGTCAAGCAAAGCTGTGTTTCACAAGATCAAAGTTGAATGCAACCCAAAGAAACCAATCGGCAAACGATTAGCTATTGTTAGAGGCAAGGTTTTTTTTTTCCAATTTTTTTTTTTTTGTTCTTCTCCTCTGGGTATTTCATATGGTTCCGTTGGAAGAAATTTTTGTTGATTCTTTTAAAAATCAGTAACCCTCAACTCTTTGTACTGAATGGTAGAATACAAGCAGTGTTCACAATAGCCAATATGGTTCCATTGTCGTGCTTCATATGGTTTCATTGGAAGAAAAGAATCAACAAAAAAATCAACCCAAAAAATCATCCTGATAAAGCCGTGCTTCACAGTAGCTAATCGTTTGCCGATTGGTTTCTTTGGGTTGTGTTCGACTTTGATCTTGTGAAGCACGGCTATGCTTGAAAAATTGATTTGCATGTTCTACTGCAATTTTGATCCTTTTGATATTGGGCGGCTTTTGTGAAGAACGGATTTTGCTTTTGTGAAGAACGACTGCGGCTTGGTTTGGCTTTGGTAAAAAAAAATTGACAGAGAATTCTCACGGGGTTAGAGTACTGAGTATAAGTTAATTGCTAAAAAATACCTTATGTGTCATTATATGATTGAATGCTTGATAAGTGATTTATCAGGATCATCCTGATAAATCATATTCTCATAAAAAGAATAACATTTATCAGGATCATCCTGATAATCCTCTTATCAAGCATTCAATAGGAGAAAGACACTTAGGATTTTTTTTTAACTTCTATATTAAGTTTATTAGTCATAATTACATAGGAATACTTCTAATAAAAATATTTCTTTATGATAAATCCAAAAGTTTTTTCAGAATAAATAAGAGGAAACACCCAAAATAGTCCTCCACATTTCACCGAATAATCTTTTTCATCCTCCACTTTTAAAACGGGAACAAATAGTCCTTCAAATTTCATAAATCTGAACTTTTGATACTATTTGTGGAATAAACGGGAGCTTTTAGTCCTTCAAATTTCATAAACGGGAACGTTTAGTCCTGAAATTTTTCTCATAAATCTGAACTTTTGATACTATTTGTGGAATAAACGGGAGCTTTTAGTCCTTCAAATTTCATAAACGGGAACGTTTAGTCCTGAAATTTTTCTTTAAATTTTGGTCCTTAAAATTTGAAGGACTATTTGTTCCCGTTTTAAAAGTGGAGGATGAAAAAGATTATTCGGTGAAATGTGGAGGACGATTTTGGGTGTTTCCTCAATAAATAAACCCAAAAGCACCAAAATTATAAAAAAAATCCAAAATATGGGAATTATGCATTTAATGATAATAATAATAATAATAATAATTTTTTAACTTTCAACTTTCGTTCGGCTTAGTTTTTGGGTTTATTTATTCTGAAGAAACTTTTGGGTTTATTTATTCTAAAAAACTTTTGGGTTTATCATAAAGAAATATTTTTGTTAGAAGTATTCATATGTGATTAGGACTAATAAACTTGGAAGTACAATCATAGATACAAAATCAAAAACAAAAGTTTAAAGTTTAAATTAATATTTTTGTTTATGAATAAGGCACTTATTTTGCACGTGAATATCTTTTCTAGAAAAAATTAGGGAAAACAGGTAATTTACATGTTTAAATCACAATAAATGTATTCAAGCTAAAGAGACCTATAAATCTATACTACATACAAATGCAAGCTCAAATCGACTTTTGATCCTTTTTTGGTTACTAGGCTTCACATATTACTCGCATTTTGAAATGTCTAATTTTTTAAAAATATCTTATCCAAGGCAGTTGAGCACTTAGAGCAATGCACAACATCAATGTTGATGATTTTATCAAGCATATTCACCATCACTTTTCATAGATAATCATAGATGAAAAAAAAAATTAAAATTTTGAGTTGATATTTATATTGACAACATAAAGCATATATTTTGCACGAGTATCTTCTTTTTACAAAAAAAATTAGTGAAAATAAATAATTTACATTTTTAATTAGAACTAGTATAGTCAAGTTGAGGTAATCTATAATTTTATACCACAAAAAACTTAAAAATTTGAGTTGATATTTATAGCTCTAATCACTTTTTTGTTACTCGGCTCATATGTTGCCCGCACTCAAAATTGTTCAAAGATTTTAGGAAATATCTTAGATAAAGGATACAGCTCCATACCATAAGTGAGACACAATAGCAAGAACACAAGCAATATTAGTGATTCTATCAAGCATGTTCACCATTGCTCATTGTACATAATTATAGTTGCAAAATAAAAAATATAAATTAAAAGCTTGAGTTAATAATTATACTGATGAATAAGGCACATATTTGGCACATGATTATTTTTAAAAAGCTATTGAAAGTAGATAATTTATATGTTCAAATTAGAATCAGCATATTCAAGTTGAGGCTACCTAGAAATCTTTACCATGTGTCAATAAGAGCTAAAGTTGGATTTGATCCCTATTCAATTATTAGGTTTCACATGTTGCCTAAATTAAAAAACAACTAGTGTCTTGGATAATATCTTATTTGAGACAACTGAGTCCAAGTGACCTTGTCAAGTATATTCACTAATGTAAGAATCTGCAGCAAAATGTCATATGACATCTTAAACTATTAATAGATTTTACTGATCAGTCATTTGCCATCTTAAGTTAAGTGTACACTTAAGATCCAAATGTAAGTAAACAAGTATAATGTGCTCCATGAAAATGGAAGGATAACATTGCATTTTAGAGAAGGTTTATTACTACATTTATAAATACTGAGTAGCCTATATAACTTGGATTAATTTTTGTACAACATTCCACTGGTTCTCAATATATCCAAAAAAAAAAAATTTACAAAAAATATATCTAAACCTTGAATTACAATGAGTTTTAGAATTTCAGGTTGGAGTATATAGAGGCACCACAAGTATAACTATTGTTGATTTTATGTCCTAAAACCAATTTATTTTGGGATTATAACTTCTATTTCTTGCCAACATAATTAAGAACCTACTGGGTTACACACAATAACGATGATTTCTTGGATTAAAATGATATCATAATTATGTGATAACTATGGAATTAATTCATGAGATAAATTAATCTTGAGGACTTATTAATAAATAAGCTATTGAATTACTTGGTGGTTAGTCTAAGTCTATTAAGCTAATTTGTGTTTCTTAAAAAAATAGGAATTCTAACTAAAGATCACCTCAAAACTCTATGTTGAATTGAATTCAGACACCATCCAATCCTTGTAAAATACGTAGATATGTCATTATGCACATGTATTTAATTGTTGCTACCGTATAGTGTGTATCTCAGGGGGATATTTATTTTGTCTTTTTTTTTTGTTGGAAATTAAGAGAAAGAACTTACACTGCAATAATTTGCGTGTAAATTGATTTTTGTGTTTGATTGTGAAAATTGCGTGCGCTATTACCTAGTGTTTTGTAGGTTTGTATTCATCAAATATTTACTTATCTAGAAAGTACACTACAATGACACTGTATGACTCAATTTCTATAGAATTGGTAGATGTGGAAATTTGGAGATCCGAAACTTAGCCCGTAGCTAAAATTATTGCACTCATGAAATGGGAATGAAAGATTTATATACTATCCAATAAACTATCCAATAAATAAAGAGTTCACAAGTTTATCAACAAATATGTTTTAAAACTAGTATGAATATTGGAAATGAGTTTACACAAATGTATCAATAGATAAGTTTTAGCTTGAAATTAATGTACTCATGAATTTTATTGCTTATTATGCAAATTAATCTTTATAAATGTACGATTGGTTTAGTATATATAAATAGTTGAAGATGGTATAATAAAATAAAAATATTGATATTTAAATGTAGAATTTGATTTTTTTTTTCTGTCAATAAATATACCATTTATGTATGATGATACCTTGATAATTATAAAATTTAAAAGAAGAAATGGAAACAATATTGAATAATGTTTGGACTTGATAACATTTTAAATGATAAATGGGAAAGAAGTGAAGTTATTTTGAATATTATGTTTTACATTGTTTTTAATTTATAGTCATGGACAAAATTTTCTTAATATAAAAAGTGATTTTTTAGAAAATATATAAGGGAAATATCCAAGAGTTCAAGAGTACATGGATCACAAAATTTATGAAATAATATGAATTGAAAAATCAAACCCACAAATTTTTAAATATATCATAAATTTTTATTTTATTTTTCTGGAATCTATCTGTTGATCACATTTTCACGTGTAAATAACTAATAATAATAACTTTAAATTGATATATATATATATATATATATATATATATATAGATCTTTTAAAGCAAATTAATATTCATTAAAGTGTTAAGAAAATAGTATTAGAATTTCACAACATTACACTTGAATTAAAAGAAAACCTGCAACTTAACAGAAATCTAATGATAAAAAATAAACCTTCACACTCTCTTGTAATAATACAAGGGTTTTAGCCCCAAGTTTGCCCATTGATAACTTAAAACTCAATTATTATAAATTTGTCGAAAAAAAATTGTGTGTTCATTTCAAATGGTACTTTCAACAAATTTTACTTTATCTTTAAACTATATATTTTTTAGTTAATTTAACAATAGTTCACAAGTTGATATAATTATGTTGCTAATTAGATCATGTTTTTATGTTTTGAAAAAAAAAATACTACTGAGCATATTAGAGTTTGTCGAATATTTATAACTTTAAATAATAATTGCATAGTAAATTTAATTAATTGTTAATCGATACTAACATATTAAAAATGAAACCCATTACAACTTTGGATATATATGACTATTTATTTATTATTTCTATATAAATTAATTAAAGTAATCAAACCCAAATCTTCAACTAGGACTCCTCACATGAAAGGGAAATCTAGAAATTTGCATCAAGTCAACAAGTAAGTATGTTTTGTCCTATCTTTTGTCAAATGGATTTTCGAGGGTTGGGAGTTTTCCATAGTAATAAAAAGTAAAGTAAAGTAAAGACACTCACAAAGCGAGTAACTCAATAATCCAACAAAATGTCTCAAAGTAAAATCAAGAGTTAAACATTAGAGCAAACCAGTGGGAGAGAAGAAAAAACGAGAGATGTAGGCACTTCTTACTGTAAATCAAGGATTAGAATAGTCATAGAAGAAGAGATAGAAGGCATGCAAGAGAAGGAAAAGGATTCATCTTAGGAGGGGAGTGATGGGAGTGATGATAACAAAGACTTAATACCTAGACACTTAATTAGCCTATCTAGAGAAATTACACCCTCATTGCTAAGGCCATAGCTTTAATCTTAGGAGAAACCAAAGTTTGACCTATAAAAAAGAAATTTCATATTCTATAGGATAGAAAGTGAGGGCTCCAACACCTAAGTGGTGAGCATGTCAGCCTCCCCTGGGATCAGTGCGGATCCACATAGGGTCTAGGAGGGTCACTTAACCCCCCCCCCCCCCACCCCTAATCCCAAATCCCCCTCTAAGTTTTCTTGGAGGGACGAATCCATGTAGTTAAGTGACCTCTCACCCCCACCCGGTGCCAACTCTGATTATACAGCTTGTATACAGCTTTGTTTGGGAAGTTGGTGTAGAATTGTTTCTTTCTATCCCTTGATCTTGGTTTTGTGACTGGTTTTGATCGATATTTGGTGTGGTGACTAGTCAAAAAAAAAAAGGAAGCAAAAGAACAAGTTGCAGGTTTGAAATTGTGTGTACATTAATGGAAGAAAGAGAAATGAATGGTTTTTCACACTTTTGAAGATATGATGAAGCTGCTGCAGTTGATGATGCAAATGATGAAGATGATGAGGAAGATGGATTGGGATGGCCCACAGCTAGACTTCAATGTATTTTTGCTGATTGATGGAGTTTTTGGACTGATCTGTTGATTACGTGCTTTCAGTTGATTTAGCAGACGAAGAAGCTGTTGAAGGTAATGATGATGAATAGTGTGATTTACTATTCATGAATAGGACATGAGAATAGTGAATAATGTTTTTAGATTATTTTTGTTCAAAAAAATTTTTATATATTAAATTTATGTTTATTATTTTATTATTTATTATTATGACCCTGCCTTATAAATTTTCTGCGTCCATCACTGCCTAGGATACAAAACACTATACAAGAAGTAGTTAAAAGCAAGCATCAATTCCGCTTGTGCTCTCTTGGAATGAAATATTAAAGCACTACCACATTGCTTTAATATAGTTAGCCCCTAATTCAAAAATAATAACAATAGGATTTGAAGTCCTATGTTAAGAGGGGAAAATTAAGAGTTCTATGAAACTATTTAGATATTTTTATTGTATGAAGGAAGCAACAAATTCAGCAGATTCCTTTGCATTTTTTTTTATTTTTATTTTTTGTAGTCAAGCAACAAGATAAAGAAACCTAGCACTTATCATGATTGAAAATAGAAATTTTCTCTTCAAATACTATAAATTGTAAGTTAGAGATGGATTGAGATTGCAAACACATGAATGATACTAATAAAAATAGGACAAAAAACAACCCATGATGTGAATACATAGAACTTAGGGAAAATTAGATTGGAAAATTCATAGGAATAAAGCTAATACAATACAAATTAAGTCCAGTGATAGTTGAAGTAAGACATGAGGCCTTAGGGACTCCAAAAGAGAAAAAAAAAGAGTCAAATTGTAGGCCAACTATGCCAATGAATTATATCTTATTTCAGTTTCCAGTGCAATTAATAAATTAATATCTATCTTGCAATGGTCAAATTTGCTACCGATTTCGGAACTAACAAGCCTACAACAACCTCAAAAAAAGTGTCATGCACACCATGGATCTTAGAAAGGGGACCATGAGCAAAAGAGATCCTAAAGCTCTAGGAAAGGTACCAAAAAAGGGTGCAAAGATAAGAGGACAAAAATAACTAAGACAAAAGAGAGAATTGTTGGAAAGTCTACTGAATTCAAGAGTACAATAAAGTCATTCAACTTCCATCCTTATAAACAATAATCTAAATGGATAGAAGCAAAGGGAATGAAAGAGGAGCAAGGAATAACTGGGGACATGCCTAACTTGAAATTGAATCAACAGCCACAACTATGATTTCTCAAATAAGATAAAACACACACACACAACTTAGATTTCTCAAATAATTTCTTTTATCATATATATATATGATAAAAGAAATTATTAGAAAACACCAACCTGTAAATTTATAACAAGAAGCGGATGTGTTGAGTGAATATGTTTCAAGAACTAAGGGAATTGGAGACAGCGCACCAAAGTACACTACAATAGCTACAAGTTGCTCAAGAGAATGTAAAGTACTTAAAATTTGATATAAAAAACTACTGTGTGAAAAAAATAAGAAGAAATTAAAAAGTTGAAAGAAATTGATCAAGCAGGAGTTTGGAAAAATGTTTGTGAGAAAATTATTCCACAGTAATAACTTTAGCACCTTCATAGTTTATTTCAGTAGGGCAATACTAGGAATTAGAAAACATAAGGCAATTGTCCAAATACAGAAGAAATTTCTAGAGTTGTAGTTAGAAGGCCATCGAGATATGACCCCAAAATTGGAGACAACTAACAAGGCATATGTCGAAATAGTGTGGGATTATTCAAGGTTGTTCACTCTTTTGAAGTATTTGGTAGCTTAGAGAACCCCTCTAAGTATACAAAAGTTGCAAGAACACAATATCGACAATCTAGACCTAAAAACTCTTGAAGGACATAAAGAAGAAGAAGAATAGAGAGACGTGGAGTCTAAAGTCCAGCTTCACACCAATGTAGTAGACAAAAATGCTAGTTCATAAGTCCCGTGATATTACCTTTGTCACAATTTTTTTTAAAAAAAATTTCCTTATGATTCCAAATTATTAATGAATGTTTCATTTTGCCTTATTTGAATATTTTTTTAAGAAACTTATGGTTTCCACAACTTTCACATTGTCACAAATAGACAATCATTAAAACAATGTGACACTCTTAAAAGAATAAATAAAATCTTTGCCAGAAACTATATCCAAATTCCGAAGGCTAGCTTGAAAAGAAAAAAGAAAAGCAAACAAAAATAATCAAGTTGATGAAACGATAAGAAAACAAGAACCTAAAAATTCATATGCATGAAAACAAAGTTACGCAACTTACTTCAGTAGTGATGGGAAGAGATGAATTCATTCAAACCTTCAACAAGAAAAAAAAGGTATAAAGTTCTACTTATGCCAAGACTTCAAAAAAAATTCTCTGAAATCAAAACTCAATGTAGAACTTAGAAGCTAAGGTAAGAAAAAGAAAAAAACAAAAATAACTGCAATGCCTAAGCATAAAAACAACATTGGAACTTAAAGACCCAATAGATAAGATACAACATTGGGCATCTCTAATATGAAGTCACCTAGTGTTCAACCTTTATTGCACCCCATAGATGATATCTTCTATCATGCTCCCCAAGTTCGATGGCTCATTTTATCAATTTTCTTGAGATTTTCGACTCTAGTGATATTAGTTTATTGGGATGATCTATAAGTATGTAGATGGAATGTGTCTATAAATAAGGCTTCAATTGCTTGTCAACATTAACAAGAGCTAACACTATTTTCTCCAATAGGAGATAACATATCTTATGTCCATGCAAAGCTCGATTAACAAAGTATACGGGCCTTTGAATGTTGTGATCATTTTGCACCAACACCATACTTACAACATTATTCGAAATTGTTAAATATAAGTATAATACTTCTCCTAGACAGAGTACAATTAATGAAGGCAAGCTAACCATATGTGCTTTCAATTTTTCAAAGTCTTTCTGACACTCCATAGTCAACCTAAAACTTTTAACATTTTTTTAAATTTGGAAAAAGAGGTGACATTATGTGAACTAAGATAAAATTTTGTTTAGGGCCAACAAGTAGCCTATCAATTTCTAAAACCCCTTATAATTCAAGAATATAACATCTCAGAAAAGGCCTTCATTTTCTTAAGTTCAGCCTTAATACCCTACTTACAAACCATATACCATAGGAACATTTTTTATCCAACTTCAAAAGCATATTTTTTAGGGTTCAATCTTATACCTGTTTCTTTCAAAATTATTATAGTTTTTTCTAAATCTCTCGATGCATCTCAAACTTTTTTTGCTTTTAATCATCATGTTGTTGACATATACTTCCAACTTTTTTGCCAATTTGTTTAGAAAAAAATTGATTTACTAATCTCTGGTACATGGCTCTAGTTTTGTTAGTCCAAATGGTATCTTCTTATGACATAAATCTCCATTTTAAGTGATAAACGTAGTCTTCTTGGCATCCTCTTTATCTATGAATATCTGATGATATCCTTTATAAACATTTTAAAAACATTAGCAACTCATACCATAAAATAAATTTTGCAGTCTAATCTATAACTAGCAAGGGATAACAATTTTTGGACAGTATTTACTAACACTAGATTGGCTAGTTAGGTCGGGTAGAATACTTCTTTTATTATATCAGACTTTAAAATTTTTTTTCACTTTTTCATTTATTGCACCTTTTTTTTCTAGTGCGAGTTTTTTTGTCCTTGTATAGGCTTTGCCCTTAGTTAATATTCAGTTTGTGAGGCATCAAATTTGGAGATATCCTAGCATATCATCTAAACTCCATGCAAAAACATTTTTTATATTTCTTGAGCAGATCAATGATCTTATTTTTCACCTCATTCTAAAGTGAAGCACCTATTTAGATGATATGATCAGGGTAACCTTTAGCAATATTGACTTGTTGGTCCTCATTAGATATCTCAATAGTTTCTTGTGACTTTTATTTTTATTTTTTTATCTTTGGCTATTCATGTACTTCCAAAGTGTGTCCTCAAGATAAGTAATATCATTTTCCTTTGAATAGTTTTTTGTGCTTATCTTTTCTCAGGGTATAACCCCATGATTGACTATCTTCTTAACCACCACTTGAATAGAGTGATCTCCTTGAGTCTCAACCTTTTTTACCCTTTAATATAATTCTCATGCATTCGTGCATCATATGCTGATCAGCTTGTATGGAAGCCACCTTATGATATGTTGAAAATTTTAAAACTAAATGCTAAGAACACCATATTCATTTATTTTATTCATCAAAGGTCTTTTATTATGGTGATGAAATGAATTAGGGCACGTACCACATAGAAATCTGTCATTATTATTTTGTCTCAAGCACTCCTTCACTATAATTACTAGTATGATGATTTCTATGGGATGCACCACTTTATGGGTAAAGATTACCAATGTCATATTAGTGGGTCTCAAAGCTCCAAAGTTAGTCCTTAATTTTTGAAAACAATCTATGTACATGACATCAATGATGCTTCTATCATCAACATATACTCAATGTTCTTTCACCTCTTCATTTGCTATAATTACCTTGATCACCAAAGTATTACTGTGTAAACAAATGTGAGGTGCGACATCTTCTTTAAAAAACATTATAACGTTAAACGATTTAAACGACTTTTGGGGGTGGCTTTCTAGTAGTAACTTTGATTGTGGCCTGCAACTGCTCCCCTAGGTCTCCCCTAAAAATAGCATGAATTATTTCTGTTACATTTTCTATTGTCTTGGATTATGTTGATATGGCTGAATTGTTTGTTGTTGTTGCGATTGGATTGGTTTCCATCCCATCCTATTATTTGGATGAACCCAAAAAGCACCTCATGCCGCTTAATATTAACCGTCACCTCATCATCCATGATTGTATCCCCCCTTATTTGCCTTCTTGCTGAGGTTGAGGCCTATCATTATGGGGAAATCACTGTTGGACATAATGCGTAATCTATTTTTTCAAATCATTACAATCCTCTATATTATGTTTATGGTCATTGTGAAAAGGACACCATAAATATCAACATTTATTATAAAGAGTTGCTCTCAATGGTAAAAGAAGTCTCACAATATCTTTATGAACTGCTAAAATCTGAGTGTAGCTTTTAGTTAGGATTGTCAAATTCCTATATTAGATTTGAGGCTCTAATTGACCCCAATTGAAATTTAATTTATCAAACAATATACCTCTTGCCTTGCCTCGATTTCCTCTACTTCTAGCCTCGTCTTGCTATTTCTTTTCATTCTTCTTATTTCCTCTTTTCTTCCTATTAACTTCATCACCTTTGTTATAGCTTTGGACCATCTGCTATAATTATTGGACATTTATTAGAGTATCCTTAGCCAATTTAATACAAAAGATTCTAGGATTAAAGTCGTTCAAGAAAGTTGAGATGATTAGTTGGTTCATGCAATTTTCTACTTGTAGGCTTTCATCACTGAACCTCTCTATATAAGACTTTAAGGTATTTTTCATTCCATTGCTTAATATTCATCAAATTTACAACCATGTTATTATACATTCTCTTTTAGTAAAAGTAGTGGTAGAAAAGTACAACTGATTGCATAAAAGAAGAGATACTACCTCAAGATAGGCCATCAAATAGAGTGAAAATGCTTTGTACATGAGTTCCACAAGTGCATTTTTGAATTTCATGACATATTTGAAATGGGACAAACTATCCAATGGTTAGAATCTCCATCATAGACTTTTAACCCATTTGACATTTTAAAACTTTGGAGGGTGTTAATTTAAGATGCAAGTGGGGTATAAAGATCATATTTCCCATCCATCCCCAATAAATTTTTTATCTCCTCCCGTACCTTGTTGCTGACTTTCGAGACATCATTAATACATAGCTTCTTATAGTTTGTTTAGGTTCTATCCTTATGATAATTGTCCATGTTACTGTCATCAATGTACGACTCATATGGTTCTCTTCAGATATTGCCTCCCAATGGCCATTTTCATCATGATCATGTTTTTGGTCATCCTCCAATTTTTTTTTTATTCTATTTGGATTTTTAAAAATTTTCAAATAGAGTGCTATTTTGTTTAATAAGCTCTTACTCATCTTCATCATAATATTTCTCCTTACTCCAATCATGGTAGTCTAAGATGGAGTTCTTAGGTATTCTTTGCCATGAGTGAGTATACACGCAGAGTTTTCAGGAATATCATCTAGTATTTTTCTCGCTCCTCTAGTTGGACCGGAGTGTCATGTGCCATCATTATGATGGCCAGCACTACCTCTTTGCCTTCAACTATGAAATCATGTATTAACCATATTGCACAAAGTTAAGATTTTTAAATGAAAATAGGTAAGACCAAACTTTAGAATAATCAATAACAATGGTTTCCCACATGCGGTGGTATTTGATGAAAATAATATATGCCACTTAATTTGATAAGTATCACCATGAACATATATTTGCAAAACATATCCCAAATTATTTTTAACGTAGATTTTTCAATGCTAAAGTAAGTGGCAAACTATAATGCTTTAAGTTAGAGAATTATTAACTTAGGATTCTCCCTTTACTATATATTTATATTTGAAAGTCGAAATTATATGAATGTGTTTTAAAAATCAAAAGGAGTTATCAAATCCTAAACAAATATTAACATCACTATTGACTTAATTACAAAATTTTTATGAGCATAAACTGTTGAATCTTATCACTTAGATCAAAATTCATTACTCATCATTGATCAAAGAATGGTTTCACCAAAAAAGCAAGTAGCTCTACGGGAAGAAGATGATCATGTTCGCTCGATAATAAGTTGAGAATCGCTTATTTCAATTATGAATAGAAATGTCACATGAATAGAACTTAATTTTTGATGATTGAAACCATTTCAAGTAGTAGACAAACAATTAAAACTTGTGACAATAAGTTAAAGAAAAAAACTTGATAAGTATACACACTAAAATATAAATTTGGAATGAAATTTTATTGTGTAAAATGTAAATGTCACATGCTCAATAGTAGAACTATGGAGAAATTTAATTGCGAGGAGAGTGGTTTTTTTTTTCTTTTTCCGGGTATGATTTTACAGCTTTCAATGGTTCACATTTTTTTATCCTTGTTTTTATGTGATTTAACAATCTTAAAATATTACTATGTATAAAAATTAATTTATAATATCCTACTTATCATATATATTGTTTCCTTTGAAATAATGTTGTTAATTTTGCTCAAAAACATAAATTATCAATCTAAAACCGTTTTCTAATTTAGAAAACTTACCATTTTTTTTATATTCCCTTGTGGTTTCTATTATAAAGATTACAAATTAATACCACCCTATAATATATATATATGTATGTATGTATGTATGTATGTATGTATGTATGTATACTAATTTACTCATTTGACGTTTAGTATAAATGTTCTTTTTTAAGTCATTTTTTTTCCAAAAACGATAATTTATTAACATTGCATAATGCAAAAGTACATAGTCACAAACGAGCTAATTGCACTTCGTAGTGTTGGAATGAACTGAACCCACAAAGAAAAGAAGACCACAGCCTGAAAAAATTGGGAAAATATCCCCCTAAAGCGGAAAAATACCCTAACATGTATAACATGTAGGGGCACACCCCCCTATAGAGGGATAAAAAAACTAATACTAATACTAATTACTAACAAACAACGGCAGTTGACTCGACTGGGCACCGCAAATGGCAGTTGAGGAAAGAAATTGAACGTGAGGTTCCTAGTTCTCGTTTCTCATCGGTCGTGATGATCCCGAAAATTGCATACGTTGAGTAGCGCAGCAGACCAAACTACTGCCGCAAGTGTTGAATAGCTTGGCTACCGAACTATTACCGTACATCGTGAAAAGTTGACCACCAATATCATAACGAGAGCCCTAAAAAAAAAAAAGGCAATTGCACACATTTTGCACCCTCAATCGCCCACATTGGGCGATTGTTGTGCATGTGGCTCGCCTGTTTTCCAAAAATCGCACCTATGAAAGGTGTAAAAAACGGTCACTTTCTTGGTATGCAAAGTTATTTTTCTTTTTTTTTTAAAGTCATTTAACTCTATAAAATGCGAAGACTCCATTTTTCTCCAACTTGTATGTAATGTATTTTTTTGATTTTGGTGGTTCTGGTCCTCCTCCTCACTTGTTCTCCATTCCATTGGAGAATGGGGATACTTCCTCTATTTTTTTTTTCAAAAAAAAAATAATATTTATCTTACTAAAGCATTGCATTCATATATTAAAAATAAATAAATAAATAAATATTTATCTTGCTAAAACATTGCATTCATATATTAAAAAAAAAATTTACTCATGAGTACTCATTAATTATCCATCTCTATACAACTATTAAAGATCCATAAGTATCTCATTCTCTAGTAAAAGTAATAGCGCGACTCGTGCCAATTCTTATCCTAATTCTAACTTTTTAACTTCTGTTTGATCGAAAAAACAAAACAAAATTCCCATTCCAATAGTTAATTACTATATGAATAAAGCCCAACGGGAAATAATTGATGAACGAGTATTTTCACCCAATAACTCCAATCTCATGAATTACTCAATGGAAAGTGGATTATTTTGCAGGTCAACCTTTGGACTTTTTGTTTTCTAATAGAAAACACTATATACTGAGTGAACATCCTCTAACTTTATAATATTTACTCCCTTCGTTCTAAAAAAAGAGTCAAATTTGATTAAAATGTAACTTTTTATTAGTTATTAAATACAACTCATTTTATACACCATTAAATATATATTTTTATATTTTTATCCTTTACTTTTTAATTTTTACTATACATAATTATTATTGTTAAAGATATTTTAGAAATTTAGTTTAAAAGTAAACTCTTTTTTGGGACAAGAAAAAGTTTTCAAAATGAATTCTCTTTTAGGACAGAGGGAGTAATTAAAAAATTATCAATTAATTAATAAAATGTTTGCCAACGGTAGCAATTATATTTATATGAAACAAATTATTTGGGGAAAAAAGGTTAATTTTTTAATGCTAATCAATAAATGTGATATTTACTTCATCATTTTTCTTATGAGATTTGTACAAAAGTATGTTTTTGAACTTGATAATTTATGCTAATTGGAGAAACATTTTGTAATAATTTCATTACGATTTTCATATACTTGCATTTAAATATAAATATTATATCTACTTGTTCTTGAATTTAAATACTATATCTACTATTGACTTTTTTGAATTAGATGATTAATTTTTTAATTGTATGACTCAATAATTATTCTATGTTAAAAGTTATATGTAATATTGAGTTTTCGTGACTTTATTTGGATTTGATTATAGGATTTTAAATTTAATTTATTCAATTGCAGCTACTTTCTTCTACAAATTTTTTTAAAAAAATTCACTTGAAATATTCAAATTATAATTTTATTTTTTAATAATAATAATATTATTATATATCAAAGAAAAAATAAATTTATATTTGCATAAATAATTCCCTAGTCTGACAAAAAAAATAGAAAAACAATTCCACGTATGATTAGTACTAAAGAGATTCTAGAAACCATTGCCCTCCTCGACCCATACAAATGCCCAATTCTTGATCTTAGCAACGATTGCCCTCAACCCGCCCGCCGACCCACACGAGCCATTCTTCCTCTCCAAAACTCCTCCACTTTACCCCGGCTCTTTACTTCTGCCGCCGCCAGAGTTTCCACCGCGCTCTTCCAACTGTCTCAACCCCGATCACAAATATCGCCACTGTCTTCAACCCCGACAGCTCATATGCTCTCGGGGTTAATTTTCTCTCTTTCTCGCAGCCATTCTCTCTCCGATACTTAAACTCTGAACCCTAAATCGCCAAGCCATTGTTTCTTGTGTGCTTTCTGGATACTGTCTCAGCCAGAGCGTAAATACACTTCGCGCTGAAGTTGCTATTTATATCGTGACCAATCTTGGTTGGCGGAGCGCGCTTTTTCTACTGCTACCGCCGGTGTATCAGCCCCGAGGACAGAGAGTCTCGCAGTAAATTTCCTCTCTTACTCGTAGACACTCTCGGTTATTTTTTATTATTGTTCTGTGCTTTGAGTTTGATCATGAGAGTGAGGTTGTGGTTTTTTTGGATTGAAGGTTTTTGGGACGGTTCTCTGTTTGGTATAATGGGAGTCAGATAGATTTGTTTAGTGGCTTAGTTGTCTATTGGATTGCGTGTACCCTAATTCATGCTTATTTAGATGAGTTTATTTGTGTATTGGAACTGGGATATCAAGATTTTGCTCCTGTTCTTACGTTGGATTTTCAGAGTAAACTAAAAGTTTCCGTCTTTTTTTTTTTTGACGTCTTTTTAATACGATTTTATCGTATTATTTCCTTCTGGTTGTGGGTTTTAAATTTTGATTTTTCTGGCTGTTGTTTTGTGTACAAAAGACTGAATTTTCCACCCACTACTGTTATGGTTTGGTTAGTTGTAGCATACCCTGTTAGTTTGAAAAGAAAAGCAGATAACTTGAGATGTAAGGGGATAAGGAAGGTTTAGTCACACTATATTAATCTTGCTTGTCTCTTGCAAGGCTATTTTTCGGTGGGAGTCTGAGTTGGGTGGAGTTCCTTTGCTAGGTGTAATTATGACTTGGAATTGGTGGTAGTTCCTAATAGTGCTGAAAATTTGAACAAGGTATCAAGATGCTGGCTACAGAAACTTTGGTTCAAAGGAAATTTAAGATCAAATTGACATCTAGAAGTGCACGAGGAGATTCAGAAACAAAATCATATGAGAATGGGTCAAGGGCCAAATTCCATGGGCCAAGTGGCTGCAGCAAGCGCAAACTCGAGCTGGAGCTTGAGGACCAAACGGACAAGCGGCGGAAAATGGACCCAAGTATGAAACAGCAATGTGGTTGCATTTTGGATAAATTGCTTGCTCATCGACATGGTTTTGTTTTCAAAAGTCCAGTGGATCCTGTTGCACTGAAAATTCCTGATTACTTCTCAGTAATTTCTCATCCTATGGATTTGGGAACAGTGAAGAAAAAGTTGGATAGAAATGCTTACTTTACAGCTGAAGAGTTTGCAGCAGATGTCAAGCTTACTTTCTCAAATGCCATGCTGTATAATCCTCCTGATAACATTGTTCATCACATGGCAAAGGAATTAGAGTGCTTTTTTATCCAAAGATGGAAACTGTTGGAAGCAAAATGGAAACGTGAAGGGGCAAGTGCTAAACAAGGGACTATTCCAAATGAAAATCAAAAGAATGCTCTCGATACTGGGAAGACTTGCGCAACAGATTCTGGTCCTTCAAGTGGATTGCATCAAAGAAGCACTTGTCCAAGCTCATGTATCTTATCATCTATTACGACTACTGCATCTGGTACAGATACTGGGAAGACTTTCTATGAGAAGTCACAGGTGAATTGTAGTATAGTGGCAAAGGCATCTAAGCCAACGATGTCATCAGAGGACAAAAGGAAGCTCAAAGGAGACCTCATGGGAATACTGGTTGGGAAGATGACAGAAAAGCTGCAAATTGGGTTTAAAAAGTTGGGTCTTCAGTTTTCAAAGAAGGAAATAATTGATCTGGAATTTGATAAATTTGATGATGATGTTTTGTGGGAGGTGAAGAGGGTGCTGAAAGATGCTGAGGACAATGTAGGCAAAATTTCGTCAACCAATGGAAGTAGGTTGGATAAAAATTCACTTGGTTCTTCGCCTGATTTGGATGAAGAAAGCACACATCCTATGTCCAGTCTGTCAACCCCTGTTACCATGGCCACATCTGTTGAAGGTTGGACTCCTGCAGTGGGGAATGAGCAGGATCTAAAAAAGGCCTTACGTGTTGCAATGCTGAAAAGACGATTTGCTGCAACTATCTCCAAGGTCTATAGTGATAAAGCTGATTCTGGAAAAGTGCAGCAAGAAATAGAGAGATTACAACATGATGAGGAGGCAAAAATTAAAGCACTAATGAGAGATGAGCAGTTGAAGAAAGAGGTGCAGCGTGAGAGAGAAAGAAAAGCTGCTCAAATTGCCTTAGAGATGATAGAGAAAACAGTGGAGCGTGAGGACAATTTGATGATTCTCAAGGAACTTGAGATGCTTTGTAGATGTTCCGTATTTTATGTATCAGGTTCTGGGATGGTGTTAAGAGATTTGGATACTGGCAAAGTAGTAAAGCCGTTGGAACAGCTTGGTTTGCGCTTGAAGAAGGAATTCAGTGCAGCTGATGATGATGATAAGACATTTCTGAGTAGCAATGGAGGAGAAAGGGAGATTTTGTGTTGGGGGGGTGAAGAAGGGGAGATACTAGATTAGTCTTTATGTGTCAACATCTATATATAATAGTATACTGGGGGGTGGTTTGTGGGTGCTGCATTTAATTGAATCAGCCATCCCTCCTCATGAACCTTTTGATGTACTTACGTTTTTGAATTATACTAATGACTTCGTGTCAATGTACGTATGCATTCCCCTCCCTAGTTTTAATTAAAGTACATATCGTAAGTAGTAGGAAGCAACCATATTCCCTCTCTCAATAGGAAATAGTTTTGCCTCTAGCTAGTTTAAAAAATGTTACTTCAGTTACAGCAGAAATTTATTAAAATTTTATAAAAGTTTCAGAATTTTTTTTATTATATCTCTGTCTTGGAAAAAAAAAAACCCACTTCTCATTAAATGCAAGGATAAAATATAATACATTTATTACAATATTAAATGTATAATTTGATATTTTTGTTTTTATTTTTTAACTATGAACCATAAATATTATTGGTAATGAGTATAATTTGAGAACTTCATTTAAAAGTAGACTAGTGTTTTTGAAAAGGAACATAATTTTTGAAAATGAACTTTGAAAGATGCGGTGTATAAATATTATTACTCCTTTTCTATTTACACAGGAGATAAATTTACAAAATATAATCACTTATCCATTAGCAAAAGTCACTCATTAAAAGTTTACAAAAATTATTAAAAATATTATCACTCATTTATTATTTACATAAGTGTGAATTGAGTATCACTTAACTTATCCATTGGCAAAAGTCATAGCAATATGTTCTTTTTTTTTTTTTTTTCCTTAAACGATCGATAAGATATATACATAATTAAAATGGAAACATTTACAGTATCGCCCAATGGCGATGAAAGCCTTAAATCTCTCAATGAGACTAAGTGGAATAGCCTGGGATTTCCCATCAACTAACAAAACTCTACCACTAACGTCTAAATTAATTAACAACTTTAACTAAGAGGCTACGAAAGATTTATAGGAAGAACAAAAATAATTTCTTCACTTGACCACTAAGCACCAATGATACTCTAATGGCCTTAACATTCATCAGCCATTCAGGATGGATATTAATACCATACAAGATACGACCTCTTAACATTAGCTAACTACTTTAACTAAGAGGCTCAATAAATTTTATCAAAGAAGAACAAAATTATTTCTTCACATGACCACTAAGCACCAATGATACTCAAATGGCTTTAATATCCAACAGCGATTCAGAATGGATATTAATACCATTAAAGATACGACCTCAAAAAAAACAAAAATGGCAAAAGGGAAATAGCATTCTGAAAACAATGACTAGAACTTGGACAAATTTTCAAGGTGGCCCACATTCGTGTGAGAAATCTCCATAAATTCCAACCATTCACCCTGAGCCCGATCCACAACATCTTTTTCTTCCAACCATTCATTTTGAAAAATCCATAGGTTTCTTGCTTTCCAAAGCATCCACAGAATGTAAACTGACAATTCTGCTCTATCCTTCCACAAAGAATCCTTTTTCCCATTACAGATATGAGACCACTATTTTTTAAAGCTTAACACATCACCATCCAGGAAGGGCCATTTGATCGAAGAGGTTTTTCACACCAATTTTGCCCTTGGGCAATGAAGAAAAACATGATCAAGATCTTCAACTGAATCACAACACGAGCTACAAATGAGGTCTTCATGAATACCTCTCTGAAGTAATTGGTCCTCGTGGGAAGAATACCGTGCCAACACCTCCAGATAAAGTGTTTGAGCTTTCCTTTAATGTGGAGCTTCCAACTGTTCTTCTATACGGCTTTCATTGTTTCACCGGTTGAGCTTGCCTCTGCTTTTTGGAACTTTTCTTTGTGGCTTCTTAGGGCAAATTGGTAAGCAGAATGGACCGTGTAGATGCCCTGAGTAGAGTGGAGCCACACCATTTTATCATTAGAATCCCTTGTAGTGGGACTTGGGCGAGGAACGCTCAAAATTGCATATGCATATGAATTGTTGAAGATTTGTCACACCAACTATCACTCGAGTCCGAAAGTAGCTCCTTGACCCAAGTTACCAACTCACTCTGAATAGGAACAGTTGAGGGGCGAAAAGATAGAGTACTAGGAATTCAGGGGCTTTCCCATATCTGGATAGATTTACCATCATTAACTTGGAACATGGTCCCACTTTGCAGAATATATCTTGCTCCCATCTATCCCTTCCACAACCATGAAGCCAATGCTTTGACCAAGGCATTCAAAAGGTCACCATTAGGAAAATACTTGGCTTTGAGTACTGATGTGATCTCGACTTACACTTTCCGACCTGCGACTCAAAGATGCGCAAAGCACACTTCCTGACCTTCGGCTCACACTTCCTGACCTGTGAGCGAAGATGGGAACTTTGCGACGCACACTTCCTGACCTGCAAGCGAAGATGGGAACTTTGCGATGCACACTTCCCGACCTGCAACTCACACTTCCCAACCTGCGAGCAAAGATGCGAACTCTGCGACCAAAATTATGAGCTTGGCCCCAACTATCCATCCAATTCCATGGAGCGAAGGTCCAAGTTCAAGTGTGCATCTTATCCAAGTCAAAGATCAATTTTAGTCCAAAGTTGGTCCAAATTCCAGCCAACAATTGCGCACGTAGTCAAGTGTTGAAAACTACAAATTCAATGGTCAAGCATCTATTTTGAGGCCTTGAAGGACGAAATTCAGCCTTGGAAAATTCAGTCAAAGGAATATTAAAGAAGTCTTGAAGGCTAACTCAAAATGCATGAACCTACTCATTCCAACACTTGGTCAAAGTACCAATCCAATGTATCTTGATTTCAGCCAACATATCATCTAGAAATATGCATAATTCATAGATTAAAATGCAGAATTTTATTAGTTTTGTCTAGAAGTTAGAAAGCCAAATTATTATTTATTTCTTCTAGACAAGGATTTTTTTTTTTAAGACTTATTTTAGCCTATAAATAGGCATCTTTGTACAAGTTTGAGCAATAGAAATTGTGAGTTTATCTCATTTGGTTCTTTAGGAACTTAGAACTTATCAAGTTCTCTTTGGAGACTTGTGGCGTTCGTACAAACTTATCAACCAATTTTTGGTGTAATTGGTTGTGGCACTTTTATACCAAGGTTTCTATCTATTCCATAAGTAGTGGGTTGTGGTTTACACCATCTAGTCTAAGCTTCCCTTAGACATATCCCGGGCAACTTCAAGTGTTTCCGATCCTTTCGATTGTGATTCATATCAACGGGGTCGAAATCACATCATTTGGTATCAGAGCCATCTCTAAGGGCTGCATATCCTTGTTTTCTTTTTTATCCTTTCTTAATTCTTGACTTTCTTGACATTCAAAATTCACATTTTTGTTAGCAGGTTTTGTCACAGGTTGGCAAGGTTCCTAGCAGTGAGTTTGGAATTTTAAGGAATCACTTTCTCATCTCCACTTCTATTTTTATTATATTAAAAAAAATTGGCCGAATATTAGAATTAAAAAAAAAGTGTTGGCCGAAAATTAAAAAAAAATAGAAGAAGTGGATGCAAAAATTTCATTTCCTAAAGTTGTGATCTATATTTTCTTTTGTTATCCAGGTTGCCAAAAGATTCATCGATAAGTTCTTCTCAACCAACCTTGGTCTAAATTTTGATTTCATTATTTCTTAACTTTGTTTGTTCTTCAATTTGTGTCCTACTCTTATTCTTGATATATTCATTGTTCATAGTTTTCTTATCTTTGATTTGTCATATTTTCTTGGTATTCCTCTTCACAACTTAAGAACATAAAAATTGTTTGATAAGTTTAGTTGTGAAAGTCACTCTCTCCCTTGGTAATTGTTCAGTTCCGTAAGAACCTTAAGCGAGATAACGAGAGTGTGAGTGGAATAAATATTATTTGTGAGGATTTTTCTTGCAGGAATTTCAAAATGTCCCACCATTCTAATGAGGAAAATCATCCACAAAATTTACAAGTTGAAGCCTTGATGGGTGAAATGAAAAGATTGCTACGGCAAGAACTTGAACTCTTGCATGAAAGAATTGATCAATTGGAGGTAGAATCACAAATTGCTCGTTCCCACACCTCCAACATTCAAAGAAGGCGAAAAACACAAGGGGTGAAAGATAAAGAGCTTGATCAAGTTCATGATGAATTTGATAGGGAATCTTTTGAGCGCACTAGACGAACAACTTGAAGAAGGCAAAATGAAGACAACAATCTTAATGCCATCAAGATGAAAATTCCTCTTTTTCATGGCAGATCCGACCCGGAGGCTTACATTGAGTGAGAGAAAAAGATGGAGTTTGTATTTGATTATCACCAATACTCCGACTTCAAAAAGGTAAAACTTGCTATCATTGAGTTTTCCGATTATGCACTAACATAGTGGGATCAATTGGTGCTAAGTAGGAGAAGAAATGGTGAAAGACCTGTTGAGACTTGGGAGGAAATGAAAGTAATAATGAGAAAAAGATTTGTGCCTAGCCATTACTATAGGGATCTCTACAACAAGCTTCAAGGCTTGAGGCAAGGAAGCAAAAGTATGGAAGATTATTTCAAAGAAATGGAGGTTGCTATGATAAGAGCCAATGTGGAGGAAGACCGAGAAGCAACTATGGCAAGATTTTTGAATGGATTGAACCGTGACATCCAAGATTGAGTTGAGATGTACCATTATGTGGAATTGCAAGATATGGTGCACACGGCTATCAAGGTGGAACAACAACTGAAGAGGAGTGGTAGTATACGTCAAAGTACTTGGAAAACAAGTACTTCAAAGAATGATGAGAAGTCTACAACTTTCTCAAAACCAGCCAAGACGACTCCAAAGGAGATGACTTCGAAAGGTAACAATGATCCTTCTACCTCTCGAACTCATGACATTAGATGTTTTAAATGTCAAGGCAGGGGTCACATCACAAGCCAATGCCCGAACAAGCTTGCAATTATCATAAGGGATGATGGAGAGTACGTGACGAAAGATGAAGCAGAATCCAACTCCATGCCATCTCTTGCTGAGGCAGATGAAGAATAGCCAATCCAAGGTGAGCTATTGGTTACAAGGCGAGTTCTTAGTGTGCAAGTCATGGGGGACGAAGCGGCACAAAGAGAAAACATTTTCCACACCCGATGCTACGTTAATGGAAAGGTATGTAGTGTCATAATTGATGGTGGAAGTTGTACTAATGTGGCTAGTATTTCCATGGTTGAAAAGTTAGGACTGCCTACAAGAAAGCACCCGAAGCCATATAAAGCTCTAATGGCTTAATGATTGTGGAGAAGTTCGAGTTTTCAAACAAGTGAAGTGCCATTTCGCATTGGCAAATACGAAGATGAAGTAATTTGCGATGTGGTTCCCATGCAAGCAAGTCATATGTTGTTAGGAAGGCCATGGCAGTATGATCGACGAGTTAGTCACAATGGGTTTACTAACAAATATTCTTTTGTTCATAATCAAAGAAATGTAACTCTTGTACCTATGACTCCTAGTCAAATCTATGAAGATCAAATGAGGTTACAAGAAGATGCAAAAAAAGAAAGTGAGCAAAAGAAAG
Source organism: Gynochthodes officinalis (assembly GCA_020080225.1). NCBI lineage: Eukaryota > Viridiplantae > Streptophyta > Magnoliopsida > Gentianales > Rubiaceae > Gynochthodes > Gynochthodes officinalis. The sequence continues at coordinate 27,304,703 of CM034617.1, forward strand.
AGAGTGAGAAAAAGAAAAATAAGAAAGAGTTGAGCGGAAAAAAGAGTGAAAAGAAAAAGAGCAACAAAGAAAAAAAAGAAGCAATTATCTTGAGTGAAAAGGAAGAAAAATTTTGTGTATTTGCAAAAAAAAGTGAGATCAAGAGTGCTTTAAATTCTCAACTTCCTTTTGTTCTGATTTTGTTTAAAGAGGCTCATTTGAGTACTAATGACTTGGCCGGTGAACTACCGAGCAGTATTGTTTCTATTCTGCAGGAAGTTGAAGATATATTTCCTAAAGAAGTTCCAAAAGAATTACCACCACTTCGTGGTATTGAGCATCAAATCGAATTTGTTCCAGGAGCATCAATTCCGAACAAACCTACCTATAGAACGAGTCCCGAAGAGACCAAAGAGCTTCAAAGGCAAGTTGAAGACTTGATGGGTAATGGATGGGTTTGAGAAAGTATGAGTCCATGTGCAGTACCAGTTCTGTTGGTGCCAAAGAAAGATGGAACTTGGAGAATGTGTATAGATTGCCGTGCTGTGAACAACATAACGGTAAAATATCGCCACCCAATTCCTCGATTAGATGATTTACTTGATGAATTATGTGGTTCAACTGTGTTTTCCAAAATTAATTTGAAAAGTGGTTATCATCAGATTAGGATGAAAATAGGTGATGAATGGAAAACTGCTTTTAAAACAAAACATGGATTGTATGAATGGTTAGTAATGCCTTTCGGCTTAACTAACGCACCAAGCACTTTTATGCGCTTGATGAATCATGTTTTGAGAAAATTCATTGGAAAATTTGTGCTTGTTTATTTTGATGACATTTTAGTGTATTCAAGAAGTTTGGATGATCATCTTGAACATCTAACATGTGTGTTAAGTGTGTTTAGGGAGGAGAAGCTTCATGCCAACTTGAAAAGTGTACCTTTTGCACTAATGAAGTAAGTTTTGTTGGTTATATTGTAAGTGATAATGGTATCTCAGTTGACATGGAAAATGTAAAGGCAATTCAGGAATGGCCGGCTTCCAAAGGTGTTAGCGACGTGCGAAGCTTCCATGGCCTTGTAAGTTTCTATAGGAGATTTGTCAAAAATTTTAGCACCTTGGCTGCACCATTAACTGAAGTCATCAAGAAGAATGTGGAATTCAAATGGGAAGAAGAGCAGGAGCAAGCTTTTCAAAAGCTTAAATTTCAATTAACTAACGCTCCTTTACTTTATTTGCTTAACTTTGATAAAACATTTGAAGTTAAGTGTGATGCTTCAGGTGTTGGAATAGGCGCGGTTTTGATGCAAGAAGGAAGACCCGTGGCATACTTTAGCGAGAAGCTAAATGGGGAAACTCTGAAATATCCGACTTATGACAAAGAGTTGTACGCCTTGGTCCGAGCCTTGAAGACATGGCAGCACTATCTATGGGCTAAAGAATTCGTGATCCACACTGATCAAGAATTATTGAAGTTTCTGAAAGGCCAACATAAGCTTAACAAAAGGCATGCAAGATAGATAGAATTCATTGAGACATTTCCGTATGTCATCCGGTACAAGGTAAAGAGAATGTTGTAGCCGATGCACTCTCTAGGAGGTATGCCTTATTGACTTCATTAGATTCTAAATTACTTGGTTTTGAGCAGATTAAAGGATTATATTGTGATAATTCTGATTTTTGTCAAGTATTCCAAGCATGTGAAAAAGGTTCTTTTGAGAAATTTTATAAGCATGATAGATTTTTATTTAAAGAGTCCAAGCTTTGCATTTCTAAGTCTTCTGTGCGTGAATTGTTAGTTAGAGAAGCACATGGTGGGGGACTTATGGGACACTTTGGCATAGCAAAAACTTTGGCAATTTTGCAAGAACATTTTTATTGGCCAAAAATGAAAAGTCTTGTTGTGAAAATTTGTGAAGACTGTATTATTTGCAAGAAGGCAAAATCAAAGGTCCAACCTAATGGCTTATACACACCTTTGTCGATTCCAAAAGAGCCATGGGTTGATCTTTTAATGGATTTTGTTTTGGGTTTACCAAAAACTAAAAATGGGAAAGATTCAATTTTTGTGGTAGTTGATAGATTTTCAAAAATGGCGCATTTCATTGTATGCAATAAAACGAATTATGCATCACATATTGCTGAGTTGTTCTTTAAAGAAGTAATTTGTTTGCATGGAATGCCGAGAACCATTGTATCCGACCGAGATACAAAAGTTTTGAGTTATTTTTGGAAGACTTTGTGAGGGAAATTAGGGACAAAACTGTTGTTTTCTACAACTTGTCACCCTCAAACCGATGGCCAAACTGAAGTTGTTAATCGTACTTTATCTACATTATTGAGATCGGTCATTGGTAAGAATACTAAGTTTTGGGATGTTTGTTTACCTCATGTTGAATTTGCACATAATAGGAATGTGCATTCTGCCACTAAATTTTCTCCTTTTGAGATTGTTTATGGTTTTAATCCATTATCTCCAATGGATCTAACACCTTTGCCTGTGAGTGAGAGATTGAATTTAGAGGGCAAAAAGAAAGATGAATTTGTGAAGCAATCCATGAGAAGGCAAGACTCAACATCGAAGAGAAGAAGCGAAGATATGAACAACAAGCCAACAAGGGGCGTCATAAGCTCATCTTTGAACCAGGAGATTGGGTTTGGTTGCACTTGAGGAAAGAAAGGTTCCCCACACAAAGAAAATCCAAGTTGCAACCAAGATGAGATGGACCTTTTCAAGTTTTAGAGCGCATCAATGACAATGCCTACAGATTTGATTTGCCAAATGAGTACGATGTTCATGATGTCTTCAATATTTCTGACTTAAGTCTCTATCATGCAGGTGCTAAAGATTTGAGGACAAATCCTTCTCAAGAGGAGGGGAATGATGTGATCTCGACTTACACTTCCCGACCTGCGGCTCAAAGATGCGCAAAGCACACTTCCCGACCTATGAGCGAAGATGGGAACTCTGCGACACACACTTCCCGACCTGCGGCTCAAAGATGCGCAAAGCACACTTCCCGACCTGCGAGCGAAGATGGGAACTCTGCGACGTACACTTCCTGACTTGCAAGTGAATATGGGAACTCTGCGACGCACACTTCCCGACCTGCAACTCACACTTCCCAACCTGCGAGCAAAGATGCGAACTCTGCGATCAAAATTATGAGCTTGGCCCCAACTATCCATCCAATTCCATGGAGCGAAGGTCCAAGTTCAAGTGTGCATCTTATCCAAGTCAAAGATCAATTTTAGTCCAAAGTTGGTCCAAATTCCAGCCAACAATTGCGCACGTAGTCAAGTGTTGAAAACTACAAATTCAATGGTCAAGCATCTATTTTGAGGCCTTGAAGGCCGAAATTCAGCCTTGGAAAAATTCAGTCAAAGGAATATTAAAGAAGTCTTGAAGGCTAACTCAAGATGCATGAACTTACTCATTCCAACACTTGGTCAAAGTACCAATCTAATGTATCTTGATTTCAGCCAACATATCATCTAGAAATATGCATAATTCAAAGATTAAAATGCAGAATTTTATTAGTTTTGTCTAGAAGTTAGAAAGTCAAATTATTATTTATTTCTTCTAGACTAGGATTTATTTATTTCTTTTTAAGACTTATTTTAGCCTATAAATAGGCATCTTTGTACAACTTTGAAAACAAGTTTGAGCAATAGAAATTGTGAGTTTATCTCATTTGGTTCTTTAGGAATTTAGAACTTATCAAGTTTTCTTTGGAGACTTGTGGCGTTCGTACAAACTTATCAACCAATTTTTGGTGTAATTGGTTGGGGCATTTTTATACCAAGGTTCCTATCTATTCCATAGGTAGTGGGTTGCGATTTACACCATTCAATCTAAGCTTCCCTTAGACATATCCCGGGCAATTTCAAATGTTTCCGATCCTTTCGATTGTGATTCATATCAATGGGGTCGAAATCACATCAAGTACCCTGCTCATAAGAAGATTTGGTTGCGTTATAAGCTTTCATAGCTGTTTAGCAATGAGAGCGTCATTGAACAGCTGGATATTTTTGAAACCTAAACTCCTTCACCCTTTGGCCAGGTTAGATCTTGCCAAGCCTTCCAATGGATCTTGGATTTGCCGACACCTTTATCTCCTCACCAGAAGTTAGAGATGCTCTTTATGATCTGCTTGCAGACTCCTTTCGAAAGCTTGAAGCAGCCTATAACATATGTCGGAAGAGCATCTAGAACAGCCTTAATTAGGACTTCTTTGCCAGCTAGGCTAAGAAACCTATTTTTCCACCCCTGAATTCGCTGCTGCACTTTTTCGCCCACAAAATTAAACACATCTCTCTTTGATCTACCAATAATCATGGGAAGACCCAGGTATCTAGCATTCCGCTTCTCTGAGATACTTTTAAATATTTGGTAGATGTCAACTTTAGCCATCTTTGGGATATTCTTGCTGAAGAAAATAGAGGACTTGTCCCAATTTACCAATTGACCGAAGTAGCGGCTAAAGTTGGACAGGAGGGATTTGATATTCACAGCTTGCTCCAACCTTGCTTCACAAAAAAGAATAGAATCGTCTGCAAACAACAAGTGAGTAATTTGAGGACCTCTAAAGCTAACTCTCAAACCCATATATTCCCCTTTTAGGTTGGCTTGCCTAATCATATTGGAAAATGCCTCAGAGACAACTAGGAAAAGATATGGGGATAATGGATCCCCTTGTCTAATTCCTCTGGATTGTTGAATGTACCCATATTTTTCCCCATTAATGTTAACAGATAGAGTAGAGAAGCTAATGCACAGCCAAATCCAACCTATAAAAGTAGCATCAAACCTCATTTTCCTAAGTACCCTGCATAAAAATTTCCATTCAACTCTATCATAAGCCATATCAAGTTTAACGGCCATCCACCCTTTTTCCCCTTGTGTCTAGAATTGAGAGCAATATGTTCAAAAGAGTTACATTTTCTCTTGAAGAATTTGGGCAAAACCATTACTTTAGGATAAACGAATAATTTATTATGTCGAGTGTTAGAGGTTTTTCAATGTTGCCCTCGCAAATTTTTAGCCATTAAAATAATTAATTTTGGTTTTTCTCTTCTGAGAGAAAATTAAAATTTTGTTGCTCACCTCCAAAGCATAAATGCATTATGATCCAATTTATTTATTGGATTAATCCAAAACCTTAAATTTCAACGCAGACAATACTCCACTCCCTCCAATATAGAGTAAGATAGCCCAACATAGTACATAGATAATTTAAAGGTAACCGGTAAAATAGTCCCTTACAAATTGGCGAATAATTTTTTTTATCTCTCACATTTGAAACAATAAAAAAAGATCCCTCATATTTCACTAATGTACTTTTTTAGTCATTCATCAGAATTTCATCCAATTTTCTGTTAAAATAGCACTCATGTGCTTCATGTGCTATTTTAACTAAGAACAAAATAGGAAAGAAAATAAACTCACTCCACCTTCAGCCATCTTTCCCGTCGAGAGACCATAACCCAAGCCCTAATTTTCCATAACTCCAAACTCTCCACCTCGTCGCAAGACTATCAACTCAACTCCCAATTTTCCATCAATCCAAACCCTTAACCTTGGCGTGAAATCAAATCTAACGAAGGGAAGAAGAAATGAAATCGATGGCACAAGGAATACTATGTTACTGTGGGAAGGAAGCTACTGTGCGAACTTCTTGGACCTTAACCAACCTAAGAAGAAGATTCTTTAGATGCGAAGACTACGAGATAAGTGAAGTTAAATTGATTTTTACTGAATTATTATATTTTTGATGCGTTTTAGTGGCTAATTGTCTAGTTACTATTTTATTATTTGAATCCACAACTCGTTTTGGTTTTTCCTGGCTGATGTCGAAATTAAAAGTCAGCCCACAAGTTGGGCAATGTTTAAAGCTTTGAATTTGAAAATCTATTGCATACTATTTGCAAAAGAACCAAAGTTGTGGTTTGTTTTGTTGGTGCTAGGGACTGTATGGATGATGCGAGAGATCAACTGAGATAATTGGTGGTTTGTTTAGCACAATTAGAGAGTTAGAAGCATATATACAAACGAAGAAGAAGAATGAGAAAGTCTGGAGAGCTCTTTTTGACTTTAACATGTGTTATTATTGCGTACCAATTATGTTAAGTCTGTAGCTTGTATTGTTTGATTTTGTGCCCAAAATGGAGAAGGTTTAGGGTTAAAGTAGACTGTACAAAATGTGATTTTCTTCAGGAATTTTGGTTTGAAGGTTTTACAGTTAAGTTGATAAGTTGGTAGGTTATGCCTTCTGTTTTGTAGCTTGTGCATAATGTGTAGACTCTTATATTGTTTTGTAGCTTATGCAGAATATGCCACCTTTTTTTTTTTTTTGGGTATCCATGCCTTTTGTTGTATCCTTTGCACAATATATATATATATGTATATATATACTATTTTGTTTGTTAGAATTTTTTTTGCAATAATGTAAAGCATGCGTTTCCAAGAGTAAGGCTGGCTACACCACCGCCCACGCTTCAACCAAACTACAACAAATTCCTCAAGAAAATGCCACAAACTTTCTATCAAACTTTCTATCAATAGGAAACACTCAATTCCATACATGATATTCGTGCAAAGGATTTTTCATTTGGTTCTCAATGATATAGGTTCTTGATTACAAGGCAAGCATGAAAAGCATGATTATCATGTCAAGAAATGAACAAATAGAAAAAAAAAAACAGCAAATAGTGAAAGTGCAATAACATCTCATTTCTTGGTCTTGCTTTTCTTTGAAGTTTGAGATTTTTTTTTCACTTTTTTTTCACTAGCAGCCTTAATCTTCTTCTGGCCTCCACTTTGTGACCAAAACAATATGAATCACCAACTTGGGGCTAAATGGAATTGTTTTCAACTTGCACTACTTCTGCCAATAGTCTTCTTCTGGCCTGCATTGCTCATTTTTTTCATCATCATCATCATCCAAATATACAACTAACTTTTTGCAAAAACTTATGACACCATGCTTATAAATCTTCCATGAGCCCCCGGAGAAAAAGTTCTTCCGTAGTAATGTCCACATAACAAAAGGGGCTCTTATTGTAGATGATTATCCTAAAACTGTTACTCAAAAGGACATGAGACTCATTAGATATATAGATACAATAAATAAAGAAAGAGATGCAGTACAAACTCAAAAACTCATAAACAAGACAGAAGGGATGGTCTGCTCATATAACATATTAAACCATTAAATTACACTTTCTATATAACAAAATGAACAACTCTAGTTTTTTATTTTTTATTTTTGCAAACATTAGGAATAAACCGGTATGGCATTACTATAAACATAAATATATAGGAATTGTATGCACTATAAGGTGATGATTGTAAGAACATTATGGTTGCATATGTAGATATGTAAATGGTGCTTAGACATATAGATCTGCAGAATTCGATGAATATCATATCGCATATGTTCCACCCAACCCTAGTTGAGAAAAAAAAGAAGAAGCTTCTATTTTCTTCATAGCTTGAGCATCTTGGCCTATACTACTCATCGATCTCATCCAGCTCATCATCATTTCTTCACAGCTTGAGCTGCGTCAATCCTGTAACTATTAGGAATTTGGATTAATATGTCTGACTTTTGTCCAGTGAAGGCATTCACAACTGAAGTACATTGGTTTGACTAAGAGGTTGGCATAAAATGAACACAAAATATTGAATGCTATTTGGTATGCAACTTATTAAAAAATTGCATAATAAAAAACAAACAGCAAAATACATCTTTCACAATTGGATTCATTATTTCTCAACATTATAAAAAAGTGTACGAATGACTATGAAAAAACAAACAAACAAAACACAGGTACAATCTTTTAGGGCATTGCATCATGAAAGTGCGCAATAAGCAATAACATAACCATGAAGCAGAAAATTGTAAAGAGTATAAACATAATCACCATAAATTTTTTTTAAGGGAAAAAAAAGAAGAGAGAATTTATAAAGATGCATAACAATAGTAAACTACCATGTGATCCTAATTGGCATCATCCCGCCTATCTTTTTATCAACTTGGTGCCCTAGATAATGTAGTATCTGAAGCAATTTTCTAAAAAGTGCCTCCTACAAACATTGAACTATAGAGGCCACGAACCACAATAATGTCAAAAAAATTATATATATACAGAGAAGTGTAAATACTTACTTCCATTTTGACGTGATTTCGACCTCGAAGATGGGTTTCACAATCGGAAGGATAGGAAACACTTAAAGTTGCCCGGGATATGTTTAAGGGAAGCTTAGACTAGATGGTGTAAACCGCAACCCATTATCTATGAAATAGATAGGAACCTTGGTATAAAAACGCCACAACCAATTACACCAAAAATTGGTTGATAAGTTTGTATGAACGCCACAAGTCTCCAAAGAAAACTTGATAAGTTCTAATTTCTTAAAGAACCAAATGAGATAAACTCACAATTTCTATTACTCAAAACTTGTCTTCAAAGTAGTACAAAGATGCCTATTTATAGGCTAAAATAAGTCTTCAAAGGAAATAAATAATAATTTGATTTTCTAACTTCTAGACAAGACTAATAAAATTCTGCATTTTAATCTATGAATTATGCATAATTCTAGATGATATGTTGGCTGAAATCAAGATGCATTGTATTGGTACATTGACCAATTGTTGGAATGAATAGGTTCATGCATCTTGAGTTAGCTTCTAAGACTCCATTATTACTCCTTTGACTGAATTTTCCAAGGTTGAATTTCGTCATTCAAGGCCTCAAAATGGATGATTGACCATGGAATTTGATGTCTTTAACACTTGACTACGTGAATAATTGTTGGCTGGAATTTGGACCAAATTTGGACTAAAATTGATCTTTGACTTGGATAAGATGCACACTTGACCTTGGACCTTCCCTCCATGGAATTGGGTGAAAAGTTGAGGCCAAGTTCGCAGTTCTGATCGCAGAGTTCGCATCTTCGCTCGCAGGTTGGGAAGTGTGAGCCGCAGGTCGAGAAGTCAGCGTCGCAGGTCAGGAAGTCTGCTTTGCGCATCTTTGAGCCGGAGGTCGGGAAGTGTGAGTGAGTTCACGTCACATTTTAACAAATTGAGATTCGGGCAACCTATATAAAGATGCAATGGTGCTCCCACACTTAGCCCGATTGTGACCTAGCTGTCTACATAAGCTGCATTGAGTGACCTTCGAAACATTTACCTAGTTATGAGATACAAAAATATATACTTAGGAAAAAACGATTTAGTAATGTAATAGCAATAGTAACGCATATTTCTATTCACATTATTTGGCCAGAGGGCTTTACGCTATTACTTAGAGAGGATTCAACTACCTGCTTCTTTGGACTCATCCTTGCATGCATATCCTTGGCATTTGTTTGCACAACCAACATTTGTGTAGTAGATCTTTCATATGGAAAAAATGGATTAGGAGCCAAAAATGGTTGATGAGCATCTTCTGTAGCCTCATTGGGCTCCACCTGGGTTTCCAAATTTGCACTAGCTCTTTTAGGGCACTTTCTTGAGTTATGCCTAGCTGCTTTGCAAATCCTACACCTACAAGTCATTTGGTCAGCTCGTGATAATTTTTGGCACGTTTTCAAATTTATTTTGCCCACTTGAATTTTCATTAGCGTCTTTGCCCTTCAACTTCTTGGGCTAACCAGGAAGTGGAACCCTCTCGAGAAGTAAAATAATGTTCTTATCCACTTCCCAAATGCTCACCATTGACCAGGTATATAACATGTTCGTATGCCTTTTTGTAGGCGTCCTTCATATAGAAATCATGGACGAACATTTTCAGAGGCTCATTGGTTGTGCTAATAGCCGCCACTATATGTGCATATGAGATCCCTTCGAGGTCCCATTTCCTGTAGCTAAATGTTCTAGCAACCAAGTCAATAGTGTATTGCTCCCTATACATACACCTTAGCTCACCTACCAACGTAGCGATACAAACACTTGACTGTTGTTTCGTTTTCTCTAACATAACCTGAATCTTTGGGCATTTGCTTTCTTTGAACCGGCTAACCAACTGCCTTTCTTCTCCATTCTCACCATTGGGTAATAACGTATTTCTTCTATAAGGCCCAAAATAGGACTTTTCTCTAGCTCTCAAAATGGAGGCATTGAAACTCTCACAAATGTTGTTGGCGATAATGTCACATTTGGGAGCGGTCCGAAAGTGGGCTCTACTCCAATGCTTTAGAAAAATACGTTCAGCTAGCCACTTATAGGAAGCCTCGTCCATCTATTTGATGGCCTCCATCTCATACACAAACTTGTTTATATGGTAGACTTTACAGCAGCCCAAACTCTATCAACCAGTGTCATTTCCTTGTGTACCAAGCGAAAATTCTTAATTATGTGCCAAACACACATTCTATGCCCTGCCCTATGAAATAGCTCCCATATAGCATTTGTCAAACTCTATCACATTTTGTATGATAAAGAAATAACAAAAATGACATAGCATAATAATTAATATCATATAGCCATATAGCATTTGATGCGTAAGGCAATTGAGATATTACCTTTTACTTGTCCATTATAAATGTCCAATGCTCAGGGTTCAAAATTCTTAAGTTTTCTTTCAACTTTCGAAGAAACCACTTATATGTAATCTTGTTTTCCATATCAACAACTGCAAATGCAATAGGGAAATCTGATCGTTGGGATCTATTCCCACAACAGCCAGTAAGATACCCTTGTGGGAGACCCTTTAGAAAACATCCGTCTAATTCAATAACCGACCTACATCTAGCCAAAAAGACTCATTTGCATACATTGAAAAACACATATATTCTTTGGAATTGCTCATCACCCTCATCCATTTTTGTTATTCTAATGAAAACATTAGACTTAAGATTAGCCCGTAGCAATTCTGTGCAATAGTCATGCAACTTGTTGTACTGGCTTGCAGAGTCTTCTTCGATCATTTCTTTTGCTTTCTTCTTTACCAAGTAAGCTTGATTCCTCGATATATGGACATTAGGCTCTGAATGAACTTTTTGCACAAGGTCTCCAACACCCAAATTTGAGAGTCTGATGTCATCTTGATACTTGCCTGATAGGAATATTGAGGTTACACACCCGTGGTTGAATGTCCCCCTATAATGGTGAATACCATTCATACCATTCATATTTTGAATTTGAAAATCTTCTTTGTTCTTTCGTAGGGCAATAGAGATGAACAAGTCATATGCCTTACAAAAAGTCTTGATGAGTCTATTGTCATTCTTCTTGAACTGTATCTAGGACTGTAAACGAACCGAATGATCTTGAACGACGTTCATTCGAGATCGGCTCGTTTATTTTTAAAGCTGTTTGAGATCGACTCGTGTTCATTTAATTTTTCATATTTGTGTTTGAATTTGTTTATGCTCGTTCGATTAGTGTTCGTGAACATGTTCATAAACAGTTCGTTAACATTTATTCGCGAACAAATAAACAAATATATTCATAAATAATAAATAAATTAATATTATTATATATATTTATATATATTATATAAATATTATTATTTTAATATAAATAAACAATAAATAAATTTTAACTAATAAGACAAATGATTTCAGCCAAAAAGTTGAAAAAATACATGCTCTTACAGTAAATTGCTCGTTAGCCAAATGGCTTTTTTATACTTGCATGCTTCCCTTTTTTCTCTATCAGCAACCAATGTGGGATATGAAAATCCCAAGGGAAAAGCGAAAAATTCACTTTGCAAGAATCGAACTTAGGTTTTCTTGAGTGATAGGTATAGACACCTACCACTATATTATAATAAATACATTTGTTATTAATGATTGAATAATAATATTATATATATTACATTTATATTATTATTTTAATATAAACAAGTTTTAAATGAACATTAACCGAGTTTTAAATGAACTTTTTCGTGAACATAAAATCGAACACATGTTTGTTCAAGTTCGTGTTCGTTTATTAAATGAACACTAAAATCTGTTCGTTTGTTGTTCGTTTAACTTAACAAACGAACATAAATGAACGTAACCAAACTTGTTCACGAACTGTTCATCGAACGTATTAGTTTACTTACACCCCTAACTATATCATCCTCCCATGTTGCATTTCATGGTGTTTACAAGCACTTTTGAACTCGTATCTAGAACTGAAGATCATCCCCACCTTGAATTAGGGGTCCACCATATCAGTCTTAGTCTTAAATCTCGAAAAAGTGCTGAGATATTTTGGTGGCATCATTGTCATCATCTGAACCCGAATGACTCCCTTGTTGCTCATCACTTTGCAAGAATTCATCTTTCGTCTCATCATCGTCCTCATTGTCATTTAGTTATGACCGTTTACCTTATCCTTAACATTTGTGAACCGTTTTGATATGTTCAACCATTCATCCTCCCATAATCTCAACATCTCATGCACATCTTTATCGTCACTTAATTCGTATTCACTGTTGTATAGGCCCTCAACATCCGTGTTGTCTTTTCTTTCGTTGCCTGATTCTCCGCCACCTGGTCTGGATTCTTTTGCTTGCTGGATGCTGCATGTGTGACATCCTCCTATACTTTCCTCCTTTTGTTTTGATTCACACCACTTGATGATGTTTCATGCTAAACATTTTAACCTCTTTTACCTTTCTGCCCTTTGACACCATCGATGGATTCGGGAGGCATTGCATTATTTGTCTTTTTCTTATTGGATGATGATATACTGCTTTTTGCCCCCGGTTTTTTCTTCCCACTCTAATTTCCACGCCTTTCTTCTTTTCTAAACCCCTTTCACTCCTATGTTGATCGTTGGCAGCATGCACATCTTCAGTTGGTCTGCCTTGTGCAACTTTAATGTTTGAGAATTTTTCTACATCTCCTTCAGCTAAAACCCTTGTGACATCCGGTTTACCAGCTTTTCTCTTTCAATTGTGCTGGTAGCACACTTCGCTCCACCATTATCTCCTTCATATTGTTCACACTTGACTCCCAAATCATCAGTCATTTGACTCATAACCCAGCCGACTATGCATGTAAATTTTCAACATTTTTTCCTTCAGCTAATGACCATTTTGCTACATTTACATTGTTGGATAAGTCTTTAGGGTTTTCACTTGCAGGCTGCGAGCTAGACCCAGTAGTTGTATTCCGGTAGCTCTTGCATTAATTTCCCTTGTGAACTTTAGTGGTGACTTCTTCATAGCACAATACTTGATCCTCTTGCCCTTTTTGAGATTGAAACTGATGATTGAAATATAGGCTGATATATAGGTTGAGAGGTATTTTCTTTTTTTCCCTCCTCCTGCCCACCTCTGTTTTTATACTCCACATATAGATCCATTAACTTGAATTGCTGCCTATATTTAGCCATATCCATAGCATCGTTTTCACAAAAAAATATAAATCAGCCCATTATCCAATGTTTGGTCAGAAATTAGGTAATAATACCTAACGGCCGATGCATCATAACCCAGTTTTCCAACCATTTTGTCTAACACACATATGGACCACATGTTTGGATTGCAATAATCAGCCACATCGACCTTTCCCCCAACATACTATTTAACAGGATTATTTACAAACTCCCCACCATAAAAAGTCCTGACTGTAAATAAAACACTATGTGGTCTTGCCAAAATGCACAACATTAATACAATAGATTAGTATAGTGGATGCACATGCACAACAAGATTATTTAAACTATGTATGAATGTTCTGAATTTCAATTATGTTCAAATCATATACCTAAAATGACCAAGTGACCAAGCTTTAGTCTAACGTTCATACTGATTTTTAGCACAGAGATCAAGACACACTCTACAAAGTTTCTGCAAATACAATGTCAATGGCAAAAATGTTCAACTAAGATGCACAAAAGTAGAAATATCTATGCAAAGCACATAACATCCCAATCGCACAAAAAACATGTTGATATAAATTACTTGAACCTTTTAATATCACCATGAAGCAATTGCCAACAAAAGGGATAAATACAGTTATTCTATATGATGATAATGCACATCATGATTTGTTTATACTCTGGCATGCTTTGAGAGCAAGAAGGAACCATTGACCAAACTCAAAATGACTAATAACAATTTTAGAACCATTCAAACCAATGTTTAGGAAACTAGTGATTTGTATTTCAAGGAAGTCAAATTAAAACTTGCACACTAATTCATGTATAAATTTTTCAAATAGAACTCAATCTTGTAAAAATACAAATTCTAAATTGTATGTTTTGTCACTGAAAGATGGCCAGTGAAGACAACTTTTCGAGTTGAGAATACATGCAATATTCCAACCAGAAATCGTAAAGATTGGCTAGCTAAAATACTTGCCTTCATCGATTGATTAAAAAAAGAAAAGTAAACTTTTAGTGCTTATGTGAAAGATATAGCTATACTTGATAACCAATCAATTCAAAAGTGAATTGAAAGAGGAACAATATATAGGAAAACATTCATTGTCAATAAAATAATTTCTCTAAAGGAAAAGATATCTAACTTACACGTCAAGAATCTGTTTGGAAGTGTTCTACACTTCCAGTCAATATGTAAATATACTAATATGGTGTCTGCAAATGCGGTTCCCATATTGGAATGCATAATGGATGCATACCCACGGTTTAATATGTATCTATTGTTTTTAACCTCTTTTAATTATCCCAATTTGCACATATTGTTTTTTTTTTTTTACAATTTTTAATTTTGTCTTTTGCTCGAAGGGACTAATGGAACCCTAAAAGTGAGACACTAGTGCTGGCCTACAAGTGCGATACAGTAGTACACATTGACAATGCATAGTACATAGCTTCTCACATGTAATCAATCCAGCATAATAATCGCAGCACAACAAACAAATCTAAGGTTGTGTCCATATTACCGTAATTGGAGATTTTCCATCCATCTCCATCAAGTTTTGCCTCAATCACTTCTGGCACAAATTATGGCCATATAGGCGGACGGTCACCACGCGGGAGTGACAAATTGTTATAGTACAAGGCAGGAGAGGCGAATTGCGATTTAGGGTTACGGTTTAGGACGCAGCAGATTGAGTTCTAGGGTTACAGTGGAACAACAGAGCGATGCTGTGACGGGTTAAGGTGAAACAGAGTGGCAACGTGATGGGTTAGGGTGGAACGAACCGGTGGCGGATTACGCCTAGGGTTACTAGGGATTATGAGGGAATGACGTAGTGATGGGATAGAGGGAGCGAGTTTATTTATGCATTCTAGTGATGGGTTAGAGTGGAACGAATCGGTGGTGGATTTTGAATAGGGTTATTAGGGATTAAGGAGAAACGACATTGCAACGGGATAGAGGGAGTAACTTTATTTTTTTTCTATTTTGATGAAAAATTGGATGAAATTGTGATGGAGGATTAAAAAAATACACTAATGAAATGTGAGGACCTTTTTTTATTATTTCAAATGTGAGGGATAAAAAGATTATTCGCCAATTTGTGAGGGACCATTTTGTTAGTTACCTTGATAATTTATAAGAGGGAGAGTTGATTTATCCTTTTCCTATGAGAAATTAGAAAATGTGTCTAAAATCATACCAAAATTAAAATTATTGTTAATCCTTTAAAAGAAAATTTAAGAAACTAAAAGAATTTGTAGATCGATTTTCAAAAATTTAAGGTAAGAATAATACAAATATATTCATCGAAAAGCTTCTTCTAAAATTAATGCAAAAAGAAAAGGTAAACTATAAAATTGGTCTTTACCCGCTAAATTTAGTACTCTTTTCATCCAAAAAATATTCAGTTAAAATTTTTTTATCACAAAAAAATTCACTTTTATAGTGAAAAATTTATATTATTTTTACTAATATAACTATAAATAACTCAAATTAAAAATAATAATTTAAATATAAAATTATGTATATAACTTGTAATTTAAAAAGATTCTACAAAATTAAAGGTGAATTTTTTTATTTTTTTGAACGAAGGACTATTGAAAAACAGTGTTCTTAAGGTAAGTATCGATGGCCAACGCACGTGATAGCAAATTCCATTAGATTTGATGGAAAAATAATGGAGGGGGAAGGAGAAGAAATTTTAAATTACTATTTTACCCCTGAATCTATCAAATTAGATTTTCTTCTGGCGAAAGGCCACAAGGACAAGCGATGGAGGAAGAAGTTGGGAGATCAATGGCAGAGGAATTGGGAGAGAAATCGGCTGCGATGAGAAGGGTTGATGGTGAAGGAGTGGGAGGAGATGACAACGAGGGTCTAGAGGAAGGAGAGATCGTGGATGAATCTGAAGAAGGGTCTTCCTCGACGACTGTTCCTAAAGGTTTGGTAACAAAGCATCCATTGGAGCATTCCTGGACCTTCTGGTTCGATAATCCTTCTGCTAAGTCTAAGCAGGCTGCTTGGGGAAGCTCTATTCGTCCTATTTACACTTTCTCTACTGTTGAAGATTTCTGGAGGTATATATATAGAGAGATGATTATGATGGTTTTATGTTTTTGTTCTTAACTGATGATGATATTCACTACGTCGGTTTTTTGTGCTTTGATTTGTTTGATTCGTTCTTGTTGTTTGTTGGGATTTTGGTTTTCCTTTTTTTGTCCCCTTTTTCTCTTGGGGTTTTTGGGTTCACTTATTGTTCTGTTATAATTTTTTTTCTTGCTTAGGATTATTTGGGTTTGCAGATTTGTTCTGTTTTTGTTTCATATATTTTGAGTACCGATTACTGATTGATGTGGGGATTTTTTCTCTTTAGTGTTTGAATTTGTACATGTTTGATATGTGTTTCAGTGGTAGGGAATTTTTCTATCTAGGGTGTGAAAATATGTGGAATTAGGACAATTAACTAAAGATGAACTTTCCCTGTGTGCTTTGTGCCCGTTACTGAGTGATATTTTAGTTCCAAGTTTGTGAAGGGAGAGGAGGAGGAGAGACGAGGGGAGGGTTTTATTTTTTTTAAAAAAAATTGTGTCGATTTTGCTATGTAATTAAGTAAATAAACCTCCAATGATAGGGAAAGAGCAGAAACTTACTTGTACACAAGTAGTGAAACCATTGTACCTGCCAAATAAGAGCTGTCTTCTACTTTTATTTATTTATTTATTTTTTTGGTGGGGGGAGGGGGGGGGGGGTGTTTACGTTGCTTGTTTCCTGGTCAATACATGAATGATTATCAATTCTAGTAATGAAATATGTTATTGTAGTATCTAATAATGGCAATGCATTTTTTCCTATACTAATGTGTGCGGCAGGCATTTGTGGATATTAAAATTGCGTTTCAGTTCCTTTGTTGTAATCATCTTTTTCCTCCCCCACCTCCCAACCCAAAAAAAAACAAAACCCTCCCTCCAATTATCAGTTTGTTTGTTGGAACTAAATGACTGAAAGACACCTTCGTCATAAAAATGCCATGGGAGCATTTATTCAAGATTATATTTATGAAGCTATTGGGATGAAATAACAACAAACTTGGTGAATAAAATGTTTTCCAATCAAAGTTCATAGGTATTTGCAACATTATTTCAATTAGGAACCTCTGGTTTATTTGCTCTAAGGATATCAAACTGCAGGAAATCTTAATTCATCTGCTTCTCACTAATATATTTTTATATCTTCTCTATCCTCACATGACCAGCTACTAAATGTTCCAACCTTCATGGAAAACATTTGAAATCGGAGGTAAAATGTTGATGATTACGTTGGAATCGACAAAGTATGTGTAGTTGTTTGCAAATGTATTAATTCCTCCACTTTGGTAAAAATCCACCCAAAAATCCTAATGTGAGGAAGTACAAAGTGCTAAAAGTAATCTTAGTCATAAATTTTCAGTGTCTGTCTTAGCTGAATTTAATGGTTTTCCAGAATTGCTGTAGAAATGATTTGCTGTGTTTAGGGAAATCCAAATATCCCCGGAATGGCCCCTTTTTTTTTTTGGTTGGGGGGGGGGGGGGGGTGGGTTGCGGTGTTTGTATGTGGTTCTTTTGCTCCTGAATTCTGTCTCTTTCTTGACAAGCATTTTCAGCAGGAGTAATCATCACGTTCAGCAGTTTTTTCTACCTTCCAGTACAACTTTGGTATACACTTCTGGAGTATAGAAGTAGATTGTGGAACTGTTTGTACTGTTGCAAGGATGATGCGATATTTGGTTAGGAGCTGTGCACTACCTTCATTCAATCTTCTCTTTCTAACTCTATGCTGCAATTGATCTTATAGAATTGAACAGTGTGTCAATTGAACCCTGTATCATTCTTGTGGTCTTTTCTTACTGTCCTTAGGCAGGGTTGGAGTCCAGCAAATCATTTTTGAATGCCTGTGATGGCCTCTTCTTTTATTTAATTATAATTTTATCATGATGCAAGAAATTAGATTGTTTTATACCATTGCACTTTCATTTGTTTATGAAACCATAAATTGCATAAGTTATAGGCTATGTTTGAGGGGAGCATGGTTAAGGTGAGAACTGAAAGATCTTTGGTGTCACGGAAACTTGTGAGATAACAAGAGCTTGAGAATTGAGATATCTTCATCATCATCACCTTTATCCCAAACTAGTTGAGGTCGGCGGTCGATGAACCCAAAGACATAAATCCATAAAATAAAGAAAATGTAATAAAATAAATAGATAAAGAAATAAATAAAAATGTTAAAACTATAAAGGGCAGTCCGGACCACTAGAGTTTTGCTCTTCCACTACACTAATAGTTTTCCTCCACTCTGTTCTACTACAAACTAGCCGCCAATCTATTTCCAACTCCATTAAATCTTGTTTTACTACTTTTCCCCACGTAACTTTCGGCCGACCTCTCTCTTTCTTCCTATCATACTCCTTATAACAAACTTTTGTTCTTACCGGTGCATCTATAGGTCGCCGAAGAATATGCCCAAACCGTCTCAATCTATGTTCTCTCATCTTTTTTGCCACCGGTGTTACTCCAACTCTTCGTTGAATATCCTCGTTTCTCATCTTATCCATTATTGTCTTACCACTCATCCACCGTAACATCCTCATTTCTGCTACTCCCAACTTATGCTCATGTTGTCTCTTTGCTGGCCAACATTCAGCTCCATATAGCATTGCCGGTCTTATAGCTGTTCTATAAAATTTTCCTTTTAACCTAATCGGGATTTTGCGGTCACACAAAAACCCCGTTGCACTTCGCCATTTCATCCCTTGTGGCTTAAAAATTACCCCTTGTGGCTTAAAAATTTTGTTAGGGTGTCTATGGGATTACTTGGAGTGTAATGATCTGATCTTTTTGTACTTCATTAGTTTGCAAATGCTAAGAAAAATAAGATCAATTTTAAAATGAAAGAGATGATTAACTTTGTTAGGTATGTCAGTGGTCGTTTCTATACTAATGGATGTGTATTTGAGTGTCTGTATTTATGAAGAGGGAAGGGAGAGAGATTTTGTTTATTTTTGGGAGATTTTTTTTGGCTTAAGAGATGTTTTGAAACTTAATATACATGGTTCACTCTCTTCTTTGCAATAATTTTGTTTTCTAAGTAATGGATACATAGAACTGGGAAGTAATGATTTTTCCATGCTAAACAGAATGCCCAACTTTCATGAGGCATGATTTTTTTTTTTTTTTTTTTGTTGGGGGGGGAGGAGAGGGGAGGTGATGTGAACTTGGCATCCACATCAAGAGGGGTGTGGAAGTTGAAAATATTGGGTGGAAGTTTGAGTACCACATCGACATTTAAATCTGAAATAGATGAAAATATGATAGTGTGGTACATGTGGACCATCTTTTGGCTTATTGAATCATCTAAAAGAAGATGTAGTTGATAGATGTGGAGTCAACTTTTATCTATTACGAGAAGTCTGCTTTGAAGAAATTGAGATTCTTTTATGATGACTTGAAGGTGGACAAGTTCATCTGGTTTGTGATAGAGGCGAATCTGACAAGCTCAAAAGAACTACTCTCTCTCTCTCTCTCTCTCTCATTTTACTTTGTTCAAGGGTATGCCATCTTTCATCAGAAGAAGCCAAAAAAAGTGGTTTTGTGTTCAATAGATTTGAGGTCTTAGATTTTGTGTCAGCTTACTGTTTCTTTTTATTTCATTCTCTTGTCAACTAAAACTTAACTACAGAAATTGCCTTAGTCCTGGGTGGTTGTTTTAAAATTATTCTGGTGTCTACTTTTTCTGTGCCCTTTTAACAATTAAATACTTCCACAGATGGAAACTGCAAAATGTTGTAGTTTCATCAAGCTTGGCAACATTTAGAGCACGTTTGGTTCAAGGGAATTGTAAATTCATTACAACCTTATTCCTATTCAACCCTAATTCTTTTCTTTGGTTCAAAGGAATTGAAACTCCCATGAATTCCAATTCCTTCCAAAACCTGAATTGGAATTTAGCCACATTAGCCAAGAATTGCAATTCCGTGCAGCAAGGAATTAGCAAATTTTTTTTTTCCAATTTTACCCTTTGGCTCTCCCTTGCCCATTCTCACTCTTCTTTATCTCTCATTAGTTTTCTCAGTCTACTCTCTCTCTCATAATTTTTCTCTCCTTTTTCTCTCATCATTTTCTCACTCTTCTTTCTCTCTCATCAGTTTTCTCAATCTATTTTCTCTCTCATAATTTTCTCACTCTTCTTTCTCTCTCATCAGTTTTCTCAGTCTACTTTCTCTCTCATCATTTTCTCACTCTATTTTATTTCTTATCATTTTTCTCTCTTCTTTCTCTCTCAGCATTTTCTCACTCTATTTTCTCTCTTATCATTTTCTCACTCTACTTTATCTCTCATCATTTATCTCTCTTCTTTCTCTCTCATCATTTTCTCACTCTAATTTTCTCTCATCTTTTTTCTCACTCTATTTTCTCTCTTATCATTTTCTCACTCTATTTTCTCTCTCGTCATTTTCTCACTCTACTTTATCTCTCATCTTTTTTCTCACTCTACTTTATCTCTCATCTTTTTTCTCACTCTATTTTCTCTTTCATCATTTTCTCACTCTACTTTATCTCATTATTTTTCACACTTTATTTTCTCTCTCATCATTTTCTCACTTTACTCTATCCTCATCATTTATCTCACTCTACTTTCTCTCTCATCATTTTTCTCACTCTTCTTTCTCTTATAATTTTCTCACTCTACTTTATCTCTTATCATTTTTCTCAGTCTACTTTCTCTCTTATCATTTTTCTCACTCTCCTTTATCTCTCATCATTTTTCTCTCTCATCATTTTCTCATTATTTTCTCACTATTCTCTCTCATCATTTTCTCATTCGATAATAAAATGCTTAAGATAAGGGTATTTTAGTCATTTTAACACTATTCATTGATCCTATTCACCCCAACCAAACACAAGAATAATGATTCCACCTCATACAATTCCTTTAAACCAAACCCATTCAATTCAATTCCCCCGGAATTTATATTCAATTCCAACCTTTTTCATTACAGTGAACCAAAACGTGCCGTTATTAGGTTTCTGTATGGAGCTTGTGTTTCATAATAGGTGCCTTAATTATTGTGTAGTTACTCTGCTTCCAAGGGTGGCTATAGAGCCTAAATGCAGCTGCAGTGTTGTTCTTTTCCTTTGCTAGAAAGGCTGCAGTGTTTTTTTCCCTTTGTCAGAAAGGTTGTTCAATCTTCATCATATTAGTTGCCTTGCTTAGTTGTAGCCGATATAATTGTATCTGGTTTCTGAGCTTTAGTTTCATACACTTCTGCCATTTGAAGCATTTAGTAAAGAGTGTTATATTATTTACAGCATTTACAACAATATACACCATCCAAGCAAATTGGCAGTGGGAGCTGACTTTCACTGTTTCAAAAATAAGATTGAGCCTAAGTGGGAGGACCCTGTTTGTGCTAATGGAGGGAAGTGGACAGTGAGTTTTTCTAGGGGTAAATCTGACACCTCGTGGCTGTATACGGTATGTAAACTCTGCTTCTAGCATACGTACAGTTATTTCTCTGTGTGGCTTAATGTTATATGAATTTTACTATTGCAAATAATAATCATAATAATAATAATGTTGATTATGGATGTTCTATCAGTTGTTAGCCATGATTGGAGAACAGTTTGATTATGGAGATGAAATCTGTGGAGCAGTTGTCAATGTCCGAACTAGGCAGGATAAAATTGCTCTTTGGACCAAGAATGCTGCAAATGAAACTGCTCAGGTAATGATTTCAAGTAATTGATTGATCTACTAATGACCTGATTAGCATTGTTCATGGACTAGTAAATCTTCTCAAGGATGGTACTTATGACCAACTTCGGAACTAGTAACTCTTAGTTTTCTAGAATTTATGCACTTCTTTTTTCAGTTGTCTGCTATGGAACTTGGCTTGTGTGGTGACATTTACATTTTATCTTCCAGTCATTGTACTAAAATGCTTTTTCCTGTAGTCCACTGTTGTATGTAACAGGATCATATGACATTAGAATTGGTGTGCTCTATATTATTTGTTCTTTTTATTATTATTATTTGTTAATTTTTTTTTTAACACTCTTTCTATTAGTGATGCTGCTGCTGTTTATTTGCTACCCTGTAACTGACAGTTGTAGTGACGGAAGCAACCTCTTATAGAAATATAAAGTGAGGTTACGCACATCAAGCCTTAATGACCTGACCCTATCTTGCATCCCGCACATGTGGGAGTTTTTATGCATTAGGCTGCCCTTATTCTTAAAATAAGTTATATGATACTATAGGTGACTAGTAATAAAAAATTGTAGTTCCCAATACCATAATTTCATATAAGACAGTAGTTAAAACAGTTCTCAATCTTTTCTAACTGCTGTGATTGAGTGGGGTTTTTGACTCCTTGTTGCTAATAAAAATTGTCTTGTCTATACTCATTATCTGAATTGTATTTAAGCAGCTAGATGGTATGTTATGTTTATGAGCATAATATTTTCTCTTCTTGTATTTCAATGCCTTTTCTTCAAGGTCATAATGCCAATATGAGGATTATATTCGCTCAACTTACCATCATACCCAATCATACCACTTGCTTGGGAATTTAATCTTTCCTTGAGTTAATGATTGAGCATTTTACTGCTATTCTGCTATGTCATTCTCTAATTTGGGTGCTCCTAAAGTTTGCTTGCTTGTATTTGGTTTATTTTGCTGCTTAAGATTGCAATGCACTGTGGGTTTAGTTGGCAGAGGTGACGTGAGGGGGACGTTGATGGCCTCATGAGTTCATTTTGTGTGAACCTCACTTAGTGGACCGAAGATGATGTAAAATACCTTTGACTGAACTTAGCACCTTTTTAACTTAATCTGATCAAAATGATTCCGCGTTGTGATTCAGGGGTTGCCTGTAATAGATATGCCTGTAATAGATTATTATATTCTTTTGAAACATGTGAACTGGGTGGAAAATTGTGAAGTAGGAGAAGGTACACCATTAGTATGATACGGGGCCATCATGAAATGATATGGAGTGGCACATAAAGAGATGGTGCAAGATTTAACTGAATGCAGCCACATTACGTTTTCTTTCTTGCCTGTTTTTGGTTAACTTTCTTGTCTGACAGCAGAACCCCAGGGATGCTTACAACTGTTTCTTCCACTTCCAGGTCAGCATTGTGAAGCAATGGAAGGATTTTCTGGATTACAATGATCAAGTGGGATTTATTTTTCATGTAGGTGTTCTTTGTCTAAATTTTCATGTCCTTAACTTATAATAATTACATTTTGAGCTACATTTCCTTGGGTATTTTATAGTTGGGGAACTTAGCAATAGTGGCTTTTCTATGACAGGATGATGCAAAGAAATATGATAGAACTGCCAAAAATAGATATACTGTGTAGCAGCACTCTGCAAGAATTTCGGTGGTGTGATGGACTGGTTTTTGATTGTTGTAAGGAGCTGCTTCACAAATCAGGATGTTTTAGAACTGTGTTAGATGTCTCTTGCATTACTTCATATTTGCTTCTATTGATAGAATTTGTATTAGTGGTTGTCTCTAGTTTCGCCGGGACACAATTTCTTAGGTATTTGACATCCATAAATCTTTACTGCATAACTTTTTAGGCCATTGTTTTCTTGGTTAAGGCGTTGGTGACGCGTTATAGCTGTGATGCGAAAGATAAGGATGCAACTTTTGACTGAAATTGCACTGGTTTCTGAACGTCTGGTTCATTTTATGCTGCTGTAGGCCCATGGCTTGAGTGGTAGTTTTCTATTTCTCAACCTGTATTGAGAAATTTACACGTGTGGACTTGCAAAGCATGACCGATATTTATATGTGATACAAGTTAGTTGTGCAACTGGTTAGATCTTCTGTGATGAAGCTTTAATTTACACATCAAATGGGGAAGAATTTAAATTTGATGCTTGATTGATATACAAAAACCCAAATCCACTTTAAAGTTCATCGCCCCGCAACGTGAATTCTTTTGTTGTCGCAATGGTGTAGGATAAAAAGTTCAAAAAAAAAAAAAAAATCATTTTAGTAGTGATGGTGTTGACTCCTTTGGTAAAATTAGAATGGGAATGTCTTTAAATATATTGATAGTTACACTTTGTTTTAGAATTTGGTTGGAATTCAATTGGTCACTAAGGGCATGCACCATAGCCCTTTTTTCTAACCTGCGGCCTGGCCGCAAAAATGCCAAGTCAGCAAAATTGCTGACTTGGCAATAAACAGTGCAAGCCAGGCTCCTTTGCACAGCTCGCCTGAGCAAAGGAGCTCGCCCAAATTTTTTTGCCGTTTTCCAGGCAAAAATGACGCCGTTTTGACGCAAAACGACGCAAAACGGCGTCGTTTTGGTCGATGTCACGATCACGACATTGACCAAGCGCGCCGACACAATGTCGTAGATGCGCATTTTTTTCCCAAAATACCCCTGCCAAACGGCGTCGTTTAATTTTAAAAAAAAAAAAAAGTGTGCTGACGGACGCGCACTCCAATGGGGCGCGCCACGCAGTTTTCCGTTGCAAACCGGCCCAAATGGTTTGCAACGGCCATTTGGGGGCTAAATTTAATTTTTTTTTAAAATCACCAACGGTCATAAAATTTCATCCTCTATAAAATGAGATGCATTTTGCATATTTTTGGGCCAAAATCCGAATTTCATATTTCCCAAACTCTCTCAAAAACTCTATTTTTTTCCAACAAAATGAATCCTCCTAACCCTTTTGGAAATAACCCACCCTATGGAAATAACCCTTCATTCTATAATCCATCATATAATATTGGTCAATTTGCTTCTAATTCTCAAAATCCTATCCAATTTCCCCAAAACCCACCCCAATTTCCAACTAGTTTTCCAATAAATCCTACAATGTTTCAAGTTCAAGGGTTTCAACACCACATGATGTCCAATTTCAACCATCAACCAAACCGTGAAATTCCTGCAAATGTTGATAATGAAGATGGCTCCGGAGACGACGGAGAAATGCAAAATAAGGCGAAAAAATGGTCACTTGAAGAAGACATGGCTTTGATTTCGGCATATATTCATATCACAACAAATCCGATTATAGGTACATCTCAAAAGAATTCTATGATGTGGAAGAATATCCTTTCACAATATAGGGCGGCTTGGGAAGACAATGCCAACATCAATCCCAGAAATGTGGCCCAGATTAGAGCTCGGTGGCGGAGAATTTCTTCAACTGTGTCAAAGTGGGTTGAAATTTTCGCGGAGTCGGAAAGGTTGAAAAAAAGTGGAATGAACGACGAAGATGTGCTCCGAAACGCACTAACCATATGGGAGAATTCGAATAAGGGTTCAAAGTTCCAATTTATGGAGCATTGGAAGTTGTTGAGATCTTTTCCGAAGTGGGAATCCTGAATTGGAAGAAATGTTCCTACTTCTAATGTACCATTTGATGATTTAAACACCCCCGAAACACCACACACCGCTAGTAGCGGGAAGAGATCACGCACAGATGATGATTTTATCAACCTATCCTCTCCAATTGGCGAACAAGTTCCGATCAATTTAGAAGACACTGCTACTAGTCCTCTAAAACGGCCAATAGGGGTGAAAAAGGCTAAAATCAAGGGAAAACATAAGGTCGGTATACAACTTTTTCCGGAGAGTCCGAGCATTGACAAGCTAGGCTTATCCTTCCAAGAGAGGATAGTGGTCGAGAGGGAGAAGATTGCTTTGGATATGAAAAAATTAGATGCCGATAGAATTGCTCATCAAGAGCAAATGGAGGCCGAGAGAATGAAAATAGAGGCCGAGAGAATTGCTCATCAAGAACAAATGGAAAGGATGAAACATGAGCAAAAGTTTCAAGCTTGGCTTACTTTTGCGAACCGTGGAGAAGACAACTTATCAAACGCAGAAAAGAAAATGTTTCATAAGCTTAGCGAAAGTTTAGGGATGTAGTAGTATTTTATTTATTATGTTTTAGTATTTAATTTAGAGTATTTATTTTCATGTTCTAAGTTGATTATTAAATTTTATTTTAAATGTAATTTTAATTTTAATGTAATGTGATTTTGTTTTCCATTAAGTGTTTCCATTTTATTTTTAATTTATCACATTTATTTTCATGTTTCAAGAATTTCATATTTACTTTAGAGTATTTATTTTCATTTTACGTATTTCATTTTAAATTTAGAGCATTTTTTGATTTTTAAGAGTATTATTAAATTTTAATTTTAATGTAATGTAAATTTATTTTCTATTGATTGTTTTACGTATTTTATATTTAATTTAATTTCATGTAATGTAAATTTAAGTTTTTCATGTAATGTAAATTTAAACGGCCAAAAAATATTTTTAATAATGGAACAAAAAATTATTAAAGTTGTATTATTAAATGTATTTTTAATTTTAATATAATGTAAAAAAAGTTGATAATGACTGCGTGAATAGTGCAAGCCAGGCCATAGTTTATAGAATCGGGATTCTACACAGAATCGATTTAGGGTAGCAGAATCGGATCGGTGGGATCGGATCGTAGAATCGTAAGATTCTACAAAAAATAAGAAAATATATTTTATAAATTATTTTTAAAAGAATTATTAATCAATATATGAATGAATATGTCAAAAATTCATGTATAGTTTATAATTAAATGATTTTATTTCAATTTTTATTTCTTATAACATTTTATATGATTTTTTCAATATTTTAGTAGCTGTCGCATTCGAAGGGTATTTAAGTTCAATTTATTTATTTAGTGTTAAAATCTAATAAAAGTATGTTTAAACCAATTAAATTGTTTATATAAGTATATATCTTAATTTTACTTAGATATATAAAGTTTTTTTTGAGTAAATTTAATTATATTTTATTCACATAATCAGGTAGAATCGTAATTAGAATTGGGATTGTTTCAGTGAATTAGGATCGTAGAATCGTAGAATCGGTGGGATCGGATCGGGATTCTGACAACTATGGGCCAGGCCACTAGCGTGAGTAAATTTTTTTATAATTGCTGCGTGAATAGTACGGGCCTGGCCACACGCTGATGTGGCTGAATGAGGCCTGACCCCAAAAAGGGGCCACGGTGCATGCCCTAACTATCGGCTGTCGGAGGTTCAGGAGTGGCCTGACCACTGACCTTCTCTATTTAATTTTTAATAAAAAATTTAAATAGAATTTCAATGGAAATGAGACGATTTCAATTTCATTAAATCTTATTTCTATTTAAATAATAAATTTAATAAAAAATTATATTTCCAATTATTCTCTATCTATTTAAATTCCATCCAATTCTTACCCATTCCCTTCAAATTACCACCCATAGTTTATTTTGTTATCTAAGTCCGATTCGATATTGAAGATGTTAAGAGAATGACTTTAAAAAATCAAAAGGGTAGATAAATTAAAATCCCTCATCATGATTGATCTTGCTAGAAAGTGTTAATGAATTTAAGACTAGAAATACATAAATATAATGAACTCTTATATCGAGAGGCCGCCTGACAGAATCTTCATAGTAATCTAAATAATGCACACTAATACTAATGTTATTATTATAAATATTTCAATTGAAACAATACAAATGAATAGTTTAAAATTTCTAAAAAAACATTGATATTGTAATTACTAGTACATATTAAATTATTAATTTTTTTTTTAAAATGATAGTTATATTGCAAAGCCAAATTGACAAAATGTACATAGCTTAAAAGACTAAAAGAGTTTCATGGCGTTGATTGAAATCTAACCCATGAAAATAAGTACCTTCGCGTAGGAGGGACGTCTGACGAAATCGGAAAAAATAACAATACTAATTATTTCAAACGGAGAAAATTGATTTACGGTTTGGGAGAAGAAATAAGCTAAATTTCAAGTTCAATTATTTATGTTGTTTTGTAATATTTACCTTTTATTTTTCCAATAATTTTTGGTCGATGTTATTTCCGGAAGTGCATAATTGTGTTTTCATGCTAAGATAGGCCAAGGAAACCATCAGTTTTGAAGGTTAAATATTGTTAAGAAAATAAGAAAAAGGAGAGGAATGGGATTGCATACAATTGGAAATAGCTTGTAAGATCCATTTGTACCCCTAGAAAATATTTATGTGGTTGTATCCCATTGTGTTTAAGAAACAAGCTGGCGGGAGTTAAAGAACACCTGACTCCTAGTCAATATATCCAATTCTACGTAAGACAACAAAATTTCAACGAAACAGTCTTTGATGTTTTTTTCTCATTGCTAGCTGTACATTTTTAAGGCTATCATTGAAATGCAAGAATATGACGAAGTATTTTGTCAAAAGAAATACTAACATCATTAAAAAAGAAAAAGAAAAAGAAAAAGAAAAAGAAAAATGATAGATAATAGGTTGATCGAACGCTTTTATTTTTAGATATATATATATATATATATATATATATATATATATATTTAAGTCGAGAAAACCAAAAGCCTCAATCAAACACGCAGAAAGCAGTTTCAAATACAAGAGTAACACTCTAACTTAATTAGCCTGGTTACTTACTATATACAATCGAAGGGAGTTGTAGTCAAAAAGTTTTTGAATAGTTATATTTTTCATAAAATCCTAGTAGTGTGGAGACCTATGGTGGTGGCGGCCTTGCATTTAGTTCTAAGAAAGTTGAATATTATATCAAATTTGAGGGGTCCTTGATATTTGTTCCCAGTGGGAAGAACACAAATCTATATCCTCAATTAAACTTGTGTGAGAGAATAAATCTTTTGTCTTAACTAATATATACTAATTATTTTTTATTTATAAAATAACGTAATTTTATTAATAAATACTAAATTCTAACATAAAATGTATAAATTCGATTTTAATAAAATTACGTCTTTTCATTAATGCCATAGAAAATTCAGAGAAGTTTATGATAAACTCTTTTGCCATTGAAGTGCCTTTACTAGATAATTGCTCATGTTTGAACTTCTAAAATCCTTACAAAGAAAGAAGTTGTCAAAAATCAGCTCAAAATTCCCACAAAATAAGCTAAAACTTTTCATGACTTATTTCCTCTGGTCTGGTATAAGAATGCCTTAATATAATCAGATAATCACGAACATCGTTGCGTGAGGAACATCTGCATATTGTGTAAAAATGGCTAAAACAAGCAAAATGAATTTTGTTTTCATTTTTTCATTTTCGTGCTTGTATTATGCTCAATTCTTGCAGACGTGGCTCATGCATGAGGAGATCCCATCTCATTTGTGTTAGTTTTATGTACTAAAGCCAATTAATCTTGGATTATAATTTATATTTATTGCCCACGTGATTAGAAACTCAGTAGATCACAAATAATAAAGATGATTTCTTGGATAAAAATGCTTATTTAGTTTTGTGCTAATTATAGGATTAATTAGTGTTGAGAACTTATTAATAAACAAGTCGCTAAATTACTTGGTGGTCAGTGCGAGCTTTACTCATTTATAAGTGAGTCCCAATCATAGGTCTTGGGTAGAACTTAAATTCAGTTCTGTATTATACATAACAAACATTTAGGATTTCTAAAATCCTAATTCATAACATTTAATTTTATACTAAACGGAACTAGTCATCAACAACTCATAGTTAGTCGATCTCACAAGGATCTTAAGAGATTGCAAATGTAAATACTGTTAGAAGTTGAAAATTGTTTGGCTCATGATAAATCTCATATATGATGGTTGATTATTGGTGAATTTGTTCTTGAGATTATATCCTTGATAATACACATGGATTACAAGAAAGATGCTAGTATATAACTAATCCTCATATTTATTCCATTGCTTGGGTGGATTTCTTAACAATGGTATCAAAGCCACCTTTGATTTATCTATGTATATTGGATATTTAATTATGGTGGATGTTGATTTGTTCATGTATATAATATTCTTGATCGATTTATTTTGAGTTCTAAATTTGAAAGGATTCAAATTAAGTTGTTCAGATTTGAAAGCTCAAATCATGATTCTAGAGGAGTTTTTTGTTTTTTTGAGAAAAAAAAGGAAAAAAATACTTCCCATTTAACCAAAATTGATCAAGTTTGACCTGACCGAATTTGGCTAGTAGAACGGATGACAGAAAAAATTGCTAGTCAACAGCTAGAAATTCAAAAAAAGAAAAAAAAAGAAAAAAAAGGAAGAAGAAGTCATTTTGGTCTTTGACTAGAACAATGCATATGTTCTGGCCATGATCAAATTAGATCTAGTTGCGAGCATAGAAGACTCTAGTTTTTTTTTTCTTTCTCGAAACAATAGATAGTTAGTATATTAATAGAGTGGCACAAAGGCCAATTTACAAAGCCACAAGGGCTTAGAGTTTCGTGGCGTCGCAACTGAAAACAGCGCTATAACCCACGAAAACAAAGGCCCGCAAAGGGGCAAAAAGCCCACGAGGGGCAAGAAAAAGCAAAATAAAATAAACTCGCACATGACGGGAAGCTAAACCCGCACTAGACGGGAAGGGAGACAACCTAGACGACCTAAGTTCAACCTCATTGAACCCCGCCCAGGACGGGAATGGTTGAGGACTTGGACAACCTAGGAACTACCCGAATACAAAAAATTCCGGATATATCGGGACATTAGTACAATACAAAATGATATTACACTACACTCAAGTGGCCCACAACACATGACCAATGGTAAAAGAAACTACAACTTAATGTCTAACTCTCACCGCGTGCCCTTGCATGAAAGCCAATTTGCAGACGTTGAATAGCAACACCGACGAACTACTGCCGCAAAGCGTTGAATAGCGAGACGATGCGATTACTACCGGCTGGAGATAGTGCAATACCTGAAAAAAAAAAAAAAAAGAAAAAACGTATATGAACAGTAAGAATACTGTTCATGAACGTTAAAAATTTTGAAAATTTTATCGTGCATTGAGCAGAAATCATTCATCGCCTGATAAAATTTTCGCACCGAAATCGCCCGCAGGAACAGTAAAAATGAGAGAAAAAAATGGCCACTGGCCGAAAATTTTAGTTGCCCCTTTTGAGTTAAGCATAGAAGACTCTAGTTAAGAGACCAAATCTAGAGGTTGCTAAGCTAGTTGTGACCAGAAAAGTTCTGGTCGCAACAAGTGCAGTGCAATTTGCAACCCACCACAATCAGAAACTTTTTTAGTCAAAGATATTAGAATAGTTCTAATTGTTGGATGATCAGCTAGATATTTTGGCTAAAGGAAGGCCAGAAAATTTCTAGCTAATTTGCCAGGTTTTATTAGCAATTTTTTTTAAAAATTTTTATTTTATTTTATTATTATTATTTTTTGTAGTGATTAGCGAGCAAAGAGCAAAGACGAAGAAGATAATAACGTCAACATTGGGGTTAGGATATTTAATTTTATGACTTTTTCGTAATGGTCACAAAAGTGCCACAAAAGGTCTAGTAATATGATTACTGAACTTTTAGACATAGTCTTGTTTTTTTTTTTTTTCTCCTTTATTTTATAAATTTGATTTACAAAAGCTTTTTTTTACCCCTTTAATGTTGTATAATTTATAACTTTAAAATAAGTTTTGGGTTGACTTTTATATTTTAATCATATCTATTATATATATAAAACAATGCCCCATACCCATAATAAATATAATTCTGCCATGTGTACAACTCAATAGTTCATAGTGTTGACATCCATCTATAACTTTAATAATACTATTGTTGCTTCCTGATTTTTTTTTCTATATTATCTTCTTTTGTATGTTGTTAGAATTGGATTATGATTATATAATCTCTTAATCTTTTTATCTTTTTATCATGAATTTAGTTATAAGTCTTATGATTCAATTTCAAAATTCGACAATAAAATAATTTGCCTTATTATACTTTTCTTATCCAATTTTCTCTAAAACTTCAATCAAAACATAACATTTATCACCAAATTTTTCTAATTGTTATTTAATGATATCATTTATCAAACATTTCACAAAAAATTTCCCTTCTAAGCCACTATTACTAGTAGACATGGTCCACTTATTTCTTAATTTTACCCTGATTTTATTTTTAATTTTTTTTATTTGTTTTCTACCATTAACAATCATAACCCTTATTAGGGCACTAGTGAGAGAGTTTAAATTATCATAACAAGATTTACTCTAATGAAATTATGATACAAATTTAAGTAATTTGATGAACTCTTATATTCATATTTTATAAGAGATATTTTAAAGTTCACATGAGTTTATTTGCTATTTTTTTCTTTCATTTGTATTATTTTAATTCTTTTTGGGTTTTATCTTTGTTTTTATATGTTAGATAAAAAAATTTTATATTTTTTTCCAAAGTAATCCATTGTATTAACTTTTAATAAAAAGTTAAACATTACAGAAGAGGTCCATTTAAGGACCTTTCCTAACTCATATAACCTAAAACAATTAGGTCTCGGTTAGGGCAACCCACACCCGAATCCACATTGGCTAACAAACTACCACCGCATTCGTTGAATAGCAACAACTACTATCGGATACATTGAATAGGTTAAAACGCCCGGATATCAGGTAAGGCACCTCCTAGCTATCCTATCTAAGAGAAACAAAAACCTAACGTGTTGGCCTCTACTTGCAAGCTGCCGTCTCGGCTTCACGTTCCTTGACTCTCTTCCCAAACTAGAACACGAACCCTCCACCCTTCTAGATGGAGAACATAACCGAACAAAAGTTGGAGTGAAAGCCAACGAACTCCGAACCTAAAAAAAAAAAGAATTTTTTTTTTTACTGTAGTTACAAATCTCACTTTTTTCGCACCTTTTTCGCCCTTGGTGAACAATAAAATTTTTTTTCTCTAGCTTGCTGGCTCAAAATCAACAACCTATAAAAAAAGTTTATATGTGTTTTTATCTTTATTTATATGTGTTTGTTTTTATATATTTTGTCTTTTTGGGTTTGTATGTATTTGTCTTCTAATATAAATCTTCTAAAACAATTTATTATTATCTATATTATTTAAATTTAATACAGAAATAATAATAATTTTAAAGGAAAAATAAGAAATTATAATTTTAAAATCTTAAATTATAATTTAATTTTTTTTTAAACAATAACAAGATCCATATAATTGCAAGGGTAGAACACTAGTTAAGATATAAAATTGTATCTTATCCAATTAAACTACTTATTTTGTTCAAATTTAAATTTTCTTTGGACTTTGAAAAATGTTTCTAAATAGATAGTTGGCTTTTTACAATTTGATTATGAATCAAATATAGAATAAATTTGGATTTACTTTAGATGTTCATATTATAATTTGACTACAATTTGATGGTTATAAATTAGGAGGAAATTACTAATTTCAATTTGATTGGAATTTAGTAGTTTATTAATTTTGCCTATTTGCTAAATTTTAAATTTAATTAATATTTAGTGATAAATTTAATTATATTAATATTTCATATTTAACATGATTAAATTACGAGAATTATATTTTAGATTGAAAATCCAAAAGTATTGTTTTGTTAATTTCAATTAAGTTGAAATTTGCAAATTATTAGTTTTGGAGACTTTTAAATTTTAAATTTAGAAAATTTTCATATTCAGACATGTTCCATGATTTAATTTGATTAAAATTGTGCAAGAGGTTTTGAATTGAATTCCAAAATAGTATTTATCATTATATTAAAATTGAAGGCAAACGGGTTTTGAAACCCTAAGATTCCAATCTTAAGGATTTTGGTTTGTATTCTAGAAATCTTAAATTCTAACTGTTGAGTTATTTAATATATTTTGATTTTATCAAATTTTGAAAAACCCTAATATTTTTCAATATAATTCAAGAATGTTATTTTTTATTTGATTGGAAATGAATATACCTATAGATCCATGCTCAGACATTAAATATGCTTATGTAATTATTTAATTTGATTGTATAGTTACATGTTTATATGTAAAATTAGATTTTAAAAATTGATGAAGAAATGTATTCATTTAACATGATTATTTGATTGCATATAGTATGTCACAATTAGTCAAATATTTAATAGTTTGTATGTTGCATATAATTGACAAGACGATGGTATTTTTCATAAATATTAAATCAATTTTAACGGATTCCATTATTATACTTAAAACAATTTATGTTAGAGTGACTTGTTGGGATAAACTCAAAGTCATTTTGCCAATAATGTGTTTTAATATAAGTTAAAATCTTTGATAAATAAATTTGTTTAACAAAAACTTATATTTGTTGAACTAACTTAAGATTATGTTTAAAGCAACATTTAGCAAACACATATAATGTTTTTATAATTAGTAGTGGTTTCCTATTTGTTTGATAGGATGCATAATGTTTATATTTATTGTAAATATTCTTCCCATTTTAAATTGATATTGTGTAAAATTTGACTAGCTTGTTTGTATTTTGTTTTAGAGATTAGAATTTGGAGATTTGAAAACTATTGGATGTGTAGCATTCATTTGAAACCATAATTGTTGAAAGCTTGTGAAACTTGGGGTGCAGAAGACTTGTTTGTGTAAAGCGCATACACGATCTAATAACCAATATCTTAATTAGAAGACTTCTTTGTGTAAGGCGTGGGCTTGCCTTACCGGTTGATAGAGAATAACAAATTTTAATTAAAAAGAAAGATTGTTCATAGTCAATAACAAGAAAGAAAGAGTTTTTACTACAAGAAATTGAGACAATTTTATTTCTTTTGTAATTGAGCACTTCTTTCCTATTTGGAAGAGAATTATTCTCTTTTCTATTAAAAGTAGAATTTTGTTTTAGGCAAGTTTCTTTTTGATTGGTAGTTTTACCCTATCTTTTTGGAGTAATATTCTTTTATTTAACCAGAAAACAAGAAGGAAAAGAGAACGACAAAAGACACAATGCAACACACATTTTATTTTATTTTTTCTTAGAGTTCTTAGACATTAGAGGACAAAAAGTATATGACTTGTTATTTTTATTTTTTATTCAAGGAGATTTTGATTTTATTTGTTAACACTATGAGGTTTTGTGCTTGGTCTAGACTTCTTACTTTGAATAGTTCAAAAAATAAAACAAAGTTTGAAAATTTTGCCAAAGATATTCTAATGTCTTGATAAGATAGTGACAACAAATAAATATCTTAATAAAAGTTCTAAATTATTTAAATAAGAATATAATTCCCATTGGTCATTTATACACACTACTGGTGGATAGTGTTGTGAAAAATAAGATTAGATATATTAGATATAGTTTAATAACAAGTTATGTAGTCTTTCAAAATTGTTTCGAAATTATGCCATTATTGTTGTTTCCTACTTGTTATGCATATTCCATTTGAAATAGTTGATTTTATACCAAATGAATATATGTAAACCAAACTTTTATGAAAAGTCTTGTCATACTTATGCAAGGAGGATGGAATTATATTAGTTTGAAACTAATTCCAACTAAATTTGTTTAGTAGTCGTTTATCCAAAAGAAACTTCAGTTAGTCATTTATTATTCCATTAAGCAAATGTTATTTCGAAACTTGCTATCTTTCTAAAATAAATTTTTATCTTAGAAGATTTAGTTGAAGAATAATAGGATTCGAAAAGTTTAAAATCACAAAAATAGAAAAAATGACTAAAGGGATAAAAGTTCTAATCATATGATGATGTAAATTTGTAATAGTTGCATATTCTGCTAAAAAAAATATAGAATTGCATTTGTAAAATGATTGTATATGATAAAATTCAAAATTTTATATCCAATAATCATAATAGAATATTCAAATTTGAAGAGTCCAATTTAGATTTCAATATTTTCATTCAAAAAAATAAAAATGTTTGTTTTCAGTTGAAATTTTCTAAAGCTTGTGTATTCAAATTTTGGCAAGTGAGAGTACAAGAATTTTCTTACTACTTTATATACGATATATTGTATATGAAAATGAATACTTTCTTATTTCCATTACTTTTTATATTTCTATCATCCAATCATATATGAAACACTATCATTTGATATAAACCAATGATAGCAATATACTAAAATAGAACATTCTCGTTAATAATAAAGTTGTTTATCATTTGGCTAAACCTTGGACAACTGGTTTTTATCCAAATGAGAGTTTTATTTAGTGTATGTACAAAAACCAATTCATTTTGGTGATATTTATAGGTTCTCTACACTTTTTTTTATATTTTAAAATTTATGCAAAAAATTGGTGATGTCGAACTATTCAATGTTTCTTTATATTAATTAAATAATAAGTCCTTAGAATAGGATTTGTAGAAAGGAAATCATAAGAGCTATGATGATGGCATTCTTTAACTACTTATAATATTATTTTTAAATTATCCCTAGTCATAGTATTAATAAGACAAGACATTGTTCATACGTATAGACTAACACATTTTATGCTTCATCTTAATATAGGAAGTAGTTGATCTAATTAACTATTATATGGTGACATAAAAGCAAATATGTGGATACTTGTTATAGAATAAGTTTATTGGATTGACTTGCTTAGAGATTTCTATGAGGTAATCTATTTGAGTTCCAATACAATTAATCTCTATGTGATGGTAGTGTAAGTGATCCTTAGATTTGAGATTATAAGAGTTTCTAAAGTGTGAATTATTGTAGTTCTCTTTCTGTTCTTAACCTTAGTTGGTTATATGTGCTTTAAGAGTTGGATATAATATGAAATATGGATGGATACTTTATAGTTAATAAAGAATTTACCATGTCCAATATTAAGAAGACTAAATCCCATTTATGGCCACTTGTTGAAATATGACACATGAAATGTTTGTGCAAACTGATCCTAAAGGAGTTCTAAATTTGGCTTCAAAAGAGTTATATTTTAGGAACAAGAAAAGAATAATTAGTACATTAGTAGCTTGCGATATTCCTTACTCTTGAACTAATTGTGATATAATATGGTGAAAGAATAATAAGTATATGGAATTCAATTAATGAAAATGTGAAGTCGATCATATGACTTTTCCTAACACTTGAGTTGTTATGATTCCTAGCAGAAGGCCAATCTTGATTTATAAATATAAATTAATTAATTGGTCAATAATGATAAATTAAGTTCTTTAATTTATTTAATTCCAAAAGTCTCACAACTAATTGTCTTTAGTCCAAGTAGAAGTTTGTTGGTTTTATGTCCTAAAGTAATTAATATTGGGATTATAATTTGTATTTATTACTAACGTGATTAGGTACATAATCACAATAAGGGTGATTTCTTATGTTAAAATGATATTATAATTATATGAAAATTATGGGATTAATTTATGAGATAAATTAGTTTTGAGTACTTATTAATAAATAAACCATTGATAAGTCCCATCCATGAGTCTTCAGTAGAACATGAATCCTATTACGTATTGTACATATAATGCACTTAGGGTTTTCAAAACTGTAGTTCATAATATTCAAGTTTATGTTCAATGAAATTAACCATTAGTAACTCATGGTTAGTAAATCCCATGAGAATCTCAAGAGATTATTACTGTGGATACCATTAGAAGTCAAACAATTATACAACTCGTGATCAATCTCACTTATGATGGTTGATTACTGATGAATTTGCTATTTAGATCATATCCTTGATACTACCATGGTTGTCAAAATAGTGATCTAGATTGTAAGATCGTACATGGAATCAATCCTAGATTGAACAGGATCACTTGAAAAGCAAGATTAGTAGTGGGATTGTTAGAATCGACTGGGATTGGTTAGAATCGCACAATTCCAATGATCCCACAAAATCCCACCAAAAAGTGATAAGACAACGTCGTTTTAAACTAAAACGATGTTGTTTTGGTGTTTTATTTATATATCGATTGGTTGAACAATGAGCACATAGGTACACACAATCCCTAATCATTTTAGACCAAAGCCACCCAATTTCTTGAAATTTCAATCAAAAAATTAGGGAGCAAGTGCAACCACATAGGCTTAACGATCAAATTCAAAACCTCTGTTCTTTCTCTTCATTAAAATCATTTTTTTGGAATCCGGCCTATTTTCTGCTCACATATTTTTTGTTCTGTTGGCCTCATTTTTTCTCGACGTTGCTTGGGTGAACTAAAGGTTAAATGCTTGGTTTTTAGGATCCTTTTTCAATTACTTGAGATTTGTGGCTCTTGAGATTTACGGGCAGCAACGATGTTTATGATTTTGATACTAGAGTTGACAAGAACAAGAAGGAGTCAGTTGTAAACATACTAGGCCGGTAAAATTTCATTTCCTACGTGTTTAGTCCTGCCTGCAATCTGTTGTTCAACCTAGTTTCTTTGCTGCCTCTTCTCATTTCTTGGATCCAAATAAAGAAAATTCTTCTAAGTTCTTAATTACTCTATCAACATTGTATGCACTAAGAAGTATAACTTCATGTTAAAATTCTTCTCCTCCCTGCTAAACTAATTGCTTTTGGCTGGTTTCCAATTTTGATAATTATATCTTGTTCGTTTTTTTTTTTTTTGGTTTGTAGAATCCGTGTCTTAATTTTTCTGCCTACCCCTACATTAGCTTATGTTTGGAGCATTAGGTGTTCCATTATGATTCAAGGGGTTCAATCTTGAAGTTCATATGTTAATTTTCCTGTGAAGTTAAGTATTCTGTCAATAAAATAAATAATCTTTAAGGACTACTTGAGGACTGATTACATTTGATCCCTTCACTAACTAATTGTGGATGTGAGGATGATGGTGCATTATGATTTGACTTTAGTAGAATGATAGTGTTACTTTAGGTATGTTCATATTGATTTGCCATTAATATCCTGGCTAAGATCATAGGTGTGTAGATAATGCAGGCCTTTCAAGATTTGTTGACCCTAGTTTTTGATGGCCTTGATATTAAGGGATTTGTGCTTGTTCCTGTGCGGCCTAAACATCCCAGAATTGAAGAACTCTATTTTTTTTTAAAGTAGGTATAGAAATATTAAGAGATTTGTGCTTGTTCCGATACTACCTCAACGTCCAAGAATTAAAGAACTATATATATTTTTTTAAATTAGGAAAAGAAGTTGATTTCAAAGAAATCAGTATGAATTTTTTTTTAAAAAAAATACAATTTGATTAATTTCTATAAATCAACTTAGCTAGGATATTAATGGCATGCGGTATATGGTATTGACAATTTTTGTGAGTTATAGATTAGACATTTACACCCCTCTATCTAAAATATTGAATGTGGAGTTGGGCTTGGAAGGAAAGGCATCATAATTTTGGTGGCTTGAATGATAGTATTACATTTCATACAAGAAACATTTTTGGAGTGTCCAAGAGTGGTAGCTTTTTGCATTGTAATTCATGATCAATGGTACACCTCTACTTTGATTTCTTTGTCTTTGGCATGTATGAAAGAATTTTGATGCATTTATGGTGTAATTTGTAATATGTATTGTTGACATTTGCAAAGGCATTCCATTTGAATTGATTTTGAATTTTTTTTCCTTTACTCTCAAATCTGATTTTTTTTTTCTTACTTTGCAATTTTAGAATGTCATCTTCTATTTCAAAAGCAAAAACTAGAAAAAATGTAGCCAGCACTCAATTAGATCGCGCCTGGGAACATGGAATTGAGATTGACCCCAAAACTACAAAAGTGCAGTGTAAATTTTGTAAGGTCATTTAGTTAGGAGGCATCTATAAATTAAAGCACCACTTGGCTTGCGCACTCAAAATGTTGAACCATGCCCGCAAGTTTCAAATCAAGTTAGGAATGACATGCTTGAGATGCTTAGAGCAAGTATGGAAGAGTCAAAGCAAAGAAAGAAAAAGAAATTTAGTACTTCATATGATGCGATGGAGGAAGAATATGATGGCAGAAAACTAAAAGGTTCCATTATAAGTTTGTTGTTAAGAATGGCGGGGAACAAATGGGCAAACAAACAACCATAAATGAGAAGTGGAAGAAAAAGGAAAGGAATGAAGTTTGTCAACTCATGGCTCGTTGGTTCTATTCTAGCACTATTCCTTTTAATGCAACAAGTAATCAGTTTTTTCATCAAATGGTGCAAAAATTGGGAGATTATGGAAAGGGTTTGAAACCACCTACATATCATGAGTTGAGAGAAACTCTTTTGAAGAGAGAAGTTCAAGAAACACTAAATTTGCTTCAAAATACAAGGAGCAATGGAAATCAACAGGATGTACTATTATGTTTGATAGATGGACCGATTAAAGAAAGAGAACAATGAATAATTTTCTCGTAGAGAGTTTGGTTGGTACTATACTCTTATGTTCAGCGGATACTATTGATATATCAAAAATAGCACAAAAATTATTTTAAATGTTAGATGACATTGTAGAGAAGGCAGGAGAGGAAAATGTTGTTCAAGTTGTTACTGATAATGCAGCCAACTATAGAGCAGTTGGAAAATTATTAATGGAGAAGAGAAAAAAATCTGTTTTGGACTCCTTGTGCCACACATTGCATTGATTTGATGCTCGAGAATTTTGAGAAGCATGATCCTATTCAAAAGGTAACTATAAGTAAATCTAAATATGTGATTTCCTATATTTATTCATGGGATACAACTATTAATTGGATGAAAGAGTTTACAAGTGGCAAAGAGTTGGTCAGACCTAGTATTACATGATTTGCTACGTCATATTTAACCATGAGATGACTAAATGACCGAAGAGGAGCTGTGCTCAAATTTTTGTTTTCATCTAAAAAGTGGAGAGGGAGTGTGTAGGCTAAGAAAAAGAAAGGAAAATATGTGTGCAACATTTTTTTGATAATCAAGAATTTTGGCCAAATATTGAATTATGCCTACAGATTGTAACTCCCCTTATTAAAATTTTGAGAATGGTTGATTCTGATGACACACCGGCTATGGGTTTTTTGTATAAAGCAATGGAGCAAGCAAGAAAGAAATCATAGCAAACTTGAACAACACTATGAGGAGGTAAATTTTTCACTTTTGTTTCGTAGTAACTTATAAATCTTTATTAGATTTTATATGTGGTTTTTTAATAATTATATAATTGTTCAACTAATTATTTGTGGTAGATATGACTTTGTTTTTGCTATAATTGACAAGCTATAGGATTGAATGTTTAGTCAACCTTTACATTCTGTGGGTTATTTTTTGAACCATCGCTTTCATTATAATTCAAAATTTCAAGTAGATGTGAATGTCAAATGTGGTTTGTATGAGTATATTTATAGAATGATTTCCAATGAGGATGAAAAATTGAAAATTGAGTTGCACTCAATAAATTTAGACATGCACAGGATTATTTGGAATCGAGGGTGCTATTCGAACAAGAGATAAGAACTCCCCAAATTAGTAACTTAACATATTGAAAATATGATATTTTCTCGTATTATTTAATTTAATAAATCATTTTCTTTGACAATATGAAAATGTGCTAATAGTTGTTTTATTTGGTTATAACTAATTGTAGTACTATTACGGAGATGATTGTCCAGAGTTATAAAAATTTGCTATCTGAGTGCTAATTAGTTTGACATGTAGCTCTTCTGGATGTGAACGTAACTAGAGTGCATTTGAATTGGTAATACTTTGATTTTTTTTTTTTTTGTATGCACTCTTATTGAAGGCCTTTAGTTTGTTACATATTTTTAACATCAAATTTTAAGAACATTCAAAGAGAAGGAATCGCTTGGTACAGAAAAGAATGAATGATTTGGTTTTTGTCATGTATAATTTGAAATTGCAAGAGAGACATAGACAAAGAGAATCTACCAAGTCTTCATTAATTGAAGATCTTCCTTCAGATGATGAGTGGATAACAGGGAGAGAAGATCCAATGCTACCAATGGGAAACAAATGGTTGAGAGTTTTGGATGAAAATCCAAATCATGACACTTTAGAAGAAGAAGCGAGGATAATGAGGTTCATTCTATTATAAGGAATATCAAGAGTGCTTGTAAGTAATTTAATTTGTAAGTTTTATTATTACTTATTTAAAATATTTTTAATGTATAATTGGGTCATATTTCTTTATGTAGATGATTTTAGACCAAGCGGATCTCGTGGCAAGAGGCCACAAGTCAATGAAATGAACAAATTTCAATTAATTAACAAAGATGAAGATGAAGATCTAGATGTAGATAATCCAACCATCATTGGTCAAAATGAAATTGAAAATGAAAATTGTGATAATGAAGATTATGGGTTTAATGATGATGATGTGAACTTTGATGAATATAGATTAGGATTTTTTGATACAGATGCTGATGACATTGGCTTTGGAGATGATAAATTTGATAAGGATGATATGTAGTTTGATTTTACATTCATATTCTAAAATTTGAGTTGTACTTTAATTTGTTATTAAATTTAATGTTATTTATTGAGACTTTGACGGATTTATTTTCATTGTTTATTTAAATGTGAAATTGTTCATATTTTGGTAATTTAAGATGCATTATTTACTTTATTTGGTGATATTACAACTTTTTGCATAGTATCACTGAATGATGGATGTTTGCTGTTAAATAAGAATTGACAAAATACTAAATGTATATACATCATATATTTTATAATGTTGATTTTTTACAATTTAGCACAAGTACATAACTTATTTTTGTGAAAAAATTAATATAGGTGATAAAATATGAATAATAATAGTTATTTTGATCATTTTTTGTAGCATCTTATGATTTTATGATCCGATCCCACTGTTCCGATCTTACTATTTCAAATTGATTCTATGTAGAATCTTGATCCTACAAGCATTTGATACTATGAATGGATTATAAAAAGATTTTAGTATGTAATCAATTCTTGTATTTATTTCGCAACTTGTATGGGCTAATTCCTAACAATTTGGCACTACTGGTGGAAATGTCCCCAACTACGATCCAAAACATGGTGATCTTAACCTTTGTAGACCTAAGAATCCAGCAAATCTTGTTTACAACCGAGAATTTAGCCTTGCAGAAATTTGCTGGTCAGGTTTCCTACAAGGAATATGAACTAAAAACTGAGGGATTTGTTAAAAGATTCTCGTATTGATTTCTACTAGAAGAATTTGGGATCTTTTCATTCTTTTAATGATTGATCATTTAAGGAAGGCTATCACATAAAATTTTATTTTGTAACAAAGATACTCGGAATCAATTATGGTGTACAATTTTTGTACTATTGTTATTATGTCTTCACGTGCTTACTTCTTCTTTTTCTACCCTTAGTTATGGTTTGAATATAACCAAGTGTAAGACATATTAATCAAATTTTCTTAGAATATTACTTTTCATGCATATAGCCTTTAAATTTTAATAGACAATTTCTCATAATTGGTCCATTATATAAATTATATTTTGATAGATTACATCTCCATCTTTTGTGGTTAGGCAAAACTATTAAACGAACCTTGTAAGTTGGAAAAAATATCGAGAATCTCCTTGACTCAAAGTTAGTTATCAAAAAGTGTGAAACAAAGAGTAAATCGTATATTTCTATCTCTTACAAATTGTTGTTGACTTTTTTAGTCCTATAAATTTAAAATAAATTTTTTTGTCCTTTACATTTTTAAAGTAACTTTTTTGGTCCCTT
Organism: Gynochthodes officinalis; assembly: GCA_020080225.1. Taxonomy (NCBI): domain Eukaryota; kingdom Viridiplantae; phylum Streptophyta; class Magnoliopsida; order Gentianales; family Rubiaceae; genus Gynochthodes; species Gynochthodes officinalis. Next base: position 27,348,458 of record CM034617.1, read on the forward strand.
ATAGCAAGTCCATCATGAAATACATCTATAACTCTCACTAATAATTTTTTAGCCCTTCTTTTTCGGGTTAGAAAAATCTATTATCATAGTTAACTAATCAAAATTTATAATTTTTTAAATGTTTTTTTTTGTTTCACTTTTTTCTTCTTCTTCCTTCCCTTCTCCTCCTCTTCTTCTTCTTCTTCTTCATCAACACAACACTCACATAAACCTACTTCACCTTTAAGAATAATAGTATCAATAACTGTTCATTTCATCACATTCATAAATTGTAGCGATAAATAGACAATAAGAGCAAGAAAATGGGAAATTATTAAATTGCTGGGTTGAGATGATAGGAAGTGGGAGGAAAAATAAAACCAAAAAAACCAAATATAAATAATATAGCACAGGGGAATAAAAATGAATTTGACTATTTGAGCTATCTCCATTAGGGATTGTGGGTTGTATGGGAGAAAAAGAAGAAAATGATCTAACAAGATTTCTTTTCGATATGTAATTAATTAATCAATTTTGAAGTAAGAAAATAAAGAGATTTTGTTGATATGGATTGATAGAACTATCAAATGATAATGTGATGTTAGTGGGAAATGGATGAAGAAGAAGAAGAGGAGGAGAGGAGAGGAGAGGAAGAAGATGAAAAACGTGAAAGAAAAAAAAAAGTAACAACTTTGACTAGTAAACTATGTTAATATCTGGTGGACTTAGTATATAAGAGTTGTTGTTTTTTGGTCAGTGTTTTGGGGGTGCATTGCTGGGAATCTTTTGTTAGGTGGTGCCGTGGTTGTGTATGATATGGTTTTTTGGGATTTAGATTCTTGGTGTGCTTTTTGTGGGAATTGTTGGGTTGTGAGAGGTTCCCTTTATATTAGCCTCTAGGTGGGCTGAGAAGAGTCTGGTGTTCGAACATTGCTTGTATGAGTTAACTGTGAAACAGTTAATGGAATTATTAACAATTTGGTTAAAAAAAAAAAAAAAACTATGTTAAACTTTTTTTTTTTTTTTTTGTCTCCTCCTCAATCAGTCCCCGACGAAACAATTCTCTGTAAATCGAAACCCTGATCGGTCCTGGCTTTTCGAATCCGAACCCTACTTTCTCTCTCTGAAAATGGCAAAAGCCCGTGAAACCACCGCACCAGATCCGCCTGTTGAGTCCGAGGAAGAAGAATCCGGTGATGAGGAAGAGGAGGAGGCCTCCGAGGAGGAAAATCAAGGCTCCGAATCAGAATCTGAACCGGAAGGTCCCGCCGCGAACGCGAAGAAATCTTCCTCCACGCCGGCTCCAGCTTCTAAGAAACTGGAATCACAAACGGCGAAGTCTCAGACTCCAGCTCCTGCCTCTTCATCTTCTGAAGACGAGGAGTCTGGATCCGATACTGACAATGATTCTTCTCCTAAGAACCCGACCCGTCTATAAAACCTATTGCTTCAAAGCCCATGAACGAGCCGGAGAAAGCCGCCGCCGCCGCCACTAAGAAGCCGAGATCCAAGCCCAACACATCAGGTCCTACTTCTCCAACTCGGTCCGCCACAAGCGCCGGAGCTAAACGGCAGGCCCCGGCTGCTGCAACTCCCGCGACGGATACGGATGCAAAGAGGTCAAAGAGAAAATTGGCTGAGAATTCCGAGAAGAAAGTGACGCCTAATGACGAAGGGAAGAAGTTGTTTGTGAGGGTGTGGAGCGAGGATGATGAGATTGCGATACTGAGGGGAATGATTGATTACTCCGCGAAGAAGAAGGCTGATCCAGTTGCTGATTTGAATGCTTTCCATGAATTCATTAAGAATAAAATAAATATAGATGTGAGCAGGACCCAACTGCAGGATAAGATTAGGAGGCTGAGAAAGAAGTACGAAAACAATGCGAGCAAGGAGAAGAACGGTAAAGAAAGGACTTTTACGAACCCCCACGAGCAAAAAGCTTATGACCTGTCAAAAAAGGTTTGGGGGACTAAGAAAACTGTTGGGGAGGAAACGCTTGAGGGTCCTAAAGCTAATGGCACTGCAATGAGGAACAGCCGAAGTAAAGGGGCGGTTGGGACTACTCAGAATATTGAGGAAGCAGAGGAAGAAGTGAAGGAAGAGAAAAGTTTGGTAAGTGAGAAGAATAAGAGTGGCAGTTTTGTTCTTGATGGCAGGCCGATTGATGAATGGGTTTTCAATGGTGGGATGAAGTTTATGGAGGAAGACGATAGAGTACAAATGGAGAAGAAGTGGAAGGAATTTAGAACAGAGGAAGCTGGGCTTTTGGTAAAGAGATTGGAATTATCCCTTGCGCATGCCAAAAAGGTTTTCGATGGCTTGAAATCATCCGGGGATTGAGGGTTTGGAAGGATGGTAAAAGGTCAGTTGTATCAATAGGTTCTTTGTTGGCGACTGATGTAGTGGCTAATGCAGCAGCATAGTTGTTTATCATTAGCTAATTGTGGATTTCTGTACTTTATTTTTGCTAGTTGGTAATTCTCATGACGATGACTTTTCAAACTTGGATGAACTGATATTTAAGTAGCAAGATCTCGAATGTGGACGGTTACTGTTCCAGTATTTTGTTTTGGTCTCTCTTTTGTCAAAAAAAAAAAAAAACTTTTTTTTCCTTAAAAAATTAGCATACATAAGGGTTATAGACATAACTGACGAAATTGCTACGAGAAACCAAAAAAGTTACTTTTAAAATGTAAGAGACCTAAAAAAGGTTATTTTTAAATTTGTAAAACTAAAAAAGTTAAACAACAATTTGTAAGGGACAAAATATGCAATTTACTCAAAAATAAAATACTCACCAATTTTATTGAACTAAAAATGCATATAAAAAAGATAGAACAATAAAAGTAAAAAAAAAAAAAAGTGTAACGTAGATTCATAAATATTACATGAGATTGCAGCTTTGAAATTTGATTGAAAATTTGAAATTTTCTTTCTTAAATTTGGATTTTTTTTTATTCTTCATATTTTTTTTTTCAGCCCTAAAACTCAATCTAAGATGCATAAATTTTTTTTTTCATATTTTTAATTAAAAAAGATACAATAGTAACTTTATATAAAATATTAATGCCAAAGGCAAAGGGGCCAAATTTATTTATATAGCATAATTTTTTTATGACGTAATCATTTTCTAACTACTGAAGGATTAGATATTAAGGGTTTGCCAAGTTATGGGTAATATCCTCGAATTACAAGATTTGTTTAGCAGTTTTGCCAAATCTCAAGAGAATTATGTCTAATTTTCCCATTATATTTTCTTATATTTTATGCATGCATGTCACTAACATAATTTTATAGAATTGCCATTCCGAATTTTTTTTTAACGCCTTCTTCAAGTAATCCTTTGGCATTTGTCACACTCTTCTAAATTATGATGCATTTTTTTTTTTTGACAGGCCAATAGAGCATAATTTATTAATAGTATCAAAGTACAAAATTACCAAGTAAATAATTGATATCGCAAAACCCAGAATAGCTTCCCCTTCCTCAAAAAAACAAAGAGAAACGAAAGTTCAAACACGAGGGGCATCCTGAAAAAATGGACCAGAAACTATGATGTATTGCTGGGATCTTTGCCTTAAAGAGAGACTGCCTACGAAACTATTTGGCCTTCAAAATTTGATAACCAACAGATTAGTATGCATAATTATCCTCTACAAGTGTTTGGCCAAGAGGGTAGAATTGAAGAATTGAATGTCCTAAACTGTTTGGACCACTCCTTCAGTCCATCCAATGTAGCCCCCTTTCTTTATTTGTATCTCTCCACAAGAATCTTGACATCAACTTGGTAATTTTATATACAATTTATTGGATTAATATACAACAAAATATGTGAGGTTTGAAAAAAAAATTGGATTAATGAAAGCAGGGCATGGAGTAAATTGGCATTGTCATTGATAAGATCATAATTTGATTATATTTTATATGTCAGTTACTTCAATTGCAATTAATTTTACTAAGATTTTAATCCATATCTGGTTACTAGTAAGTTCTATATCAAGTTCCAGAAATTTGAGTAGGAATCGGTAAAAATGAGTTCAACAAGATGGAAATCAATGAAAGAATATTGAATTAAGATCCAAGACTCCAAATGATTTAATTTGAGAGAAATTAAAGTCCAATTGATGAACAGAAATGAAGAAAACAACTTTGGTGTTGATTTGGTACTGAGTGGCTTTAGTAGATTGCATATGCTCATAGAGTTTTTATGATATCTCTTTTTCATCAGAATGTCATATTCAGGTGAATGTTGTGGCTGTGGAAAGTTAAAATATGTGATTATAATTTTCAGGTTAAATACGTTTCTTAGTTTGGACCATTTCAAGGAGAAAATTTAGGTAAAAGTTGCAAATATTGCTATTGATTACTTGGGTGGTATATTTTGGCGTTTTTGTTATATCTCGAGTTAGAGATGTTTAAATTGAATGATTTTTAATGCATTAAAAAGTTAAAAGAGCGATCTACATCTTTTGTGAAGAAGTCAACCAAATTATCTCTTTATGATGTTCAAAAGTTAGCAATAAATTAGGTGATGAGAACTTCGTCCTCTATGTGGAGGCTGTTTTGAACTTGTTAATCTTCTTCCCCATTGCGTAAAGTACAAATCTAGGAATCTTTTCACAGCATATACATTAACACAAAAACAAAAAACTAAGTAGAGTGTCGGGTGTCTTTCTTGTGTTTACATGCGGTTATTGAGTACCCATCCAGCAATGATTTTTATTTCATGCCTCTGCTTGTCCTCTCTATTTTGTGGTTGATAGTCTCACCGGTTGCTTCGGGCTGTAATAACATCAAGCTTCTCTCTCAAAGGTTAGCCCATCACCTGTTTGTGAAAAAGCCTCACTATCCAATGGTGGAAGACTTAGTTGCAAAGCTGCAGCAGTGTAAGCTCTTGACGGCTAAGGATCTAGGGATTGAGATACAAGAGCACGATGTTGTGTTGAGCAAGGACAAGTGTGAAAAGAGTTTAATTGGCAAAACATTTGGAGAAAAAAGAGTCAATTTTATGGGATTAAAAACTACTTTAGGCAAAATTTGGCCTGACAAAAGGATCTTTTTTTGTAATCGAGCGGGCATCCAATCTTTTTTAGTTTGTTTTTTCCAGCCAGGAGGACAAAAGAAGGGTGCTTAACAGTAGACAATGGTCATTTGATCAACAATACTTGATTCTTAAAGAATGGACTCCTGCTTTGAATATTAACACGGAGGAATTCAACACCATAGACATGTGGATACAAGTCTAGAATATCCCAAGTCATTGGATGTCACGAGAGATGGGGCTGAAACTGGGAAAATTATTCTAACAGCTGTGGAATGTTGTGATTCCTGAAACGGGTAGTAAGGATGGTCACTGTCTCAAACTATATGCCACTATTAACTTAGATCAACCATTACCAAGAGGTACGAAAATAAAACTTCATGATCAGAATTGTTGGGTGCTTTTCAAATATGAGAAACTTATCAACTTCTGTTTTTATTACGGTAAAATGGGTCATGTGGAATTGTTAAGCTGAAACTGAAATGAGGATTATAAGGCCAATACTTAACTGAAGGCCAGTATGGTGAGTGGCTTAAAGCTGAAGTATCCAAAGGTTCTAGCCGAATTGGGGATGAAGATAAGGAGTTTAGTTCACAAGGCTAGCCGGGGATACAAATTTTAGACAGAATCAACCATAAAGTGTCTAGCCATGGAACTAATGACAGAGGCCAGAATCCATCAGCAAACGAGCCACACACAATGGCCGAGAGAACTACAAAAAATTTATCTCAAGTTACTCAAATTCAGGACAGTTGTGCTATGGATCTGGAAAGGATAGTAAATGAGCATTAGGGGCTGCATAGTTCTCAAGGTCCTTTAGGGCAACAAAATGAGACCGTACTGTTCCTCACTAAGGGGGAGACTTCTTCCAAGCTAGGACATGTGTTGGACCACGAAAAGAAACATGAAGAGGAGCAGGAAAATAGGAATAATCAAATGGAACTGGAGCCCAGGAAGGGAGCTCTTGATAGTGAATCTTGTGATTTTGATCAGAATCTTGTTAATGTCCCAATGACTCATGAGTTGGCCTCATGCCAAGAACATGAGGCTATTCAAGTCACAGAATGGGCAGTTTCTGGAATGGTGAGCACGGTACCAGGGGTGCAAACTAGAAAATGGCATCGAGCAGTTGTTACAAGAGGACAACAAAAAATTATTACTCCAAGTTCAATACAAAATGGATCCTTCAAGATGACGAGGACCCAACAGATTTTGAGCAGGGAAAGGAAGGAAGTCGAAAGAAAAGGAACCAAGGCATTATCATAAGAGACCTACAGGTGGAGGAAGCCAGCCCTAAATGGCCCTAAGAGGATAAATGAAAGCTGTTGTTTAGAATTGTAGAGGTCTAGGAGGGTTCTCTACCATTTCTCAGCTCAAGGAAACTCTCAGATTCCACTTCTCGTATATAGTTTTTGTATGTGAGACTAAAAAAAAGGCACCATTCATTTAAACAGTATGCAAAAATCTTTGTAAACAGGATAGATGGAAACATGTAGATCCAAGGGGGAAAAGTGGTGGCCTTTTATTTTTTTTGAAATGATAAAATTATAGTCAATCAAGTGCTATCAACAGAATTTTGTTTTGAAGTTCAAGCTCAGAAAGAAGGTGAACAACAGAAGTTTTGGGCAATTTTTGTATATCCAAGTACCGACCCAAAAGTCAGAGGTCAACAGTGAGAATATCTCCAACAAGCCAAGAGCAAATGGGGGGATAGCTGGTTTATGGGTGGGGATTTCAATGATCTGACTGATAATACAGAGAAAAGAGGAGGTCAACCTTGGTTTGAGGCTAGTTTTCATATGTTTACGGGTTTTATCCAGAACATGGGAATGGCGAACTTAGGTTTTACTGGTAGAAAAATTCACATGGGCAAACAATAGGATGCAAGAAGGTATTGTTGAAGAAATGCTTGATAGATTTTTTGGATCAGTGGCTTGGATGCTCAAATATCCTAATACAGAAGTCAGACACTTGGAAAAGTAGTCGTCCGATCATTCTCTACTCTTATTAGATATGCATCGGGGTAGTCACAGACAGAAAAGGAGATTCAATTTTAATAAAAGATGGATTCAATAGGAGGGAGTAACAGCAATAATAGAAAAAGCATAGAACTTGTCACAACTTGGAACCCCAATGTATCAAGTAACTGGTTGAATCAAACAGTGTAGAACGGAACTACTGAAATGGGCCAGAATGAGCATACTAATGCAGCCAGAAGGATAGCGGAGCTCAAAGGGCAAATGGAATTGATGAGCCAAACAGGGGGAACAAGGGATTGGCAAACTTGGAAGAGTTTGAGAGAGGATCTGCATAAAGCATATAAAGAGGGGGAACAATGTTGGCACCAGAAATCCCGCATTCAATGGATTAAAGAAGGGGATAAAAACACAAGTTTCTTTCATGCGTATACAGTACAACGAAGAAGATCGAATGCAATTGGCAGGCTAGTGAAGGATACTGGAGGGATTTGTGAAAGTTAAGAGGACATCGGGGAGGAAGTATTGGATTTCTACACAACCCTTTTTACTACTTCACTTCCCAGGAACGACCAGCCATGCTTGAGAGGCATCCCAAAAATGGTCACAAGTGCCATGAATCAGCAGCTCACCAGACCATTCAAAGATGCTGAGATTAGGAATTCTTTATTTGGCATGCACCTAAACAAGGCCCTAGGGCCTGATAGTATGACTCCCCTCTTCGTCCAACATTACTGGCATATAGTTCAAAAAGATATTATTTTTGCTGTTGAAATTTTTTTTTGTCCATATCAAAATGCTTAAAAGTGTTAACCATACACTAATTACCCTCATCTCCAAAATAAAGAACCCAACCCAAATTGCTCATTATAGGCCAATAAGTTTATGCAATGTGGTTTCCTTTTTAAATGTATTACTTTTATTGATTTCCTTTAAATGTAATGTGGTGTCCTGAATAAGTTTATGCAATGTGGTGTCCCGATGATAGAGTGTATAATTGCATATTTGTTGGATCAATTCTCTTGTGTTTTAATTGATTAAAATGCTTGTTTATAAGGATATTAATTATTTTTGTGATTAATGGTTAGATGAAGCATTTTTCCTAAAGAATGTAGCCTCACAAGACAAGTGGCACAAGAAAGACACAATTGAGGCCACCAAATTCCACAACAAAATGTTGGCCATTAAGGAAAAGCAAAGCCTTGAATTAAGGAAAAGAAAAGCCTTGAATTAAGGAAAAGCAAAGCCTTGAATTAAGGAAAAGAAAAGCCTTGAATTAAGGAAAAGCAAAGCCTTGAATTAAGGAAAAGCAAAGCCTTGAATTAAGGAAAAGAAAAGCCTTGAATTAAGGAAAAGAAAAGCCCTTGAATTAAGGAAAAGCAAAGCCTTGAATTAAGGAAAAGCACAACCAAATGTCTTGAATCCTTGCCTATAAATAGGCAAATCTTGGAGACAATCAAGGCATCCCATTTTTAGGCTTTCCTAGTTCAATAGAGAGAAAAACAAGGTTTGGAATTCTCAAGCCACAATTCATCCTTTCATGGAGTGAGCTACGGCCGAAGAAGACGAGAGCCGCACGGGATCGACAAAAAAAAGCAGTCATTTGATTTTCTTTGTATTTTCTTTTAATTATGTTTAGCTAAATTTTTATTTTCCAATCAAGTTTAATTAAGGTTTGATTCCAACAATTGTGAGGTTCCGGTAATTTTATTGTTTCTTTTATTCTTGACTATTTATATATTTTCTATGCTTCATTATATTATTGAATTGAATTGTTAGACAAGAGGCCTATTGTTTAATAGTTGAATTCAATATATAGTCATTTAGAATAATTAATCTTTTGTTGATTGTTCTAATTCAAGTGACAAATAACAACATCGAAAGGTAATCAACGCCTTAGATTGTATGTTATGAAAATATATAATCTAACTTAAATAAACAAGGCATTTCGGGTTTCTTGGTTAGTAATTGGCTCCGGTTTCTTTGTTAGTAATTTTGAACCTTAATGCAATTAATAGACATAACTCATAGGACGGATCAGAAGGTTGTGTTTGTTAATTAGAGAAATAACTCATAGGATGATCCAGAAGGTTATCGAAAAGTAAGAAAAGATTGGTTGTTAGAGGACGGATCTTCAACAACTATAACCAATTTATTCAAGATAAAAGAACCTATCTTTTGAATCAATGATCAATTCAAGGAATCAATACCGGAATTAATTCTTGATTGGAAACTTCTTCTTATTAATTTTTCCTCTTATTTTTAATTAGTTATTTAATTTGTTTAGTTATCTTAATTGATTCTTGCTTAGTTTCATAATACAAAACCCCCCCCTCTTTTATTTTATTTTTGCTCAAGGAATAAATCTAACCAATCTCTGTGGATTCGACCCTCTCACTGCTATCTACAAAGCTTAGCCCAGAGAAGGATTATTTTTGGTGGTTTCGACACCCATCACCCGAATAATTTCTTTCTAGTTGATTTCCTTTAAATGTATTACTTTTATTATTTCTCTAATTTGGTTGTGCAATAAAATGCTTATCAATCTTATATGACATTTATTATTTTATTTGATCTCATAACTAATATGCAAATTTTATGATATTTGAAACCTAAAGTTGTCAACGTAAATGCAAATAGGAAATTCTGAGAAAAAGGAAGATATTTGTTTGCTTGATAGTGCAACAACACATACTATTTTTCGTAGTAAACACTTTTTCTCGAGTATGACATTACGTAAAACACATGTTCATACAATATCAGGTCCTATTCCGATTATTGATGGTTGGCAGGTTTGTCGAAGCCCACAAAATTAATTACTGGTCCTTAAGTAATTACAAATTAAATTTGCAGTAGTAGCAGACCAGGTCGAGTCCCAAGGGAACCTAAGTATAGTACCAAACCTTGAACAATAAATTATAAATAAATAAACACGGGGATTTTTGGATAATAATTAAATTATAAAAATAAATATTAAAGCAATAAAAATAAAAAATAACTTGAATTATCAATTAATCGAGTTTCTAATCCAAGGGTCAATATCATTCAATTGCATCACTGATCATAGGTCACAAAAAAAAATAATTCTTGCAAATTCAAACATTTAACTTGAAACTTATTAGGATAGCAGTAATAAATTTCTATTTTCCTAAAATAATTGAGCCCAGCACTCTAAATCAAAACTTACCATCAATTGACTGAGCACGATAGCGTTCCATATCAATTTAATGTTAGCATTAAGAGCTATGAAAATAGTTAAACCAAAATTAATACACCGAGATAGCTACAGTAAATTAATTTTGTCCCATTAATTCCCCTAAATTAAGCATGCATATTTACAAATATAAACAATTTTAACTTAGTTGCTACTTGGTCCATTTATTCATGACAATTACGGATAATTGAACTTATGGATAGCAATAGAATAAATAATAAACAATTAATTTGTCAGATTAATTAATCATCAACTATTCATAAAATTAAATCAAGAATTAACAAGTATTTGAATTAAAAGCAAGAAAATAAATTAAGAACAAAATCTCACAGTGATTGCAATTGAAATCCATCAATCCCTTGAATTAGAAAAGAGAATTTAGCCACTCATGGTGGCGTACATAGCTACTAGATTTTTTCTAATAATTTGACTAAAACTATGTACTGGATTTTTTCTAATAATTTGACTAAAACTAAAAGAAAGGAAAGAACAAAATAAACAAAAATCGTGAATTCTAGGAAGACAACAAAAACAGGCGGCTGTTTTGTTTTAAGCAAACCCGAATGTAATTTTTGCTTCTAGGGAAAAACAGACCAAACGGGTAAGAAGAATTGAAGCTAGGAATTTTCTAACAACTTCTACAAAGCTAAAGAAAAAAACCAAAGGACGTGAAGGACTGGGAAAAGAAAAGAGAAAAAAAAACACCGAAGCTAAACTAAAGAAAGAAAACTAGATGCTCTTGATGGACGAAGATGGCTGCTGCTTTTATAGACTTCACGTCGTCCTTTCCTGTTGTAAACTCATGTTCGTTTCCCTTTGCTTCTCAATGACCGAAATCATTTTTGTCTTCTACTTCAATTGCACTTGTTTTGATTTCTTTTGACCACGAGCCCTTCTTTGTTTTTGTCTTCAAGTTGTAGTCAACTTCTTCTATTTTGTTGCTGATTTTATTTTCTTCCTTATGTTGAAATTTCAGTCGGCTGCTATTCCAGGAATTAAGAAGGCAAGGTGCGACTGAATTCCTATTTTTGTGGCTGCAGAATCCTTTTGTTTCTCTTGTTCGGTTATTGCATCATTCTCCCACAACCACAATTCTACTTCATTATTGCTGCCCAATTCTTGTCTTCTTCTTGTGTTCGGTTTCTCTTCCTTTCTTTCCCGAACCACCTATTTTCTTGCTTCCTAATTCAGCTCAACTTCTATCTCCTTGTTTGCTTCCTTCTTGTACTCATCTTATAGTAGTAATCTTATATTACTTTTCGGCTATTTTTTTTTCTTGTTCCAGTTCGGTTTCTTCTTCTTCTAGTAGCAGAATCCTTCTTCTTTTCCTCTCCAAATTTTAGTTGTCTTCCGTCTTCCAACTGCAACACAGTTCTTGTTGCTGAAGAAGTACTTTGGCCAAGCTTGAAGAAGTGAGGCGTGGCTGGTTTTCGTCCTTGTGCTTGGTTGTGCAGCTGACTTTCTTCTTTCTTTTGTTATCTATTGCTAAACGAAGTCTTCTCAGACTTGTGCACTGCTTGGTTTTTTTTCTTTCTTTGCAGCTTTTTGACTTGCCCGAATTATTGCTGCTGTTTTTTTGTCTTGTGTGGCTGTTTCCCAGAAACTTCAAAGAACAATTGGTATCCAACAAGTAAAAAGTAATGGACGGCTGTTTCTCTTGTTTTTTTGTCCTTTTGTTTACTACCTTTTCTTCTCTATGGCTGAAGACAATTTCAATGCCTCTTGTTTTCTTTTTGTCTTGTTGTGTGGCTGCCCTCTTCTTGAATTTGACTTCTTTTGCCGAATGAATTTCTTATTTTTTGATACAAATTTGCCCAAGTCCAACGGCCAAGAGCTTGCTGAATTCTTTTTCCAATTTCTCCCTTTTTCTCTTCTTTTGTCTTCTTCCTTGTTTAACTTGTGCAGCATTTTTCTGTTTGTTTCCTTTTGGCTGAATGACTTGTGCCACGAACTTCTTTGTTCCCTATTTTGTTTTTGTTTCTTTGTAGCTTCTTTTGTACTCCAAGACCAACATCCATGCAAGGAATAGGAAACTTTCTTTTTCTACTTCAAATCTTGCCTTTTGTCAACTTTTTCTCCAATTCACCTTTCCTCATACTTAAAACAAAAAGTATAGTAAAACTGTGTAATTCTCCTAACATTCAAATTAATATTAAGGAAACATTAACAAAAAATATAAACAATTTAAACTCTATCAATGGTATCGGAAATGCCACAATTATTTTGCCAAATGGCACTATCCTCCATATTGAGGATGCGTTTCTAAGCAATAAATCAAAAAGGAATTTGCTCAATTTCAAAGATGTACATCGTAATGGGTATCATATTGAGACTATTTATGAGCAAAATAAGGAACATATCGGCATTATTTCTTATAAGATAGACCTGAAGACCATCTATGAGAAGCTCGAAGCTTCTTCTATAAGTTTGTATTGTTTTATGATTAAGGCCGTTGAAACCTACGCTACCATGTCCTGGAAATTAGTAAATCCTGATCAATTTGAACTATGGCATGATCACCTTGGTCACCCTGGCGCTTGAATGATGCGTAGAATAATTCAAAATACAAAGGACACCCTTTGAAAGATACAAAGGTACTGTTGTCCAAAGATTATAATTGTGAAACTTGTTCACAAGGAAAACTCATTATTAAACCTTACATAAAGGTTAATTTTGAATCCCCTTTATTCCTACAAAGAATTCAGGCTGATATTTGTGGGCCAATACAACCACCAAGTGGACCGTTTCGATATTTTATGGTACTAGTGGACGCATCCTGTAGATGGTCCCATGTCTGCCTATTATCTACGTGCAATGTCACTTTTGCATGTTTACTTGAATAGATTATAAAACTTTGGGCTCAATTCTCTGATAATCCAATTAAAAGTATAAGAATGGTTAATGATGGTGAATTTACATCAAAGAGTTTTGTTGCTTATTGTGCTTCACTCGGAATCGAGGTTGAGCACCCAGTCGCACATGTTCACACTCAAAATGGTTTGGCAGAATCTTTGATTAACGTATCCAAATCATTACCCAAACTTGATTATTGAGAACAAATCTCAATGGTACAGCATGGGGTCATGCGGTTTTGCATGCGGCAGTCTTAATTAGATTGCGCCCCACTGCTAGTCTTTTACAATCTCCCCTTCAAATGGTTCTTGGTTATGAACCTGATATTTCACATTTATGCACCTTAGGTTGTGCCGTACAAGTGCCTGTAGCACCACTGAAAAGAACAAAAATGGGTCTCCAATGCCGTTTGAGCATTTATGTTGGGTTTAATTCACCATCTATCATTAGGTTCTTGGAACCAACTACTGGTGATCTTTTTACTGCTAGATTCGCAGATTGTCATTTTGATGAGATAGTGTTTCTATCAATTGGGACACCTACAACTTCCGTGGATGAAAAGCATAAACCAATTAAGGTTATCTCCTAGAATGAGAAAAATTTATCTCAATTATACCCAAAAACTCCAGAATGTAAAAACGAGGTACAACGTATAATCCATTCAAAGGCTATGGCCAATAAACTTCCTGATGCATTTAATGATGCTGTTAAGGTAACGAAGTCTCATAATGCAGCTGCAAATACTCCAGCTAGGATAGCTGTTCCCGAAGAACAAGTTAAAATGGATCAAAATCCCTCACACTTGAAGCGTGGGAGACCAATGGGATCAAAAGATATTGTTCCTTAAAAATGAACGGGAAAGATTCAGGAATTAGCTCCAGAAGAGCCTAAGAATCAGGAATCTGCTCTAGAAGAGCCTGATGTTGTGTTTGCTTCCAAAGAGCTTATTGCCCCTGAAGAGGTACAAACCTATGAAAAGATCACTAACCCTGGGAATATTGAAAATTCCATTACATATTGTAATGAAATTTGGGATAGAGATGCAATCATCATTGATGATGCTTTTGCATTTTCAGTTGCTCATAAAATTATAGATGATGATTATGAGCCACAATCTATTATTGAATGCCGTCAAAGGCAAGATTGGCATAAGTGGCAGAAAGCAATTAAGGCTGAATTAGCTTTCCTAGCCAAACGAGAAGTTTTTGGCCCCATAATCAGAATCCCTGGTCATGTAAAGCCTGTTGGATATAAATGGGTATTTGTTCGGAAATGAAATGAGAAAAACGAGGTTATCGATATAATGCCTGACTCGTTGCCCGAGGTTTTTCTCAAAGACCTGGGATTAATTATGATGAGACATATTCACTTGTGATGGATATAATTACATTTCGTTTTCTAATTAGCCAAGTCGTCTCTGAAAGATTGGAAATACTTCTTATGGATGTTGTGACGGCATATCTATATAGCTCATTAGATTCTGATATTTATATGAAAATTCCTGAGCGATTGAAAATGTCTGATGCATACACTCCTCGCAACTTATTCTCAATTAAGTTGCAAAGATCTTTATACGGGTTAAAGCAATCCAGCCGCATGTGATATCAAGGCCTACATGAGTACCTAATTAAGGAAGGGTACAAGAATGATCGCATCTGCCCATACGTGTTTATTAAAAAATCATAATTCGAATTTGCTATTATAGCAGTTTATGTCGACGATATGAATTTAATTGGAACTCCAGAAGAGTTAGCTGAAACTGCTGAATATTTGAAAAGGGAGTTTGAAATTAAAGATTTGGGTAAAACCAAACTTTGTCTTGGTCTAGAGCTGAGTATAAAGCAAATTGAATAATTGTCCATCAATCAGCATACATTGAAAGATTACTTAAACGTTTCAATATGGACAAAGCTCATTCATTGAGCATCCCTATGGTTGTAAGGTCTCTAGATCTCCAAAAAGATCAATTTTGTCCTAGAGAATCTAATGAAGAGATACTTGATCCTAAAGTACCATATGTCAATGCAATTGGGCTTTGATGTACTTGGCACAATGTACGAGACCAGATATCACTTTTGCGGTAAATTTATTGGCACGTTTTAGTTCTGAGCCAACTCGGAGACGTTGGAATGGGGTTAAACATATTTTCCGTTATCTCTGATGAACCATAGATTTGGGATTATATTATTCCAAGAATTCCACTACCTCTGGTTTAGTTGGATATGCTGATACTAGATATAAATCTGGTCCACATAAAGCTCGCTTTCAAACTGGTTATTTATTTTGTTATAAAGGCACTACCATATCTTGGCGTTCTACAAAGCAATCGCTAGTAGTTACATCGTCTAACCACTCTGAGATTATTGCTTTATATGAAGTTGGAAGAGAGTGTGTTTGGTTAAGATCCGTTATAACATATATTCACAATTCTTGTTGTTTAACACTGGTTACAAATTCTCCCACTATAATTTATGAAGATAATGTTGCTTGTATTGCACAAGTTAGGAGAGGATATATCAAAAGTGATAGAACTAAGCATATCTCGCCGAATTTTTTCTATACTTATGAACTCCAAGAAAGTTGACAAATTCATGTCAAACAAATTCAATCCATAAAGAATCTTGTAGATCATTTTACCAAATCATTGCCAACGTCAACTTTTGAGAAATTAGTATATGGCATTGGTATGCGGCAAGTTTACAAGATGCAAGATTGATTAGCCCCAGCAGTGGCTATATATCTCAATTGAGGGAGAGATATTATGAACTATGCATTGCACTCTTTTTCCCTTGTGATCAGTTTTTTCCCATAGGGTTTTTCCGACTTAAGGTTTTTAACGAGGCAACTATTGCATCTATAAAAGGGGATATCATAAGTTTTGTGCTCTATACTCTTTTTCCCTTTTGTCAGGTTTTTTGTCCTATTGGGTTTTTCCGACTTAAGGTTTTTAATGAGGCAATATCATGCACATTCGTAAAATAATGAATACAATAAATATTCAAGGGGGAGTGTTATGAAATACATGAATGGATATTCATTATATTCATCCCTATCTAATATTTGTTTATATCCCTATCCATTGTAGATTCATCCTATCTAATGAATATACTTATCTTTATCTAGTATATGTACTTATCCCTATCTAGTGTAGATATTTATCCCTATCTAATGTATGTATTTATCCAAATATATCGATAGGTGCATCATTGTTCCCTATTATAAGTAGGAGCATAATTTTGCCATTATGAAGGGTGATGAAGAAAAGTGTAAGAATTTCTCCTCTAATTTTCCTACTATCTCTGGTGTCTTTTTGCTTTCTCTATTATATACTTTCTCTCCATTCTATTCTATTATATACTTGTGACGCAATATTCTACAACATATATATAGTTTTGTGTTGATGGGTGATTGTATAATCCTTTCTGGAGATAACGCACCGGCATCTCCTCGCCTAAGAAAAAACAGCAAGTTTATTTATTTATTTAGTTTTGTGACAATTTTGACTTTAAAGGACTTATGTTTACATAAAAAAATATTTATGAAATCGATTCCTTTTTATGAATAAATTCAATGACAATTTTGAATATGAAATTTAAAGCTATGAAATAGTAATAGTAAATGATATTATGATTCGTAAATTATAATAAAATATAAGATTGACTAACATTTATTGAATTTGAGGAAAAAATATTAAGAAATGAATAAACAGAATTTATTACTTCCCGATTATTCATGTGTACGATTTGTATTTTAAAATATTTTTATCTTTTTAATATATTTGTTTGTCTCACATTTATTTTGTCAAAAAATGTAAAAATGCGGAAGTCTTTCAATTTTATTATTTTGATAAAATTACAAATACAGGGATCAAATTTATTTTTGCAAAAACTCGGAACTAATCTCATCATTAGAATAAACTTTGAGTGCCACTCACTCATGACTCTAACAGGCGTTCTCTTCTCTCCCTCGCCACTCACTCATGACTCAACACGCACACTTTCAGAGCCCTGTTCCCATGAATCAAGCTGAAGCCCTTTTCATGCATTCAAAGTTGATAGCCATACTGGTTCTCTTGATTTCGGTTTCGTTCATAGTTCATCATTTCCATGATTCATTCTAGGTTAGCTCAAACCTGAGATCTCAATGGTATGCATTTTTTTAGTGACAATCGGGCTTTGACAAAGGATGTAACTTACGTTCTATAATTTTGTCATTGACTAAACTAGGAGATAAACTCTTTGTATTGAAATTGAAAGATTTTTAACTTCAAATCATTAACAAAATCACAGCAGCAGTCCTTGATATGGAGATTACAGAAATTCAAAGCACCTCAACATACTATATTACTATAGCATGAGGAATCAACTTTCTTCCTCATTGCACATGCTAGAGGATCAAAAAACTTCAGAGCAATCTTGTTTTTTTAAAATAAAATGTGGGACTTTCTCTTTTAAACTCTCATTCCTCGTGGCCTTAGTTTATTCTATAAGTATTTGACGATAACCCTCTAACCTTAGCGTATATCCTTCAATTTTAGATTTACATTCTTTGGTAAAACTCCCACCCGCCTGTTTTGAATCAAACAGGGGCAGTACCTTTGGATGACAAGGTTCACCCTTGCCCATTGGAAAAATTAAAGAGAAAATAGGATAATCAATGATAGGGATAAGAATAGGCTAGATAATGCATATGGATATTTAAATACGCAGATAGAAAGAGAGACATGTTATATTTAGATTAACATATACAATTACAACCTATTACTAACTTGATCATCAAACTATTTTTGGGTTGGTATATATTATTGGCGGTTGGTACATATTATTAGAGGTCAGATTAAAGACCAACTGCTCACCAACTCACCAATCGGCACACATGAGAACTCACACAAATGGAAGTATATCAATTTGTCTTTGGCTCCTATAATAGTCCATTCAAATTTCGCTATATTGATCAAAGTAAATGTAAACCTTGGAAGCTTAGTTGTTTACAGCCTTAAGCATATATTATCCTTTAAAATAATTTTAGGCACATCACATAGTTTAGAAAGGAAAAAAAAAAGAAATAAAAAGAACCACTAATAAAAGAGCACGAATTTTTTTTTTAAGATCACATTTTTATAATGAAACTCAAAAGTTTTTGAACAATTTTTCTAACTCTTTTGTTTTTTTTAATTTTCATGAAAATCAATTAACTCTAATATTTCCTATAGGTTGGGAAACGGTAAATCTGTTGTTCAATGCATTATTAAATTATTCTTTAGAAATAATACGTACTTCCCCTCCAGAAATCAAAGATTATAGTCACGATAGTTGTTACCTTTTAAACCTTTTCATTTGTTGCAAAAAGCAGTTTGGATTTTATTATTTTTTTCTTTTTTGGTTGAAATATGAATATAAATAGACTATTTCTAGAGCCTACTAAATTCTTTTTCATTTTTTAAGCTTTTCTGGAAAGAGAGATTGTAATGCACGAAAACGCAATTTTTTTCAACTTTTCATAATTATCTATTAATACACATATATTTTACAGAGTTGAAATCAATAAAAGGATTGTTAGAAACATACAAAGATTATTTTTGGGAGAAATTTTTTTTAACCAATTATTAGTGTTTATAACCCACGAAAATTGAAGGATATTAAATTCTTTATTTTGTCAATCTTTTGATTATAATCAATTATTTCTCCTTTTTGGATTGAGTTGGTAACATTTTGGGTATTGCATCCACATGGCAAAATCAATGAGAAATCAAGGCTGGTATGGTTGATTTGGGAAAAAAAAAATAGAGCTTGAATCAAACAAAATTTTAATGTGCTAAAATAATCAAAAAAATGTTAGAACAGAAATGTGATCAACTTACTTAGACTCCAGTCAAGTATAGAGTAAAAAAAGTCTAATGAATAAAAACTCCCCCACTTGGAAAAAGATTTGGATATTACAGCATAAAGTTAGTAGTTTTGTTTTATATTTTTATAAGAGATCCTATTTTTAAGTTCTAAATTTATAGTACCTTATAAAATTGATATGTAAAGAGTTGTTAAACGTGTCAACTTTTTTAGATAATAAATTTAGGCCGATTTATGGCTAACTTAAAGAACGGGAGTTTGGTTTTAATTAAAAGTTCTTGAATTGCCAATGCCTAATGGATTCATAAATAATTCTTCAACAAATTTATCTTATAAATACGAAGATAAAATCCTTCAATTGCCAATGTACCAAATTTATGTAATAGAGTAGGGGATTCAAAAATTCTTCAATCAAGATTAGTAATTCTACTATTCTCCTTAACAATGCAAATAACAAAAGTTCAAAGCACTTCAACACATTTGCATGAGAAATCAACTTTCTTCCTCATTAATTGCTATGTTATTGAATCCTGTGTTTACACTCTTTGCCAAAACCTCACATGCCTCTTTCGAATCAAGCAAACATCAACAGACTGGTTATTTATCTTCTACCGTCCTTCAAAAGGGTAGGAAAGAAAAAGAATACAATTTACTTTAGGGTTAGTTTTTTCATGAATCAAATTCTTGCCCATGTTCTCACTTTATTCTTTCCTTCTGGCATGGGTAAAGCTTCTTTAGCAACGATTTATTGCCTTTGGACTCTAATGTTCTATTTGGGAAGTTAGACTTGATGCTGTTTGGCCCAGGCTTGTGCAATTCCTTATTGCCAGTGTTTTGGAGATGTATAATTGTTCCACAATCATTTTAGACTAGACTCTATTATAGCCATTTTTCAATACATTAACTTGCAACAACACATTAACTTACAAGTTTTCTGGTTCAATTATCATCTCAAAAGTAACACCAAATCCAAATTTAAAGCAGCCTTGTTTTAGCATAACTAGTTTTGAAAATGAGCCAATCATGTAGTCGTTGATTAAAAAGTAACCTAAGTTGGAATCCCATACAAAATATCCATGCCTCCACAGGTATTTTGTCTATTAAAAAAATTGCTTTTTAGTAAATAAAAAGTCTTATATTAGCTTTCTTAATAATGATCACATATGATTTAAAATTCCCCTGCCCAACAAGCTAAACTAAAGGTCGGAGGATAACTTCAAGACACCGCTTGGGACGATAAGCTTGCTGGTTCCTGTAGTCAAGAATAAAAGAATTTAACTTTCCCAACATCGAGAATACAGGTTTTGGTCCATAGACCACGCCAAAATAAATTCTTCTCCATGGACATGTACTATAAATCACAACGCAACAATCGACTCTCATGCACACGAACTGCCTCCAATTTTCATCTCCATCCTCAAAAGCCTAAAGAAACCAAAGCCTTAAACACCAACACAAACCTCCACTCCCTGCCGTTATTGAATTGAAAGAGGAAATAGAGTGCGAAAATGGCAGATCAAGTATTGAGTGTGTTGGGATTCTTGTCAAATAACCTCTCAACCTTTGTGAATGAAGAGGCAAAACTCTTGGGAGGGCTTCGCCAAGAGGTCCAACTCCTCAGTGATGAGTTTGGCCATATGAAAGACTTCTTGCAAAAGGTAGAATCCAGAAAAGAAGATGATCCCCAGCTCGCAGAATGGACCCAGCAAGTGAGGGAAGTCGCTTATATCACTGAAGATGTCATTGATGAATTTATGCTTCTTTTTGCTCACCATCGTCCGCGTGGATTCTTTGGTTATGTCCGCTCCAATTTCAACTCCATCAAGAACTTGCCTGCTCGTCATCGGCTTGCTACAAATTTACAGAGCATCAAGGCCAGAATCAAAAATATTTCTGAAGCTAGTCGTAGATACGAACCGCAATATGGCAATATCCCTCCTCAAGTCTCCGAGCGTAACCCCCCTGTAAACATCGATTGGAGGTCCATCCAGGATGAGGAAGCACTTCACGCAAAGGAAGATCAATTGTTAGGCATTAACAAGCCTAAACAATACCTCATTTCTCAGCTCCTTGACGGTGACTCCCAACTCAAAGTAATTGCGGTGCTTGGGATGGGAGGAATTGGAAAAACCACCCTAGTCAAAAGAGTTCATGATGATGCGGTTGTAAAAAGTCATTTCCAGATCCGTGCCTGGGTCACTATCTCTCAAACTTATGGCTTTATGGAGCTCCTGAAAAACTTGATTCAAAAATTATATGCGGGTTTTAATGAAGCTGCCCCACCCAATATGGAGTCAATGGACATTGATGAATTGAAAGCACATATCAAAGACTTTCTCCGACAAGCAAGGTATGCAATTGTGTTTGATGATATATGGGACAACAATTTCTGGGATGCTTTCAAATTCATATTACCTGAGAATAGCTACGGTGGCAATCGCGTGATGATAACAACGCGAATTGCTGATGTAGCCTCTTCTTCTTGCATTGACTTCAGTGGCTATGTTTTCAAAATGGAATTCTTGACTCCTCAAGAGTCGATGACTCTATTTTGCCGTAAGACATTTAAAGACAATTGTTGTCCTGCCCATCTAAAGAATGTTGTAGAAGCCATAGTGGAAAAGTGTGAAGGCTTGCCATTGGCGGTTGTGGCCATTAGCGGGGTTTTGGCCACGAAAGACTTGAGCCGAGTTGATGAATGGGAGTGGATTCGACGTAGGCTTGGGGATGAATTTGAAGGCACTGGGAAGCTGGACAGAGCTAAGAAGATACTTTCTCTGAGTTACAATGATCTACCTCCAACTCTCAAGACTTGTTTGTTGTACACTAGCATTTATCCAGAAGATTGTCACATAAATTGCTTCGCACTAATCCAATACTGGATTGCTGAAAGATTCGTGGAACAGAGAGCAGGATTCAGTACTGAAGAAGTTGCATGGGGTTATCTCAAAGAACTCGCCAACAGGAGCTTAATCCAATCGGGTGAGATACGCTATGATGGATTGCCAGATTATATTCAGATCCATGATCTTTTGCGAGAAGTAATTGTCTCCAAGTCAAGGGAGATAAACTTGGCGACTGTAATCAGTACTGCACAACACACAGAAATAAGGTGGCCCACGGAGAAGTTGGTACGACGTCTAATATTACACGGTAACCTTCTCCTCAATAACCTTGTCACTGTCCAAGAAAGCCATCAGTGCTTTGACAGACTTCGATCTGTTATTACTTTTGGATGCACAGAACCACCTTCAAAAGCACTGTTATCTGATCTTTTATCCAGTAAGTTTTTGAAACTAGTGTGTTTTGAAGGTATGCAGTTGGATGAAATTCCCAAAGAGATTTTTAACTTATTTCTCCTGACGCAC
This sequence comes from Gynochthodes officinalis, assembly GCA_020080225.1. Classification (NCBI taxonomy): domain Eukaryota; kingdom Viridiplantae; phylum Streptophyta; class Magnoliopsida; order Gentianales; family Rubiaceae; genus Gynochthodes; species Gynochthodes officinalis. The sequence continues at coordinate 27,370,738 of CM034617.1, forward strand.
TTAGACCTAAAGGGTAATAGAGTCAAAATAGTCCCTAAGTCCATCAAAAGGATTCAAAATCTGGAGTATTTAGATTTGTCGGGGACGAATGTGAGGGAATTACCTGTGGAAATCCTAAAGCTACAAAAGTTTCGTTGTCTTTGGTTATATCAGCTTGTTGATTCTTCAGATCCAAGTTTGGGATGGTATGGATTTAAAGTTCCACGTAATATGGGAGCTCTTCTTGGGTTAGAAATATTAGAGTGCATAGATGCAGCAGAGAATGATAAGACAAGAATAGTGACGGAAATAGGAAAGCTGACCCAGCTAAGATTATTAGGAATTACAAATGTACGAAGAGAATACGGAAGAGAGCTTTGCTCTTCACTTGAGAAGCTCACCCATCTCCAGGACTTACGTATTGCTTCTTCAGACGAAAGCAATGTGGGAATTATATTGGATCTGAATCATCCTATTTCTGCTTCGTCTTTACAGTCTATTTGTTTTCTAGGGTTGCAGGGCCGCTTGGAAAAGATGCCTCCATGGATAACAAATCTTCAAAATTTAGGAGGAATAGATTTGGTTCGTAGTAATTTAAGGGACGATCCACTTGAATCGCTTCAACACTTGCCCAACTTGATCCGAATTTATCTTCATCAAGCTTATCGAGGAGAAAGTATGTGTTTCAGGACTGGAGGTTTCCTAAAGCTCAAGAAATTGATTTTAAGGGAAATGAAAAGATTGAGGTGGATGATGGTGGAGGAGGGTGCAATGCCCCATTTAAAAGAACTAACGTTGGATGAACATCCAGGGCTAGAGGAGGTACCTTTAGGTATTGAACATTTGGGAGAGCTTCAAAAGCTAGAGTTGTGGAATATGAGTTTCGAATTCACAAAGAAGTTGGAGAATGCGGCGGATGACTGTGAAGAAGAAAGTGAATATATTAAAAGAATTGCACACATTCCTGAAGTTCACATTGATGGGCAGCTATTTCGAAAGAAGTAAACCCAACTATGCCAAACTCTTTTTATGTTTATAGCACTCTCTGCACTTTTACTTGTATCTATTATTTCATTTTCATTCACAGTAGGCTATGACTATCAATTTATTTAATTAGAGAATCTCTGAGTTGTTTCTTTATTTATTTTTAGTAAACTAAAAATTACTAAGTGTGATTTATATATATTTAATTTTTTTCCACGACTTTTTCTTCCAAATGGGCTCCATGATCCATTGTCTACAAGACAGGTGAATAAGAAAAATGAAAAAAAGAAAAAAACCATGGTTTGAATCTCAAACTATGTTTGTATCGTATCTAAAGCAACTTCTACTATGATTCAGAGTTTACATACATACAAAATTATTTTTAAGAATTGTCTACAAAAAAAAAATTGAATATGCAGGACAAAAAAAACACGAGGATTTGAAATAGATATATTAATTCTAAAGATAGCTGTGAATTTTGTAAATTTTAAATGAATTATTTATTTCTAAAGGTTATAAATCAAACGGAGTTACTCAATTTTGTCTTTGACTCATCTTCAAATTTGGTTAAAATCATCAAGCTAAGTCTAAACACAAGAGAGCTCACCTTATTTGTTTATAACCTTATGCACAGACTACCATACTACTATAAGATAATTTGAGATGTATAATTGAGTTTAGACCCAAATTTTTTTTTTAAAAAAAAATTAATGAAAAAACACAAATTATTTTTTTAAAATCACATTTTGATAATAAAGCTCAAAAATTGAACAATTTTCAAATTTTTTTCTTTTTAAAAATTTTAAGCCAATTGAATACAATAAAATTGAAACCTCCAAGCATGGCCAAAACAAGAATCATTTTTGAATGAATTGATTCGGCCAAAAAAACCAGTGGCTATGGCCCGCACAAACAGAGTAAATTTGCTTGATTTTCTTGGGGAACTTCGACTAACAACAAACAAACAGGAAAGAGGCAAAATTGATCAAAGTTTATTTGGAAAACAAGCCGAACGGTGGCTAATTTTCCTGAAAAGGACGAAGGTCTTTTTTTTTATTATTATTTTTCTCCATTTTTCTCTGTACAACAAAATTCTAAATAATATCTCCTATTTATAAGACTCACCAAAACTCTAAACCTATTAAATTTGACTATCTAATTTTAATTAAACCAACTACTGATCCAAAACCTAATATAACTACTAAATTAGAAGTTCAATAGGATTATAAAATCATAAACCTAATAGGAAATTTAGTTTAATTCTATCAGAAATTTTATGTTGAAACCATATTGTTTTGTTATTATTGTGCAGTTTTTATTATTCTTTTCAATCATGTTAATTATGTACATAATTATTGTCAAATTTAATTTTTGATATCTTAATCATAAGGTTTATGAAAAAAAAAAAATATTGTTAATGATGATAGGGAGACTAAAATATCTCACAAAAAGCTAAAATTTGAAAGAGAATTTTATTCCTTTCTTAAGCTCATTGTTGTTTTCCTTACCTCTTTGGATAGCTTTCTCTTTATTTTTAATTTTTAATTTTTTTAATTGAGGATCATTAGATTGAATTTGATTTTCAAGATTTTTCATCAGATGACAATATTGACATTTTTTTTAAACAGAGGGTATATGTTGGACAGAAACAATTAATAGATGTATTGCTCTTTTATTTTTTTAATAAAAAATTATTATTTAATTATTATAGGATATATATCCTTTATATATCATATATATACACACACACTATATATCCTTTATTATATATATTTGAAGGATGCATGATTTTTTTTTTAAGGAAAACCTATGTATTCAAAACGTAATTCAAAATTTTGTGCTCCGAATATTTGTACATTTAAAACTCTCCATTTTCCCCCTTCTTTTTCGATCTTCTTCCCATCATCCTTTTAATTGGTGGTCTTGCACTTTTATAGAGGAAGTCTGGAACATATTTCCTTCCTAGTTTTCTTTTCCTTTCCATTTTCAACAATTTGATTTAAAGACAATTTTGATCAGATTTGGTCCATAACCAACTCTGGTAGATTAGAGTTATTTGAGACTCAACTAGGAATGGTCTTATTTTGCTCAATATTTAGAAATAAATTGCAATCTTATCAGAAATTTTTGCTGATTTAATTTCTAAATTTGAAGCAAATTTTGACAACCAACAAATGCTCTCTTGTAATTTGGATTGAAGGATTGTTAATTATTTAAAGACACCAATTAGAATTGATGCTAGCAAATTTATATATTACCTCCGTACTAGGAAAGAGTTTAATTTCAAAAAATTTCTTTGTCAAAAAAAAAAAAGGTCTGCTTTTGATGTGAAATTCTTATATTACCTTTACTAATAATTATAATATATAACCCAAAATAATAAGATAAAAATCTAAAAGTATACATTAATTGTGCATTAAAAAATGAACAAATTAATCCCAAATTGGTTTTCAAGAATAATGTACTCGACAATTACCTGAGTTTAAAACATAGAACCATAAACTATTAATTTTAAGGGTAAAAAACATTGGAAGCCACTAAACGTTTAAAATTGTATACTTTTGGCCACTCATCTAACAAAATTACGCGAATAGCCATTCAACTCGTAAATTTGGTAACCGATGGCTATTCTGTTACTTTCAACCGTTAAAAGTCAAATGGCAGTGCTTCCAAGTGTTTTTTATGGGGGCAAAATGGTCAATTCCCTCTCACCTTCAAATATAAGATTCTTCAATCAATTTTATATTAAAATATTTTAATATAAAATAGTGTATCAAAATATTTTTAAAAAGTATTGTATTGATTATCCCAAAAAATGAAATTTATTAAAACACTTACCTATATTTCAGAATGCAAAATTGACCATTTTGCCCCTGTTTGTTTGGCTTTTAATGGATGAAATAAAACAAAGACTTGATATGGTGATAGAGTTCTACGGTTAATACCTGCGTAGGATAGGTAGATTTTAGTCCTTGAACCTTCCCTTGTGAAAGTATATTTACTTTACTGGCTGATCAGTAGATGCGACATCCTTGAATTGTTCTACCGGTTGTGTAAATGATGATATTCTTCACACAGGCATTCCCTTGACACATTTTTAGTTCTCATGGTTATGTTCATTTTGGCCGTGGACATCGTCCTAGTTCTGTGAGAGTTTCTAAAGAATTGAACCTTGACAATTCTTCTTTGAAGCGGCCCTTCTTCTCTCTCACATAGGTGATTTCATACTTAAGAATAACCCGCATTACTCTGCTTGGATCCAATATTCATCCAATGTGTATGGATCATTAAAAGCATAAGCTTAACCTATTCCTTACGGGTATCACTATTTCTATTATAGGAATGGTTAGTAGGATAACCTCCACAATGATCTTGTTCGGTCTTAACAGTTTAGTTGTCCTATTGAACCTAGATCTTGGGATCTCCAGTCAATTAGATTAGGTTTCCACTGTAATCAACCTATTCATTCATGGCCTTAAGTCCCATTCTCCTCGATGATAATTGTTCAACTTTATCTCTATTCAACCCTTTGGTTAGCGGCTTTTGTTCCTGGATGGCAAATCATGAAAGTCAAGCTGCTTTTGTTCCTGGACGGCAAATCACAGATAATGTTGTCATTGCGCATGAATGTATACATCATATTAATAGTCTTAAGAGATCAAGACGGGGATTTATGGCCTTAAAATTAGATATGATGAAGGCTTTTGAGAGGGTTGAGTGGGGTTTTTTATCTCAAGTTTTAAATAAAATGGGATTTTCTGGACTGTTTATAGGCTGGATTATAAATTGTATTAGTACATCATCTTTCTCTTTTAACATAAATGGTGAGGTCAGTGGATATGTGGAGCCCACAAGGGGTATTAGGCAAGGAGATCCAATATTCCCTTATTTGTTCATAATCATTTCGGAAGTTTTTTCAACTTTGATTAGAAAAGCTATAAGCGAGGGTACATACCAAGGAATGAGATTGTGTCGCAAAGGTCCATTTCTCACTCATCCTTTTTTTTTTTTTTTGCAGATGACTCCGTACTTTTGGTGAAGTTATAGTGGAGCAAGCTTAGCACGTCAGAAGGATTATGGAAGATTGCAGCATTGAGGCAACTAATTAATTTGACTAAATCTTTTGTTCCTTTTAGCAGGCACATAGAAGGAAGCGCTAAAGAAGCAATCATTCAAGTCTTAGATGGTATAAAGGAACAAAAGAGCACAAGATACTTAGGACTACCCTTGGTTATTGCCAGATCCAAGAAAGAAGTTTTTGCCTATGTTATCAAATCTGCTAGACAAAGAATCAGTAATTGGAAAACCCAATTTTTGAGCAAGGCAAGCAAAGAAACCCTCATCAAAGCAGTCCTTAATTCCTTACCTATTTATGTCATGTCATGTTTCAAACTACCAATTGGAATATGCGAAGTTTTGAGCAGGGAAAAAGCAAATTTCTGGTGGGGCTCTAATGCAAATAATGGTAACAAAATCCATTAGCGTGCATGGTCCAATTTAACAGCTCCGAAGAGTATAGGAAGACTAGGTTTTCAAGATATACAATTGTTTAATGATTCCTTGCTAGCCAAACAACTGTGGAGGTTAATTCAGTACCCTAATCTGTTGATGAGCCAAGTGATGCAAGTGCGATATTTTTCCCAAGGAAAGTTAATGCAAGCCAAAGTTCAACAGAATGCATCTTGATTGTGGAGATGTTGCATGGGTGCAAAATATATACTGCTATACTAGAAATAGGGATGAGATATCAAGTAAGAGATGGCAAATCAATACGAATTTGAGAGTCTCCATGGCTAGCACATAGAGCAAATTCAGGCCTCTTCCAAAGGAACACAACTAAGTATCAATCACTTGGTGCCATCAACTGATGATGGAAGAGGGAGAAAAATGGAATCAAAGTTTGATTAGAAAAATGTTCCAGCCTGAGGATGCCGGAGCAATTCTTAAAATCCCACTAAGTCAGGAAGCAAGACAAGATAAGATAATTTGGCAACATGATAGCAAAGGGTAATTCACGGTTCATTCTGCCTATCAACTTGAGGTGGAATAGCAAAGAGCTCAGTTAAATATTGCTACCAGCAGTTATGGTTTGAAGTCAGCTAAGCGTATGTGGCTGAAAATCTGGACTCTTCAGATTAAAGGAAAACTGAAGCATTTCCTATGGTGCTGCTGCTAAGGAATTCTGCTCACCAAAATGGAGTTGACCAATAGAAGAATTATCTTTGATCCCATATGCAGTATTTGTGGGGATTATGAGGAAACCATTGAGCATGTTTTCTTTACATGTGCAAGGGCAAAAATGGTATGGAAAATCTCTCCTGTGAAATGGGATGGTTTGAGAGTGGAAAGCAGATGTTTTTGGCAATGGTGGGAAACATTGAGCAAGCTGGGAAAGAATTCAATAGAAAATGACAGACTGAACCTTTCAGTATACATCCTATGGCTTTCGTGGAAGACGCAAAATCTCTGGCTATTTGAGGGGACAAGTAAATCAGCCAAGGAAGTGGTGGATTAGGCAGTTTTGGAATGGCAGGAATATACAAAGATTTTCGAAGGGACTGAGCAGAATTCTTGAACAAAATTACATCTTACTATTATATGTATATATTCTTATCTATTTAGTTGCCATTTGGTTTTTTTTTCTTTACTATACAGGACTGTTTGTTTTGGAGATTTTGCATCATTGACTAACTATCTTTTCTCCCAGTTTTTGGTTGTTATCTCACCTAAGCAGGAGGTTTTGGTTGCATCAATGGCTTGGAAGGTTAAAGCAGGAAGGATGACAAGTGGCTGTACTCCATGGTCTTTTGCAATATGGAACCTAACTGATGGAAACTTGATACCAAGTACACTTGTTAAAAATTACTGTAGGCATAACAGGTTAGTCCCTATGAGTTGAATATGTATAGTCCAAGGAAAAGAAAGGAAAAAAAAAGAAGGGCAAATCAGGAAAAAAGAGGCTAGAGCAACTTTGAAAAAAAAAAGAAAAAAAAAGGGAAACTCATAGAGCTAATAACGCTGTTCAGAGTTTCCATGGTGTATATATTTCTATTATTTTTGCCTCTTGTTTGAATTAGTGTAGTGAGGCATCGGAAAAAGAACCAAAAAAAAAAAACAGGAAAAGAAAGAAAAGAAACACAGAGATACTGTAGTTATATGTTGTCCACTTTTGTTATTCTACTAGAATATATTCCATATTTATCTCTGTCCTCCACATGACTGCAATTTACCACTTAGAGGTATGATTAGGTATAATGCTAATAACAATGTTCAGATTTGTTTTTCTCATAGGCCAATTATTATAAAAGCTTTGGTCAATTATCCATCTAAATGCTTATATACATTTGTATATACTTATGGTTTTTTTGGATTTCCCCACAACTTTCTGGAATGTGTTTCTGGAATGTATTTGTATCTTGCACTACTTTCTGGAATGTGTTAAGAGGTTTCCATGGTGATTAGATTACTGTTGTCTTTTGCTTCTTGTTTGAATTAGTGTAGTGAAGCATCGGAAAAAAAAAACCAGAGAAGAAAAATGAAAATAGGAAAAAGGAGAAGGAAAAAAAAAGAAAAAAAAGATAATGTAGTAATATTCTATTCCAGTTTTTGTTATTCTACTAGAATATATCTTCTATTTGTTTCTGTCCTACATATAACTGCATTTTATCATTTAGAGGTATGTTTAGGTATTGTGTTTTGTAAGTGGTTCGGCAACTTATGGTTAATAGACTTTTGTACTGCTCCTTAAAATTGACAGAAGGTACCTTCTGGAGAGCTTTTGCCACTTATATTGTGGGACATTACTGACTTCTTCCTTGCTAGAATGATATTCCAAATGGTTTTTGAGGAAAGATTCTGCACAGTTCTACTCTTACTCATCTTTATTTTCTCTTGCTTTTTCAAATACTTGCTGGCTTTTTGTTACTGGTGTTGAACTCAGAAATCTCAGAAATATCTGCTTTAGGTGCTGGACTTTTCTGCCTGACTGGAATCTCAGATAGATCTCGCTGGTCTTCTTTATTCTGACTGCTGGACTATCTACTTGAATGATGGAATGGAATTTTATTGCCGTTTCAACTCTGGATGTTTTTTACTCTTGCTGTTTTTTCTAGCCTTTACTTTCTGTTTTCTCTACTCTTGAAGGAGGACTGCTTGGCCCCTTTTCCTTGTTGATCTTTTGTTTGGGAATCGATTGGCTAGTATGGAATGGAATTTACGGCTTGTGCCTACTGGACTGGAATATATTTCCTAGACTACATCATTGCTTGATGGAATGGAATTTTTGTTGTTGTTTCCCACCTTTATTTTCTCTTACTTTTTCGGATACTTGCTAGCTTCTTGTTACTGGTGTTGACCTCAGAAATATCTGGTTTGCGTGCTGGACTTTTTTGCCTGACTGGAATCTCAGATACATCTCGCTGGTCTTCTTTATTTTGAATGCTGGACTATATACTTGAATGATGGAATGGAATCTTATTTACTCTAGCTGATTTTTCTCAGATACAACTCTGGATGTTTTTTACTCTAGCTGATTTTTCTCTCATTTACTTTCTGTTTTCTCTACTCTTGAAGGAGGACTGTTTGGTCCCTTTTCCTTGCTGCTCTTTTGTTTGGGAATAGATTGACTGGTCTGGAATGGAATCTATGGCTTGTGCTTGCTGGACTGTAATATATTTCCTGGATTATATCATTGCTTGATGGAATGGAATTTTAGTTGTTGTTTCTCTATCTGACTGGAAATTTTACTGGGCTTCTTGGCTTTGGATTCTGATTTTTTTGGCGAAGGAAGGAAGAATGGCTTTCTTGCCTTTTGTTTAGTCGATCTGCATTTTGGTTTTGTTAAAGAATGTTTGTTTCCTTTTCTATAGTGTTAGGTAGAATCTTCTACAGAATAATTATGATTAGATTGCAATTGAGGTACAGGATATAGTGCGGATGCTTAGTCATTCTTTTGAAGTTAGCAGTTTCCACTATATCTAAAGACATCAATTTGTAATCAATGGGATAGCGGTTTTCGTTAACTGTTATCACATTTTCCTCCATGGCTATTGCATTAGACCAAGAAGATCATTTAACCTCTTTGGCTACCACTTGTATAGTTTCATTTATTCTATGAAATGATATGACTGCCGTTTTAGAGAAAAAGAATTTGTCAAAAGTTGGTTTTTACTAGATCTAAGAAGAATAATGATCCATGGCTAGCACATAGAACAAACTTCAGACCATTGCCAAAAATCCACACTGACGAGTCAACAATTTGGTGCCACCAACTAATGATGAAGGAGGGAACGAAGTGGAATCAAAACCTGCTTGACCAACTTTTCCAATCGGAGGATGCAGAGGCCATTTCTAAACTCTCTCTAGACAAGGAGGCCGGTCCAGATAAGATAATTTGGCAACACGACAGCAAAGGAAAGTTCACGGTGCATTCTGCATATCAGGTGGCTATGGAGCAGCATCGAGCTCAACTAAATGTAAACGCAGCTACCAGTAGTTCCAGTTTGACCACAGCTACCTGCATGTGGCGTAGAATTTGGAAGCTTCTGGTCAAAGCAAAACTGAAACATTTTATTTGGCACTGCTGCCAAGGAATCTTGCCAACCAAAACAGAGGTGTGTAAAAGCAAAATATTGCAGGATGCCATCTGTGGTTGCTGTGGCATGCAAGAGGAAACCATGGAACACGTCTTTTTTACTTGTGATAGGGCAGCTACGGTGTGGAGACTCTCTCCCTTTCACTGGGACGGTTTGAGGCAAGAACAGTTATGCTTCAGGCATTGGTGGGAATCAGTAAGTGCATTGAGCAAGAACTCCATCAACAATGACAGGATTACTCTTTCCATATACATTCTTTGGATGTTATGGAAAACGCGTAATCTTTGGCTATTTGAGGGGATAAGCCATCCAGCTCCTGAAGTGGTTAACAAGGCTTTGTTGGAATGGAAGGAATATCAAGAGATCCTAGAAGAGGCTACACCAATTCAATGAGCCAAATCTTGTTACTACCTTATTACATATTAGTTTAGAGGCCATTATGCAATACCATCCCTGTCCTACCGGTATATAAGGCAGCATTAGACTTGTCAAGTTTGCACTAGTACGGACAGAGAGCAGAGCCGGTTTTTGCATTTTGTTTTCACTATTTAGCCCTCATTTAGCCCTTGAGTTTATTTTGTTTTGAATCTCCTTTTTCAAAGAACTAAATAAAATGTCTATCCTTTTCTCAGGCATAAGTGAAGTCACAAATGGCCCTCCACTCGGCAGCCTTAGCGGGATTCTCAATCTTGAATCCCCTGCTACTAGTCCATATTTAACATGAGTATGGGGGTACACGTGATTTCACGGAGGTCTTGATACCGAGAGCTTCTCCCAACCGAAGTTTCCCCCGCAAATATGGAGCACAATAGGACTGAATTAAGGAAAGGGCAGCTTCCTCTTCTAGAGTTCAACACCTAGTGCCAAGAACTTGGATCGAATATAGGCAATCCAATATCAAAGGCAGAGCATCACAGGCTATGGCAAAGGTGATGTACCAAAAGACCCTCAACTTTGCAGTATCCAATGTCAACAAGAGGAGTAATTAAAATCCATGTTAACATGAGTAAGATGGCACATTTAAATCTCAAGAGACCTTGATGCCAAGCTCTTTTCCCATGCAAGTATGTCTCAGTTTTTCTCTTTCCATGTTTTAGCTCTTTCGAGGTCGTTAGTTGCTGCTATTTGTCGCGTATCCAGTTTCTATTTCCTTGTTCTGTCTGTTGTGTCTTCAAATTATTTGGGGTGGATTGACTATTTCCTTATGCGGGTCAAAAGGTAAAGATGGGTCACGATGGTTACTAAAACTCCAAATCACTTTATTTCCTTTCATCCTTAGTTTCTTTTGTTGGTGAATGAGCAAGAATACTGACCTCCCAATCCTGGAATTCACCAACTCGTCCCAACACTTGAAGGCCGAAAGTAGGACATACAATCTCTGAAGGCCGAGCATTTCAAAATCTGGTATGGTTCTTGAACTTTCCATTGCATTCTTGGAGGCGATTTTGTCCTTTTTTTTTTGAAAATAATTTGGACTGAATTGACTGGTAATGAGTAGATTGTTGGGTATGGACATAAGATTTTTTGGTTGATATTGTGCTAGAAATGCTGAAATACGGGATCCTAACATTCCATGAATTATGCGTTTCTAAGTCTTGGCTTGGAGGCAACCAACTTGTTTGTTAAAATGCCTCAAAGAAAACAGGGGTGCAATACCTTGTTACATGCTATGGGCACTCACGTGTGCTTAGCTGGGCCAATATAGTTTGAACACTCTTGACTATATATCCACCATCTAAGGTTAATGGTTCAAGATGGACAGCAATGGAGGCTGTTGTGTGATGTTCTTTGATGGAGAGAAGGTGGACATGATCAACTCTCAATTTCTTCTCTGGAGGGAATCACAACGTTGATGATACAGTCCATCGGCTTCTAAATAAAAAACACAAAAAAGCAAAGGAAAGACGGGGAAAGCAAGGAAGCAGCACAGGCAGAAGATGAAATGGAGGGGAAGGGAAAAAAAAGGCAAAAAAGAAGGAAGAAACGGGAAAAAAAATCAAAAAAATCAACAAACAAAAAAAGAGGCAACAAAGATGTTGGGTTATATAGGAAATTTGAAAGATAGGACAACACAAGTTCCTCCCTGAATCTCTACACTCTCAATATCCTTTCTAAGTTTGGTTTCTAAGGGTTCTCCTTGTTGTTATGTAAGCTTAGTACTCTTACTACTTTTTTCAGTGCTGTTACATTGGGTTCAGTGGTAGGGATATAGTGTCTATCCTATTGGCCAAGTTAGCATGTTATGCTTCTATGTCTTTACATGTCTCATTAATTATGGTTCTTTGCCCTCCTAATGTATCCTGATCCCTATTGCTCCCATGAAAATTGATTTGGCTAATCTGGTATTAACAATCTAGAAAAAGAAAAAAAGTGGAAAACAGTTGAAAAAAAAAAGAACAAAAAAAAATACGAGAAAAAAAACAAAAAAAAAAACAAAAGCAAAAAGAAAAAAAAAAGGAGAGTAAAAGCAAGTAAGAGGAAAAAAATAAAAAAAAAAGAGGAAAAAGTAAAGGAAAAAAAACCAAAAAAAAAAGCATAAAAAAGAAAAACAGGAAAAAAAAAGAAACAGAAAGAGGAATCAGCTAAAGGTGTTTGCTGTAGACTTGGTTATAAACCCTCTTAGTTTGTTCTCATGCTACAAATGATTTATGGAATACATAAGCTTCCTTGATCGGTTAGGGGCATTTTCCCTCAAATTAAAACTATTTTTTAGTCTTTTGGGATTGACTGCTTCTTTTGCTTTCTGTCACCCCTTGCTCTCGAACCATCTTTGTTCTCAGCTATCTTCACCTTCTGGTTCACCCCTGGGTTGATCACTCCTGGCTGTAAAGTCTCCAATGTTCTCTGTTCTCTTCTGTCTACCTCTGCAGACTCTCTAATCCTTGGATATTTGCTTTTCACTCTTTCTAATCTCTACATTTTGCTTACTCAATCTTTGGTTATTTCTGCTAGTCCAAGACTTTTAATTCTAATATTTGGTCCAAGTCTCAATCTCGTTACAACCATCGTTTGGAAGCATTTTAATTCAACTTTACGATCCAAATCTTTAAATCCTGGTTTATCAATGCTGATTTAATTGCTGCTGGTTTCACTCATTAATTCACGTTCTTTTCTGCTTGGCTTTCCTATGGTTGGACTGCTCTCTGTTGTCGTTCCATTCCCGCTGGGCTACTTTCTTGTTTGGACTGATTATTTTTGGCAAGTCAACTCCTTTTGAAGACTGGAAATAGGATCATGATCCCAATTTGAAGAATGGTAGCATGATGCTTTAGGCTTCTCCAAGTGGTCCATTTCCATTTTAGGTTTTCTAGAATTCTCTTATGTAATAGTTACACAAAGTGTGTGACTGGATTGCAATTGATGTTCAAGATATATTGTCCAAACTTAGTCATTTAGTTGAAGTTAGCTACTTACACTATATTTCACAACATCAATCTTTTGGCAATCCTTTTGATAGTATAGTTTTCTTTCCATTGTTTAGATTAGATTTATTGTTAGTTAGCACTAAGCTAAAGCTAACTTTCCTTTGTAACTAATGGGATAATGACAACCCCAATCTATTATTCCATTTTCTTCCTTGGCTAATAATTTAGATCAAGGAGATCATTTAGCCTCCTTTGCCTAACATTTGTACAGGTTTTAATTTTCATTCAATGAATTTGCTATCGTTCCCGAAGAAAAAAAAAAAGAAGAATAATGATGGCAAAACTAGGCGTGCTGAGCTGAGGAACACTTGGGTGCACGACAATTGTAGAAAAATTGAGAAATCATGCCCCTTAACCTCTTATTATACAAAATGGACCTTTTTCCTAGGGTTTTGGGTCGTTGGATCATTTTTCTTCTTTTCTTTCTCGAGAAATATCAAGTAGTCGTAAGAAACAAGTTTTCCAATATTCAAAAAGTTGAATAGTCGAAGGATTGAAAAGATTTGGATCAACCGTATAGTTTTTTCTTCCATCTTCGTTTTTCAAATTCTTGTCTTTTAATGATAGTTAACTTTTGGTTTCTATTTTCTTTATTCTTGATATCCTCTTGATTTTATTTTTAGAGGATTGCAATTGAACTTTATTATGTAGTCTAATTAATTTTAATATTTTTTGGTGTAATTATATAAGCTGTGAATTGTTTATCTATTTTGTTGTTAATGTTTTTAATTGTTTGATCACCAATTAGATTGATAAAAAAAAGTTTGACAGAATTGTAAGAGGTAGTTAAAGTTTAGTCTTGGGATAGATAACACATGAGCATTGAGCAAAAGCCTTGAGGTCATGCAAGATACGAATCTACCAACATGGAAGGTACAGTCTTTAAAAATAACCTATTGTTAATGAACTTCTAATTCATAATTACTCATAAGAATATAAGGTAGTTTTAGTGAAATGTATTTTTAATATATAGTTAGAAGATGCTATTAACTAAATTAGTAATTTGTGATGAAAAATTAAGATAATAAATTAACTAGTAGATAGTCTAAATATTTAGAAGAAGTACTGGGAGGTTATTTATAATTCTAGGTTTTAATTTTTAGCTTTTTGATCATATTACTCATTTAATTTTGTGTACTCAAATTTTCCTCTTTCTTTATAAGTTGAATTTTGATTTTTGAATAGTGGAAAAGTTCAAATAATTTTCGTATTAGTAAATTTTATTAATTAAGTCCTCGTGGGGGATCGACGCTTTTTATCACTATATTACTTGTCATGGCTTGTGTACTTCTAGTGTTAATTTTCGTTACAAGTTTTTGGCCAGTTGCCAGGGGCTTTTTTTATTAATCTTTAGTATACTAATACCAATAAATTGTTCTTTAATTTAAAATCTATTCTTATTTTTCCTTCTATGTTTCAGGCTTTTGAGATTGATTGGATTAGGAATGAATGCGTTTAGCTAATTGTCCTCTCAAGCACCTACTTTGCTAACAAGAGTTAATGGTCTTGGGATTAATTATATTTCCTAAAACCTTTCCAATGTTTGTGAAACACGGGGCACTAAAGATCATCTAAAAGATGGGTATCCTATGAAGGGGTGGTCAATTTAACAACTGAGCAATTTTCATAGGCATCAAGGTAAGCTACGTTCACACTTTCCCTACAAAGGAATAATCATAATGGCATCCCAAAATTATCAAGATCATCCTCATGCCTTTGTATTTGCTTGTATGCTGTGGGAGTTGTGTTTAAAATCAGATTATTAATAAATACCTATCAATGAGCTTTTGTACCATATATCAATAACTTTCATGTATAGCAATTTAACTCACACTTCGATGACTATAACTACAAGTGGAATGATCATTCTTCCTATTCTTCTTGTGATTTTTAAGGAGGTCCTCATAGCTTTTCACCAATACATCCATTCCATTTTCTTTTAAGAGAACAACAAGAAAATTAGTCGAATTTTGAAGAGTACCTAATTAAATACATTGCTATCAATGAAAGAAAGATGCATGATGAACAAGTCACGATGCAAAATCAACCAGTTAGACTGTTAGAATGAAAATTTTGACAAATGCTTAGCGAGCCATTTAAGAGGAGGATGGTATCTAAGGCATTTAAGTATCGTTGAACATTCATTCCTATGATATCAAAATTGTTAATTTAATCATTTTATGAATAGTCAAGCTAATGACTATAAATAAGCATTTTTTTTTGAGGTAGCAAACCAAACTTTTACATTTTGTTATTTATCTTTTTTTTTTGGTTTTGATTGTTTATGGTTGTGCCTTTTATGGTGTCTCTTAAGATATCATGTTTTTTTTTCCCCTAAAGATTTTGAATCTCTTATTCTTGACTTTCTTATTTTCTTGGTTTGGTTATTGGCTTATTATTTTCGTTGAGTGTTTATTTGTTTTGTTAAGGGATCAATGTTTTAGCCCTAGTTTTGGAGACTTTAGTTAAAGGATTTCATTTTTATTTCACCAACGAGGCTCAAGTTCTTCTTTATAAATTAGAGACGTTTTCATTTTTAAAAAAAAATTCTTCAAGCTTGAGGACAATGTTAGATTTTAAAGTGGGGATTGGGAAATTGTCCCGATTTAATATGCCTCATTCTGATATTTACTTTTTCCCAATGTTCTTTTGATCAAAGAATACGAACTTTGAAAATAAAACACTTTTAAACATTCTTTTGTTTACTTTATTTCTTTAGTTGTCATCATTTTAAATTTAACTTTTTGACACCTTACATATAAATAAATCTATGCATACTGAATAATAGTGAAATTTGATTGCATTATTGACATCAAATACTTACAAATTCTTCATTGTGTATGTAGAATAGTACCTAAATAATTGGACTTGAGGTCTTTCATTATGCTACTTTTTTTTATTTGTTTTTAAAATTTAATTTTTTTATTTTTTTTTGCAGTGCATGCATTATTTTCAAGTTTTCTATTTCAAGTGATGGTGATTATAATTTATTTTTTAAAATTTGAAATTTGGCTGAAACCTTCATTATTTTATTTGTTTTAGTTGTATCCTTTTTTCGCTACTTGTAACAGAGTATAGATGCTGGTGTATAGTGTTAAGATTTGGCCAAAAATCTTTCAACATATCTCTTGGTCTACGGATGACAGATGGAAACCTTGGAGATCATAGATTGAATACAGAACACATTGGTTTTTATGATATTGATTTTTAGAACTCTGTTCTTTATTTTTTAATTTTCCTTTGTTAGCCTATTTCAATGTTCGAGTTGAGTGTGGTACAAGTTCCTTATCAAATCGAGGTAGACAAGAGGATATAATAGTAAGCTTACTTTCAAGAAATTCATTGAATTTTGTTTGCTATGAAACTTTTTTATAATTATTAATTCGAAGTTGAAGAAAGAAATTACAAGAACTTTCATTTTTGTATTTATATTTTTTATTTTTTATTAATGTCAACTAATTTCCTATATGAATTATCAATGGTGTTTATGACAAGTAACATTTTTATATCATTATCAATGAAATTTGAGTTGTTAAATATGTTGCTCAAAACTAATTAAAAGTACTACTCTAAAGGTATACTAACCATTAATTCAATTAGAGGATTACTAAAACTACAAGTTTAAAATAATTGTATATATCATAAGTTTAATAGGTAAAAATTAGTAAATACTAACTTGAATCTACCTTCATTAACTCCTCATCGTTTTTCAAATATAGATTATTGATGGGACGCATAATGTTTATACTTGCTGTGAATATTTTCTCCTATTATGAATTGATATTATGTTGAGGTTGATTAGTTTGTTTATATTTTTGTTTCAAAGGCTGAAATATGGAGTTTTGAAAACAATTGTCTATGGAATAATCATTTTGAGCTATAATTGTTGAAGCATGTGAAGGTTGGATATAGAAAATTTGTTCATATAAGGTGTAGGCACATGTTGTAGACTAAAATTACATCTAGAAGACTTTCTTGTATAAAGCATGGGCATACCTTAATAGTTGTTGGAGAGGGGTGAATTTTAATTAAAAAGGAAGATTGTTGGTGGTCAATAACAAGAAGGAATGATATTTTTCTACAACAAATTAGAAAGATTGGACCTTTATTTTGATTGGGAATATCATTCTTAATAGGAAGATGGTTATTTACTTACCTTTTAGATTAATATTTAAACTTTAAAAGTCTTTGTAGGATTAGTAACTTTACCATATTTTTTAAGTTTCTTTCCTTTTGTTGACAAGAGAACCCGTAGCCATTACCCAAGGGTGCGCATTGGGTAAACCTCGCTCTTATGGAATAGCCCGCAAGCCCTAATAGGAGAAGTAAACCACACTAAGCAAGTTTTGTGCGACGGGCTCAACCAAGAAGGTGTCAGTAGGGGAATTTTAAGTTTCTCTCATTTATTATAGGAATGGTATTTTCTATTTAAACCTAATACAACACAACAATGAAAAAATTTACAAATGCACAAAAATACATTCCATTCTTCTTGCTAGGGTTAGCCCTTTCAGGAAAATTAAGGAGACATGTCTTCTACCATGAGTGGCTAAACTCTTTCTTTTTTTATTTTTTATTTAAGGATTTTTGAATTCAAATGCCATTGCCGGGTTTTGAACTTAATTTATTTATTGGTTTTAATTTAAGTATTCATTAATTATTGATTTTATTTTCTTTATGAATGATTAATGTTGATTAATCTAATAAATCAATTCATCATATTTCCTTCTTTTGCTATCAATGAGTTCAGTGATTTGTAACTGTTATGAATGAGTGGTACAAGTAGTAACTAGGTTATTTATATTTATAAATCCAAGTATGCATGTTTAATCTAAAGGAATCAATGGGACAAGATCAAATAATTGCTTGTATCTCAATTATTTATCTTTGGTTTAACTATTTTAATAGATATTAATTCTATCATTAAATTGATATGAATGCTATTGTGTCCAATCAATTGATAACAAGTTTTGAATTGGATGTTGAGTATATATTCAATACTTTAGGAAAATTGAAGATTTGATATGGCCATCGTAATAAATTTTCAATTAAATATTTGAATTACAAGATGAACATTTGTAACCCGTGATCTGTGATACAATTAAATGAAATAGTACATTTGGATCAAAAGCTTGATAATATTAATTTTCTTCTATATTTTGCTATTTATTTATTTAATCTATTTTTTAGAATTTAGTGAATTAGTTTTTTTTTTTAATCAAAAGGTCGATAATTGTATTAACTTTGTAACAATGAACATTTACAATCAAATGTCCCCCAAAATTGGACTCTTCCTAGCTCTAGTCTTGGCTAAGATGAAATGACAACATGTCACATTTCAACCCACCCTTCCACAAAAATACACCATAGAAGAAATAGAGACCTACTACGACTGAAAGGAATCCCTCATAGTAGGGTATCTATTACCTCAATATCGTGTTCTCCCGGTGATAAATTCGTTAGCCACTAATCTTTCCTATTATCCTAACTAACTAACCTACCTCTCAAAAATTTCGGCAGCATGTCCTCTGTACCTTGAGCAAACCCTGGTTCTGAAACAGCAGAAACCAACTCAAGAACATGAAACCAACACCCAAAACATCAAAACCAACACCTATACAGACAAACTTTACACAAAAGTAAAAAATGTATCTAAACGACCACCAAGCATGTCTCGTCAGCTCAACTACATCATTTACTGGCATCCATTCTCTCTGAAACACCCACATGTTCCGGCTCTTCCATATCATCTACATAAGATACACTGTGAATTGTATTTGTTCATCCCAGCCATTCTCCTTAAGCCTAGAATAGAGATGTTGCCACTAGTGCTGAAAAGTATCCGGAGGCAGAACCCTAACCCAATCCACATGGGCCATCTTCCAAATTTGTTGCACTCTAGAACAATGAAACACGAGGTGTTCTATAGTTTCAGCCGATACTCCACACATTGGACAAGTAGACTCAATTGGTATCTTCCTTTGATGCAGCTTATCATGTGTTGGCAAAATATTATGACAACAATAGTTCCTTTGGAATTCAACTTCATCCACTATTTCCGCAAAATTAATTTGTAGTCACTAGAGCTTTGGTGAGTACTTTTGAGAGTTTTGACAAATCTGCCAATTATTTATTAATTTAAAACACTATTTTATAAAATATATTTCCTGTATAAAAAAGAATCTATTTCTAAAATTTTTGTTTGTCTATAAAAAAAATTCCACGTTTGAATAAAATTAAATAAAGTTCCTATATTATTCTTACTAATGATAATCATCTATGGTCTACTATTAAAAATTAAAGATAAAAAAAATGTGACATTTAATAATGTATTAATTGTATTATATTTTATAACTAAAAAGATTGTACCAAATTAAAGTGTACTATTTGGAATAGAGTATTAAAAAATTAAATTAATATTTTATTCTCATCTATATACAACAGACAAAGAAAATAAATTTATATGTTATTATCCATTTCATGGATACTATAGTAGTTACTAGAAAAGCAAAGAGACTAAACACCAGGAAAGGTGCAATAGAATTATTTGGCATGATGCTAAGGCCGTGAAAGAGAACAGCACGTGTTCGCATGTAATTTTACGAATCCATCTACTATCAAACTGAAATTACTTAACGGCACAACTAATTAGCGGACAGCTGGTTAATACAGGACAAAATTTGACCACTCATGCTCATATATAAGTACGTAGGATATATATGCCATCGCTCCAATCATGACATTTCAACAAAAACTTTGGATGATGCCAAAGTAATAGCTGCAGCATATGTTGTAAACAGTTACAAGTTCCCCGGAGCACCTAGCTACGGCAGAAAAAACATTCTAAAATTTCTTCCATAGTCACATACGCAAAATAGGTGCCAAGTCTTCTTCATTCTGGTTTATGTATTAATTTATCATTAGGTATTATATATTCTTTATTAATAATTTAATTTTGATAGTACTTACAAAATTTTAGTTCCTACAACTTGAGTTTTATGCTATAAAATATTATATAATAGGCTGGTACAATGTTCATTATTTGATGACATATTATTCAAGGGAAGTATAGTACATTGTATTTTGCTAAGGAAAAAAGATTATTTTTTTCCTAAAAAATTCGTACAATGTCATGCTTAATTAGGTGTTACGTATTACTCTAAACATAATAATTCAATTTTGATAGTAGTTAAAAAGTTTCAATTCCTATGATATTAATTTTAGATATTGTATAATACCATATAAAAAGATCGTACAATCTTCATTATTTGATGGTATAACATTCAATTGAGTCGGTACAATACATTTTATTATCAAAATGAATTCACTTTTTTTTTTACTTTTAAAAAAAGAATTTTTAGAATGTTACAATTAAGTGTTACCATTATTTTACAAGTAGTAATTTGATTTTGACAGTACTTAAAAAATTTTAATTTCTATAATATTAATTTTTGATATTGTACAATACCATATAATAGGATAGTATACTATTCATTATTTAACATTAACACATGTTTTTTTTTTTTTTTGCCAAAATGTCAATAAGTATATTAACTGTGCAACAGTTAACTCTTACAGGCAATGTCCAAATTTCGAACTCTCCTTAGCTCTATCAAAGGCTAAGACAAACAAAACCTCTCACAACGAGACAACATTCCCACAAAATAGCACCCCGAGAATCTAAGAGATAGAGAAACTATAATTACAGGAAAAAAGGAGAGACCTACTCCAAGATTCATAGAAATACTCACCCAAAAATCAAAGCCTCACAGGCTCAACATCCATAGATACTTGTCGAGCTTCCCCCCATTCTTGTATTGCCCTATTTACCACCTCCACCTCCTCCCACCACTCGTCCTTAAACACCCATGCATTACTCCGCTTCCATATCACCCATATGATATAGACCGTACTTTGAGTCCTTTCTCACCAAAACACAACACTCCAATGTGCAAAAATAAAATACCACCAGTCCCTAAAAGAAACCCCCCCCCCCCCCCCACCATCCTAAATGATCCCACTGAATTGGAGCTAGCCTTCAAATAAGTTGAACCCTAGAACAATGGAATAAAAGATGCTCCAGATCTTCCTCCTCAAGCCCACATATAGCACAAATAGGATCCACATCCATCTTTCGACAAAGCAACCGCCTCTAAAGTGGTAAAATATCATGCCAGCAATGCCAGACGAAGTGATGCAATTTACTTTTAATCTACAACCGCTAAGTTGTACGCCACATCCGTTGCAAATTAGACCTAGAGCTGTTAGACCCAGGATCTTGATCCGTAGCTTTCTGGTTGTTTTGCAATTGCATATACCCGGACTTGATAGTAGAATTCTCATGTGGAGAGAAGTGCCAAATAAGCTTATCCGCTGTACCAGGCACTGCCAACGGCATCGTCAAAATCTCATTTTCCGCAAGCAGCTCAAACAAATTAGAAACTCGATCCCCATGCCAAGAACTTCCACTAGACTGCAATAACTCACTCACCTATGTTCCTGACCGCTCATTTGAAGTACTTCTCGTTGGTCTAAAACCCTGTAGCCCAGGGACCCAAGGCGAGTCCCATATGTGAATTGAACTGCCATCCTAATTTAAATTGTGCCCCAAGCCTAAGAACACTCCTTGCGTCCATCCAACCCTTCTATAGGCGTGAAGCATTGCCCTTGCAATTCATTTGCAACACATCATCCGTAGGGAAATATTTGGCCTTCATCAGCAGGCTCATCAACAGTTGTGGTTTGGTAATAACACACCAAAGTTGTTTAGCTAGCATAGCATCATTAAATTGCCGAATATCATGAAACTCCATTCCTCCCTCACCCTTCACTCTTGTCATTTCAGCCCAAGATTTCCAATGTATATTTTGACCTCCACCTTGCTTCGCACCCCACAAAAAATTCGCCGAAAGTCTGCAAATCTCCTTACAAACCTCCACGGGCAACTCAAAACAACCCATAACATACATTGGAAGTGCATTCACAACCGCATTGATAAGAACTTCTTTGCCCACTAGGTTGAGAAAACCATTCTTCCAAATTTGTATCCTATGCCTAACCCTTTCAACCACAAAATGAAAAACCTCTCTCTTAGATCTTCCAATCCGCATCAGCAACCCCAAACATCTAGCATTTTGTTGTTCCTGCAACCCCTCTAACACTTGACAGATTTGGTATCTCCGATCGCCTCCCACATTTCGGCCAAAAAATAAGGAGGACTTGTCCACATTAATAAGCTGGCTAGAACTTTGACAATATACTTGGAGAATAGCTTGTAACTACTGCACCTGCAACACCTCTGCCTCACAAAACAACAAAGAGTCATCAGCGAAAAACAAATGAGTTATAATCGGACCATTACAACTAGCTCTCATTCCCTTATAATCCCCTCTCAGACAAGCTTGTTTAATGGTATTGGACAACGCTTTTGAAATAATCAAAAACAAATATTGAGAAATAGAATCACCCTGTCCAATGCCTTTGGATGGCTGAATGAAACCACACTGCTCACATTAATGTTAATAGCCATTGTTGCCGTACTAATACATTGCAAGACCCAAACAATAAAACCTCTATCAAAACCCATTTTCCTCATCACCTGCTCTAAAAACTTCCACTCTACCCGATTATAAGCCTTAGCCATGTCAATTTTCAACCCCAAATACCCTTTCCTACCTTTCCTCATAGAATTCATCGTATGAAAGCACTCATGAGCTATAAGCACATTATCAAGAATTTGGCGACCTTGAATAAAGGCTGATTGATGCGGGCTAATATACTTCTGCAAACAAGGCTTAATTCTATCGGCCAAAATTTAGAATTTATCTCTACGTGCGAGGGTAGTGCGACTTTGGTGCAAGTCGGTGTGCTACTATTCTAGAGAGAAAGACTTTTTTCTTAAGTGTTAAGTCTTTCTGGTGTGACGAAGGGTGTGGGTGTACGTTGGGTGTTTGCTCTTGGCAGGCCTCGGCTTGGGAGTTGGAGGTGGTTGGGTTGGTGCAGCAATTTTAGTTATCTTTGCTAGAGAAGGAAGGTGTGGCGTTGGAGGAGACCGATATTCAAGCTAGCCAAGATGAGGGGCAGTGAAGTCTTTTTGGGAGAATATTTGGTGACAAACACGTGAACTTTTTGGGTCTGAGGAGTGTGATGGGTGCTATTTGGCCAATTAGTAACCATGTTCTAGTTTGGGAGCTAGGTGTTAATTTTTTCCAGTTTATCTTTTAGACTTTGGAGAACAAGAAGAAGGTCCTAGCTGGGCGGGATTGGAGTTATCATCGCCAGTATCTGGTGCTACAGGAGTGGGCACCAACAGTAACAAGTCTGGATTCCCAATTTCAGAGAGTGCAAATATAGGTCAAGTCTGGAATTTGCCGCCTTACTAGATATCTTGAGAAACAGGGGGATTGGGTGCATATTTCCTAAGTTGCATGAGGTGTTCCTTCCCAAAAGTGGTAATGTGCATGAAAGACATATGAAGTTGTTGGTTACCATTGATTTGGAGCAACTGCTTGTCCGAGGAACCAAGGTTTGTTTTCAGGATTTGTCTTGTTGGGTTTTGTTTCAATATGAATATCTTCCTGCATTCTGTGTCTATTGTGGTTGTGTGGGTCATGTGGAGAATTTGTGTGCAAAGCGGGGTGATGATCAACAGGACAATCATCTTCTTGTGAGGTAGTTTGGGGATTGGCTTCGCACTGGGTTCGGGCTAGATAGAGGCATGGATAAGGCGGTCATAGCTGTAGTATGTAAAAGGAATGGGTTGTATGTGGATAGGCGGGTTGAATCGAGGGGAACAAAGTGGCGAGATAGAGGGGGAATGAGCTCTGAAGTGTCAGCTGAGGGGGAGGGAAGACTCTCTGATCCTATACTGCCACACGTGCAGGGAGAAATGGCAGTGAGGAAGGCTGCGTTGCTGGAGATGCAACGTGGTGGTGAGGTGTCGGTTGGTGAGGCGGTGGCTGCTGCACGTGAGGTTGGTGGTAAGGCATCTAGCGTTTTAGTTAGTGTAGAACTGAGAGATTTGGTGGTGAGAAAGGCTGGCGGTGGGGGCTTGTTGTAGCATGAAGGAATGATGAAGGTTCCTGAAGCTTCTGAGCTTGTGAGTGGTCGACTTCAGTCACAACAGTTGCTGTTTCTGCCCATTAAACTTTAGCTATTAAGTTTGCCTTCTTAGCTGATGGACTTGCCTTTTCCATGCAAACAAAGATGCTCTCCTATTTCAAAATGGAGAAGGTTGGAAGGCCATTTGTTGTCTACTTCAGATGTACCACGACAGTAGTTAAATATGACGACTCATTTGGGGGAGAAATGAGGATGGCACATGGTGGATGTGGATGCTAATGTTTCGAATGATCAAGAGCATCAAATGAAGAGAGGTGTTGAGATGCGGGTCGAGATAGGCCAATCTTCTAAGGTCGTGGAGACTAGCCCTAAGTGGTCTCCAAGAACCTCATGAAGGTATGTGTGTGGAATTGTCGATGGTTGGGCTCATCCTTTACAATTTCCCAATTGAGGGAGACGATATGCTCCCAGGGCCCGGCGTTGGTCTTTATTTCTGAAACTAAGCATAATACTTGTTTTGTGGGAGTCTGTGTGTAGAAAGTTGATGTTCTATGATAGATGGTGCCATGTTGAGCCAGATGGGGCTAAAGGTGGTCTATTAGTGTGTTGGGCTAAGAATGTGTCTGTGTTGAATATTGTGAGAAATAATTTCTCTGTACAGGTGCAATGTATAGTTAAAGGGGTGGATTTTGTTTGGTGGGCTATTTTTGTTTATGCTAGTACTAATAGTAGGATTAGGGAACAACAATGGAGTTATTTAGTTACTGAACAACTGAAGTGGGGTGAATGGTGGGTTATGGGTGGGGATTTTAATGCCATTATTTATCCACATGAAAAGAGGGGGGCCGGTTACGAATTGACACTAGTTGTTTACCTTTTCATAATTTCATAAGTCGGCTGGGGATGGTTGATTTTGGGTTTGTGGGTAAGAAGTTTACATGGAACAATTTTAGGGAAAGGGAAGGATAGGTAGAGGAATGCTTAGATCCTTTTTTTGGGTCTCCTCGATGGAGGATGCATTTTAGCATGCTAAAGTGTTGCATTTCGAAATAGTACAATGCATTTTGTTCAGGGAGAAAATTTTTTTTCCCTTCAAAATCCTTAAGATGTCATAATTAGGTATTACACATTATTTTATGCCTAATAATAAATTTGGATAGTATATGAAAAATTTCAGTTCTTACATTGTTGATTTCTAATGCTGACATATCAAATTAAGGACATTATATTTTTCATTGTTTGATGGTATAATATTTAATTATGATAGTATAATATATTTTGTTTAGAGAAAGAAATTGATTTTCCCTAAAAAATCCTTACAATATGATGAGTAGATGTTATATATGTTTTTATGTATAATAATTTAATTTCGACCACAATTACTTAAGTTTGGTTCTTAGAATGTTGATTTTAGTGTTGTACAATACTATACAAAAGGATGGTACATTTTTCATTGTTTGACATTATAATATTCAATTGAGATAGTACAATACATTTTATTGAGGGAAAAAATTCATTTTTTGTCTAAAAAATCCTTACAATGTCATAAGTAGGTGTTTGGTATTATTTTATGTCTAATAAATTATTTTCAACAATATGCAAAAAACTTCATTCCCCGCAAATATTGAATTTGGATTTATGTCCTTTCACCAATATTCACCTATAGCAAAGCAGATTGCAATGGGTTGATGTAATTTGATTTTTGATGCTATACAATAATATAAACAGGGTGGTACAATATTCATTATTAAACGGTACATTACTCAAGAGAGGTTGAATAATACTTTTTGTTGAGAAAGAGCGATGATTTTTTTTTTAAAAAAAAAAAAAAAATCCTCCAGTGTGGTGATAGAGGCTCTTTATTATTTTATGCCTAAAAATTTGATTTGAACAGTACTTTAAAATTTTGGTTCTTAGAATATTGATTTTTGATGTTGTACAATATCATATGAAAGAACAACACATTATTCATTGCCTGGCCGCATACTATTCAATTGATATGGTACAATGTATTTCATAGGGGAAAAGAATTCATTGTTTTTCTCAAAAAATCCTTAGAATGTCATGATTAAGTGTTATGCATTATTTTGTATCTTAAAATTATTTTTGATAGTACTTAAATTTTTTTATTCCTGACAATGTTGAATTTTTTATATTGAAAAAGTTGAGTTCTTCCTTAAAAACCCTAGAAGTAGTGATGAGGTGTGACAAATATTTTACACATAATAATTCAATTTTGTTGGTATTTAAAAATTTTTAATTCCTACAATGTTCATTTTTTATGCTGTTCAATATCATATAAAAGGACAATACATTATTCATTGTTTGGTGGTACAATATTTAATTGAAATGGTACAATTTGTTTTGTTGAGGAAAAGAATGATTTTTTTCCCTAAAAAAGCCTTACCATGTTATGTTTAGGTGTTGTGTACTATTTTATGTCTAATAATTTAATTTCAATAGTACTTTCAAAATTCCAGTTCCTACAATGTTGATTTTCATGTTGTACAATAATACTATATATAAGAACGGTATAATATTTATTAGTTGACGGTACATTATTCAAGCAAGATGGTACAATGCATTTTGTTGAGGAAAAATGTTGATTTTTTTTTTTGTAAAAATATTAAAATGTGATAATGATGCGCTACATATTATTTTATTTGTAATAATTCAATTTCGACAATACTTAAAAAATTGTAGTTCTTGCAATTATTTGACTATGCAACACTGAATTGAGATTTTACAATACCTTTTGTTGAGGGAAAAGAATTGTTCTTTTTTTACAAAAATCCTTAGAATATCATGATTAAAAGTTATGTATTAATTTATGTCTAATAATTAATTTTTGATAGTACTTAAAAAGTGTTATTCCCTACAATATTGATTATTGATGTTGTACTATACTCTATAAAAGAATGATATATTGTCCATAATTTAACCGTATAATATTTAATTTAGGTGGTGTAATGCATTTAACTGATCAAACAGGTTTTTTTTTTTTCTCAAAAAATCCTTATAATTTGGTGATGATGTGCTACGTATTATTGGATGCTTAATAATTTAATTTCAATAATACTTAAAATTTTTAGTTCTTACAATGTTGATTTTAATACTGTTTAAAACCATATAAAAGTATGATAATTCTTCATTGCTTACATTCTTCAATTGAAGTTCTACTTTTGATGTTGGGGGAAACCTAATTTTGGTTGTTATATAAGTGCAATTCTTTTTTTGTCTCCATCAAAATTCTAACAATAGGGCCATCACGAACATTGCAATTTTTCTTTGTTGAGGTTACATCGTTATTGTACTTAACTTTATTTGTCATAAATATAAAATTTCTTTCATAGGATTCTCACTACAATGATTTGGGTTATAAATATGTAAATTCAAAATAAAAATTTAACTACGTAAATGAAATAAGAATAAAACCCTCAAGTTTGTTATGAATCATTTAAATTGTGGATGTCCATCTATATTCCTCCACTTTCCCATGATTATTTGTCTTGAAAACATATAACTCCCACTATCTTATAACCCATGTAACACGTCACATTGTAACTTATGTAATATCCCACCTTGTTACTTTTGTAACACCCCTAATTGATGTACATTATATAACCTACATTTAGGTTCTTGTAACCTACAATTTATGTGGTAGATGAACCCTAATCCTGTATAAATAGAGGTTTAGTGAAGGTATGAGGTGATGAGAAAAAGATAGAAAATTTTCACTGCAATTTGTGTTCTGTACATTTCTTCTTTACTATTATTCTATGTACTAGTTTACTACATTATAGAGTAGAAGAAGTAATACGACTTTGTAGTATTTTCATAACACATTATCAGCACAATTCTCTAGCCAATTTCCATTCCTTCGGGTAAGTTAGGTGAGATTTAATTTTTTTTATTAGTTATATTTATCACTATGGCTAACCTTGCAAAGCTTGAGTTTGTTGCACTTGATATTACTGGAAAGAATTACTTGTCATGGGTGCTAGATGCTGAAATTCATCTAGATGAAAATGGTCTTGGAGAGACTATCAAAGAAAGGAGTAAAGTTACAAATCAAGAAAAGGCCAAAGTGATGATTTTTCTCCGTCACCACCTTAATGAAGGGTTGAAAAATGAATATCTGACAGTTAAGGATCACTTCATCTTGTGGAGTGGATTGAAAAAAAGGTATGAACACCAAAAAACGGTCATTCTTCCAAAAGCTCGCTATGATTAGAGGCACTTACGCTTACAAGATTTCAAAACTGTAAGTAAATATAATTCAGCAATTTTCAGAATCAGTTCACAAATGAAATTATGTGGAGAACAAGTTACCGATGAGGAAATGTTAGAAAAAACCTTCTTCACTTTTCATGCATCTAATGTGCTTCTGTAGCAGCAATATCATGAAAAAAGTTTTAGAAAATATTCTAAATTGATTTCTTGTCTTCTTGTTGCTGAACAAAATAATGAGCTTTTGTTGAAAAATCATGAAGCCCGCCCAACTAGTGCTGCTCCATTTCTTAAAGCAAATGTGACAGCCTTGCAATCTAATCGTGGGCGTGGGTATGGGCGTGGGCATGGTCGTGGCTGTGGCCGTGGATGTGATCATGGTCGTAATAACTATGGTAGTCATACCAAAAATGCTACTCATAACCAGAAGTGAGAGAGTAATGATGAGAAAGATGGAGACCAAAACAAAAAGAAAGTGGATAATAAGTGCTATCATTGTAGTATGAAAGGCCATTGGTCTCGTACTTGTCGTACGCCAAAACATCTTGCTGATCTCTATCAAGAATCATTGAAGAGTAAAGAAAAGAAGATAAAGATGAATTTTATTAGTGATGATGTTAATTATGACCTTGGTCTTAGTGGCAATGGCTTTACTGATTTACTTCTTTAGATGTTGCTAATTTCTTTGTCAATCACCCTGAAGGTGATACTAGTCACCAGTGATGGAAATGTCCAAGAGTAATTTTTATTTAAATAATTTGATGCAATAAACTTTTAATTTGATGTTTTAAATCTTTATTATTGAATATTTAGTTTAATGCTTTTCTTTTGTGTTTCACAAAAATTGTATACTAATTTGGAATTTTTTTTTTGTGAAGAAAATGGTCGTTCCAAAGCTAAATAACAAAGAATTATGTCTTGCAGACAGTGCAACAACACGCTCCATTTTTAAGGATAAGAAATATTTTTCTTGTCTAATTATGAAAGAAGCCCATGTTAGTACTATATGTGGTAGTGCAAAACTAAATGAAGGCTCTGGAAGAGCAATTATAATTTTGTTTGACGGAACAAAATTTTGCATTGATGATGCATTATATTCTTCAAAGTCTCAAAGGAATTTGTTGAGTTTTAAAGATATCCGCCAAAATGGATATCATATTGAAACTACAAATGAAGGTAATAATGAAAACTTGTACATTACAAGTATTTCTTCTAAGAAAGTTGTATTGCAAAAATTACCTTATTATTCATCTGGGTTGTACTACACATATATTGCTATGGTTGAAATATATGCAACAATAAATCAGAAGTTTACTAATTATGATGATTTTGTCATTTAGTATGATCGGTTGGGCCATCCCGGTTCTATAATGATGCGAAGAATAATAGGGAATTCATGTGGTCATCCTTTAAAGAGCCAGAAGATTCTTTAATCCCATGAATTCTTATGTGCTTCTTGTTCTCAAGGCAAGTTAATTATAAGGCCATCACCAATGAAAATTAAAACCAAATCTCCCGTTTTTTTGGAATGCATACATGGAGACATATGTGGACCTATTCAGCCACCTTGTGGACCTATTCAGCCACCTTGTGGACCATTTCGATATTTTATGATTTTAATTGATGCATCAACGAGATGGTCACATGTATGCTTATTATCAACTCGCAACCTGGTGTTTGCGAGATTGTTGGGAGAATTAATTCGGTTACGCGCTCATTTTCCTAATTATCCCAGTAAAACAATACATCTTGACAATGCTAGTGAATTTACTTCACAAGCTTTTAATGATTATTGTATGTCTGTTGGGATAAGTGTTGAACATCCTGTAGCTTATGTTCATAGACAAAACGGTCTAGCAAAATCGTTTATAAAGCGTTTACAATTAATTGCTCGGCCATTGCTTATGAGAACTAATCTTCCAACTTCTGCTTGGGGACATGCTATTTTGCATGCAGTAGCGTTGATTCGCATAAGGCCAATGAATTATCATGAAGTCTCCCCATTACAATTGGTTCATGGTCAGGAACCAAATATTTCCCATCTAAGAATTTTTGGAAGTGCAGTTTATGTTCCTATTGTTCCACCACAACGCATTAAGATGGGACTGCAAAGGAGATTGGGTATATATGTTGGGTATGAATCTCCATCAATAATTAAATATCTTGAGCCAATGACTGGAGATTTGTTTACATCTCAATTTGTTGACTGTCATTTTGATGAGTCAATTTTCCCAACATTAGGGGGAGGTAAAATAAAGCCCGACAAGAAAATTAGTTGGAATAAATTATCATTATCTCATTTTGATCCTCGTACAAAACAATTTGAACTGGAAGTTCAAAAGATAATTCATTTGCAAAATTTAGCAAATCAATTGACAGACTCTTTTACTGACCTAAAGAGAGTTACAAAATCTTATGTCCCGGCTGTAAATGCTCCAATTAGAATTGATGTCCCCGAAGGACAAATGATCACTACAAATGAGTCTAAGGCATGCTTGAAGCGTGGTAGACGAATCGGTTTCAAAGATAAAATTTCTCGTAAAATAAAGGAGAAAATGATTCTGATGGTCAAAACGAGGAAATTACAACTCCTGGAGAGTTTCCCAACATGGCTAGTGAAAAATTTCCAGAAGAAATTCAAATACCTAAAAATGCTAATAATCATGAGATCTCAATTAATTATGACATGACTGGGGAAAGATGGGATCGATCGAAAATTAATGTCGACGATAACTTTGTCTATGCCACAACAATTGTTATTATGAATGACAATGAGGATCATGAGCCAAGGTCTGTAGAAGAATGCAGACGAAGAGATGACTGGCTAAAATGGAAAAATGCAATTTAGGCTGAATTGAATTTACTTGCTAAATGTAAAGTTTTTGGACCAGTGATACGCACACTAGAAAATGTGCAACCCGTTGGATATAAATGGGTTTTATGAGCAAAAGGAATGAAAAAAAATGAAATTGTGTGATATAAGGCACATCTTGTTGCACAAGGTTTTTCACAAAAAATTGGTATTGATTATGATGAAACGTATTCTCCTGTGGTGGATGCGACTACTTTTCGATATTTGCTTAGTCTGACATCATGTGAAAAAGTTGAAATGCATATCATGGATGTCGTTACTGCCTATTTATATGGTTCACTTGATAATGACATCTCTATGAAAATCCCTGAAGGATTTAAATTGCCTAAAAGGCATTAACATAGTTCTCAAGATCTTTACTCGATTAAACTATGTAGATCTCTTTATGGTTTGAAACAAGCTGGACGTATGTGGTATAATCGCCTCAGTGAATATTTGCTGAAAGAAGGCTATAAAAATGATCTGGTATGTCCATGCGTTTTTATAAAGAGATCTAATTCAGGATTTGTCATTATTGCTGTTTATGTTGATGATTTAAATCTTATTGGGACTCTTGAAGAGCTCCAGAAAGCTATTGATTGTTTAAAGACAGAATTTGAAATGAAAGATCTTGGAAAGACAAAATTTTGTCTTGGTTTGCAAACTGAACATTTGGAAAATAGTATCTTTCTACATCAGTCAGCTTATATAGTTAAACTGCTTAAAAAGTTTTATATGGATAAAGCACACCCCTTGAGCACACCTGGTTGTAAGGTCACTTGATGTGTATAAAGATCCTTTCTGATTGTGTGAAAGTGATGAAGAACTACTTGGTCCAGAAGTACCATATCTTAGTGCTATTGGAGCATTAATGTATCTTGCTAATTATACACGACCAGATATATCATTTGTTGTAAATCTACTAGCAAGATATAGTTCTTCACCTACACGAAGGCATTGGAATGGTGTTAAACATATATTTCGTTACCTTCAAGGTACAATTAATAATGGTCTTTATTATTCTAAAACACTCAAGTCTGATTTTATAGGTTACGCAGATGTTGGATATCTATCAGATCCCCATAATACCCGGTCACAAACGGGTTATGTTTTCAAATGTGGTAGTACTGCTATTTCTTGGCGTTCTATGAAGCAAACTATAACAGCCACTTCTTCTAATCATGTTGAAATATTGGCCTTCCATGAAGCAAGTCGGGAGTGTTTTTGGTTAAGATCTATGACTCACGATATTCGAAAGTCATATGGTTTGCATTTGGACAAGGAAGCTCCTACTATTTTATTTGAAGATAATGCTGCATGTATTGCTCAATTGAAGGAGGGATATATCAAAGGTGACAAAACAAAACACATCTCTCCAAAGTTCTTCTTCACACATGATCTCTAAAAGAATCGTGATATTAGTGTTCAACAGATTCGTTCAAGTGATAATCTGGTAGATTTATTTACAAAGTCACTACCGACTTCAACATTTGAAAAGCTTGTTCATAGGATTGGATTGCGTCGACTGAAAGATATCCAATAATATGCTCAAAAGGGGGAGTAATCATACACTGTACTCTTTTTCCCTTAGCCAAGGTTTTTTTCCCACTGGGTTTTTCCTGGCAAGGTTTTTAATGAGGCAGTGTCACATTTTAATGTACTCTTTTTCCTTCACTAGGTTTTTATCCCACTAGGTTTTTCCTAACAATGTTTTAATGAGGCATTTTTCTCAAAGACGGACATCCAAGGGGAAGTGTTATGAATCATGCAAATTGTGGATGTCCATCTATATTCCTCCACTTGCCCATGATTATTTGTCTTGAAGACATGTAACTCCCACTATCTTATAACCCTATGATTATTTGTCTTGAAGATATATAACTTCCACTACCTTATAACCCATGTAACACCCCACATTGTAACTTATGTAATACCCACCTTGTAACTTTTGTAACACCTCTAATTGATGTACATTATATAACCTACATTTAGGTTCTTGTAATCTACAATTTATGTGTAGGATGAACCCTAAACCTATATAAATAGAGGTTTAGTGAAGGTATGGGGTGATGAGAAAAAGATAGAAAATTTTCACTACAATTTGTGTTCTTTACATTTTTTCACTATTATTCTATTTATTAGTTTACTACATTATAGAATAGAAGAAGTAATACTACTTTGTAGTATTTTCATAACAAAGTTCTAAATTTTTATCTTTGTCATTTCTAAAAATGATTATCATTAACTCCATTCTTTATTAATTTAAAATAAATTTTAAAGTATTATTATTAATTTAGAGATTATATTTTGATAGACAAACAATATTTAGAAAGTTAAAAAAAGAAAAAGTAGAGTATTAAAACATATCAGTATTAGATATGTTTACCTACTATAATAGGTTACGCAAATATATGGTTTCTATGTATTTTATGTTATGATAACATTGAAATGATACTCTTTTATTGCATATCAGATAATTGGATGGTTCAATTAAATTGAGTGAAGGAACCGCAAAAAGTTTCCCTAATGAATATTAGCAGGTTTTGCTTTAAAAAAAATTTGTAAAAATTGATGTTTGCATCTCTAAAGTTGACCCCTAAATTGATGTTTGCATCTATCCAATACATATTTAATCGCTAGTATTTAACCACATTTTCAATTTCAAAATTGCCAAGCTGTGAAGCGCATTGGGTAAGAATGATTATGCATTGTACAACAAACGACTTCCAAATATATACTTCATTTGTTCCAAGAAAAAAAGTTCCTTCAAAAATTTTGTTTGTTTCTAACAAAAGTCTATTTTTAATGTGAAATTCTTGTATTACTTTACTAATAATGACAATATATAAACTAAATTAAAAAAAGAATAAAACTATAAAATTATACTTTTAATGATGTTACTAAGTGTGTTTTACTAAATTAAAAGTGAATTTTTTTTTTTGTTAAAAACAAACAGAGTATATTTACGTATTTTTCCAAAATTCAAAATTATTTAGCCTCCACTAGTTTTAATAATAAAAAAAATATATAGTACTAGGCTTGTGGCCCTTGTGAGCCATTTTTATGAGAAAATATTTCATACATCCGTTGCATCACGTAAAATTATGCAGTCAGATATAATTAAGAGGGACATTCTATAAATTAGGGAGGACAACCCCTATACATAATATGGGTGAAAAATTTATATGATTAGCTTGCTGTATTAAAAATAAAGATGCAATAGATGTATACAATATATTTTTTAATTTTTATATTAAAACAATATAAAGAGATACAACCTCCCCTATTTAACTTTCTTTATTTTATACTCCATCTATTTCAAAAAAATAAAATTTTTAATAAATTTTCCAAATATTCATACTAATATTAACTATACTTCATTAAGTATATTGTAATTTGTAATTCAAAAAAGTTATATCCATCCAAAAGTGAACTGTTTATATATATATATAAACAATTAGTCAAATGCAAAAGTTTTTTTTGTTTTTGTTCCCCAATGGACTTCTCTTCATTAGATGGCTTCGCTTTCCGATTTTCCTGTAGAGCTAGAACTTAGAACAATTAGCATTTCAAAAGATAATTATTTATTTATTTACCTAATATTAGAGAGACAATACATAGAAACCCAATTAGAGTGGCCTAATAACTAGTTGAAATTTAACTTGAAACTAAAATTTAAAATTAATTGGTTTTCACTCCCTATTTTATGCTTTAATTCTTATTCTTTTTCTAACGTGGGACACAGTATATATAAACTCAAACAATCTTTTCCTTTACAGTTATACTACCACATCAATAAAACAAATACTTTGCCTGAATCCCAGTTCTTATTTTACCAAACTCATCTCTTTACCATGGATCTATTTAATGCTTGTGCAAGTCATGACTCACTTATTCACAAGTCCTTACTAAATCCTCATCCAACTAGAATAGGAATTACTTATTTTAATTAGTTTAATTTTGATACAACTTACTGGGAAGATAACACATGGAGAGGCCAACAATAGCTTTTTAATAAGTAGTTAGAGCCTAGCTAACATGAACCAAAAAACTTAAACGGTCTTGGGTCCTTCTAACACTCTATTTCTTTTTTCTTTTTTCTTTTTACTTTTTCTAATGTGAGACCGTGTTAATAAACTGAACACAAAAAAGGTTGAAAGAAGCCATGAAAAACTTAAACCTGAAAAGAATGTGACAGTATCATAATTATTAAATGGGAAAAAGAAGAGATTGAGGAAGAGTTTTCTTTCAAACTCAATTCAGAATTCTTCATCCATTAAGTTTATTCTTTATATAATTTAATAAATAATTTACATGTTTACATTTTTAATTATGCATATAACTATATTTTTGTACTAATATAATATAAGTTTACCTATTAAATTTTCCCATTAATGCAGTTTTCTAAACAACAAAAATTGGAAACTTCAACTTCTTAATACATTTTTCCAAATAGCTTCCCTTAGTGTTTACATTTTCATTTTATTACAAATATCTTATGAATACTTTCTCCTGAAATTTTTTAAGTTATTATTTTTTTCACTTCACAATATCCTATGAAAGTTTTTGTGGGTGAAAGCAAAATTAAATTAATCATCTTGAACTCAACAATTCGGGGAAAATAGCCTTAACCAACCCCTACTGGGTTTAGGTTAGTGTTGTTAGGGCTTGTCCAGTGAAAGCTATGCCTTTTCGAGTCACTACTTGTACTGTATTAATTTAGGAATTCCCACATTAATATAATCCGTTTCTTTTGGACAAAAAAAGAAAAAGAAAAAAAAGAACTCAACAATTTCTTTCGATTTGTCAATGAGATTAGAACATTGCAACTTTCAATTTCTGTGATATAAAATTTCGTTTCTTCTCATATTATTTCATTATTTTATACATTTAATTAACTTGCACTTCATCTTTCATACTTAGCATAACTGAGCAACATGGACGGTTAGGTTAATTTTATGCCCCCACTGTAATGTACCCTTGGTTATGGGAAATTTCCAAAAATAGTAGCAGTTAAATTTTTTTTACCAAAATAGCAGGTCAAGGTAGTTTAACCAAGTGAAAAGACTTAAATGACCTTCTTCTTCATTTCATCGTTTCACTTCACTCACCGTTGTTTGAATTTTCTTATCCATTATTCTCCATTTCTTCATCGATTCAATATTCTATTTCACACAATCCATAATCGTCTGTATCAGTAGCATGTACGTGAGGAGGATCGGCGTCTTCAAGCAAAAAAGCTAACACCATAGAGAAGAAATCACAAAAAATTAATGAACTAGAATAAAACGGGCATTTTAATATTCATATTTGCTATATTGGGCATAAACCTGATAGAAATGCTGATTCTTTGCTCATTATAATTTATTTGATTATGGATTTCAGAAAAAATGCAACAAGTTAGAGTTTTGTCGAGCACATGTCGAACACATGAATTATGTCGAGCACATGTCAAATTCACGTAGAATTTGGCATGAATTTGACGTCTAATTCATGTCGAATTCATATCAAATTTGACGTCTAATTCATGCCGAATTCATGTCAAATTTGACGTCTAATTCATGTCAAATTCATGTCCAATTCATGTCAAATTCATGTCCAATCATGTCAAATTTGACATCTAATTTATGTCAAATTCATGTCGAATTTGACGTTGAATTCATGTCAAATTCAATGTAAATTTGACATGTGCTCGACATAATTCATGTGTTCGACATGTGCTCGACAAAACTCTATCTTGTCATATTTTTTTCAAAATTCATAATCAAATAAATTATAATTAACAAAGAAACACATTTCTGTAAAGTTTATGCCTAATATAACAAATTCTAAGATTAAAATGCCGGATATATTCTAGTTCGTCGATTTTTTGCGATTTATTCTCTATGGCGTTAGCTTTTTTGCTTGAAGACACCGATTTTCCTCACGTACGTGCTATTAATACAGACGATTATGGATTGTGTGAAATATGATATTGAATTGATAAAAAAATGAAAAAGAATAGGTAAAAAAATTTGAACAGCAACAGTAAAGTGAAGTGAAACGATCAAATGAAAAAAAAAAGGCCATTTAAGTTTTTTCACTGGGTTAAACTATATTGACATGATATTTTGGTGAGAAATTTTTAATTGCTGCTATTTTTGCAAAACACTAATGAAAAGGTGCTATTTTTGCAAATTTCCCCTTGGTTATTGTAAGCAAGAATAGTGATAGGGAGTCCACGCTGAAAGTCCGGAGCCCTCAACAATACACAGTGGTCTTTCCTGAAAAATAAATGACTAGATAAAAGTTAGAGTGCGTGACAAAATTATTGAAGATTTTGCAACGTGTAGCTATAATAAAATAGGAAATACTATTCTCTATAGTAAAAGTGAAGTACAAAAACTTTAAATGGTATAAAATGCGATTACTGTTCTTTGTTCTCTGTATTTTATTTACTAATACACCTTTATGCGTATTCTTTTCTCTGTATTTGTTCTCTTTCTTTTCTCTGTATTCCATTTAATAAATATTCAGTAATTCTTACAATATTTATATACCTTAACGAGCAACATACATGAATATGAAATGTTTTGGTCGGAAATAATTATACGTAAACATCTACCCAATGAACCCAATGATTCATAACAGAAAGGATTGCCTGTGAAAGTTTCTATTTGATTATTTTTGTGTGCCTCAAATAATTATACCTCTTATATTTCTTGGATAATTTTTGAATGTGACGGTCGGAATTAAGGCTATCCGTAAACGAATCTCAGAATATTCCGCTAAACAAGCTAAGCCCTTAGCAAATTTTTTACTCTCACTACAAATAAATAAGAGTAAACAATATAACCGCTTAAAATTTCCACAATCCGAAAGAAAATTTTAACATTTAATTTTGCAAGCCAGGGGTTTTCTGTCTCTTCACCCAAAGATGGAACGCAGGCCCAGCAGAATTCTTGGCGTTTGCCTTGCTGCAGTTTTCTTGTGCTCTTTAATGCACGTTGGAAATGGGCAAGGTGCAGCCGCAGAAAACCATGCAAACAAGGCAATATCCTATGCTGACTTCCAAAAACCCAGCCTTACTCGTCGACCGGTTCGATACCTCGCAGACTGTGATCCTAAAGACCCGACATGTCGAAAACCAGTGAATGAATACCGTAGAGGTTGTAGTGCTATCACCCGTTGCCGACAAGGTGATTGAAGGCCATATCTGGTGGCTGAATCCCATCCCATCAAGCTCTTAATTTTACTTCTTGTTTTTTAGTCATGGGAGGGAAAGGGTTAGGCTGTTTCATGTAACGGGTGTGGTTCACAATGAACAAAATGTCATTTTGTTCTCTGCTTATCCGTATTTAAATGAAAGGTTAAATGAATTCTTCTATCTATGTGGTCACCGCATGTATTGGTCTCAAAATACTAAAAACAAATACTAAGGCTTGAATTATCCAAAACACACACAAGACCGAATGACTTTTTCTTAACTAAAAAGAATTGGGTTCAGCCAAAGCCCTATAGCTAGAAAACTTCGGTCAAACAATGCAATTAAAGACAAAACAACTTCAAAGTAACAAAAGGACAAAATAGCAAAACAATTGAGGCAACCAAAAAAAATTGATCAAACAGTAATGTTTTCAAAACAGGAGTCTTCTGAAGTGTGGCAATCTTTTTAACAATAGCAGACTTATTTTCCTATCTCATAAAAGTTTTTGACGATATATCCTATTTATAAAATTTAATAAAACCTAAATCTAGTAAAAATAAACTATTCAATTATCAAAAAAAAAAAAAAAGAAGAAGAAGAAGTAAAATCAAAATCAAATCAAATAAAAAAATTAGTTTAATTCTATTATATTATTTCCCTTAAACTAAGTTTGCAAAATTCACCATGCCAATTTTTTTCTTCAATTTTACAAATGTTTCTATGTTCAATGTCTTTGCAAAAATATTAGCCACTTGATCTGTAGTTTTTCAGTAATCATTGACAATTTGTTTTTTTTTTTTAAACCAATTCATAAATGAAGTTAAATCTTATGTCAATATACATACTTGACTATGAGACACCTTTTTTTTTTTTTTTGGTCAACTTTATATTAGAAATACTGTCACATAACATTGCAATTGCACCATCTTGCTTATGCTGAAAAAAGCCAAGTATCCTCTTGCACCGTACTACATATATAGGTAGCACCATTAGTTGTTGCAATATATTATACCTTTGCTTTAGACAATGCAATAATTGATTGTTCCTTTGAACTCTAACAAAAAACATTAGAACCAGTAAAGAAAGAATAACCAGAAGTAATTTTTCTCTAACTAATATATCCTGTCCAACCACTATTAGTGAATCCAAAAAGATCTACCAGATAACCTTTTGTATAAAAAATACCAGCACTTGGAGTACCTTTGATATACCTCAAAATTCTTTTAGTTTTTGCAAATGAGACCGCCATAATTTTTTCATAAAACTACTAATCAAACTAACATGAAAATTAATATCATGTCTTGTAACAATCAAATATCTCAATCTCCATACCAAATGTTTAAAATAAGTAGGATCCACAAAATTTCTAACCCCACTTTGGCCAAAGGCAATTGTTTTTTAACTAGTGTCAACATTATTTTAGCACCATCCAAAACGTCAACAGCATATTTCTTCAGGTACATAAAAATGTGTTAATCAGTATGTGAAACCTTAATGCCAAGAAAGTAAGATATAAAATCTATGTATACCATCTCAATCCATCGAATTATACACTCCTTGAATTTTGCAATGTCTTTGGTATAATTAATTTTCTATAAAAATAAGATCATCTACATGCAAACACATGATAATAACTGCACCAAGAGTAGAAAACTTTACATGTAAAACATAACCAAAAGGATAGCGTTGAAAGCCACTATCAACAAACAAACAATGAATGTGGGTATACTACATTCTTAGAGCTTGCTTTAAGCCATCAAGAACTCTCTTCAACTGATACATCTAATTTTCTTGGCCATTCTTCACAATTCCTTTAGGTTACTTAACATACACTTATTCCTTAGGTATTCCATTAAAAAGTGCAAACTTTATATCCATTAGATTAGTTTTCAATTATTTTGAGTAGCTAAAGAAATAGTCAAATGAATAGTATCAAGCTATGTTACAGCATAGCTACCTAATAATAATAAATGCTAGGCTTTTGCTTGTGATCTTAGCAACTAATCGTGCCTTGAATCAATCTATTTCTCCATTTGGTTTGTATTTCGTCTTGTAAACCACTTTACACCAATGGGTTTCTTGTCACTTGGAAGATTTGTGAGCTCCCAAGTATCATTCTTTTCAATGGCATGAATTTCATTAGCTATCATTGTCTTCTTCTAGTGATCCTCATGAATAGTGATAGCATGTATAAATTGTATATTTATTTGGTCAATTCTTTTGTGTTTTAGTTAATTAAAATACTATATATGGATATTAATTGTTTTTATGATTGATGGTTAGGGTGGAGCATTTTTAAGAAAAAGTGAACAAAAGAGAAACTTTATTTCCTTTTTATTTTTCTGGAAAGAAACAAGCTGCAAAAAGGAAAGAAAATAGCCGAAGAAAACAAAAAAAGAAAAAGGCAAGTAGGCAGCTCAACAAGGAAACAAAAGGGCGGCTATAATTTGGTAACAAGAAACAAGAGGCAACATCCAAAAGAGGAAGAAAGGTTGAAGCAGCTGCACAAGGAAACGAAAAAAAAAAGAAACAAAGAAAGAAGGAAACAAAGAAAAAGAAACAAAATCAGCCGCAAGCTGCAAATTGGAGAAAAGAAAAAGGAAATAGAAAGAAAAGTGGGCAGCTGAATCTGCACAACAAGACAAAAGCCAAACAAGAAAAGGAAACAAGACAAAATCTGTACAATGAAAAATGGAAACAAAGAAAGTTGGGCGGCAATTGGAAAACAAAGGAAAAGAAATAGGAAACAACCGCGCCTATATGAAGAGGGAGTTTGGGGCCATTCATTCATTCATTCTTGGCTGGAGACAAACAAGCAGAGCATCAATTCATTCTGTCTTGGAGTGAGCAACGGCTGAAGAAGAGGAAAAACAAACGGCAGCTGCACCCTTGTATTTTTTCATGCTTTCTTCTATTATGTCTAGCTAAATTCTTATTTTCTAATCAAGATTAATTGAGGTTTGATTCCAACAATTGTGAGATTCTAGTAATTCTATTATTGCTTTTATTCTTGGGTATTTATATACTTTCTATGCTTCATTATATAATTGGATTGAATTATTAGGCAAGAGGTCTATTATTTGATAGTTGAATTCAGTAGATAGTCATTTAGAATAATTAATCATTGGTTAATTGTTCTAATTCAAGTGATAAATAACAACTTCGAAAGGTAATCAACCCCTTAGATTGTATGTTATGAAAATATATATTCTAGCTTAAATAAACAAGGCGTTTCCGGGTATACTAGTTAGTAATTGGGTCTTTTTGAATCTTAATGCAATTAATAGACATAATTCATAGGATAGATCTGAATATTGTGTTTGTAAATTAGAGATTGGTTGTTAGAGGACGGATCTTCAACAACTATAACCAATTTATTCAAGATAAAAGAACCTATCTTTTAAATCAATGATCAATTCAAGGAATCAATACCGAAATTAATTCTTGATTGGAAACTTCTCCTTATTAATTTTTCCTCATATTTTTAGTTAGTTATTTAATTTTTTTGGTTGTTTTAATTATTTTTGCTTAGTTTCATAATACAAAAAAACCCCCTCTTTTATTTTATTTTGTTTAAGGAGTAAATCTAACCAATCTCTGTGGATTCGACCCTGTCACTGCTATCTACAAAACTTAGCTCGGAGAAGGATTATTTTTGGTGGTTTCGACACCCATCAAATAGCATCATTAAAGCTAACAGGTCACAACCTACCAAAATGGCAAAATTAACAACATCTTCCTTAGATAAATCGAAAGAGTGACCATCAACAATATAATCCTACAAGGAAGCTAGTCAAAGACTTTATCTTTGTCGGCAACTAGATTGAACAAGAATAGGCGAAGTGGTAACATGCTACTATTTAGATACTTTTGGTTGATTAATGTCATCATCTACACCATCATCGAAATATGTATGTTTTGGAGAATGACTCACTATAGAATTGAATTCCTTTTCTAATTAGTCCTAGCACAACAAGAAATTTGGCTTTTAGTGATGGAATACCTGGTGACAAAAAAAAAAAATCTCATCACTAAATATCCCCTTTAGTGACAAAAAATTTGGTCGTCAACAATTTTTTGTCTACTCCCAAACTTTAGTGATGAGTCACCGGAAGTCGTCACTAAAGAGTGTGGCGGGAAGCTTTCCAGCCAAAATGGTCACAATTAGTGACGAGAAATTGGTGACGACATTCATTTTCGTCACTAAAATCATAAAATTTATTCATTAGTGACGAAATTTTTGTCGTCACCAATTTTAATGCCTTTTAGTGATGATATTCTTTGTCGTTACCAATTTGAATGCCTTTTAGTGACGAATTTTTTTCGTTACTAATTTCTTCTCACATATGTAACTTATACTACTTATATATGATTTTTAATTAAATTCTTAATTATATGAATATATGTGAAATATCATTAATTCAAAAATAGAAATTTTTTTAGTGTATTAGAAAAATGAATTTTCTGGTGCAAAGAAAAATTTAATTAGTAAAATAGGCACAATAAAAATGAAAATAGTTATAATCTTTTAATCCATATTTTTATTCATATATAGTTTCAATGTGTAATATTATTAAATATGAAGATATGAAATATTTATTTTAGGTCAAGCTCGACCTAGTGCTCAACCTTTACTGCTCGACGAAATACTGCTTGACCTTTAAGGTCTAGCACAAGGTCAAACTTGACCTTGTGCTAAACCTTTTAGGTCAAATTTAACTTAGTGCTCGACCTTTTACTACTCGACCTAAAAGAGTGTTTTTAGACGTGATGTTTCTCATCTTTTATAAATAGATGATTATTTAGGTCTTTTCATTTGGTGAAACTACATTGATCTACTAGTTTTGTAAAAAAAATTATACAGCTGCTAGTTTCGTAAAGTCAACAAAAAAAGTGCTATTTTGCCATTAATCCCATATAATTTGGGATTGATTGGCCACTATTTATATAATGATTGGACTTGTTGTGCTAAGGATCATGATTGGGTTATGTATTGGGCCAAATTTAATTTTTTAAATTTATGACTCTTAATTTCTAATAATTACACTAAGACACCATAATATATGTGAAATTGCCTATATTATTTTACTTGAAGCATAGAGTCTTTTTTTTAGATACACTATCAATTAATTATGATTGGATTTCCTTGGCTAAGACATGTTGATTGGACTAAACATATTTTTCCTTAAGCCAAACTTAGCTTATTTATATTATTGCTCTTAATTTCTAATAATTATACTAAGACACCCTAATAGTTGTAATCTTTTAATTTATATCTCTATATATAAAGTTTTAGTGTATAATATTATTAAATATCGATATATAAAATATTTGTTTTGGTGTGTAATAAAATTAAATGTTACAAATTTTAGTAAGAAAATATGTATTGAGCTATATAATTAGGGATGGATTAAATAAAATATTTTGGCCAAAATTGATTGGCCACAACTTATATAATGATTGGATTTGTTGGGTTAAGGATCATGATTGGATTATGTAATTTATCTATTGGGCCAAGCTTAAATTTTTAAATTTATGACTCTTAATTTTTAATAATCACGCTAAGACACCCTAATACACATGAATTTGCCTATATTATTTTACTTCAAGTATAGAATTTTTTTTTAGATACACTATCAATTAATTATGATGATTATCCCTTGGCTAAGACATGTTGATTTGACTAAGCATATTTTTTCTTAAGCCAAATTTAACTTACTGATATTTTTTGCTTTTAATTTCTAATAATTATACTAGGACACCCTAATATTTTGTTTGTTTATATAATTGTATTTAAATCACACATTCTTTTAGTATTACAATACAGTATTAATTAGTAGTAATTAGTTTATTTGGTTAAGAATAACAATTGAACTAAGTATATTCTTTATTGTATATCAATACACCCTTTAAT
Organism: Gynochthodes officinalis; assembly: GCA_020080225.1. Taxonomy (NCBI): domain Eukaryota; kingdom Viridiplantae; phylum Streptophyta; class Magnoliopsida; order Gentianales; family Rubiaceae; genus Gynochthodes; species Gynochthodes officinalis. The sequence goes on from CM034617.1 coordinate 27,414,962, forward strand.
GTATTGTATCTCGTTAAGGGTATTCTCAACATTTTGTTAAAAAATCAATTTTGACTTTTGAAATTAGACTTTTTTTAGGACAAAAACTTATTTCAAAACTGAACATTTTTTTTGTTGGACAAAGGGAGTTTATATATATAGTTAGGACTAAAATTTATAATATAAGTAGTTAATACATATGTATAATAGTTATGTAGTTATAGTAAAAGTAATTATTACAAAACATAAGTAGTTTAGTGTATATATACACATACTTTTAATATACATAATTTCTTCAATATCAGCATAAAAATGTAAATATTATTTTTTTTGTCTAAATTATTTCAAACAAAATTTCATTTTAGTCATTTAATAACTAATTAACATTTCAAATTTTAAAATTAAAAAATTCAAATCAAAATTTTATTAAACCAACTTAGCATTATAGAGTAAATAATTAATTATTGATTAAAAAATAAAATTTTTACTAATTAATAATTAAATAAAAAGTTTGAATGTTTAAAAAAATAAAGGGGGAAAATGAATTTGAATAGAAGGGAAAAGCCAGATGTGTCAAAATATTTGACTAATTTTATTTTTTTTGTCTTTCCATTTTCAACTTTCCCATTTCCAAAACCCATTTAGCCGCCATTTCCAAAATCACCGCCACAATAAATCTCTCTTCCTTCTCCCTCCACCACCATCACCCCATCACCACCCGCCTCTCTACCCAAAACCCACTATCTCATTTTCCCTTATTAAAGAAGCGGAATTGCTGCTCTTTGGTTGCCGACTCCAGTTAGATCCACTTCCAGTACAGCCGAAGTAGTCCTCAAGTCCATAGGTTGTCTTTTTTGCCGGTTATGGGTTGTCCTTTTCGGATTCGGTCGGTTCTCCCAATTTCTTGCTGCTTTCTCCTCGGCCATCCCCCTATTTTGTCAGATCTGAAAATCGCCATAGTTGAGCTTAGAAAGTCAGAACCCATTGCCGCTGCCACCATCACTGATTTCCTTTAGTTGCTTGGTATATCTTCTACTTGTGTAAAAGCATGAGTTGACCGGGAATGATCCGGTTTATGGATGGTTCTCAGTCAACTAGGCCTTAGGTGCTGCGCCTCCTTAGTGTTCAACCAAATTGATAGTGAGGAATGTAGCTTTCAAGGCAACAGAGAAAGATCTTAGACAATTATTTAGTCCATTTGGCCAGGTAATTATTAATCATTGCCTTTATTCTAACTAATGAATTTATGAGGTGTGCAATTTTATTGTTGAATTGCGATTTTGACATTACTTGTGAAAAGGGGAATTGGATGCAAAATGGAGGTGAAAGGCTTTGAGTAATGTGATATTGTTGTATTATGTGACTTGACATTTGTACTTGTATGGTTCAAAATTCAACGGGCCTTCTCTATTTCTTTTTTCTTATATTTGAGATAATTCTCTCGCTGATATGTGGAAACATCTTATTAAACCAGGTAAAAAGTTTGAGATTGCCAATGTGATTTGGGAACCATAGAGGTTTTGCTTTTGTGGAATATGTTACAAAGCAAGAAGCAAAGAATGCCTTTGAAGCTCTTTCCAACACACATCTTTATGGTCACCATCTGGTAGGTCGCTGGAATCATATAGAACATGCATTTTATGCCCCGTATTTGTTCAAATTATATGATTTTCCTTTTCATAGTTAGGTTTTAGAGAAAGCAAAAGAAGGTGAAAGCTTAGAGGAATTGTGGGCTCGGATAGCTACTCAATTTGATGAGCAAGGTTCAACTAAATTATCAAACAAAAGGAAGCACATGGCAGTATTAGATGAAGGCAGTCTTAGGTTTGAGCGAATAGTAGATTAGCGAGGGGTCCTGATGCTTTTGCTTCTGTACATTTGGAAACCAACTCAAACTCTACACTTATTTGTGTTCTCGACTTCTCGATGTGTGGTGTGGCTCCATTTTTCTAGGTTGGCAGCCTTGATTTTGCATGTGCTATGCTATCTATGAAGCTACACACTGGAAGAATATAGATAGAAAATGGGATGGGGAAGGAAACACAAAAAATGAAATAAATATTTTATTTTTTAAAAAGAATTAAATAAATATTGAATTGGACTGAACTTGAAGTGGATGTCGACTGATTTTTCAGGTTTTTTTTTTTTTTTGGTTTTTTTCTAGACTGAACTGGCCTGAAGCATGTCGCTATGTGTCTTTCTGGTTAATTTTCTGATTGTGTCTAGATTGATTTTATGGTTTTTCCCTAGTTTTTTTCTAATTTTTCTAGACTAAAATATTGCGACTGATTTCTTGATTTTGTTCTGATTTTTTCTTGATCGAAGTAGAATGACTGAATGAGACTAATTTTTGGGTGTTTTCTGGATTGAATTGGACTGAACTCACTGAAGTAGATGGCAACTGATTTTTCTAGCTTTTCTGGATTGGATTGGCTTGAAGCATTTGGCTATTTCTGCACTGAATCTTTAATTATTTTTGGGTTTTTTTTGGACTGGATTGGCTTGTAGCATTTGGCTTTTTCTGGTTGTTTCTAGATTGTTTTGGTTTTTTTTGGTTGTTTCTGGACTGAGCTAAATTGGCAAAGTGTTGTGACTGATTTTTTTGGTCTTTTTTCTGATATTTTCTTGGCTAAACTGGACTGCAATAGAATGCGACAAACGCTTTCAGTTTTTCTGGATTGAATTGAGTATTGGACTAAAGTAGATGCCGACAGATTTTTCTAGTTTTTTTCTGGATTGAATTGGCCTGAAGCATTTATCTATGTGTTTTTAGTGTTCATTTTCTGGTTGTATGAGTGTTTTGTTTTTCTGGCTCATTTTGTGGTTTTTCTAGATGGATTTTGGGGTGTTTTTTCCTAGTTTTTCTGGATTGAAGTGTTGTGAGTTGTGACTTATTTTTGGTTATGTTTTTTGATTTTTCTAGATAGAAGTAGAATGCGATGAGTTTTCCTGGACTGAAAGTTCTGGACCAAAGTAGATTGCGGTTTATGAGTATGATCTTCAATTTGTGGTTTTGTATTATGTCACGTGATAGATTGCGTGGTCATTTCCGTTAAATGTGATTGGTGGAAAATGTAGTATGATGATTATCATTGATTACAATGAATTGCACTATGTCATGAGATGTATAGTTATGGGGTGTTGTTTCCGTAGCTAGTCATATTTGCAATTGGATTGGATTGAATTTATAACATTGAGTGCTTTTTCTTTTCTTGTCACAGTGACACAACCACCATCACATATAGCCAAGCATCCATAGATTGAAGGCATCACCAAATGGTCTATTGGTTGGTGTTGTCAAGGTCTAAGTCATTCCTTTTGCCTCTTTTCTTTTAGATTGCCAATGGAATTATCTGTACATTACTATTTTGTGAGGTGTAAGGTGTTTGGATAATGTTTTATTCTCATGGTACAACTAGGATATTTGACTTTAATTTTCTTGTATGTTGGGAAAGTAAAATGTTGTCTTTTGCAATGCACAAGTTTATCTTTCGTGCATTTCTTCATATAGGTTGTGAATGTTGAATGATTAGTATGATTGTTTTCATTACATTTTCGACATCAATGATGTTTGTATTATAAGGATAAATAATGTGATGATCAATATAGTGATGTTATTGGTGATAAGATATTAAAATATACCACATTACATTTTTGGTTAAAATTGTCATTAATAGCACTATTTAGTTGCAAATTTTTTTCATCACTAATTTCATTTGCCAACAAACTTTTGGTGTCGAACTTTTTTTATCACTAATGAAAAGCGCGTCAAATTTTTTTCGTCCCAAATTGCATTTGCTAACAAACTTTTGGTGACAAACATTTTTTCGTCATTAACCATTTGGTGACGACAAAAAATATCTTCACTAGTTCGTTCAGAGGGGAGTTGACCGAGGTACCTTTTAGTGACGATTTTTTTTTCCGTCACTAAAATCATCATATTTACCTGCTTACCGAAATGATTTCAGTGACAACATTTTTCCGTCACTAAATTCGTCACTAATCTTGCGCAATTAGTGACGACTTTTTCCCCTTTTTGGTGACAACTTTTTTTCGTCACTAATTTTCGTCACATCCTCATTTCGTCACTAAAGCCACCCATTTAGTGACGACATTTTTTTGTGTCACCTAAACCCTTTAGTGACAAAGCATTAGTGACGACTGAATGATGAACCATTTTTTTCGTCACTAAATGGTTTTGGTGATGAAAAAGTGCCTTTTAGTGACGAAATTCCTGTTGTCACTAAAGCCAATTTTTCTTGTAGTGACTCCATAGGCCCACTCTTAATTTCCTTTTTAATGAGAATGATTAGTTTTTTCCAAATTCTATCTAACCTTCCTGTTTGTGTTTAGATCACTCAAGGCTCCATTTGGATAGATCATTTTTATTCTCAAATAGAAAAAAAAATAGGTCCTTTTATCAAATAAAAACATCACACTCCAAACAAATTTTTATTTCAAAATTTAAAATTAAAATTTTTCCACTCAAATTCCTCTCACATAATTTGAAAAAATTTTCCCTCATTTTTTCCTCTAAAATACTTTTTCTATCAAAAAATTCTCATCAAAATTTTCACACATTCCAATACAAATTTTCTCACATATATCACACTCCAAATGGAGCCTTAGAATCTTAGGTTTTAATGAGGGCTATCTTATGGAACACTCTAACTAATTTTGAATTCTGATAATGGACAATATTTATGGGACGACTAAAAGCTGAAATCTAGCAAAATGAAATTGGATGGGTCGGTTAGGAACTTTTGCAACTGTTTTGCATTTTGTTTGCTGTATGACAGCTCATCCATTTTGTTCTTGAAATGCTGTGTTTGAATTTGGAACAACATTAGTGGAGTTTAGGCTGTTTCGGGCTTGAAATCCATATTAGTGGAACTATATTAGGAAAAAGACTTGAAATGTTTTCTGGAATTGTTTCAGGCTTACAATTTATCGACATGCGTTTTGGCAAATTTTATCTAAAGGGAAAGTGAGGGTGAGGGATACAATATTTTTTGAATTTGAAATTCTGATTCTTCACATCCAAGATTAAAGATGGACTTTTTTCTAATTTTGTGGATTAAAAACTTAGCCATTTTTGTCGTCATGCACCTTACATGGATTTATTTGATGCTGTAACTTGGTGCTTTAGTCTTGTGTTTTGACAATATTTTCTCATCTATTATTTTCTGGAAGAAAAAAAAGTAAGATTCTTCATTTTGGTAAATGTTTGTGATGATGAAAGAGTTGTCATACATTTTCCTAGTTTGAAACTTCGTATGCATGAAAACAAGCAATGTATAAGATAATACAGGAGTAACTTTGTCATAGGACAATGGAAAAGATTGTATCCCTATTGATTGTATCCTAAGGGGGTGCTTCGTGTGGGGATATGGGAATGGCGATATGGATTTGATAGTGATTGAGGGTGGTTGGTTAAAGGGAATGGAATTTCCTAACTCACTTGAAAAGACATTTCATTTTCCCATATGGGGTACTGCTCATACCCCCCAATATTGGGGAGTTTGGAAGTTAGGGGTATGAGTTTGCTAACAATCTTTTTAATTAATTATTATAAATAATTAATACTACTTAATTAATTAATTAATTAATTAATATAAATTAATTTATTATTAACTTATTATTATTAAAAGTAATAATAAATTAATTAATAAAGATTAATTAATTAATCATTCATTTACTTAATATTATTAATTAATTAATTAATTAATAATTAATTAATCTCATTTTATTAATAGTAATTATTATAATTAGTGTATAATTAATTTATAAATATTTAATTGATATTTTATTAATAGTAATTATTATAATTAGTGTAAAATTAATTTATAAATATTTAATTGATAATATTAATTAATTACTAATTATTACTAACTAATTAAGTAGCTAATACTAATGGATTAATTCATATTAGTTATTATAATTAATACTAATTAATTAACTAATACTAATTAAGTAATTAATATTAATTATTATAATTAATATAAATTAATTTATTATTAAATTATTATTGTTAAGTAATAATAAGTTAATAAGAAATTAATTTAATTAATCATTCATTTACTTATAATTAATATGAATTAATCTCATTTACTAATATTAATTGTTACAATTAATATTAATTAATTACTTAAGATTAATTTAATTAATAATATTTTTATTAATAATTAATTAATTTAATATTATAATAAATAATTAACTAATAATAACTAATTAATTAATACCTATTATTACAATTAATTTATAATCATTTTCATTCTCCAACACAAACCAACCACCATTATTAGTAATCAATCCCATTTTTCAATACAAACCAACCAACAGAATTATAATAAAAGACCCCATTATTATTTTCCACTACTATCATTTCCATTACCTTTCCCATTCTCTACTACGAGCTAGGTGCCCCCTTTAGTTATAAATTTTTTTAGTGGGTATTCAAATTAATTTTGCATCTCCATACATTGCAATGTGAGAAGGCTTGCATCCTCTTGATCATAACTAAGCCCATTTTTAGATTAAGAATAAAATTCTCACATTTGGCATAATGGCCTAACAATAATTTCCTATGGTAATTTGTGTTCCATTTAATTTTTTTTTCGAAACGATAGTAGATTAATAAAGTGGCACAAAGGCCAATGTACAGAGCCACAAGGGCTTAGAGTTTCGTGGCGCAGAATCAAGCACGCTTATAACCCACGAAAACAAAGGCCCGCAAAGGGGCAAAAAGCCCACGAGGGGCAAGAAAAAGAAAAATAAAGTAAACCCGCACGAGACGGGAAGCTAAACCCGCATTGGACGGGAAGGGGTGACAACCTAGAGGACCTAAGCTCAACCGAATTTAAACCCGCACAAGACGGGAAGGGTAGAGGACTTGGGCAACCTAGGAACTACCCACAAGTACAAAAATACAAAAGCTCGGTTATATCGGGGCGCTAATACTATACAAAATTGATGCGACGCATCTCAATGAGCCCACAGCTAATGGCCTGAGATGAAAGAAACTAGAACTAAATCTCTAACTCTCGCCGCAAGTCGTGGCGTGAATCCAGGTTGCAGAGACCGCAGCAGCACCAAAAAAAAAAAAAAAAAAAACTCCATGAATAGTAAAAATACTGTTCCATTTAATCATAATACATAATTTGGTACTTCTCAAGTTTTCATTGTCTTGCTTATTCAAGTTTCCTATTTGATTTTTTTCATTATTTAGAAATTTTAGTCAAATATTTTGCTCCAAAAGAATGCAATGCAATTCTAGCTAGATGTCTTTTTAATAATTTTATTTTGTTGATTTTCTGGTTATTTCTCCCAAAAAAATTAAGAAAAGATTGACACGTTTTGTTGGTGATTTGCATGTTCATTTTGGTTATCCTTTTCTCGACTTGTTTTTGTCACTTGCTGGCGATATGGGTTTTGTTGAATGGATGATATGATATGTAGTAGTTTTTATTCTATTATTTATTATAGATGCATATTAGTAAATTTTAGTTGTCTGTGAAATTTTAATTTATATGTAATTGGTAAATTTAATTGTATTTGAAATTTCAATTTACATGTAATTTTTTAATATCCAAACAAAGAATTTGAAATTATAAATGAATTTCATGTGATTTAAATGATTTACCAAAAAGAAAAATTCAAATAATTTGAAATTCTAATATAATAAATTCAATTTTACATAATTATAATTTCAATTCAATTTTAATTCCAAGGTACCAAATGGAGCCTAGGATCTGTTTAGTTTCTAATTAGAATTAAAAATGGTTTGCATTTAAATATATTTTAAATAAATTTTAGTTTGGATTTTAAATTTTTTTTAATAATTTTTAAAAAATTATAAAATAAATATTATGAATTAGTTAAAATAAAAAAATTATAAAATCTAACTAAATACAATAAAAAAAATTAATTTTGAAACAATTCTAATTCTAACGAAAAACTAAACACAACCTAATACAATAGTTCCTTCCTTTCAAAAAAAAAAATTAAAATAAATTTCTATATTGTTCTCATTAATAATTATTTATGTATGCTCCATGCTTAAAATGTAAGGATAAGAAGCAGAACATATATATCGAATAGTATATTAAATATATTATATTTCATAATTAAAAAATCTATTTCATTTAAAGTTTTTTTGTTTTCTTTGTTGGGGGAAGGGGAGTGGGGTAGGTGGTGAAGAGGGAGTAATTTGCGAAATTGCTGAAATTCTTGTTTCTTTGCACTCCACAAAAGAGTCTACCTAAAATTTCACAACAATTTTATTTGCGATTTTCATAAATCAAATTTGGCTATGTTTGGATTGTATTCTAAATATAAAAAGGAATTTTTTTTCTCTCAAAACAAATAAAATATCCAAACACATTTTTATTTTAAATTTTAAATTTCAAAATTTGCTTCCCAAATTCTCCTTACATAATTTCAAAATTTTCCCCTCCAATAAAAATTTTATTCTTCCTCCAAAAAAAAATTTACTAAAATTTTTACACTTTCTAATACAAAAATTTTCAAATAAATCACAATCCAAACACAGTAAAAGCTGTACTTGTGGGTGTTTGGAGGCACTATCGGAACCAATTGTGGGGAACTGGGGATTACGAGTGTGGATTTGGCTAAAGGTTTGGCATATAGGAAACAGCCATTTTTCGGGTTAATGAAGTCAACTTCGGTGATACCCAATTTGTGGCTATGTTCGGTTTACATTTTTATTTGCAAAAAGTAAAAATTTTTTAATTATAAAAAAAAATTCAAATAACTTTTTATTTCAAATTTTAATATTTAAAATTTACAATTTAAAATTTAAATTTCCTCTAAAATTTTTCTCACATTATTTCAAAAAAAAATTCTTCCAATCTACTTTTTCATATCACTTTGTCTTTTTCAATTAACAAAGGCATACAGTCCAGTCAAGTTTGAATATTACTAATTTGTTGTACTGTATTTGATTTGATTTCATACATTTATTAGTACCCTTAACCTTTCCGTGTTTGGACCTTTCCTGTTGGCCTCATTAATTACAATTATATGTCATCGTAAAATATATTTGTAGTCGGTATTTAGTTAATCAGACGTGTATTCAATTTTTAAATTGATATTTATGATAATTAGATAATAAAGTTGTGATAAGATTTTTTAATAAAAAAATCATTAAAATATTTATTTTATGAGAGTTCCTGACCTATCTTTTATATATAAATAATGGCTGTATGACTTCATTTAATCCGTGTTTTTTTTTTTTTTGGTCTGATATGAATAAAAGAATGTAGTTTAGAAAATTTTCATAAACTTTAAAATAAATTTTTTTCTAATTATGTAATTCATTTTGCTGGTTGAAACCATAAAGAAGGGATCATAAGGTGTCTTTCAACAAAATTAAATACTTATGGCTGAAAGTAAACTTCAGTTGCTACAATTATATTTATAATTCAACATGTCATACATTTGAAAAAGTAAAATATATTCTCTACTAAGGAAATTATATACTTCATACATTTTTAATGTTGGTTCATGTTTCTTGCTGGATTTTCTTTTTTCTTTTTGTTTGGAAAGCTATTTAATATTTTCACCATTTTTTTTTAATTCTCAATTGTCATTGACAGTGCATGTGGCAATTTAAATATATTTTCCAGCAGCACAAACTCAGAATTGAAACAGAGAATCTCAAATTTATTTGCTATATTCAAATTGGGAGAAGTGATTTACTTATCTAGTGAGCTCCTGTTTCAAAGTCCTCCAGCAATGAGACTGCGTTTTGTTGTCGCTCAGTGAGGTAAGCAGGCATCGTTCTCCTTACGAAAAGCACAACCTGGACAAAGATAAAACCTGCAAGCGTCACATTCAAATGCCATTTTCCAATCCAGCCTCCTGCGGCAACCCTCACAATAGGATTTGTATTTTTCCTCGGGGACGTTTAAGAGAGTGAGGGTGATCATCCACGCGAAGGGTGCGCCCAAATTTCAAATTTCTGAACAAGCGAATCTGTGGAATGCACCAAACATGAGATGACATATCGTATTCCCGGCAATGATACATCCAACGATTGGGATTGATTTCTTCCTCACATAAAAAACAATAAAATTCATCTGGATGCTCAAAATACGGGGGATATATTAAGATGAGTAGGTGGTCATCCCATTTTTGCTTGGTTGAAGGAGGTAGTAAAGCACACTCATAGCACAAATTATAATGACAAATGTCACAACCAAACCCAAAACCTTTGAAGTAACAATAGCCACAACCACTGCATACGTTGCGAGTTGAAATTTCAGCCTGATTTGTGAGGAGGTGCTTATCATGAGCACTGTGTGCAACAGTTTTGGTCAAAGTAACACTAGCACACTTGATGCAAAAAGCCAAGTGACATGGTTTGCATCCATAAAGGAGTCCGTTACAATTCCTCCAACAGGCATCGCAACAGAAACCACCACAACCTTTTTAATTTTTTCCCAAGGAAGAAAGGGTGCTTGGGATGGTTCAAAATTTTTATTTCATTCGGAAGTTCGAAACAAGTCGCATAAATGAAGTAACGGCAATCAACACAACTATAGTGGGGATCAGAATTTGAGATAGGCTCGATGCAGCAGTCAAAAATTACTTCTTTCCCAATCATCGTTTCATTTTGGATTTGCAAATTATTAGAAAGAGTAAGTGGATGCTCGTGACTGGAATGTGATGTTATTTCTTCAATCTGCATCTTGTTTTCATTTCCCGCGAGAAGAGAAAGCGTGATCATTTCTTGAGCTGCTTGAGCGGATGGTAGTTCGATCCAATTTTGTTCTCCATCTCCAGCATAGTACCATGTCAAAACATTCAAGGATACTATATCATTTAGTTTGAAGGGAGTACAAGCAAAAAAAAAAAAAAAATTCGCTGAAGTATTATTCTAGGATGTTGTTTTGACAAAATTTTCAAGATCAATTGGAAATTTGAACACGATAACTAACAATTAAAGAAAAGGAAAAACACAAAAAAGATGGGTGGAGTACTTACGAGATAGGTTTGTTAATGCCGTGAGTTGATTTGGTATTGGGAGAAACCAAACATTTAAGATGGATGAAGTATCTGCACGGACCACAAAAATAGCACCAATGATTTCGATAAATGTAATCACGACATACAACACAATATTGGTTGAAACTACGATGATCCAACGGAATTGAATAGGCCAACGAGAGAGAGTGATTGTGATCCTTGAAATCCATGATTTTTGGCAGTGATGCACATTTCTCGTGAATCCAAAATGGGCAAATACTACATACATATGATGAATCTTTGCCTGTCGTGAGGCAACCGCTGCAAAAGAAAGTTGCTGGCCTTGGTAGGGAGATTAGAGGGTGCTCATGGCATTCGTTTCTATAACTTTGATCCAAAATAGCGCATGATACGTCGAGATCGAATTTGCATAAGGAACAATTATAGGTGAAAAACCTCCAACCACGTCTACCGCAAGCATTGCAAAAACAAGTTGAAGATATATAATTCGTCTCTTTAAGAAGGATCACGGCATGTTGGGAGTGCATAGGATGGTTAATCTCTTCAGGTAGTTCTGCACATCTTTTATGAAGAAAGTAGTCACAGGGCAAGCAACTGTATGCTTCAGGCTCCGAGATCTCCTTTTGACATCCATAACATATTACTGCCTTTTCATCATCATTTTTGTCAGGCACTTGGTTCAGAATCAGCGGATGCTCCTTGTGACTAAAATGGTTGATCTTCATCTCCATTTGAGTATCTCCAGCGAATGTGAATGCCTATTTTGATGTAAAGTCTCTATTTTGAGTGCATAACAATATAATGGTGAACTCCCATTTGTATATTAAGAATTATCAGCAACGAAATAATAAAACTTTCTAACGTCCGCAATCAAATAATGTATTCGTTGGAAATGTTTTTCGTGGGTCCTTCTTCTGCTTCTTCTTCTTCTTTTTATGAGAAAGGAAAAAGTTCTTGCAATTTTGTTTTGTCTTCTGGATGGCTTACAAAAGTAGTGTTGGATTATGCCCTAAAGACCAATCATATGATGATACTTTAGGCATATATTGTATCATAATATTTATAATTAATGGCAATGATTATTATGTTTATTTCTATATCTGCATTTTATGAAATAAATATAATAGTAATGTTCCAAGAATTTAATTATTCTAAAATTATCCCTAGTCGAGTATTATCCTTAAATGGGACGATGATAATGCATTAAAACTAGTATGTGTAGTGACTGATGAAATGGTTCATGACATGAGATATCAAGTCAACACATAAGTACATGTTAGAGAACAATGTACTGGATTGACCCGCCATGAGAAATATTACATGGATTATTATATGAAGTGTCATAAATATTTTTCATAGTGATGATGGTGTAAATAATCCTTAGACTTGAGATCATTAGAGATCCCAACATGAGGAGTTACATATTTTGATACTACTAAACATTACCTGTAAAAGGGTGAACTATAAAAGTAGTAATTGGATATGTAATAAATCATGTAGTGGGATGTTACGTGATCAAGAAAGGATTTGCTCCTCTTATATAATGTGAGTGATATCTTTGGGCCTCTTGATTGAGTAAGACCATAAAATACATGGCAAATGAGTCGATATGTGATATCGGACTCATTTGCTTAGATGTGTCTACTCAGGAATCAAGAAATGAAAAGATTGAACTATACGAGCATGACACGCTTTATGGCTCGTGTTCGATCAAGATATCTAGGGTAAAGGGATTTAATTACACGGTAATATCTATCACAAGAAAAGTAATGTCGAATTACTAATATTCTCATAACTTGGGTAGTATTGATGTGTTGCTAGACACCGCTCATTACTTTTGGCATAAAATATATTTTATGTCAATGCCAACGTTATGAGAACCTATTGGGTCACACACTTAGATCGTATCCAAAAGAAGTGCAAAATTCATGTGATGAAATTTTGGTTAATTTAAGAATCCTATTGAGAATAGGAATCTATTGGGTTTTCGTTTTAAAATGGTTTTGGTTTTAAGGCCAGAGATTTTGGTTCTATTAATATTAATAAATCCAAAATGAGTTTTAGATTTATTAATTAAATAATAATCAAAATGGTTATTGGAAAATGAAAAGGCAGCCATGAATGTATATGTAATACATTGTAACTCATTTTATGAAAATGAAAAGGCAGCCATTTATTGGAAAATGAAAAGGCAACCATGTGCAACATATTGCAATTCAATTTTTGGTATATGAAATGTGAAAAGGCAGCGGTTCACATGGATACAAATGAAGAAAACAGTTGGATGCAAATGAGGAAACCGAAGGGACACTTTCATTGAGAGACTTTTCCTTTTAAGCTTTCTTTGTTGAAGGAAAAAAAAACTATTCTTGGGGCACGAAATTTTATTCATTATTCTTCTCTTGTTCAATATGGACACCACTCCTTATTTGAGAAATAAGAATCATAAACGAATTTATAAGAAGAGATTGAAAGAAAACAAATTCTTGAGTTGAGAACTTGAGGGAATACCCGAGTAACAAAATCCTAGCTAGCACTATAAGATTTTGTTACTTCTTTCTTTAGTTAATTGTTTGACAATTAACTTGAGGCTTGGAGACAATCATGTGGATACCATAGAGGTAAGGCTAGATTGGTTTTGCTTGTGATTCGACAATCAACAATCTCCAACAATCAACAAGGCTACACTACCTATAAGGTAACAATCTTCACTACCAATTTGATTTCACTTCGTATGGATCCTTGGAGGGAATCAAAAATTTTAAAATTTCCGCTGCGTTCTTTAATTTGGTTTCCTACAAGTAAGAGGCAAATCCATGTGCTTATCTTTTTTTCTACTCCAATTGGATTCCATATCCTTTACCACTCCAATTGGATTATCCTGTCCTCTTCTATTCAAATAGAATCCGAGGTAGACTACATGGGACTAAATATTGGTTACATTTTAATTTTATTTACAAAAATAATAAATTTTCCTTTAATTATATATATATATATATATCAATTATCAAATTTATGTTTTCAGTAAAAAGATTTTTAGTGTTATCCAATCTTATTTTATACAACTACTTCTCCTTGGCTAAGTAGATAATTTTAATGCGAAAGCAATCACTTATTTAGGCACATTCATCAAAATTGACATCTTTACTAATAACAGATTTTTTCATGACTAGATTAAATAACTTGTTCCCTTTAGTCTTAAAATTGTGGCCAATAAAAATACGCTTTTCTATCGTGTTAAGTCCTTTTTCTGAAAGCATTTGAAACATGTGCATATATAAGCCATGTAACTAGGTATTGTAAGATAAGTGATATTTGGCTTTTTACCAGACTAAATGTCATAAGAAGTCTTCCCACCATTGCATCTAGTAGGACATCTATTTTACACTTAAATAGTGCAAGAAAAAAAGCTTTTGCCCAAAAGCCCTTGGGCATATACTTGGCAACCATCATTCGCTGCACCATGTCTATCAAAGTCTTGTTCTTCCTTTTTCTATGTCATTCTATTAAATGTGTACTTGGTTGTCAATTGATGCTTAATTTCATGTCATTCCAAAAATCATCACTTTGTGTATCTCTCAGTTTCTAAAATTTTGATGGAATAGCCACTTTGCTTTTCAACAAGTACTTTAATTTTTAAAAATATCACAAGCATTGGATTGAGTTTTCAAAAAAAAAAAAAAACCTTTTTGCTAAAATCATCAATGAAAGTATTAAAATACTTATTACCTTTGTTAGAGAGAACATCTGTTGTACATAAATCAAAATGACTAACTTGTAAAGTTAGGTTTTTCCTCCAATCTAAATGAGACCCTATGTTTCTTGCCAAAATACAACATTCGCACTATCTATAATGAGATTTAATAGAAGGCAGCCTAAAAACAACAATATTTTTAGCCAAAAACTATGAGCCACGAAAATGAAAGTGCCCAAATCTCATGTGCCCCAACCAAGTATCATTGACTTAAATAGAATGAAAACAATTTGAACTATCATAGTTTAAAGTAATAGGGGACAATCTACTTAATGGGAAGTCGACTGCAAAAGGTTAAATGGAGGTTGATTGAGCTAACAAAGCTAAGGAGTTGTACTTAAAACAAACTAAGATTGAGAGATCAAAGTGGTTTGAGGTCAACATCCAGAGATCCAATAAGCAACATTTATAGTCCAATGACTAGACTTCGAGCTAAGAAACTAAAAGAAGTTTTAAGTAGATTAGTTCAAGAAGTTCAAGTCAAGGAGGTTGCCAACTTCGACAACCATGAGCCAATTATCGTAAATATTCTTCAAGTTATTGATTTTAGGCCAAATTTAAGTTTTCTATGTAATTTAATAGCTACATTTTAAGTTAGAAGACTTGAAACATTTGAAGCTTTAAATTATAGATTCCTAGGTTTCACCCAACTCTAACTCAAAAACACTAAAACTATTTTAATTATTTTAGTATTTTTATTTATCATAACTTCAATAGGATTTAGAATTCTTGGCTACCACTATGCCTTCGAATTTAGGCATGGCCAAATTATATTAGTGTTAGGATTTTATATCTTTCAATTTTAGTCCACTTGTGTTAGGGTTTAGTTGCCAAATCTTTGTGACTTCAAACCATATATTATAGTCCAATTGTTTTTTTTTTTTTTTGACAAGCTAAGATGGCAAAGTTTATTATTAGAGATTAAGAACAAAAGTTACCTGAAAAAGATTAGAAACTCAAAAAGCATAATAGCAATCCTACTCCTAGAGCTACTATAACCTACTGTACCAGCCAAAAGAGATCCAGAAGAGTAGGAACTAGGAACTAGGAACCAAAGATAGACACTCACTATTCAATAACTGCTAGCAGATTTTGTGATTTGGACACTCCTGATTTTGCCAATCTATTAGCCACACTATTAATATCTCTTGGAACATGGTGGCCCAATCATTGCTTAATTTTTCTCCATCAACAGATCTATGTGATTCGGGACATTTTTAAGGTGCCAGGGGGCATTGTTTGCATTCTTTAGTCAATTGATTGCGTTAACAGGGTCGCTTTCAATTTCAAGTACATGAGAGCTCTTCCAAATAGACTTAGAAAACACCCAAAGGCCTCACAAATAGCATAGAAATTGGCCTGATTTGAATCAAGAATTCCAACATGTTTAGAGAACACAACCTTTGTTTTACCCAAATCATCTCTAAGAATTCCCCAAATCTCAGCCATACCTGGTTTTCCAATTGTAGAACCATCTACATTAAACTTCATTCTACCAGGTTGAGGACGAGACCAAGTGGCACTCACATTCCTGCACCCGTGAACCTGCCTCATCTTTGCGCTATTCGACTGAAGGAATATATCTGAAATAGATGTTGAAGAAGATGGCCATTTCGCCTTAAACCAACTCGAAGCATAGCAGTCTCCAACTCTTGGTAATAATCCTCCACAGTCCTATTTCCTTGGTTGATCTTTTGCAATTTGTTGAACATCTCCCTTTAGTATTGGTGCGGAACAAACCGCTTTTTCATGAGCTTCTTCAATTCATCCCAAGTACGAATAGGCCCTTCTTCATCACGCCTCATTTCTGCCTGAATTTTAGTCCACCAGCTACGGGCATATCCAGTAAATTCAACCACAGCTAGCTTGACCTTCTTTTCCTCCGAATAGTTGTGCACTGTAAAAATACTTTCAATCTTATCAGATCATTCAAAGAAAGCTTCAGGATCTTACTTACCAAAGAATTGAGGAATTTTCATTTTGATACTTCCTAAATTGAAATCAATTCTAGGAGTACGGTATTGACTTCCCTGAAATGCCTCGAAGGCTTCATCATCATTGTCATTGCCATATGTGGTCCTTGTAGATCTAGAGAATTCGGCTCTCTCAACTTTGAGCTCCTTGATTTCCTGTTGCAATCCTGAAACCAAAGTGTAAAATTTTGCTAGCATCTCCTCATAGGATTCCTTAGAACCCGGTGGTGGTGGCGGTTGTCTCTCCATTAGATCTGCAAAGGTTAGCAAAGAAAATAAAATGGCTTATAAGTGTATAAGTACTCTCGGTCTTATATGAGTGAAGGGGCGGATTCACACCACTCAATTTGCTCTTCTGTTTCTATTCTTACTCAAACAATGTCACACAAAGGGATTTACAACAAAGTAATGCAAGTGGACAATGAGATCAGAATGAATCCAAGGAATCAATGAAAACAGTACCAAAAAAAAACACAAGAATTCGAAATTTTTTTTTTTTGGTAAGGAATTTGGACAAAATAGCTTGTATTAGCGGTCTCAGCTCTTCCAAATTCTGGAATTGGTCAAGGACGTTTCTGGGCTCAAAATGTGGTAGAAGGGATGTATTTGGATAAGTAGAAGGCTAGTTACAAACTGAAAATAATCCAAAGTACAATCGGAACTTGAAAGGCAATTCTGTTTCCAAATCAGAAAAGGATTTTGGCATGGGAACTTTAAAAGGCCATAACTTTCTACTCCGATGTCGGATTTTGCTCCATAAGTACTCAAATCGAAGCTCTCAGAGAGATCTACAAGCAGACGGCCGAAAGCGGTCCGATTCCACTTTGGTGGTCAAAAAACGACGTTAAGACCACCTACTGTCCGCTTGAAGTTTTCTGCTCAAGCCCCAAAAAAAAAAACTCGATAATTCCCAGCAATTTTTTTTTTCTCTTTTTTTTTTTAACAATTTCAGCAAGGCATAAAAAACAATTGGATCAGCATTTTTTTTTTGTAAGGTCGCAAGGGTATGGATTTATCAAGAGAGCAAAGATACGGGTTTGTCTAAGATGGAAGAAAGCCGAGACCACCACATCAATAAAAACGGAATTTGTTTCGTCACAACACAATTCAAAACAACAAGAAGATTGAGGAGATAAAGAACATACTAATGATATGAACAATAAAAAAAAAGATATGAACAGCTTGGGAACCAAGACTGCTCTGATACCAAAAACTGGCGTGAACCCATGGATAACCTGTTCCAAAAACTCACTACACGCGTTCTACCCCTTGGATCAACCCAACTGGAATCTTTCCTTGGAGATGGTATGTTCCTTGAAGGTGGAATAGCTCCTCAACCCCTCGATAACCTGTATCTAGGAACCTTGGAATAGATTGATGGAAGAAGACTCGGATTTCCTAAGGAACAAATCTAGGAAAAACTAAAAGCCAACAAACACACGAAGTCGATCCTTGTGTAATTTGCAAGTAATTACAGAACTAGAGAGCAAATTCTCTCAAGCACATAATGTTAAGAATCAAAATTTTATTCATCAAAATTCGTCCCTCAAAGAGTGGCCGTCGGTTCCATTTAAAGGAGTACAAATGATCCTTCACAAGCTAGGGTTTCTTCAGGGCCAAATGGACTCTAAGAATTATATGACTCTTGGGCTGACCTTACGGGTCTATATCACCCTCTAATTACTTATATAATTAAAACTAAGCCCAATGACCTTAAGGGTCCTACGGCTCCAAAGTCTAATTAACAAGACCCAATTACACTTAGTACATTAATAAATATGGTCTTGTCAATCCTGGTCTTCTCCCCATCCTTTTGAGCTGTCTGGATGAGTCCATTCAAGGCTTCCTTTTTTTTTTTAGTTCTAGCCCTTGTCATTGGTCCACCAAGACCTTGAAGTGGATCCAAGCTTGTTCTTGAAACCTTGCTCTTCGAACCTTCCTCTTCTTGCCTTTTCCCTCTCACGCTATTGTCATCATGTTCCAAGCTCGAAGTCTCTTCAATGCTTGTTGGATTCATATCATATGCAGTCTCTCTGCACACTCTTATCTACTAACATCATAGCATTTGACAGACTCCCTTACAGCACCGACTTCCCACACTCAGCATGCTTCAAGTAGGTAAGATCATTACCTTTTTGGATTGGGTTACCCATAAGACCGTTGGACATTATTCAACTAAATTCTTTAGGCTACACTTCTACTGGTCTACCTTTTTCATTGCTCTGACTCACATTGAAGGAGAGGGCCATCATCTTTCTTGTAATCTTCAACTTCCTTCCCCTTCAATTTTTCTTCCGGTTCACATCCTGAAACAAAGGTGGTGGACTTTGTATGCATACGAATAACTGGAACACTACCATACACCAAGACCTTAACACTTCCAGGAATACAAACATCCCAATCAGTTGCAATTAGAATTCTAGCTATATCCAATCTCGATCTCATTGACGTGCTCTCGTTCACGGATAATACAGTTCCCCATTTTCTTCTAATTTCCAAAAAGAAGTTATAATGCTACAAATTAAGAGGCACATTGCTTAAACACAGTTAAATGAACTTCAGATTGTTAATATCCGAGGGCTCCCAAGGTTTTAAAGATTGGAACCAAGTAGATAAAACTTCTTTGTGTCTATTAAGTTCTGCTACCATAGCTTCTCTATTGCCAAATGTTAGAACTATTGATCTACCATAGAATTGACTAGAGTAGAGAGTCCAACCGAAGCTAGTATAGATTGAACCCCCTTGCAGGGTGGATCAGAGGTATCATTTCACCACGAGCTGACCTTTGGAACCACTCCATATCTTTCTCTTCTTCAAATGAATTAGGAACCACCTCTTCTTTAGACTCTGGAACAGCCTTGGAAGACCATTCCGCCTCAAACGAGGGGAGCTACTAAGCTTCAAATGATCCGAAACCAAGGGATTCACATAGGCCCTAGCAGGGTGAACTACTTTTCTATAAAGCCTTTCATCTCTCAGGGACCCCCTACTTATAAGACAAGGCTTCCTGAAACATGGATTTCCCTGACCTGGAGAACCGTCCCTGCACTGAACTCCAAAAGCTTCCTTGACAAAGATAGTAATACCGTCAATCTTTTGCCAGTTGCCGAACTTGATTGCCCTCCTCATTTCTTCAGCTGACTAGAATCTGACGAAGGCATAAGTCCTTTGCCCTTTGGTGTGTTTATGAATGTAGACATCTCTAACAGCTCCAAAAGTACTAAAAATACCCCTCAAAGCATCTTTCGGAACCCTCAAACTCAAGCTACTGACAAAGATGGAGAAGAAGGAAGATCTCTTTCACTGCCATTCTTTTCGTACTAACTTATGCATCCTTTGATATTGAGGACCACTCAGATCATAGACTATTGTGTAGCGAGTTCTGTTCATAATTAGCTCTTTTAGTAAAAATAGCTTTGCTTCATGGTGGTGGTGGTGGTGGTGGAACTACAGCACAACGGAGTACTTTACAGACTGATATATATCTTCAATTATTCCATAGATCTTACTACTTTACACTAGTCCAATTGTAAGACCAAAATGGGCGGCTACAACACATATTTAAACCCTCTTATAGGCAAATTTTTTAAGCATGAGATAATAACAATTTTGTGATTTTTTTTTTTTTTTTTACAACTTAGGTTCTTGTTCTTGAACTTGATTTGAGCTTATCAAGGTTCACCTTGTAGCTCTCTTAACTTATCAACTTTTATGATGACTTGAAGGTGGACAAGTTCATCTGGTTTGTGATAGTGGCGAATCTGACAAGCTCAAAAGAACTACTCTCTCTCTCTGTCTCTCATTTTGCTTTGTTCAAGGGTATGCCATCTTTCATCAACAGAAGCCAAAAAAAAGTGTTTTTGTGTTCAATAGATTTGAGGTCTTAGATTTTGTGTCAACTGACTGTTTCTCATTATTTCATTTTCTTGTCAACTAAAATTTAACTACAGAAATTGCCTTAGTCATGGGTGGTTGTTTTAGAATATTTCTGGTGTCTACTTTTTCTGTGCGCTTTTAACAATTAAATACTTCCACAGATGGAAACTGCAAAATGTTGTAGTTTCATCATGCTTGGCAACATTTATTGGGTTTCTGTATGGAGCTTGTATTTCATGATAGGTGCCTTAATTATTAAGTAGTTACTCTGCTTCCAAAGGTGGATATAGAGCCTAGATGCAGCTGAAGTGTTGTTATTTTCCTTTGTCAGAAAGGCTGCAGTGTTTTTTTCCCGTTGTCAGAAAGGTTGTTCACACTTCATTTTTGTTGCCTTGCTTAGTAGTAGCTTATGGCATTGTATCTGGTTTCTGAGCTTTAGTTTCATATAGTTCTGCCATTTGAAGCATTTAGTAAAGAGTTTTATATATTTACAGCATTTACAACAATATACACCATCCAAGCAAGTTGGCAGTGGGAGCTGACTTTCACTGTTTCAAAAATAAGATTGAGCCTAAGTGGGAGGACCCTGTTTGTGCTAATGGAGGGAAGTGGACAATGAATTTTTCTAGGGGTAAACGTGGCACCTCTTGGCTGTATACGGTATGTAAACTCTGCTTCTATCATACGTACAGTTATTTCTCTGTGTGGCTTAATGTTATATGAATTTTACTATTGCAAATAATAATAATAAAAATGTTGATTATGGATGTTCTATCAGTTGCTAGCCATGATTGGAGAACAGTTTGATTATGGACATGAAATCTGTGGAGCAGTTGTCAATGTCCGAGCTAGGCAGGATATAATTGCTCTTTGGACCAAGAATGCTACAAATGAAACTGCTCAGGTAATGATTTCAAGTAATTGATTGATCTACTAATGACCTGATTAACATTGTCCATGGACTAGTTAATCTTCTCAAGGATGGAGGCTTTTTCCTTTGTGTGATTGGAAAAAAAACAAAGGAAATTCATAGGTTGGGAGAGGAAAGAGTTCCAAAAATGTGATGTTCGCATTTGTGAAATGCTTTTTCCTGTAGTCCACAGTTGTATGTAACAGGATCATATGACATTAGAATGGGCGTGCTCTATATTATTTGTTCTTTTTATTATTATTATTTGTTAAAAAAAATTTTTAACACTCTTTCTATTAGTGATACTGCTGCTGTTTATTTGCTACCCTGTAACTGACAGTTGTATTCACGGAAACAACCTCTTGTAGAAATATAAAGTGAGGTTACGCACATCAAGCCTTAATGACCCCACCCTATCTTGCATCCCGCACATTTGGGATTTTTTTTGCATTAGGCTGCCCTTATTCTTAAAATAAGTTATATGATAGGTGACTAGTAATAAAAAATTGTAGTTCCCAATACCTTAATTACATATAAGACAGTAGTTAAAACAGTTCTCAATCTTTTCTAACTGCTGTTATTGGGCAGGTTTTGTTGCTAATAAAAAATCTGTCTTGTCTATACTCATTATCTGAATTGTATTTAAGCAGCAGGAAAAGAATTAGATGGTATGTTATGTTTATGAGCATAATATTTGCTCTTCTTGTATTTCAATGTCTTTTCTTCAATGTCATAATGCGAATATGCGGATTATATTCGCTCAACTTACCATCATGCCCAATCATACTACTTGCTTGGGGGTTTAATCTTTCTTTTAAGTTAATGATTGTGCTTTTTACTGCTATTCTGCTATGCCATTCTCTTATTTGGGTGCCCCTAAAGTTTGCTTGCTTGTATTTGGTTTATTTTGCTGCTTACGATTGTAATGCACTGTGGGTTCAGTTGGCAGAGGTGATGTGAGGGGGACGTTGATGGCCTCATGAGTCCATTTTTGTGTGAACCTCACTCAGTGGACCGAAGATGATGTAAAATACCTTTGACTGAACTTAGCTCCGTTTTAACTTAATCTGATCAAAATGATTCGGCGATGTGATTCAGGGGTTGCCTGTAATAGATTATTATATTCTTTTGAAACATGTGAACTGGGTTGAAAATTGTGAAGTAGGAGAAGGTACACCGTTAGTGTGATACGGGGCCATCATGAAATGATATGGAGTGGCACATAAACAGATGGTGCAAGATTTAACTGAATGCAGCCACATTACGTTTTCTTTCTTGCCTGTTTTTGGTTAACTTTCTTGTCTGACAGCAGAACACCAGGGATGCTTACAACTGTTTCTTCCACTTTCAGGTCAGCATTGCGAAGCAATGGAAGGATTTTCTGGATTACAATGAGCAAGTGGGATTTATTTTTCATGTAGGTGTTCTTTGTCTAAAATTTCATGTCCTTAACTTACTTATAATAATTACATTTTAAGCTACATTTCCTTAGGTATTTTATAGTTGGGGAACTTAGCAATGGCAGCTTTTCTATGACAGGATGATGCAAAGAAATATGATAGAACGCCAAAAATAGATATACTGTGTAGCAGCACTCTGCAAGAATTTCAGTGGTGTGATGGCCTGGTTTTTGATTTTTGTGAGGAGCTGCTTCACAAATCAGGATGTTTTAGAACTGTGTTTGATGTCTCTTACATTACTTCACATTTGCTTCTATTGATAGAATTTGTATTGGTGGTTGTCTCTGGTTTCGCTGAGACACAATTTCTTAGGTATTTGACATCCTTAAATCTTTACTACATAACTTTTTACGCCATTGTTTTCTTGGTTAAGGCGTTGGTGACGCGTTATAGCTGCGATACGAAAGATAAGGATGCAACTTTTGTTGCACTGGTTTCTGAACGTCAGGTTCATTTTATGCCTGGTTATATCTATGAACAAAGGAAACTGCTGTAGGCCCATGGCTTGTGTGGTAGTTTCCTATTTCTCAACCTGTACTGAGAAATTTACACGTGTGGACTTGCAAAGCATGACCGGTATTTATATGTTTTTTTTTGTCCCAAAAGCGTTAATTCTATTAACTTTGTCAGAAAATTAACAAATATATTTTTGGTCCAACAAATTAGACTCGCTTTAGTTCGGTACCTCGACTAAGGCTAACACATTCACTAGATGCTAACAAAACCTATATGCTAATGATACCCACAAAATCTAACCAAACAAAAGTGATGAAAATAACCTCTTCACCCGGACAAAGGTTACCGAAACCACTCTCACTCTTTTAGAATTCCAGCCGAACCTGCTACGTAACCACTGAACCAATAGAACCGGTATTTATATGTGATACAAGTTATTTGTGCAACTGGTTAGATTCTGTGATGAAGCTTTAATTTACACATCAAATGGGGAAGAATTTAAATTTGATGCTTGATTGATATACAAAAACCCAAATCCGGAACTTTAAAGTTCATCGCCCGCAACGTGTATTTTTTTGTTGCCGCAATATATATATATATATATATACTCGGATGTAAAACTTTGCGAGTCGGATCATCGACTGTACTATCCTTTTCTTCCACCGCAAGTCAAAATTTGTACTTCCTCTCATTATTTTCAGCCTGTGAATTGTTTTAAAAATATATATATTATTTTCATGAAATCAATTGAATTGATAGAAGTCGCAAAATTTTATTTTGAGAGCTAGAGTTAAAATTTTTCATTTTACTTGTGATGGTGCTGTTCCTTTGGTAGGGAATGTCTTTAAAAGGAAAAATTAGAATGGGAATGTCTTTAAATATTTTGATAGTTACACTTTGTTTTAGAATTTGATTGGAATCCAATTAGTCACCAACTATTGATTGTCGGTGGTTCAATAGTGGTTTGACTACTGATAGACCGCTATTTAATTTCTAATAAGAAATTTAAATAGGATTTCAATTGAAATTAGACGATTTTAATCTCATTAAATCTCATTCCTATTCAAATCGAAAATTTAATAAAAAATGTATTTCTAATTATTCTCTATCTATTTAAATCCTGCCCAATTCTTACCCATTCCTTTCTAATTTCCACCCATAGTTTATTTTGTTATCTAAGTTATATTCGATATTGAAGGTGTTAAGAGAATGACTCTAAAAAATCAAAAGGGTAGAGAAATTAAAATCCCACATCATGATTGATCTTGCTAGAAAGTGTTAATCAAATTTAAGATTAGAAAAACATAAATATAATGAACTATTATACCGAGTGGTTTGACACGATCTTCAGAGTAATCTAATAATGTACACTGATACTAATGTTATTATTATAAAGGGTTAATTGCGTGAATAGTCCCTTATCTTAGGCCTCTATTCGATTTTATTCCCTAAGTTGAAAAAGTTTCAATTGAGTCCCTTAACTTACAAATTGGGTTCTATTGAGTCCCGGAATCAAAATTGCGATAAACACATGTGGTCAAAAAAAGTTGACAGGGGCAAAATTGGAAAAAAAAATCGTAGACCTTGAAAAAGTTCCAATTGAATTTCTAAAAAAAATTTATATGTGCTTTTTTATATATTTTGGTTTTTTGGCCTTTTATGTATTTGTCTTCTAATACAAATCTTCTAAAACAATTTATTATTATCTATATTATTTAAATTTAATACAGAAATAATATTAATTTTAAAGGAAAAATAATAAATTATAATTCTAACAATAACAAGATCCGTACAATTGCACGGGTAGAACACTAGTTAAGATATAAATAGTATCTTATCCAATTAAACAACTTATTTTGATCAAATTTAAATTTGCTTTGGACTTTGAAAAATGTTTCTAAATAGATAGTTGACTTTTCACAATTTGATTGTGAATCAAATATAGAATAAATTTGGATTTACTTTAGATGTTCATATTATAATTTCACTACGATTTGATGGTTATAAATTAGGAGGAAATTACTAATTTCAATTTGATTGGAATTTAGTAGTTTAATAATTTTGACTAATTACTAAATTTTAAATGTGATTTAACATTTATTAATAAATTTTATTAAAATTACATTTCATATTTAACAAGATTAAATTACAAGAATTATATTTTAGATTGAAAATCCAAAAGTAGTTTTTTGTTAATTTCAATTAGGTTGAAATTTGAAATTATTATATTTGGAGACTTTTAAATTTTAAATTTAGAAAATTTTCATATTAAGACATGTTCCATAATTTAATTTGATTAAAATTGTGGAAGAGGTTTTGAATTGAATTCCAAAATAATATTTATCAATTAAATGAAAATTGAAGGCAAAGGGGTTTTGAAACCCTAAGAATCCAATCTTAAGGGTTTTGGTTTGTATTCTACAAATCTTAAATTCTAACCATTGAGTTATTTAATATATTTTGATTTTATCAAATTTTGAAAAACCCTAATGTTTTTAAACATAATTCAAGAATATTATTTTTTATGTGATTGGAAATGAGTATACATATAGATCCATATTCAGATATTAAATATGCTTATGTGATTATTTAATTCCATTGTATAGTTACATGTTTATATGTAAAATTAGATTTTAAAAATTGATGAAGAAATGTATTCATTTAACATGATTATTTGATTGAATATAGTATGTCACAGTTAGTCAAATATTTAATATTTTGTATGTTGCATACAATTGACAAGACAATGATATTTTTCATAAATATTAAATCAATTTTAATGGATTCCATCATTATACTTAAAATAATTTATGTTTGAGTGACTTGTTGGGATAAATTCAAAGTCATTTTGCCAATAATGTGTTTAATATAAGATAAAATCACTAATAAATAAGTTTGTTTAACAAAAACTTGTATTTGTTGAACTAACTTAACATTATCCATTTTTAAAGCAACAGTTAGCAACACACATATGATATTTTTATAATTGAAGTTGTTACCTATTTGTTTGATAGGATGGATAATGTTTATATTTATGGTAAATATTTCTTCCCATTTTAAATTGATATTGTGTTGAATTTGACTAGTTTGTTTATGTTTTGTTTTAGAGATTAGAATTTGGAGGTTTGAAAACAATTGGATATGTAGCATTCATTTAAAACCATAATTGTTGAAATCTTGTGAAACTTGGGGTGCCGATAACTTGTTTGTGTAAGGTGCAGACATGATCTACTGACCAATATTTTAATTAGAAAACTTCTTTGTGTAAGGCGTGGGCACCCCTTACTACTTGATAGAGAATAACAAATTTTAATTAAAAAGAAAGATTGTTGGCAGTCAATAACAAGAAAGAAAGAGTTTTTACTAAAAGAAATTGAGACAATTTGATTTCTTTTGTGATTGAGCACTTCTTTCCTATTTGGAAGAGAATTATTCTCTTTTCTATTGAAAGTAGAATTTTGTTTTAGGCAAGTTTCTTTTTGATTCGTAGTTTCAGCCTATCTATTAGGAGTAATATTCTTTTATTTAAGCCAGACAACAAGAACGAAAAGAGAACGACACAAGACACAATGCAACACACATTTTATTTTATTTTCTCTTAGAGTTCTTAGACATTAGAGAACAAGAAGTATACCACTTGTTATTTTTATTTTTGATTCAAGGAGATTTTGATTTTATTTGTTAACACAATGAGCTTTTTGTGCTTGGTCTAGATTTCTTACTTCGAATAGTTCAAAAAATAGAACAAAGTTTGAAAATTTTGCCAAAGGTATTCTAATGTCTTGATAAGATAGTGACAATAAAAGTTCTAGATTATTTAAATAAGAATATAATTTTCATTGGTCATTTATACACACTACAAGTGGAAAGTGTTGTGTAAAATAAGATTAGATATATTAGATATATTTTAATCTATAACAAGTTCTGTAGTCATTTCAAAATTATTTTGAAATTATGCCATCATTGTTGTTTCCTACTTGTTATGCACATTCCAATTGAAATAGTTGATTTAATACCAAATGAATATATGTAAACCAAACTTTTATGAAAAGTCTTGTCCTACTTATGCGAAGAGGATGGAGTTATATTAGTTTGGAACTAATTCCAACTAAATTTTGTTTTGTAGTCGTTTGTCCTAAAGAAACTTTTACTTAATCATTTTATTATTCCATTCAATGAATGTTATTTCGAAACTTGCTACCTTTCTAAAATAAAATGACTATCTTAGAAGATTTAGTTGAAGACTAATAGGATTCGAAAAGTTTAAAATCACAAAAATAGAAAAATTGGCTAATAGAATAAAAGTTCTAATCATATGATGATGTAAATTTGTAATAGTTGCATATTCTGATGAAAAAATATAGAATTGCATTTTGTACAGTGATTGTATATGATAAAGTTCAAAATTTTATATCCAATAATCATAATAGAATATTCAAATTTGAAGAGTCCAATTTAGATTTTAATATTTTGATTAAAAAAAATCAAAATGTTTGTTTTCAATAGAAATTTTTAGAAGCTTATGTATTCAAAATTTGGTAAGTGAGAGTACAAGATTTTTCTTATTACTTTATATACAATATATTGTATATGAAAATGAATACTTTCTAATTTCCATTACCTTTTATATTTTGTTCATCCAATCATATATGAAACACTATCATTTGATATAAACCAATGATAGCAATGATATAAAAATAGAACATTCCCGTTAATAACAAAGTTGTTTGTCATTTGGCTAAACCTTTGGACAATTGGTTTTCATCCAAATGAGAGTTTTATTTAGTGTATGGACAAAAGACAATACATTTTGGTGATATTTATAGGTTCTCTACACCTTTTTTTATATTTTAAAATTTATGCAAAATTTTGGTGATGTAGAACTATTCAATGTTTATTTATATTAATTAAATGATAAGTCCTTAGAATAGTATTTGAATAAAGGAAATCATAAGAGCTATTATGATGGCATTCTTTAAATACTTATAATATTATTTTTAAATTATCCTTAGTCATAATATTAATAAGACAGGACATTGTTCATACATATAAACTCACACATTTTATGCTTCATCTTAATATAGGAAGTAGTTGCAAATATGTGGATACTTGTTACAGAATAAGTTTATTGGATTGACTTACTTAGAGATTTTTGTAAGGAAATCTATTTAAGATCCAATACAGTTAATCTCTACGTGATGGTAGTGTAAGTGTTCCTTAGATTTGAGATTATAAGAGTGTCTAAAGTGTGAATTATTGTAGTTCTCTTTCTATTCTTAACCTTAGTTGGTTATATGTGCTTTAAGAGTTGGATATAATATGAAATATGGATGGACAGTATATGGTTAATAAAGAATTCACCATGTCCAACAATAAGAAGAGTAAATCCCATTTATTGCCACTTATGATCATAAAGGAGTTCTAAATTTGGCTTCAAGGGAGTTATATTTTAGGAACAAGAAAAGAATAATTAGTACATTAGTAGCTTGCGCTATTCCTTACTTTTGAACTAATTGTGATATAATATGGTGAAAGAATAATAATTATATGGAATTCAATTCATGGAAATGTGAAGTTGATCATATGACTTTTCCTAACACTTGGGTAGTTATGATTCCTAGCAGAAGGCCAACCTTGATTTATAAATATAAATTAATTAATTGGTCAATAATGATAAATTAAAGTTCTTTAATTTATTTAATCCAAAAAATCTCACAACTAATTGTCTTTAGTCCAAGTAGAAGTATGTTGGTTTTATGTCCTAAAGTAATTAATCTTGGGATTATAATTTGTATTTATTACTAATGTGATTAGGAACATAACCACAATATGATGATTTCTTATGTTAAAATGATATTTTAATTATATGACAATTATGGGATTAATTCATGAGATAAATTAGTTTTGAGTACTTATTAATAAATAAACCATTGATAACTCCCATCCACGAGTATTTAGTAGAACATGAATCCTATTATGTATAGTATGTATAAGAGACTTAGGGTTTCAAAATGGTAGTTCATAATATTGAAGTTTATGTTCAATGAAATTAACCATAAGTAACTCATAGTTGGTAAATCCCATAAGAATCTCAAGAGATTATTAGCATGGATACTATTAGAAGTTAGATAATTATACAGCTTGTGATCAATCTCACTTATGATGATTGATTATTGATGCATTTGCTACTTAGATCATATCCTTGACACTCCCATGGTTGTCAAAATTGTGATCCGGATTGTAGGATTGTACATAGAATCGATCTTGGATAGGACATAATCACTTGAAAAGCAGGATCAGTGGTGGGATTGTTAGAATTGACTGGGATAGGTTAGAATTGCACGATTCTAACGATCCCACAAGATCCCACCAAAAAGTGACAAAACGACATCAGTTTAAACTAAAACGATGTCAATTTGGTGTTTTATTTATATATCATTTGGTTGAGTAGTAAGCACATAGGCACACACAATCCCTAATCTTTTTAGACCAAAGCCACCCAGTTCCTTAAAATTTCAATTGAAAAGTTAGGGTACAAGTGCAATCACACAGGCTTAAGGATCAAATTCAAACCTCTCTTCCTTCTCTTCTTTAAAATAATTTTTTTGGAGTCAGGCCTGTTTTCTGCTCATAGATTTTTTGTTCTGTTGGCCTCATTTTTTCTCCACGTTGCTTGGGTGAACTAAAGGTTAAATGCTTGGTTTTTAGGATCCTTTTCAGTTACTTGAGATTTGTGGCTCTTGAGATTTGTGTGCAGCAACGACGTTTATGATTTTGATAATGGAGCAGACAAGAACAAAGAGTCAGTTGTAAACATACTAGGCAGGTAAAATTTCATTTCCTACGTGTTTAGTTCTGTCTGCAATCTGTTGTTCAACCTTGTTTCTTTGTTGCCTCTTCTCATTTCTTGGATCCAAATAAAAAAATTTCTTCTAAGTTTTTAATTACTCTATCAACATTGTACGCACTAAGTAGCACAACTTCCTGTTAAAATTCTTCTCCTCCCTGTTAAACTAACTGCTTTTGGCTAGTTTCCAATTTTGATAATTATATCTTGTTCTTTTTTTTTGGTTTGTAGAATCGGTGTCTTAATTTTTCTACCTACCCCTACATCAGCTTATGACTAGAGCATTAGTTGTTCCATTTTGATTCAAGGGGTTCAGTCTTGAAGTTTATATGTTAATTCACTACAAGAAAAGTGCTATTTTCCGACGGACTATTCCGACGGATTTTAATCCGTCGGAAACTTCCGACGGATATCCGTCGGAAAAAGCGAACGGCAGGGCTGCACCCAAAATTCCGACGGATATCCGTCGGTAAAAATTATTCCGATGTATTTCCGACGGACATTCCGTCGGAACACAATGGCGCCACCCGCGCCAAAAAATTCCGACGGATAATCCGTCGGAAGAGCAATTAAAAAATTTAGTTTTCAATTTTTCCGACGGACATGCGGTCGGAATTATATAAAATATAGAATAAATGTAATTTTCCGACGGATTTCCGTCGGAAATATTCAAAATAAAAAAATAAAACATTTCCGACGGGATATCCGTCGGAAGTTCTTGCCATGAATTTAAAAAATTACAAAATTCCGACGGAAAATCCGTCGGAGTATAGGAAAAAATAAAAAAATAAATTTTCCGACGGATAATCCGTCGAAAATATTCAAATAAAAATTTTAAAACGATTCCGACGGATAATCCGTCGGAAGTTCTTCGAAAAAATTAAAAAAAATTACTTTTTCCGACGGATATCCGTCGGAAATGTTACAATACATAAAAAAAAAAACCCTGCCCTTTTCCATTTCCCCCTCCCTCCCGCCCATTTCCCCCTCCCTCCCGCCTCTCCCGCCTCCCACCCGCCTCCCAAAAATTTTCTTACCTTTTTCCTCTCTTCCTCTCTCGCCCGCCCGCATCGCATCCCCCCTCTTTCCTCTCTCCCGCATCGCATCGTCCTCAATCGTCTTCCCTCTTCAGCCGCTCCTCAATCGGAAGCCGTTGGAAGTTCTGTCGTCCTCGTTGCTCGTCCTCCGTCCTCGTTGCTCGTCCTCGTTGCTCGTCCTCGGCCGAACGGTTCTGTTTTGGTTTGTGGCATTTTGTAATTGGCCTATTTTACTGTATAATTTTCTGGTTTTTTGGCTTCTGATTGATGAGAATGGTTCTGTTAAACGATTGTTGGTTTTGTTTTTGGTTTCTGTTCTGCATTTGTGTTCTGTGTGCGACGGATTTGTGGCGGAAGTTCTGGATTTGTGTTCTGTGTTCTGTGTTTGATGGGAATTTTGTGTTCTGTGTTTTTGCCCTCTTGATATTTACTGCATTTATTCCTTCTAACTTGTTTGAATTTTTGTAGACTTTTTTACTGAATTTTTTTAGCATTTATATGCATTTTTGTATTCTGGACTAGTTTTCAGCTCTTATCTTTATTTTTGGGAACAGAATCTGGATTTGGACTGCATATAAACATTCAGTATTTATCTACATTTTTGTATGTTGTTCTGGACTCTTAATTTTTAGGTTTTTTTGTACATTTTTTGCATTTTGGATTGCAATTTGCATATGAACATTTTCGGAATTTGGGAGGACTTCTGCAATGTATTTTTTTGCATTTTTTGCATTGTAGATTGGTTTTGAAAAAAAACAGTTAAAAATATGTTGAGATTTTTGAACACATTTGAGGATCATTTTGGAAATTATCAGATGAGATCAACCATTGTAATGTGGAATAAGCGATTTGTACACCAAGATCACTTTAAGATCATGTAAACTATGAACCAACGTTCATAGTTTCTTTTCAAGACTAAATCTTCACCTATTGCAAGTTGTCTGCAATTACAATGTCCCATTCCAAATAGAGATGGTCGACTTGTTTGAAAGATGTTATGTTCTTAGATTCCTTTCATGCTCATTAATGTTGTTTATTAGAGGAACAAGTTTGATTCAGTGCAACACTTTCATTCACTGCAGTTCTCACGTAATATATTGTGCAAGACTTGAATGTTAACCCAAAACTCCCATTTGAAGACAACACATTTGATGTCATCACAAATGTTGTACGTACTTTTTCCATCTTCTGAGTACTTTAGGTTGACTTGATTGACAAATTGTTGTTGTAATGTTTGTATGGTTATTCATCCTGCCTGTTGTATGTGTAGTTACTGTAGTAATGGCATTTCAAACTCCCATTTTTATTCATCAAATATGAGGCGCTGCTGCCAAGTGATAACTTCTCTCATTTTGCTGTTTCTTGTGATGGAACTCTTGGATGATACATCCTGCAGGTTAGTGTTGACTACCTTACAAAGATTAGGATAGTATTATTTTTTGTCAAATTTATGTGTATAAAATAATTTTTTTTAAAATAATTTAAAATGGAATTTTTTTTTAAAAAAATTTTTTATTAAATTTCCGACGGCATTCCGTCGGAAATTATTTATTTCTTTTTAAATTTTATTTAATTTCCGACGGAAATCCGTCGGAACATATTTATTTATTTAATAATTTTAATACTTCCCGACGGAAATCCGTCGGAAATTACTTATTTTTTTAAAAAATTTTATTACATTTCCGACGGATGTCCGTCGGAAATTAAATATTTTCCGACGGATTTCCGTCAGAAAAAGATAATTTTTCATTGCCCGTTGTCCGTCGGAAAATCCGTCGGAAACTTTATAATTCCGACGGTTAACCGTCGGAAAAGTTTTTTGCGACGAACGTTATTCCGAGGGAACTGTTCCGACGGAAATCCGTCGGAATTCTTAATTTTTCCGACGGAAATGTGGGTTTTCCGTCGGAAATTTGCCGTCGGAATAAAATAATTTTCTTGTAGTGATTTTCCTGCGAAGTTAAGTATTCAGTTAATTAAATAAACAATCTTTAAGGACTACTTAAGGACTGATTACATTTGATCCCTTCAATAACTAATAGTGGATGTGAGGATGATGGTTGCATTATTTTTTGATTTTAGTAGAATGATAGTGTTACTTTGGGTACTAATCTTAATCCACTAGTTAAAAATATTCTAAAGGACAAGAGGAGGCATGTTTGTATTGATTTGCCATTAATATCTTGGTTAAGATCATGGGTGTCCAGATAATGCAGGCCCTTCAAGATTAGTTGACCCTAGTTTTTGATGACTTTGATATTAAGAGATTTGTGCTTGTTCTTGTACGGCCTCAACATCCCAAAATTTAAAATTAGGTATAAAAATATTAAAAGATTTGTGCTTGTTCCTATACTTCCTCAATGTCCCAGAATTAAAGAACTATATATATATTTTTTTAAAATTAGGAATAGAAGCTAATTTCAAAGAAATCAGTTTTAAAAGTGTTTTTTTTTTAAAAAAAAAATACAATTTGATCAATTTCTATAAATCAACTTAGCCAGGATATTAATGGCATGCAGTATATGGTGTTGACAATTTTTGTGAGTTATAGATTAGACATGTACACCCCTCTATCTAAAATATTGAATGTGGAGTTAGGCTTGGAAGGAAAGGCATCATAATTTTGGTGGCTTGAATGATAGTATTACATTACATACGAGAAACATTTTTGGAGTGTCCAAGAGTGGTAGCTTTTTGCATTGTAATTCATGATCGATGGTGCACCTCTACTTTGATTTCTTTGTCTTTGGCATGTATGAAAGAGTTTTGATGCATTCATGGTGTAATTTGTAATTTGTATTGTTGACATTTGCAAAGGCATTCCATATGAAATGATTTTGAATTTTTTTCCCTTTACTCTCAAATTTGAATATTTTTCCGTTATTATCCAATATAATTTTTTTCTTACTTTGCAATTTCAGAATATCATCTCCTACTTCAAAAGAAAAAACTAGAAAAAATGTAGCCGGCACTTGATTAGATCTCACTTGGGAACATGGAATTGAGATTGACCCCAAAAGTAAAAAGTGCAATGTAAATTTTCTAAATTCATTTAGCTATGAGGCATCTACAGATTAAAGCACCACTTGACGTGTGCACTCAAAATGTCGAACCATGCCTACAAGTTTAAGATCAAGTTAGGAATGACATGCTTAAGATGCTTAGTGCAAGTACGAAAGAATCAACGCAAAGAAAGAAAAAGAAATTTAGTACTTTATATGATTCGATGAAGGAAGAATATGATGACAGAAAACAAAAAGGCTCCATAATAAGTTTTTTGTTAAGAGAGGTGGGGAACAAATGGGCAAACAAACAACCATAAATGAGAAGTGGAAGAAAAAGGAAAGGGATGAAGTTTGTCAACTCATAGCTCATTGGTTCTATTATAGCGCTATTCGTTTTAATGCAGTAAGTAATCAATTTTTTCATCAATTGGTGCAAAAATTGGGAGATCATGGAAAGGGTTTGAAGCCACCTACATATCATGAGTTAAGAGAAAATATTTTGAAGAGAGAAGTTCAAGAAACACTAAATTTTCTTCAAAATACAAGGAGCAATAGAAATCAATAGGCTGTACTATTATGTTCAATGGATGGACCAATCAAAGAAAGAGAACAATGAATAATTTTCTTGTAGAGAGTTCGGCTAGTACTGTACTCGTATGTTTAGTGGATACTATTGATATATCAAAAACAACACAAAAATTATTTAAAATGTTAGATGACATTGTAGAGAAAGTGGGAGAGAAAAATGTTGTTCAAGTTGTTACTGATAATGCAGCCAACTATAGAGCAGTTGGAAAATTATTAATGGAGAAGAGAAAATATATTTTGGACTCCTTGTGTGGTACATTGCATTGATTTGATGCTAGAGGATTTTGAGAAGCATGATCCTATTCAAAAGGTAACTATAAGTAAAGCTAACTCTGTAGTTTCTTATATTTATTCATGGGGTACAGTTATTAATTGGATGAAAGAGTTTACAGGTGGCAAAGAGTTGGTTAGACCTGGTATTACACGATTTACTACTTCATATTTAACCATGAGATGACTAAATGGCCTAAGAGGAGCTTTGCTCAAATTTTTTTCATCTGAATAGTGGAGAGGGAGTGTGTATGCTAAGAAACAGAAAGGAAAAGATGTGTGCAACATTTTTTTGATACTCAAGAGTTTTGGCCAAATATTGAACTATGCCTAAAGATTGCAACTCCCTTTTATTAAAATTTTGAGGATGGTTGATTCTGATGACACATTGGCTATGGGTTTTTTGTATAAAGCAATGGAGCAAGCAAAGGAAGAAATCAAGCAAACTTGAACAACATTCGGAGGAGGTAAAATTTTCACTTTTGTTACGTAGTAACTTATAAATATTTATTAGATTTTATATATTTTTTTTAATGATTATATAATTCTTCAACTTTATTTGTGGTAGATATGACATTGTTTTTGCTATAATTGACAAGCGATGGGATGGAATGCTAAGTCAACCTTTATATGCTGCGGGTTTTTTTTGAACCCTCATTTTTATTATAATTCAAATTTTAAGTAGATGTGAATGTCAAATGTGGTTTGTATGAGTATATTTATAGAATGATTTCCAATGAGGATGAAAAATTGAAAATTGAGTTGCACTCGATAAATTTAGACATGCATAGGATTATTTGGAATTGAGGGTTCTATTCAAACAAGAGATAAAAAGTTCCCAAATTAGTAACTTACTTTATATATTGAAAATATGATTTTTCACGTATTATTTAATTTAATAAGTCATTTTCTTTGACAATATGAAAATGTGCTAATAGTTGTTTTATTTGGTTATAAGTTATTGGTGGTATTATTATGGAGATGATTGTCCAAAGTTACAAAGATTTGCTATCCGAGTACTAAGTTTGATTTGTAACTCTTCTAGATGTGAACGTAATTGGAGTGTATTTGAATTGGTAATACTTTATTTATTTTTTTTTTGTATGCACCCTTATTGAAGTCATTTAGTTTGTTACATATTTTTTAACATCAAATTTTAAGTACATGTGAAAAGAAGGAATCGCTTGATACAGAAAAGAATGAATAATTTGGTTTTTGTCATGTATAATTTGAAATTGCAAGAGAGACAAAGACAAAGTAAATCTACCAAGTCTCATTATTTGAAGGTTCATTTGAAAACCTTCCTTTAGATGATGAGTGGATAACAGAGAGAGAGAGGACCCAATGCTATCAACGGGAAACAAATGGCTGAGAATTTTGAATGAAAATCCAAATCATGACACTTAGAAGAAGAAGCAAGTGAGGATAAATGAGGTTCATTCTATTATAAGGAATTTCAAGAGTGCTTCTAAGTAATTTAATTTGTAAGTTTTATTATTACTTATTCAAAATATTTTTAATGTATAATTGGCATATTTGTTTATGTAGACAGTTTTAGACCAAGCGGATCTCATGGCAAGAGGCCACAAGTTGATGAAATGAACAAATTTTAATTAATTAACGAACATGAAGATGAAGATGAAGATGAAGATGAAGATGTAGGTGCAAATAATCCAACCATCATTGGTCAAAATGAAGTTGAAAATGAAAATTATGATAATGAAGATTATGGGTTTAATGATGATGATGTGAACTTTGATGAATATAGATTAGAATCTTTTGATAAAGATGTTGATAACGTTGGCTTTGGAGATGATAAATTTGATGAAGATGATATGCATATTTGGTTTTATATCCATATTCTTAAGTTTGAGTTGTACTTTAATTTGGTATTAAATTTAATGTTATTTATTGAGACTTTGATAGATTTATTTACATTGTTTATTTAAATGTGAAATTGATCACATTTTGGTAATTTAAGATGCATTATATACTTTATTTTGTGATATTACTACTTTTTGCATAGTATCATTGAATGATGGATGTTTGTTGTTAAACAGTGTCATTGAATGATCGAATTTTGTTGTGAAATAGGAATTCACAAAATATTGAATGCATATACATCATATATTTTATAATGTTGATTTTTTACAATTTAGTACAAGTACACAACTTATTTTTGTGAAAACATTAATATAGGTGATAAAATATGAATAATTATAGTTATTTTGGTTATTTTTCGTAGCATTTTACCATTTTATGATATGATCCCACTGATCCGATTTTACTACCCCAAATAGATCATTTGTAGGATCTTGATCCTACAAACATTGGATACTATGCATGGATTATAAAAAGATTTTAGTATGTAATCAATCCTTGTATTTATTTTGCAACTTGTATGGGCTAATTTCCTAACAATTTGGCACTACTGGTGGAAATGTCCTCAACTACGATCCAAAACATGGTGATCTTAACCTTTGTAGACTAAGAATCCAGCTAATCTTGTTTACAACCGAGACTTTAGCCTTGCAGAACGTGGCCAGTTAGGTTTCCTACAAGGAATATGAACTTAAACTAAGGGATTTGTTAAAAGATTCTCGTACTGATTTGTAGTACAAGAATTTGTGATATTTTCATTCTTTTAATGATTGATCATTTAAGGAAGGCTATCACATAAAATATTATTTTGTAACAGAGATACTCGGAATCAATTAAGGTGTTCATTTTTCGTACTACTATTATTATGTCTTCGTATGCTTCTTCTTTTTCTACACTTAGTTATGGTTTGAATATAACCAAGTGTAAGACATATTAATGATTTTTTCTCGGAATATTACTTTTCATGCATGTAGGCTTTAAATTTTAATAGACAATCTCTCATAATTAGGCTATCATATAAATTATATTTTGATAAATTACATCTCCATCTTTTGTGGTTAGGAAAAACTATTAAACGAACCTTGTAATTTGAAAAAAATATCTAGAATCTCGTTGACTCAATGTTAGTTATCAAAAAGTGTGAAACAAAGAGTAAATCGTATATTTCATCTCTTCCAAATTGCTGTTGACTTAGTTATGGTTTGAATATAACCAAGTGTAAGACATATTAATGATTTTTTCTCGGAATATTACTTTTCATGCATGTAGGCTTTAAATTTTAATAGACAATCTCTCATAATTAGGCTATCATATAAATTATATTTTGATAAATTACATCCCCATCTTTTGTGGTTAGGAAAAACTATTAAACGAACCTTGTAATTTGAAAAAAATATCTAGAATCTCGTTGACTCAATGTTAGTTATCAAAAAGTGTGAAACAAAGAGTAAATTGTATATTTCATCTCTTCCAAATTGCTGTTGACTTTTTTAATCCTATAAATTTAAAAATAATTTTTTTAGTCTTTTACATTTTTAAAGTAACTTTTTTGGTCCCTTATAGCAAGTCGATCATGAAATCCATTTATAACTCTCACCAATAATTTTTTAGCCCTTCTTTTTTTGGTGTAGAAAATCGATTATCATAGTTGACTAGTCAAAATTTATAATTTTTTGTGAACCTACAAATATACGGGAAATATAAGTTTATAAATTTTTATACAAATATAAGATTTTTGAAAATTAAACTCTCAAGGACCACCCAATCTCCCAAGTTTACTTAAATCTTTCCGAAATATAAAAATTTATAAATTGCAGAATTTTATCAAAAAATTTCAGAATATATTCTCGGAGCAACTTCTTGAGGAAACTTTCAACAAGGACTTTTGGCCAAGAAGAACCAAATTTTAGTCAACAATTTCGGCCAAAAGCACCAAAGTATAAAATATTGTTCCCAATTTGTATACAAATATAAAATATTTTTATAAAATATTTTTAAATTAATATCATATATTTGTATGCTATTTGTAGATTGGGTGGTCCTTGAGAGTTTAATTTTCAAAAATCATTAATGTAGAGAATAAATTTTTTAAAGTACTAATGGAATTAAATTATAAGATACAAAAATAATCACCATAAGAAAAACCCCTATTTGGTGACGGAAACCACCGTGATGAACAAAAATTCCGTCACCAAATAACCCCATTAGTGACAAGAACTCGAGTTGTCACCAATTTTTCATTAGCTCACTATCTTTATTGACTAGTGACTAAAAGTCGTCACCATTTCGTCACTAAAGACCTTCTCGCCAATATGGCACAATTAGTGACGAGGACCACTCTCATCACTAAAATCTTAAAGTTCAGTCATTGGTGACGAAATTCTTGTTGTCACCAATTTGGATGTCTTTTGGTGATGATTTTTGTTGTCACCAAATTCTTCACATATATGTACCTTATACTACTTATATATGATTTTCAATTAAAATCTTAATTATATGGATAGATGTAAAATATCATTAATTCAAATATAGAAATTTTTTTAGTGCATTATAAAATTGAATTTTCTAGTTTTAAATAATTTTTAATTAAGAAAATAGTCAGATTAAAAGTAAAAATAGTTATAATCTTTTTATTCATATCTCTATATATAAAGTTTTAGTGTATAATATCATTTATTCATATTTCTATGTATAAAGTTTTAGTTCATAATATTATTAAATATGGAGATATAAGATATTTGTTTTGGTGTGTAATGAAATTAAATATTTTAAATTTTAATAACAAGATATGTATTGGGTCATATAACTATGGATAGATTAAATAAAATATTTTAGCCTAAATTGATTGGCCATAACTTATATAATGATTGGACTTGTTAGGCTAAAGATTATGATTGGGTTATGTAATTTATCCATTGTGCCAAACTTAACTTTTTAAATTTATGACTTTTAATTTTAATAATTACACTAAAACACCCTAACATATATGAATTTGCCTACATTATTTTAATTCAAACATAGAGTCTTTTTTCAGATACACTATCAATTAATTGTGATTAGTTCCTTGGCTAAGACATGTTGATTGGACTAAACATATTCTTCCTTAAGCTAAACTTAGCTTACTTATATTATCACTCTTAATTTATAATAATTTTACTAGGACACCTTAATAGTTATAATTTTTTAATTCATATCTCTATATATAAATTTTTAGTGTATAATATTATTAAATAAGGATATATAAAATATTTGTTTTGGTGTGTAATGAAATTAAATATTATAAATTTTAATAACAAAATATGTATTGGGCCATATAATTAGGGATGGATTAAATAAAATATTTTGGCCTAAATTGATTGGCCACAACTTATATAATGATTGGACTTGTTGGGCTAAGAATCATGATTGGGTTATGTAATTTATCTATTGGGCCAAACTTATCTTTTTAAATTTATGGCTCTTAATTTTTAATAATTACACTAAAATACCATAATATATATGAATTTGTCTACATTATTCCAATTCAAGCATATAGTCTTTGTTTAGATACACTATCAATTAATTATGATTGGAGTTCCTTGGCTAAGACATGTAGATTGGACCAAGCATATTCTTCCTTAAGCTAAACTTAGCTTACTTATATTATCGCTCTTAATTTCTAATAATTTTACTAGGACACCCTAATAGTTATAATATTTTAATTCATATCTTTGTATATAAAGTTTTAGTGTATAATATTATTAAACAAGGATATATAAAATATTTGTTTTGGTGTGCAATGAAATTGAATATAACAAATTTTAATAACAAAATGTGTATTGTGCCATATAATTAGAGATGGATTAAATAAAATATTTTGGCCTAAATTGATTGGCCACAACTTATATGATGATTGGACTTGTTGGGCTAAAGCTCATGATTAGGTTATGTAATTTATTCATTGGGCCAAACTTAACTTTTTAAATTTATGGCTCTTAATTTTGAATAATTACACTAAAACACCATAATATATATGAATTTGTCTACATTATTTTAATTCAAGCATATAGTTTTTTTTTGGATACACTATCAAATAATTATGATTGGAGTTCCTTGGCTAAGACATGTTAATTGGACTAAGCATATTCTTTCTTAAGCCAAACTTATCTTCCTTAGGCCAAACATATTCTTCCTTAAGCAAAACTTTACCACTTCCTGACTTTACATCTCTTGACAGACAAAGTTGCAATATGCTGTCCAAGTGTAGGATCTTTTAGATGCAACGCGAATTTTAGTACTGAGTACTCGGTATGTGAAGAATATATTTCTATAGTAACAGTCACCTGTTTAATAGAGTACTCATTTTTCTTGTTCTCCATAAATCTGCCAAAAATAGCTAGTGCATGACTGTGAAGAAGGTCTATGCGGCTGGATCTGTTGGGACTGCACGACTCTTCTTCCTTTGTTGTTGCTGTTTTTTTTTTTTTTGTTCTCTCTTTTGATAAATTGAAGGGTTCTTTCATCGATAGCTTTTGATTTTGCTTTAAATTGTTAAGAACTGTTAGTGGACTTGCCTCCTGTACGTGTACGGTTAGTGAACTAACCTTAGTGTAAGTGTGCCTATTTGATAGGATTCAATTTCAATATTCAGTTATCATTAGTTGACAAGAACAAGATAGATTAACTTAGTCTTTCAAACATACAATCCCAATGGTAGCTTACAAGTACAATTTTACTCATGATGTCTTTCAGGCGATAGCTCATAATATATATTTTCAAAACATATGTCAAAAACAAATCTGAAATTGTTAGTTTGGTAACTTAAATCTCTATTTGGACTTTACTCACTCAAAATAAGAAAATTCAAGGTTTTCGATCAATTTCCTATTTGAGGAAATTAACTAGCAGGTGAACTGCTGCCATTGAACCCCCTAAATTTAATATGATTAAACTTAGAATTCTTTATATGTATTTAGGAACATGGTAGCATCACCTTCTGCTGAAAAGTGGAGGCCTTTGGTATTGGACAAACTTGTCTAATTCACTAATGCAACTTTTAACTCACTAGCTAATGTGTAGGCCCTTTGGAATAGAAGATTCCTTTATTGTCTCTTGAAACACCCCATATGCTATGTTCTCAACCAACTGTTGAAACATTCATGGTGGATTCTTATTCATATGACTTCAAGGAAGATATGGTGGATTTCTCCCTTGTCTCTTGAAACACCCCATATGCTATGTTCGCAACCAACAGTTGAAATGTTAATGGTGGATTCTTAATCATACTGAAGAATTGATTGACTAGTGACAATGCATTTAGTTTAATTTGTAAAATGACACAAATGTTTCTTGAATTGTAAACTCTACAAGAGGTACCAAGGATTGCAATATCATCACTGGGATCTGGCACATCATATTTGGATTGACAATATGTGTGAAACTTAGGTGATTTTCATGCTTTTGGCTCGTGATTTGGAGCACGATTTTTTGCTAATCTTTACTATCTTTGGCCGTTGATTTGGAACATGATTTTTGTACTAATCTTTAATGTCAGTTAGAAATTTTATTTGATGCTGTTGTTTATCGTTCTAATGTGTGTCACTTCGTTTAATGTTCTGTAGTGATATTTCTAAAAATCTTTCACAAATTCAACCTTTCTCAATGGCACCATGTCTAATGACACGTAAGGAAAATTATTTATAGCAATTTTCATTGCTACATAGACATTGACTGATATGACTTAAAATCATATTCGTAACATAGATTACTTTTTTGTGATTTATTTTTATATCAATGTCCTCTTTCAGAAACTTGTTCGCATGCTGCTCAAGTACGAATGACACGTAAGTTTTGTTATTCCAAGGAATGTTTTTTTTCCTTCTATTTTTAAGGCAATATGATGGTGCTACCTCTATAAATTTCATTCTACACAAGAACAGAAAGTGGCTAGATGTTACCTATCATTGTGCCAACAAGAGATCATTACGTAAGTGCAGTAATTAATAACCAAAACATTAATCAGATTCTGAAGACTTGTAATTCTTTGGATCATTGTGTTTAAGTTGTTATTTGTTATGATTGATGTTCAAAAGAGAATGAATTGCTTTATTGGATTTTTGTCTTGTGTCAGTATGATTATAAACATGAGCATGGCTCAACAATAACATTTATTAGCTATAGATCAACACAATCACTGTAGAATTGGAATAAAAATAGCATTGTATTACAGCCACATTTACTAAAAAATTGGAAAATTCACACGACATTTTACCCATCCTTGAGTGTAGATTCCTCATTGAATAACACTAATTGAAAGTTTGATGAGTGTTTAAAAAAAAATTTAAAAAATGAAGAAAAATCCACCCCTTTCAAGCAAGCACTTCCTTATGCTTCAAACAACTAACTTGGGGGTTGATTGAATGTTTAATTTTTTATATTTATTTGCAGCTGATCACTTGTATATTAATTGTGGTGATGATGCAACATTCATCAATGGAAGTTATTATGAAGCAAATTT
Organism: Gynochthodes officinalis; assembly: GCA_020080225.1. Taxonomy (NCBI): domain Eukaryota; kingdom Viridiplantae; phylum Streptophyta; class Magnoliopsida; order Gentianales; family Rubiaceae; genus Gynochthodes; species Gynochthodes officinalis. The sequence continues at coordinate 27,458,504 of CM034617.1, forward strand.
GGATCTAGATAGGGGGTCAACATTGTCCTAAGCAACAATTTAGCTTGGGCTTATAGTAGTATGCACTACAAGAATATCCAAAAAGGTAGTATGATTATTTTCATTTATTACGATGAATTGTATTATGTTATGAGATATAGTTATAGGGTGTTGTTGTTTCTGTAGTTAGTTATATGTGCGATTGGATTGGATTGATTTTATAACATTCAGTGTTTTTTACTTTTCTTGTCATAGTGACGCATCCATCACCACATAGCCAGGCATCCACAGATTGAAGGCATTACAAATTGCCCATTGGTTACTGTTGTCAAGGTCTTTTTCATTCCTTCTGCCTCTTTCCTGTTAGAATGTGAAGGGAATTATGTGTACACTGTACACTACTATTTTGTGGGTGTATAGTGTTTGGAAAATATTTTATTCTCATGCTACAATTTGGATATTCAACTTTTATTTTCTTATCTGGTGGGATATTAAAATGTTATCTCTAGCATTGAACAAGTTGAACTTTTGTGCCCTTTTTCAGATATTTTTTGAATGTTCAATGCTTAGTATGATTGCGTTCATTACTTTTCCGACTTCGATGATGTATGTATTAGAAGAATAAATGATGTGACAATCAATACTATGATATTGGTGATATGATACTAAAAAAAACCACATTATAATGTTGGTTAAAATTTGTCACTAATAACCCTATGTAGTGACAAATTTTTCCCGTCACTAATTCCATTTGACAACAAACCTTTGGTGACGATAAAATTTCGTCACCAATGAACAGCGGCACAAACTTTTTATCACAAAATGCATATTCAACCAACTTTTAGTGACAAACTTTTTCCGTCACCAATGACAAAAAAAGGAATTGGTGATGAAAAACTTGTCGTCACTAGCTCCTCACAAAAGGTGTTGACCAAGCCATTTTTTAGTGACAAATTTTTTCTCATCACAAAAAATCATCACACTACCTGCTGCCTCGTTGTAATTTCAATGATGACCATATGTTCATCACTAACTTTGCACAAATTAGTGACGACTTTTATCTTTTAGTGACAACATTTTCCCCCTTCTGGTGACGACTTTTTTTGGTCACTAATTTTGGTCACCTTCTCGTTTCGTCACTAAAAGCACCTATTTAGTGACGACTTTTTGTTTTCATCATGTGATACCCTTTAGCAATGGAGCATTGCTGACGATCAAGTGACAGAACTTTTTTTCGTCACTAAAGGCCTCCGTAAGGCTTTTGGTGACGAAAAGTAGCCCTTCCGTAACGAAATTCCAGTTGTCACTAAAGGGGGGTTTTGCTTGTAGTGAATACATAACATGTATCATAACATTGCAAGTATTTTAGGGAAAAAACACACTATCCAATGTTTGGACCACTCCTTCAGTCCATCCAATGTAGCCCCCTTTCTTTATTTGTATCTACCCACAAGAATCTTAACATCAACTTGGTAATTTTACATACAATTTATTCGATTAATGAAAAAAAAATATGTGAGGTTTGAAAAAAAAATTGGATTAATGAAATTAGGGAATGGAGTAAATTGGCATTGTCGTTGATAAGATCATAATTTGATTATATTGTATATGTCAATTACTTCAATTGCAATTAGTTTTACTAAGATTTTAATCCATATTTGGTTACTAGTAAGTTGTATATCAAGTTCTAGAAATTTGAGTAGGAATTAGTAAAAATGAGTTCAACAAGATGGAAATCAATGAAAGAATATTGAATTAAGATCCAAGACTTCAAATGATTTAATTTGAGAGAAATTAAAGTCCAATTGATGAACATAAGTGAAGAAAACAACTTTGGTGTTGATTTGGTGCTGAATGGCTTTAGTAGATTGCATATTCTCATAGAGTTTTTATGATATCTCTTTTTCATCATAATGCCCTAGTGGCTGTGGAAAGTTAAAATATGTGACTATAATTTTCAGGTTAAATACATTTCTTAGTTGGGACCATTTCAAGTAGAAAATTTAAGTAAAAGTTTTTTTTTTCCAAAAATAATGAGCTGTATTAACTTCATGAAAGTTAATGAGTACATGGAAGGTCCCCAAAGAGGACTATTCTTAGCACCGAAATCGGCTAAGACTAACTGACATCACGTCACAAACTGATCCTAATTGTCCCACAAAAGAACACTACAGACTCGTATTAGGGAATGCAGTATTACCACCACTAACTAGAAGAAATTTTGGCAGCATCTCCCCTAGAAACGAAAAAACTTGGTTCTGAAACAGCAGAAACTAGCCCAAACTTGAATGTAACCCAAGACATATATAACAACAAAATTACCTATTCACACCAGCTATTAACACAAACTATCAACAAACGCCAAAAATAATATCAACATAAGAAACAATTCAGCTATCAATACCCACTACAACATCACCTCTTGCTGAATTGGATTGTCGAAATTCCAGGCATTCCTTCTAAGCCAACCCAAGCACATGCCGCTCCTCCATCCTTTCCCTCTGAAACACCTACAAGTTTCGCCTTTTCCATACATGCCAAAGATTGTACAATGCAAATTGAGCCGTCTCCGCCCAGGAATGTGCTCGCTGATTAACACAAATGTCTTGCCATTACTCCAAAAATTGTCCACAGAAAAGAGGTATATGAGGCCACCCCAATGAAACAAGACTCCATATTTGCTGCACACACCTGCAAGACAAGAAGTACATGTTCCACCATTTCAATCTCCTCTCGACACATAGGATAGAGGGAATCCACCAGAATTCGACTATGTTGTACTTGTGCATTGTTGGCAAGATATCACTACAACATTGCCACATGAAGACTTCAACTTTGGACTCACACTTAGCTTCCAGGTGGACCTCCACATTTTGTGCCTATAACCTCGAGATAAACTACTCTTAGCTTACTGCCCAAGAAGGTGTTTGGTATTTTGTAGTTGCATATAAGCCAATTTGACAGTGTACTCCACATCCCTACTAAATTGCCAAGTCAATTTATCCTGCCTGCCTTTAGGATCCAAAGGTAACTGCAATATTATCTCCGCATCTTGCTGCAAAAAAATGGAGGAAACCAAGCTGGAGTTCCAATCGCGCCCATCTTCCGTGAGAAGCTCACTAACCCAAGTAACAGGAGGTTGTGCTTGTCGACAACCATGCACTTGAAATTCTTGCCTCCCGAGAATCCACGGGGACTCTTACACCCGAATTGATTTACCATCCCCCACTATATATCTTGCCCCCATCTGAAGCACATGCTTCACTGCCATCCAACTTTTCCACAACCAATAAGCATTAGGTTTACCTTGTGCCTACCAAAACTCATCATTGGGAAAGTACTTCACCTTCATTACTCTACTCATTAACAATTCCGGTTTGGTAAGCACTTACCAAAGCTGCTTAGCCAACAACGCATCATTGAACTGTTCTATATCTTGAAACCCTATCCCCCCTTCACTTTTCAACTTACTTATTTCTGACCAGGCTTTCCAATGAATTTTCCTCTGGCCATCAGCATGCATTCCCCAGCAAAAGTTAGCCAACAGCCTACAAATCTCTTTACACAATCCCACTGGAAGTTTAAAACAACCCATGACATAATTAGGCAAAGCATTTAAACATAGCTTTAATCAGGACTTCCTTACCCACCTAGCTAAGAAAGCAATTCTTCGAACTCTGAATCCTTTGCTGAACTCTCTCAATCATAAAATTGAAGACTTCCTTCTTTGATCTCCCAATTCGCATCAGCAGGCCCAAATATGTAGCATTATGTTGCTCCTTCACTCCCTGCATCACCTGACATAGCTGACTTCTACACTCTTTGGAAACATTGGAGCTAAAGAAGATTAAGGACTTGGCCATGTTAATATGCTGACATGAACTATGGCTATAGATGTCAAAGATAGCTTGCAATTGTTGAGCTTGCCTCTGATCGGCCTCACAAAAAACTAAGGAATCATCCGCAAAAAACAAATATGTAATGACTGGACCATTGTGACTAGCCTGCATTCCATTAAACACACCCCTCATCCTAGCCTGTTTTAGTAAATAAGATAGAGCCTCAGACATAATAAGAAATAAATAAGGAGAAATAGGATCCCCTTGCCTAATTCCACGGGAAGGCTAGACAAAACCACATTGCTCCCCATTGATATTAACCGACATAAAAGCCGTGCTAATACATTGCCTAATCCAACCTATGAAACCTTTATGAAACCCCATTTTCCTCATCACCTTCTCTAAAAAACACCACTCAACCAGGTCATAAGCCTTAACCATATCAATTTTTAACGCCATAAACCCTTTCTTCCCTTTCCTCATTGAATTCATTGAATGCAAGCAGTCATGTGCAATGATAACATTATCAAGGATTTGTCTACCCGGAATAAAGGCTGATTGCTCCAAACTAATACACCTAAGAAGACAGGCTTTGAGCCGATCAGCCAATAATTTAGATATAATTTAATAGACCACATTACATAAGCTAGTTGGTCTATATTCAGATATAGAGATTGGAATTTCCACCTTAGGAATCAAAGTGAGCAAAGTATGATTAAGCTTACGAAATATATGCTTATATAAAAAGAAATCCCTCACAGCATTACAAATATCCAGCCTAACCACATGCCAATAAGTTTGAAAGATAAAAGGCGTCATACCATCCAGGCCAGAAGTTGAATTTGGATTCATTTGAAAAAATGCTTGCCGAATTTCCTCATCGAGCACGGGCCTCACCAAACCAGCATTCATCTGCTTGGTGATAGACTTCGGCAAACCCTCAAGCAAAGTCGGAGAATGTGATGGTTGACTAGAAGCATAGAGCTACTCATAAAACCCCAAAATCTCCTTCTCCACCTCCTCATTTGTCCGATATTCCTGTCTCGTGGCTGTGGTTAAGCGTTCAATACAATTCACCTTCATTCTTGGCATGGTGGATGCATGAAAATATTTAGAATTCCTATCCCTATCCTGTAACCAATGATTTCTCGATTTTTGTCTCCAATATGCTTTTTTCTCCCTATAAGCTTGATGCAATTGCCTTCTGAGGTCATACCATTGCTACCAATCCCTTGACCCACCCTAAAGACTCATGGCCACCATTTTTTGTTTAAGATTCTGAAGCTGTCTAGTAGAATGAATGCTATGATTCCTGCTCCACTACAGCAACTCTACTCTGCATTGCCCAATTTTGTCACTCACAATGGATTGCTTATTTCTCTGCTGCACCTTCTGCCATGCTTGAGACACCTTCTTAAACATACCCCCTTTGCTAACCCACCTTTGGTAAAAAATAAAGCATCTCCTGCGATGTTGCTGATGAGGATCAGTATTCAATAAAAGGAAATGATGATGGGACACTTGTTTCTCACAATGATACACTTTGGTAAGAGGAAAATGAAGCCGCCACCAAGGTGAGCAAAAGAAATGATCCAACCTCTCTTCAACAAATCCCTCCCCCACATGATTATTAGACCATGTGAATTGCTTTCCCACAAACCCCAGATCAACTATTTCCATTTCCCTAATGAATCTATTAAATGTGATACAGCTAGAAACTGACCTTAGCTTCCCGCCTCGTTTCTCCTGCGAAAGTGCAATATCATTAAAATCCTCTCCTAGAAGCCACCGTTGACCCCATTGATGTCTTTATTCACCAGGAACTGCCATTGTTGTGCCCTTACCACACTCTCCATACTAGCATGTACAAAAATAGCCCACCACACCTCTAACATCCCCTTGACTTGATATTGCACTTAAACACAAAAAGTATTAAAGACCATACTCAACACAAAAATGGAATCAGCCCAACACACCAACATACCTCCGCTAAAATTCTTAGGTTCCGCATATTGCCAACAATCCGCCATTCCCAAACTCCAACACACTTTATTTACATATTCTTTCTTCTTCTTAGTTTCCGATAAAAAGACTACATCTAGATGTTGAGATGTGAGAGACTCTTGCAATTTGAAAATTGTAGATATTGCACCAAATCCTCTACAATTCCACACCCCAATCTTCATAACGTAGCATGGGACCCTAGAAGGCTAGTCTCATTTACCTCATTTGAATGATCGGCCACAGTATGATGTCTTTTTGTTGGCAGCTCCACATTCAGTCCCGGCTCCTCCTCCAACAACCGAGTCCTCGATCTCGTCAAACTAAAACCCCTAGAAGACAACTCCTTAATCCCTTCAGGTGCAGAAAACATCCTTCTTCCAACCCTCCTCCATTTGCTAACTCTCGACCCCTCACACACTTCATGGCCATTGGCAAAACTTACCTCCTTAACCTCTGTAACAAGCTAGCCTTTAGCACATTCAATCATAATACAAGGAAGGCTCATCTCCACACTTTCCGCCACATTTTGAACACCTTGAACATCGGAACTAGCAAGAGCAACCCGAGCATCGTTCAGCTCCCAAACACTAGCTGCAACCACAGCTTGCTACTCACTCTGAAAACCTGAATTTAAGGGAATAACTCCAACAAAATCAGCATTCAGAAGAGCAGTATGCTGCCTAACCGTTGAACAAATGCACACATCAGATTCTGCCGTAACAGAAAAATGCTAAACTTCAAATTCAACAAAAACAGGAGAAAACTGCACTTCAGAATCAGCATTCTCTAAAATCTGAACCACAAATTCAGCATTTTCTAAAAACTGCACTTCAGACTTGTCTCCAATCGGTACCCAACCTTCAGCTTCAACTCCAGACTGATCCTCATGCGAAAGAGTAGGAGCAACTGTAGCTTGCGAATGAGCAGCAGGCAGACTAGCATCAGAATCAGCAGCAAAGAAAAGAAGGTTCAGCTACACTCCATGAGCTTCAGAAGTCGGGGGAAGACTTTCACTCAAAGCTGCATGCAGATGGCCCGCATTAAGACCATCAGCTTTATTTAGACCTGCATTCTGAAGAGCCACAACCAGACCTTCATCAGCCTTCAGCCATTCAGACCCTCCAGCATGCAGAACTCATGAATCAAAGGCAGGAATCGTAGTTGGAATCGTGACAGGACTGAGCTCCAAATCCATACCAGCAATCAGCAACACCTGAACCTCAGCTGGCCTGTGCATCATTTCATGTGGAAGCAAAGGTCATGCACTCCCAGCAAAAACTAGACCAAGTTTCATACCCCTTCCTCTTGCCAAAACCCTACTGTCCTCAGCTTTCAACCAATCTCCAAGGCCCAGCTTGGAATTCACCATGCTCAAGTGCAAGCCGGCGAACAAGACACATTCTCTCCAAATGCCCAACCTTACCACAATAATAACAAAAGGCAGCCAAGTTTTCATAGCAAAAGGAAATCCAGCACACTTGAGAGCCAAGTTTCAGATGTGTACCTCTCAACAAAGGCTTGGACAGATCAACAACAGCAAGAATCCTCATACATCTCCCAGAAACACTTCCAAATTCAGGAGTGAGAACATCAAGAATCTTAGAAAACACCTGCTAAAATCTAAACCCCATCTCTCTTGTGAGCCATTGATTAGGCAAGTTACACACTTGAATCCACAACTCTACCTTACTAAGATCTTGCTCTAAATTTTAAACAGATGACGATCACTCACGGAAAACAAGGAACTGCTGGTCAAACATCCATCCTGGTAAAAGTTGCAAATATTGCTATTGATTACTTGGGTGGTATATTTTGGCATTTTTGCTATATCTCGAGTTAGAGATGTTCAAATTGAATGATTTTTAATGCTTTAAAAAGTTAAAAGAGTGATCTACATCTTTTGTGAAGAAGTCAACCAAATTATGTCTTTATGATGTTCAAAAGTTTGCGATAAATTAGGTGATGAATCTGTCAAAAGTTAGTTTTTACTACATCTAAGAAGAATAATCATGGCAAAATTGGGCGTGCTGAGGACCACTTGGGTGCACGACAATTATAGAAAATTTGAGAAATCATGCCCCTTAACCTCTTATATACAACATAGACCTTTTTCCTAGGGTTTTGGGTCGTTGGACCATTTTTCTTCTTCTCTTTCTCGAGAAATGTCAAGTAGTCGTAAGAAACAAGTTTTCCAGTATTCAAAAAGTTGAATAGTCGAAGGATTGAAAAGATTCGGATCAACCGTAAAGTTTTTTCTTCCATCTTTGTTTTTCAAATTCTAGTCTTTTAATGATACTTAGCTTTTGGTTTCTATTTTCTTTATTCTTGATATCCTCCTGATTTTATTTTTAGAAGATTGCAATTGAACTTTATTATGTAGTCTAGTTAATTTTAATATTATTTGGTGTAATATATTATATAAGCTATGAATTGTTTATCTATTTTGTTGTTAATGTTTTTAATTGTTTGATCACCAATTAGATTATTCAAAAAGTTTGACAGAATTGCAAGAGGTAGTTAAAGTTTAGTCTTGGGACAGATAACACATGATCATTGAGCAAAAGCCTTGAGCTCATGCAAGATACGAATATACCAACATGGCAGGTACAGTCTTTAAAAATAACCTATTGTTAATGAACTTCTAATTCATAATTACTCATAAGAATATAAGGTAGTTTTAGTGAAAGGTATTTTTAATAGATAGTTAGAAGATGCTATTAAATAAATTAGTAATTTGTGATGAAAAATAAAGATAATAAATTAACTAGTAGATAATCTAAATATTTAGAAGAAGTACTGGGAGGATATTTAAAATTCTAGGTTTTAATTTTTATCTTTTTGATCATATTACTCATTTAATTTTGTGTATTCAAATTTTCCTCCTTCTTTATAAGTTGAATTTTGATTTTTGAATAGTGAAAAAGTTCAAATAATTTTAGTATTAGTAAATTTTATTAATTAAGTCCTTGTGGGGGATCGACGCTTTTTATCACTATATTACTTGTCATGGCTTGTGTAGTTCTAGTGTTAATTTTCGTTACAAGTTCTTAGCCAGTTGCCAGGGGCTTATTTTATTAATCTTTAGTATACTAATACCAATAAATTGTTCTTTAATTTAAAATCTATTCTTATTTTTCCTTCTATTTTCAGGCTGTTGAGATTGATTGGATTAAGAATGAATGCGTTTAGCTAATTGTCCTCTCAAGCACCTACTTTGCTAACAAGATTTAATGGTCATGGGATTAATTATATTTTCTCAAACCTTTCCAATGTTTGTGAAACACGGGGCACTAATGATCATCTAAAAGATGGGTATCTTATGAAGGGGTGGTCAATTTAACAACTGAGCAATTTTCTTAGGCATCAAGGTAAGCCACGTTTACACTTTCATAGCCTACAAAGGAATAATCATACTGGCATCCCAAAATTATCAAGATCATCCTCATGCCTTTGTATTTCCTTGTATGCTGTGGGAGTTATGTGTTGAAAATCAGATTATTAATAAATACCCTATCAATGAGCTTTTGTACCATATATCAATAACTTTCATGTATAGCAATTTAACTCACACTTCGATGACTATAACTACAAGTGGAACGATCATTCTTTCTATTCTTCTTGTGATTATTAAGGAGGTCCTCATAATTTTCCACCAATACATCCATTCCATTTTCATTTACGAGAACAACAATAAAATTAGTTGAATTTTGAAGAGTACCTAATTAAATACATTGCTATCAATTAAAGAAAGATGCATGACGAACAAGTCACGATGCAAAATCAATGAGTTAGAATGAAAATTTTGGATATGCGAATTCACTACAAATGAAAATTTTGGATATGCGATTCACTACAAGAAAAATGACCTTTAGTGACCAATCGATTTTGGTCACTAAAAGTACAATTGTCGTCACTAAATGTCTTTAGTGATGAAAAATTGGGTGGTCACTCTCTGGTCACTAATACTCCGACACTAAAAGTATTTAGTGACAACTTGAAAAAATGTCGTCATTAAAAGGTAAATTTAATGACCGCATGCGAAATGGTCACCAATTAGTGACGATATTCTGGTCACTAAATGGTGACAAAAATTTGTCGTCACTAAATGCTATAAAGTCAACGAATTTGGTGATGACTTTGGTGAGGGAAAAAGTATTCACTAAGTAGAGTTTGGGTCACATGACACAAATGGTGACCAAAAGAAGTGGTCACTAAATGTTGTAATTTAAAATGAAATAGTGACAACTTTTGGTGACGAGAAATTGTCATCACAGAATAAGTCCACAATTGGTGATGAGAAATTGTTGTCACTAAATAAGTGAATGAATGATCGCAATAGTGACGACATTTGGTGACCATAATTGTTGTCAATAAAAGTAATTTTATCCACTATTTTAGTGATGAAATTTTGTTGTAAGAAAATTGTAAAATTACAAAAGAAATTCGTGACGACATATATTTTGGTGACTGCATTTGATGTCAAGAAATTTATGAAGAAAAATGAATTAGTGTCAACTTTTGTGACGATGTTCTTGGTGAAATAGCATTACTCATGATTACTAACAATCCAAAACATGTGACATTCATAAACATATATCAAAATAAATACGACGACTACTCCAATAACAAATAAAAGTTGAAAAATCAAATAGCGATGACTATTTTGATGACATTCTTGGTGAAGTAGTGTTAGTTACTATGACTCAAAATCCAAAACATCCAACAATCATAAACATCCAAGATTAATAAACATTCATAAAAGTAAATACCACAACTACCCTAAGAATAAGAAAGATAAGTGTATAGCACAAACGTGAAAAGTAATTCATTCAACTACATAGGAATGCAAGACTAAAACATTATGCAAGAGACAATATCATCAAAAAAGTGGTAGCTAATCAACAAGATATCCATCCTACATCTTGTAGGAAAAATAAATGAAAAGATTTAGAGCTATCTAATAGATACATCCCACTTCTAGCAAGCAAAATCCAAAATAGCTAGAGTGACATTCCAAAAGTAGCCCTAAAATCCAAAAGAGGTAGAGTCACATTTACAAAAAGCACCTTCAAAATATTGGTGCCAAGCAACCATTGTTAATGTTTCATACATAAAGCTACCATATAACAGTGTTCCATAAATACTGGATATGGCACATAATATTTTTCTTGAACAAAAAAAATTACCAAATACCATCAGCAAAGTGTGAAGAGCACCATCATCTGTCCACTATGTACATGCCAAGTGTAGAGAAGATTTATTCACTGAAAACTTAAAAAAAATAAATCAATTTCTTTGAAAAAATCCATAAGAGTTAGTTTGGTTACAAAGATAGTTCAATTATCTAATAACACCATGACTTTAAAACAAACGCAAGAACAAACCACAGATAAAATACATGTATACCTTGACATACTTGTCCACATACCCCATCACAAGCTTAGTGAATTAAGAGACGTATACAACTTGCCTCCATTAGTACTAAACGAAAAAGATGACTATATATATAGTGGAGCCACAAGAGAAGTGAGACAAGAAATAGTCCACGTTAGGAACATTACATTTCAAAGTTCAAGGAAACCTAAAATGAAATGTTCAGCTGGATTCTTGTAAGAGAAAACATAATTTACGAATTGGCCATTTTCATTTTACAACCGCTAACCACAAAACAACCGCAAGAACAAACCATAGCTTAAACAACCGCAAGAACAACGGCAAGAACAAACAGAATTTACAAATTGGTCACCTTCATTTTACAACAGCTAATCACAAAAGAACCGAAAGAACAAAACAGAATTTACGTTTTGGCCAACTTCATTTTACAACCGCAGGAGCAAACCACAACTTGAACAACCGCAAGAACAAAACAAAATTTACGGTTGGTCAGCTTCATTAAACAACCGCAAGAACAAACCATAGCTCAAACAACCGCAAGAACAAAACAGAATTTACAAATTGGCCACCTTCATTCTACAACCGCAAGAACAAACCATAGCTCAGACAACCACAAGAACAAAACAGAATTTACTATTTGGCCAACTTCATTTTACAACCGCTAATCACAAAGGGATTGAATTAAATAATTACAATATGTATGAAAAGAAATCAATCAATATTTGAACACTGAATGTCTACTGTCCCACACAAATGAAGTTGATGAACATTTTGAAATTGTGCATAAAGGACAAGACTGTATGGTTGCCAAAGAATTTGGACAATCAAAATGTAATATTGTCGGCTGGCCACAAAATTTGGAAATCACACAACACAATTTAGCGAACAAAGTTAATACAAATTTGTTAGGTAGAAACTTCAAGAATGGCTGCTGCAGTAGTAAGAAAAGAAAATGCAGATTTCCTCTTTTGTGTAGAGTCAAATGTGCAGCAATTTGTGTAGAATCAAATGTGCAGTAAAATGAAAAATAGCAAAAAACCATTTGCATTAAAAAAAAGCCACGCGACCAATGTTAAACTATTGTTCTTTTAAACTATTGTTAGATCCAACATCCTTATTTTCCAATTAAGACGGATAAAAAAAAGATTTTAGTGCCAATAGCATTGCATTGCATTCCATATCAAATGCATTTATCAAAATGTCTAACAATTAAAATTCGAATAGATATTTGACGTGAAGGTAGCTTAAGGGCTTTCAAGAATTTAGAGGTAGCACTTTGAGCAATAGTTCCAAGACAGTTTATGAGCTCCTCTTTGGTCATTCCAAAGAAGCTCAATACTAACCAAAGAAGCTCCTTTTATTCTTACATGACTAGAGATGATGACTATAGGCATAGAGTAAGAATTTCTAGCCAAAGATACAAAATTTACATTAGAAGCAACAGAGAACAAAAGAATAGCTTGACACGAAATGAGATGAATTAATAAACAACATAGGAAGGCTAAACATGATAAAAGAAAACATAAGAAAAATCAAAGGACCGCTACTTCCCTATTTTTATGGTGCGGATGTTGATTTTTGTTGTGCAGCTGCGCCCATGTTTTTCTTTGTCTGATGGCCTTTGTTGTCCCTCACCGATGTCTCCTCTTTTGCTTTATTGTCTTGTAGCTTTTTTCGCTCCAAGGGCGGCTGGGTTTTTGTGCAGCTGCAGGAGTCTCCCAAAATTGCTGCTGTCCTTCAGGAAATTAAAAGAATGGCCAATCTTCAAGAAATCTGGGCGGCTGTATTTTTAGAAAAAATGAATAGCGGCTCTCTCTAGGAAATAAAGGATAGTTGTTTTTGGTTTCTTTTTGTGACTGCCCCCTTGTCTTTTCCCAAGTGTTTTCCTTTGTTTCCTTTGGCTGATTCTTCTTGTTTTGTTTCCCAATTGCAGTTGGGCTATGTTTCCTTTTGTGCTCTACCTTCTATCATTTCTTTTCTCGCTTTGTGGTTGATCTCCAGGGAGAAAATGAATGGCGGTTGATTTTTGTTTAGGCCGAGTAAATGGCAGATGGCTGGTTTTGTTTTCTTTTGTGCGAGTTTCCTTCTCTGTTTTTCTCCTTGCCGACTGTTTTCTTTTCCCCCTTTGGCCACTCCTTCTTGCATCTTCTTTCGGCCATCGCCCTTGGTTGAGTTTGGTGGCTACCTCCTTTGCAAAGAATGAAAGGGCTGCTGCTCCCTCCTTGTGCGCCGAAAATCTATGAGGGCGGCTACCCTTAACGAAATCAAAGAGGTGTGGCTGGTTTTTTTTAGCCAAAAGAAGAGGGTCACACCTAAATTCCTTTTTTCTCCATTTTTCCCTTTACTCTAGAACAATGATGCCGAGAAAGACCTGCAAATCGAAGGCAAAGAGGACGACAAGCTTCGGACTAGAAACTGGAGATGACCGACAACCACGAGCTATAGACGACCTGAATTTGCGGGCAAAATTGGTACACGTTTGGCCGCTTCAAGATTCAGGGAAGGAGGCACGGTACAACCACAATAGAGAACCCAACCATCCAATAAAAACAAATAACCTCTTTGGGGTTCAAAGTGGAAAGAAAGAGGTGGCGGTGAGGGCAAATTGAACTGAAAAAGTGAGAAGAATAGATTTGGGAGGGACAAAGATAGCAAAGTTAGGGTAGAGAAGAACATTCGCTTAAGTGAAATTTTGTAACTTTGCCAGAGCAGAACTTCCCGTTTAATCGAAATTTTGTTTAAGTGTTTGCTAAAGAAAAAAACTTACACAATGATGGAGTGACTGTCAATTTTTAACATCCCGTTTTTAAACCAAATTTGTTTTCATTCAGCGTATTCGTAAGCATCCAATTTTTTTTAAAATTTAATTATTCATAATAAAAATATCGTTATTTTTAAAACTAAAAATCAATCTTTCATTTCATTTACGATGCTATGATAGCATAAAAAAATTCTGATTTGAAAATTTTTTAAATTTTAAATTTTAAAATGCAAATTAGTTATTAAGGGGCCAATTTAACTTTTTTCAAATATATCACACTCCAAACGGAGCCTGAGTTGTCAACAAAATTTCTAAAATACTCTTAATTAAATAGAATATATTAAAAGGGTGTATTGATATATAATATGTTAATGAGGAAATTAGAGATATAAAATGAGTTCTATCTCCACTTAGTTGACAAAAAATAAAAATTTGTATATTTATAAAACCGAACTCTTTTTTTGGAACAAAGGGAGTATAAGTATTTACTACTTTTGTTATACATTGTACATCTAACTATATATGTACATGTATTAATCATACTTATATTATAAGATTACATTAATAACTATAACTACTATGGAACTATATATTTTTTATTCCTAATTTTCTTGTAAAGAAATATAGTTCGTAATAAATATGAAGCCTTTTAATTACCATTTGTCCATAGTGTATTTTAATACTAACAAAATTATATGTTTAAAGTAATTAAACTTATGCGCACAAGTTCATAAATCTCAGGGTGTCATAGTGTAATTATGTCAAATTAAGAACCATAACATAAATAAGCCAATGAAGAATTGTTATTCTTAACCAAAGAAAGTCGATTACTACTAAAAATATTATATTGTAATACTAAAAAGACAGTAGAGTTAAAATACAATTATATAAACAAAGAAAAATGCTAGGGTGTCATAGTAAAATTATTAAAAATTAAGAATTATAATATAAATAAGCTAAGTTTAGCATAAGAAAAAATATGTTTAGTCCAATCATTTTTCTTAACCAAGGAAAATTGAATTATAATTAATTGATAGTATATATATCTATATATATATATATATATATATATATATATATATATATACTTGAAGTAAAATAATGTAAACAAATTCATATATATTAGGGTGTCTTAGTGCAATTATTAGAAATCAAGAGCAATAAATTTAAAAAATTAAGTTTGGCCAAATGAATAAATTACATAATCCAATCATTATCCTTAGCCAAACAAGTCTAATCCTTATATAAGTTGTGGCCCAATCAGTTTAACCCAAAACATTTAATTTAATTTAATCCAAATTATATGGCCAATGCATATCTTGTTATTAAAATTTATAATATTCAATTTCATTATATACCAAAAAAAAAAATTATATCTCCATATTTAATAATATTATATACTAAAATACAATTTTGAGCCATTTCTTGTTAGTCAAATGTCAGAGCAATATTGTTTTTCACGAGGCTATGGCACCTGTGGTTTGAGCCAAATTTAATTGAAATAGTGAAAATATTATACACTTCCTCCCTCTCTCTCAATCTCGAAAAAATGGTTAATTTAGTAAAACTTCTTATAACTTATAAACTATGACTACAACAAACATAATTAACAATATTATTAAACCCAGTTCATAAGTCAAACTAGTAAACTAATTGGTTCTGGAGGTGATTATTACTACTAGCAAAATTATAAACTTAAAGTGATTAAACTTATATGCGTAAATTCATATAATGTAAGCAAATTCATATATATGTGTAAATTCTCGAGGTGATAGTATATCTACAAATAAATACTCTATTCGTATGTCAAGTAATGTCGGAAAATGCATATTTATTAGAGTATTTTAGTACAATTATTAGAAATTAAGAATTATATATTTCAAAAGTTAATTTCGGCCCAACAAGTAAATTACATAGCCCAATTATTATTTTTAACCAAACAAGCCCAATCCTTATATTAGTTGTGACCCAAGCAATTTATCCCAAATATTTTATCTACTATATCCAAAATTAATTGGCTTAACACATATATTCTTCATAAAATTTACAATATTCCATTTCATTATACACTAAAATAAATATTTTATATCTCCAAATTTCTTGTAGTGCTACTTTGAAGCTATATATTTTTTATTCCTAATTTTCAATAGTATATTTTAATACTAATAAAATTATGTGCTTAAAGTAATTAAATTTATGTGCACATGTTTATAAATCTCAAGGTGTCCTAGTATAATTATTTTAAATTAAGAGTCATAAAATAATTAAGCACATGAAGCTCAACCTATTGAAGAATACACTTAGTCCATTCGTTCTTCTTAATCAAAGATAGCCAATTAATACTAATCAATAGTATATTGTAATACTAAAAAAACTACGTGGTTAATGTACAATTATATGGACAAACAAAAATATTAGGGTGTCGAAATAAAATTATTAGAAATTAAGAGTTATAATATAAATAAGTTAAGTTTGGTATAAGGAAGAATATGTTTAGTTCAATCATTATTCTTAGCCAAAGAAATCCAGTTATAACTAATTTATAGTGTATTTAAAAAGGTCTCTATGCTTGAAGTAAAATAATATAGACAAATTCATATATATTAGGATTTATTAATGCAATTATTAGAAATTTAGAGCCATAAATTTAAAAAGTTAAGTTTGGCATAATGAACAAATTACATAACCCAATCACCATCCTTAGCCAAACAATTCCAATCATTATATAAGTAGTGGCAACCAAAGAAGCCTTTTTTTTTTTTTTAGTCTAAACTATGTGGACAAATTCATAAATATTATGATGTCTTAGTACAATTATTAAAAATTAAGAGTCATAATATAAATTAACTAAGGTTGGTCTAGGGAATAAATTGTTTAACCCAATCATAATTATTGGTCAAAGAAGGCTATTAGTCAATAGCGTATTTTAATTCTAAATGATAATGTATTTTATGTGAAATTATATAGCAAATATATAAATATTAGGGTGTCAACATACAATTAATGAAAATTAAGTGTCATAATACAAATTAACTAAGTTTGACCCAATGAAAAAATTGTTTAGCCAATCCTTAATTCTTATAAGCCCAATTAATATAAAGTTAGGCTCAAATAATTTGACCTAATTAATATTTATATAATGAAAGTTAAATCAAACTAATTTGTTAGAACAATCATAGGTCCATTTGTAAGCCCAATCATAACAATCATACGCCCATTTGCTAAACCAATCATAGGTTCATTTGTAAGCCAAAGCCTATTGATAGGTCCATTTATTAGCCCAATTATAACCTTTTAGTGACTACAAAATATTATCACTAAAAGTCATAAATTTTGTGACGATTTTTTGGTCACGAAAATACATTTTGTAAGTTTTTCGTGACAAGTGGAATCGTTGTCACCAATACTTTCATTAAATGTGGTTAACTTTTAGTGTTCTTCTTCGCACTATAACAATTAGTGACCACTTGTCATTAATTGTCTTAATATAATAAGTCAAAATTATGGGGGCAAACTTTTAAATATTAGGGTGTCCTAACATACTTATCAAAATTATTTTTGCAAAATGGTAAAGAACAAGGTGCTGTACTATAATCAATAAAAATTAAATGTCACACAAAAAACAACATATTTCACCTAATAAATTGCTCAGTCCAAGAACCAAATCATTCTTTCACCGTAATTTAACACAATTTCTTATTTATTATTTTGGCAAATTCCTTATTCATTATAACTACCAATTTGGTGATGACATTTTCTCATCACTAAACCGTTCTACAATTATAATTCTAAAAATATACATAGTATTTATGAATTAGTGACCACAACATGTCATCACTAATTTTGTAACATTTGGTGACGATATTTTATTGTCACTAAACCTTTCTACAATTATATTTCATAAAAAAATATATATTATTTATGAATTAGTGACCACAAAATATTGTCACTAATTCACTACAAGAAAATTGGATTTTTCCGACGGACAATTTCTGTTTGAGATTTTTTATGGTTTTAAATATAAATGTCGCAAAAAAAACTTTTCTTTTCAACCATCGAAATCGATGATTTTTTCCGTCGGAAATTATGAGAAGAAATTAAAAAATAAAAATAATTTCCGACGGATTTCCCTCGAAAATTAAATAATTTTAAAAAAAATAAATAATTTTCGACGGAAATCCGTCGGTAATTTAATAATTTTTTTTTAAAAAAAATAAATTCCATTTTCACGAACAATTCAGAGAAAAATTCTTGAAATAGGCAAACAAAAGGCAGCACAAAATTTCAATCCAGGAGGCCAAAATAATCAGTCCAGAAATGGGGCTTGTAGCAAAACCAAAATGCAGAACAAATCAATCCCAGGAAGCCAAACAATTCAGAGAAAATTTCAACCAAAGGATGACTAAAAAATTTCCAGAAAAAATCCAAAAAATATTTTAACAAATTATCCCAACATATGCACAAAATTTTCAAGAAATTGGAAGCCCAAATGCACAATACAATCCAGCAGGGTCCAAAAAAATCGCACAAAATTTCAGTCCACGGAGGAAAAGCAGCGACAGGATGGAAAGAAAAATTCCAGAAAATATGCCAAAAAACAATTCCATTTGAATCACTGAAGATGGAATCCTTACGAGATACATTACCTGATGCAGCCTTAGACACCCGATCAAGAACTAGTTCTGAGAACAGGCTTTCACATTCTTCTTGGATGCTAGATTCATTGTCTACTATTAAACGTGAAACAGAATGTAGCCACTCCTTAGTTACATTTGCATCAGAGAATAATCTAAAGGCCTACAAAGCAAATTGACACCTCAAATATATGATTAAGAAATCACAAAAGCAAACAATTCATTGATCATAATAAAGAAAGCTTGTCTAAACTGGTAAAACATTTGAAAGAAAAAGGGGGAGCCTTTGACAATTGAGAGGAAAAGAGAAGAAGAATTGGTACAGACAATTGTCTTCGACATGCTTAATCGTAGGCATTACAAAATCTTAGCAGAAGACAAACCTAAAACTCAAATCAGAAAGAGAAGCTTCAAGGCTGGATAGATCATGCACACTGGGCAAATACGGATGGTTAAAACATCATTCTAGATGCATTATAGAAGCAATTCTAGATTATAGTTCAAGTTGGATAATCTTTCCTTCCCCCATTCTCCCTCCACCGCGCTTCTTCCTACCCTGAACTTCAGATAAAGAACCCTCATTGGAGGACCTAGAATTTCTCATGAAGGCCCGTCGAATCGAGCGCAGAAGAGAAACAAAAGCCATGGGAGTAAACAAAGTAAAAACGGGGGAATTTTGGGGCTCACCAGAATCCATAACTGAGGAAAGGGCATTAATCAATAAATGTAGGGAGAGATTTCTCGAAGAAAGTTCAGCACAGAAGTGTTTTTCCATTTGATGAATCATGGGTTCTGATTGTGTAATCTAAATGGGCTTGGAGGTCTTTGAGGGATTGTGCTGAAATGGGATTTTGGGTTTCAAGGTCTGTGATTATTTTGCTAATGGATTCATCCATGGCTGCTTTGATTTTGAGATGAATAAGGGTTTCTATCTATCTATGAATGGCTCTGCAAGATTGCAACTTTCTTCTTCAATATCGCTTCAATCGGATGGATGGCCGAAAATGGAGGACGAAATTGAACCAGATTCTTCGGGAACCCTTGTGTAGCATCAAAGAATGGGAAGGGAAGGGGAAAGAGGTAAGAAAAATTTTTTGGGGGTGGGGGGGGGGGGGGGGGGGGAGGCGGGAGGGAGGGGGAAAAGGGGGGGGGGGTATTTTTTTTTATCTAGAGTCACATTTCCGACGGATAGCCGTCGGAAAGTGTAATTTTTTTTATTCTCGGAAAGAAATTCCGACGGCCTATCCGTCGGAAATTTTTTAAATTTTTATTTCCGATAGTAATACGTCGGAAATTTAAATATTTTTTATTTTTCTTAAAATTCCGACGGTTATCCGTCGGAAATTTTTAAATTTTTTTAATTTTTGGCAAGAACTTCCGACGGATATTCCATCGGAAATTTTTTAATATTTTATTTTTAAAAAACTTTTTCCGACGGAAATCAGTCAGAAATATATTTTTCTTTTTTATATTATTTTGTAGTATCCGTCGGAAAATTTTGAATTTTTTAAAGATTTTCCGACGGAAAATCTGTCGGAATATATTGGCGCCGCGTTACGCCAATTTGTTCCTACAGATTTCCGTCGGAAGTATTTTTTCCGACGGATATCCGTCGGAGATTTTGCTGCGGGACTCCAGTTCGATTTTTCTGACGGAATTCCGTCGGAAATTTCTGACGGATTAATTTCCGTCGGAAGTTTCCGTCGGAAATTAAGCCTTTTCTTGTAGTGATTTTCTAACATTTGGTAACAACATTTTTTCATCACTAAATCATTCTGCAATTATAATTCATTAAATACATAGAGTATTTATAAATTAGCGACCATATTTTTTTGTAAATAATTCTGCATCAATTTGATGATGACAACTCCTCATCACCAAACTATCTGATGCTTATCTTTGGTGACGAGATCAAATGTCGTCACTAATTGTAATGCAGGCCCGGCCTTTTTTGGCGCCACCATATTCAGTGACGACTTGGTGACGACATTTTCCATTTGATCACTAAAGATGTTATGATGACTTTGATTTAGTGATGACTCACTCAGTGGTCACCAAAGAGGCCATTTAGTGACCAAATTGATTGGCATCACCAACATTTTGGACAGTAGAGGTTATTTTTCTTATAGTGATTGGTCAATTGGTCTCTACTTTCAATAACGTTTCTGGTGCATTGCTGAATGAAGTAGTTAAGGCTGAACTAGAAGAAGAAAAGAAAGGGTGAATACTTGAGGAAAAGTTAACAGAAGATGAGCTTGATTAGAATGACACAAGTTTAGCTCTTCCAATTCCAATACCTCAATACCTTTGAAAGCAAGCGCCTATGGAGTGCCTCGACCTGGGTGGGGTATTAAGGAAGAATAAGAGGTTCCTAACATATTAAGGAGTTTTTACTTGGCTTATGGGAAATCTTCAATGAGGTGGACTTTGATATGCTCACTTTAAAAGTTAGAGAACAAAAGGTGAGTTGTAAAAGGAGTCGAGTGATGAAATAAAGATGGATTCCAATGTTAAGGATAAATGGTACAAGTAGAATTTATATATGATAGAGCTATAAATAATTCTGAGGACAAATGGTTAGCGAGCCATTTAAGAGGAGGATGGTATCTAAGGCATTTAAGTATCGTTGAACATTCATTCCTATGATATCAAAATTGTTAATTTAATCATTTTATGAACAGTCAAGCTAATGACTATAAATAAGCATTTTTTGAGGTAGCAAACCAAACTTTAACATTTCGTTATTTATCCTTTTCTTGTTTTGATTGTTTATGTTTTTGCCTTTTATCGTGTCTTTTAAGATATCATTTGTTTTTTCCCCTAAAGATTTTGAATCTCTTATTCTTGACTTTCTTATTTTCTTGGTTTGGTTATTGGCGTATTATTTTCGTTGAGTGTTTATTTGTTTTGTAAGGGATCAATGTTTTAGCCCTAGTTTTGGAGACTTTAGTTAAAGGATTTCATTTTTATTTCACCAATAAGGCTCAAGTTATTCTTTATAAATTAGAGAAGTTTTCCTTTTTTCTTCAACATCGAGGACAATGTTACATTTTAAAGTGGGGATTAGGACTATCAAACTGAAATTACTTAACAGCACTAGTCAGCGGACAGCAGGTTAATACGGGACAACAAATTTGACCACTCATGCTCATATATATTTGTACGTAGGATATATATGCCATGGCTCCAATCATAAAATTTCTACAAAAACTTTGGATGATGCCAAAGTAATGGCTACAGCATATGTTGTAAACAGTTACAAGTTCACCGGAGCACCTAGCTGCGGCAGAAAAAACATTCTAAAATTTCTTTCATAGTCACACATGCAAAATATGTGCCAAGTCTTCTTCATTCTGGTTTATGTATTAATTTATCATTAGGTATTATATATTCTTTTCTGATTAATAATTTAATTTTGATAGTACTTACAAAATTTTAGTTCCTACAACTTGACTTTTTATGCTATACAATATTATATAATAGGCTGGTACAATGTTCATTATTTGATGACATATTATTCAAGGGAAGTAGAGTACATTGTATTTTGCTAAGGAAAAAATATTATTTTTTCCTAAAAAATTCTTACAATTTCATGATTAATTAGGTGTTACGTTTTACTCTAAACATAATAATACAATTTTGATAGTAGTTAAAAAGTTTCAATTCCTATGATATTAATTTTAGATATTTTATAATACCATATAAAAAGATCGTACAATCTTCATTATTTGATGGTATAACATTCCATTCACTCGGTACAATACATTTTATTGTCAAAATGAATTCACTTTTTTTTAAAAAAAAAAAATTTAGAATGTGATAATTAAGTGTTACCATTATTTTACAAGTAGTAATTTGATTTTGACAGTACATAAAAAATTTTAATTTCTACAATATTAATTTTTGATGTTGTACAATACCATATAAAAGGATAGTACACTATTCAGTATATAACATTAACATTGATGTTGGGTGAACAAAGAATTGTTTTTTCCCTAAAAAATACTTGCAATGTTATGATACATGTTATGTATTAGCTTTAAATCTTATAATTTAATTCCATTACTACTTAAAAAATTTTATTCTCTACATTATTGATTTTTGATTCTGTACAATACTATCCAAAAGGATAGTACATTTTTTTATTATTTGATTGCGTAATACTCATTTAATATGGTACGGTTAATGTTGTTGCTGAAAAATATTGTTTTATTCCTTAAATGTCCCTCTCATGATGAGGGTTATGTATTATTTTACATGTAAAACCCTAATTTTATTAGTATTTAAAAAATTTTAATTTGTACAATATTAATTTTTGATAATATTTGATATCATATAAAAGGATGGTATACTATTCACTATTTGATTGTACAACATTCAATTGGAATGGTTCAATGCATTTCGTTTAGAGAAAAAAAATTATTTTTCCCCAAAAAAATCTTTACAATGTCATGATTAGGTGTTAGTGTGTTACATATTAGCTTACACATATTAATTCAATTTTGATAGTTCATAAAACTTTCAATTCCTACAATGTTTATTTTTGTTTTGTACACTACCATAGAAAAGTATGATACATTCATTGTTTTTTTTTTTTTTTCCGAAACGATAGAATTTTCATTGATTGAAAAATAGAACCTGTACAAATGTTAGCCAGAAAAGCTAAATGATCTCCTTGGTCTAATGTCATAGCCAAGGAGGAAAATGGAAAAATGGTTGGGATTACCACTATCCATTAGTTACAAAGGAAAGTTAGCCTAGTAAGAGCTAACAATGATTCTAACCTATACAATGGAAATAAACTATAATATCAAAAGGATTG
This sequence comes from Gynochthodes officinalis, assembly GCA_020080225.1. NCBI lineage: Eukaryota > Viridiplantae > Streptophyta > Magnoliopsida > Gentianales > Rubiaceae > Gynochthodes > Gynochthodes officinalis. The sequence continues at coordinate 27,481,937 of CM034617.1, forward strand.
CCAAAAAGCTTGATGTGATGAGATATAGTGTAAATAGCTAACTTTAACTAAATGACTAAACTTGGACACTATATCTTGAAACATCAATCGCAATCTAGTCGCTCTAACTATTACAAAAGAGTATTCTAGCAAACATCAAAAGGAAAAGGGCCACTTATGGGAAAAGCAATATACTGCCTTTCTTCAAAAAAAGGGATCAAGATACTATTTCCCATCTTCAAAAGGAGTTCGGACTTGCCAAAAATAATCAGACCAAACAAGAAGGCAGCCCAAAGAAGAAAGAATCGGCTAGCAAACTTCCCCCACCAGGGAATCAATGCAGAAGAAGCCAGTGAAAAGAACGTGATGTAAAGAATGAACCAGCAGATATTAAACCAGTGATGAGAAACCAGAGTTAGAAACTTGCAAACCAGAAAGTAGAAATAGCTTGCTTCAAACAAGAAAGTAGAAAAAAGTGCTTGCTTCAGACCAGAAAGTAGAAAAAAGTGCTTGCTTCAAACCAGCAACGGGTAACCAAGCTTAACAAGACTTCAGATCAGAAAGGAGACTTAAAAGTCTTCGAAAACTAGGAGTGAGTAACCATCAGTGCTTAATCATCGAACCAGCCATTGATGTCTTTTTAGTTAGGAGTAATCAAACAAACCCCCCCCCCCCCCAGGGATGGACCAGAATTTAAGGGAACAGTTAACAAAATTGGACAAAGAGCAATGGATGACAAGAAGCCACGAATACAGGAGACTCAAAAATAGTTCATGGGAGGACAACGCCCCAACCGATTCAAGGGAGCGTAAGCATTCCATAATCCATTTGGATGCTGAGCACAGACCAAGAAGGTGTATAATCTAATCTACAACGACCTCCTTTTGATGATTCCTCTTTCTTTTTCTTTTTCTGTTTTTTCCTGTTTTTTTTTCTTCCTCTTTTTTCCGTGTGTTTTTCCATGTTTTCTTTTTCCTCTTTTTTTCCTTTTTTTTCCATTTCTTGGTTTTTTCCTTTTTTTTTGTGTGTTTTTTTTAAAATGTTTTTTACATTCATTGTTTGAAGGTACAAAATTCAATCGAAATAGTACAATGCATTTTGTTCAGGGAAAAAAATTTGTTTTTTTCCCTTAAAAATCCTTACGATGTCATAATTAGGTATTACACATTATTTTATGCTTAATAATAAATTTGGATAGTATATGAAAAATTTCAGCTCTTACATTGTTAATTTCTAATGCTGACATATCAAATTAAAGACATTATATTTTTCATTGTTTGATGGTATAATATTTAATTGTGATCGTATAATGTGTTTTGTTTAGAGAAAGAAATTCATTTTCTCTAAAAAATCCTTATGATGAGTAGGTGTTATATATGTTTTTATGTATAATAATTTAATTTCGACCACAATTACTTAAGTTTGGTTCTTAGAATGTTGACAAGGCATTTCTATTTGCAAATGGAAAAAGTTGTATTGGAATGTGTAAAAATTTTGGTGGATATGTTTTGATAGAAAAAGTATTTTGGAGGGAAAAATAACAGAGAAAATTTTTTAAAATTATGTGAGAGGAATTTGAGTGGGAAAATTTGAATTCTAAATTTTGAAATAAAAATGTGTTTGGATAATTTGTTTTTGTTTGAGAATTTTCTTATTTGCAAATGGGAACAGCTTGTCCAAACAGATAAGTGAGTGTTGTAAACTACTCTAAAAAAGGATGGTACGTTTTTCATTGTTTGACATTATAATGTTCAATTGAGATAGTACAATACATTTTATTGAGGGAAAAAATTCATTTTTTGTCTAAAAAATCCTTACAATGTCATAAGTAGGTGTTTGGTATTATTTTATGTGCAATAAATTTTCAACAATATGCGAAAAATTTCATTCCCCGCAATTATTGAATTCGAATTTATCTCCTTTCACCAATGTTCACCTATAGCAAAGCAGATTGCTATGGGTTGATGTAATTTTATTTTTGATGCTATACAATAATATAAAGAGGGTGGTACAATATTCATTATTAAAAGGTACATTACTCAAGAGAGGTGGTATGATACTTTTTGTTGAGAAAGAATGATGATTTTTTGATGTTGTACAATATCATATGAAAGAACAACACATTATTCATTGCATGCCTGCATAATATTCAATTGATATGGTACAATGCATTTCATAGGGGAAAAGAATTCACAATTTTTCTCAAAAAATCCTTAGAATGTCATGATTAAGTGTTATGCATTATTTTGTATCTTAAAATTATTTTTGATAGTACTTGAAAATTTTTATTCCTGACAATGTTGAATTTTTTAGATTGAAAAAGTTGATTTCTTCCTTAAAAACCCTAAATGTGGTGATGAGGTGTGACAAATATTTTGCACATAATAATTCAATTTTGTTGGTACTTAAAAATTTTTAGTTCCTACAATGTTCATTTTTTATGCTGCTCAATATCATATAAAACGACAATACATGATTCATTGTTTGGTAGTACAATATTTAATTGAAATGGTACAATTTGTTTTGTTGAGGAAAAAGATTGATTTTTTCCCTAAAAAAATTCTTACCATGTTATGTTTAGGTGTTGTGTACTATTTTATGTCTAATAATTTAATTTCAATAGTACTTTCAAAATTCCAGTTCCTACAATGTTGTTTTTCATGTTTTACAATAATACTATATATAAGAACGGTATAATATTTATTAGTTGACGGTACATTATTCAAGCAAGATGGTACAATGCATTTTGTTGAGGAAAAAAGTTGATTTTTTTTTTTGTAAAAATATTAAAATGTGATAATGATGTGCTACATATTATTTTATTCGTAATAATTCAATTTCGACAATACTTAAAAAATTGCAGTTCTTGTAATTATTTGACTATGCAACACTGAATTGAGATTTTACAATACCTTTTGTTGAGGGAAAAGAATTGTTCTTTTTTGACAAAAATCCTTAGAATATCATGATTAAAAGTTATGTATTAATTTATGCCTAATAATTAATTTTTGATAGTACTTAAAAATTTTTATTCCCTACAATATTGATTATTGATGTTGTACTATACTCTATAAAAGAATGATATATTGTTCATAATCTAACAGTATAATATTTAATTTAGGTGGTATAATGCATTTAACTGATCAAACAGGTTTCTTTTTTTTTTTTTCCAAAAATCCTTATAATTTGGTGTTGGCGTGTTACATATTATTGGATGCCTAATGATTTAATTTCGATAATAGTTAAGAATTTTAATTCTTACAATGTTGATTTTAATACTGTTTAAAACCTTATAAAAGTATGATAACTCTTCATTGCTTACATTCTTCAATTGAAGTTCTACGTTTGATGTTGGAGAAAACCTAATTTTGGTTGTTATATAAGTGCAATTCTTTTTTTTTCTCCATCAAAATTCTAACAATAGGGCCATCAGGAACATTGCAATTTTTCTTTGTTGAGGTTACATCGTTGTTGTACTTAACTTTATTTGTCATAAATATAAAATTTCTTTAAGGGCTCGTTTGGTTCGCGGGAAAGTAAAGTTAAATGGGAATATGATTTTTAGGAATTTAATTCTAAGGAAAATGAATACTTTTCTAAGGAATTTAAATCTTAGAAATTTAATTATGAGAATTCTGAATATTTACCTATGTTTGGATAAAATAAAAATATTTATGGGAAAGTTACTGTAACAATGAATTACAAATATATTTTAAATATGATTTATTTGGCATGTACATCTATCATAGTATTTCTTTTATTTTATACTAGTGCAGGATTCCCATGCAAGGCATGGGATGTCCAATAATTTGTTAAATACATATTGTTAAAAGTTTAGTGAAAACAAAAATTTAAAAATGTTTGTTGAATAAAAAATAAAATTAATAAAAGTATAAAATAATATTTGTTAAATAAAAATACAGATAATGAATTCATAGACTTTGGTAGGAAAGTATTTTAAAATAAAACTACTAAATAATGATTATAATTTAAAAAATAGTATAAAATGTAAAACTCTAAATCATGATTGCATATAAATCATAAAAGTAATTGTAATTTTGACTTTTATCATAATTTGATAATATTTATTTCATTATAATATTTTGAAATGCTATAAGTAGATAAATTGAATAATTATTCCCTAGAAATAAAAATATAAAACAATTAAAAAAATTATAAAGCAAGAGACTAAAACTCTTATAAATAAATATAAAATGACCCTATAAAAGTACAATTCAAAGTGTCCAAAATTCAAAATGCCAAAAAAAAAAAAACAAAAAAAGTGTCAAATTAGGGTGGGTGGGGGTGGGGAATAGATAAGGTCATAAAAGAAGAAAAAAAGAGTAATAGTAATTTAATTAAAGTTATAGATATTACTGTCAAAATTCTTCTATAATTACTACGAAAATAGTAAAATAATTAATTAATTATGAAAAAACATACCAATGAAAATTAAATTATTAAAAGGAATCATAAATTTTATCCATCTTCAAATTGGTAAAAATGAATACATAGTAAATAGATAATCTTTTTAAAATTTGTAAGATTTAGAACTTTAACTATATTCTAATTACTAAATATTTATATTAATATTAATATTACGGGACTGTAAAAAGATAATTTAATCCTTAATATTTATAATAATCACATTGAACTGACTGACAAACTTTTTTCTTTTATATAATAGTGATTAATGATAGAGACAACTATTTTTAGTCTTTTAATCAAAATATAATTTGAAATTTCTTAATTTTATCAATTGTAATATATAATAATATTTAAACCCAAAAAAACCTCATTTAAGATGAAATCAAACCATAATTTCAAAAAATTTAATGAGAAAAATAAAAAATTATGTATTTTTAATTTTTAATAAATTATGAATTTGAATAGAAAAAAGTTTTGAAGTAATTTTTTTTAAAAAAATAAAAATAATAATAATAATAATAATTAAAATAGAAGATTACATGACGAATAATTAAAAAAGATATGTGAGAGCCAAAAGAGGAAAAAAAAAAGACAAAATAATATTGAAAGGTGAAAAATATGTTTATTTAAACTAAAATTCTAAAAAAAGTAATCAGAATACCAACTTTTAATAAGGAATTAGAATCCTGGAATGTTGCACTTATTTTCCCTACTTTTAGGAATCTGATTACTTTCCCAAAAAATTCAAAACTAAAACAAACATGGGAAAATAATCAAATTACTTTCCTAAACTAACCAAACATAGGAATTTAAAACTACGGAAACAAATTACTTTCCAAGTCAAGAATCCTTGCCAACCAAACAGGCCCTAACAGGATTCTCGCTACAATTTTTTGGGTTATAAATATGTAAATTCAAAATAAAAATTTAACCATGTAAATAAAATAAGAATAAAACCCTCAAGTTCTAAACTTTTATCTTTGTCATTTCTAAAAATGATTATCATTAACTCCATTCTTTATTAATTTAAAATAAATTTAAAATTATTATTTTTAATTTAGAGATTATATTTTGATAGACAAACAATATTTAGAAAGTTAAAAAAAAAAAAGTAGAGTATTAAAACATATCAGTATCAGATATGTTTACCTACTATAATAGGTTACTCAAATATATGGTTTCTATGTATTTTATTTTATGATAATATTGAAATGGTATTCTTTTATTGGATATCAGATAATTGGATGGTTCAATTAAATTGAGTGAAGAACCGCAAAAGGTTTCCCTAACGAATATTAGCAGGTTTGTCTTATTATTATTTTATTTTTTTTGTAAAAATTGATGGTTGCATCTCTAAAGTTGACCCCTAAATTGATGTTTGCATCTATCCAATACATATTTACTCGCTAGTATTTAACCACATTTTCACTTTCAAATTTACCAAGCTGTGAAGCGCATTGGGTAAGAATGGTTATGCATTGTACAACAAACGACTTCCTAATATATACTTGTTCCAAGAAAAAAAGTTCTTTCAAAAATTTTGTTTGTTTCTAACTAAAGTCTATTTTTAATGTGAAATTCTTGTATTATTTTACTAATAATAACAATGTATAAACTAAAATAAAAAAGGAATAAAACTATAAAATTATACTTTTAATGATGTTACTAAGTGTGTTTTACTAAATTAAAAGTGAACTTTTTTTAAAAAAAACAAATAGAGTATATTTGTGTATTTTTCCACAATTCCAAAATTATTTTGCCTCCTCTAGTTTTAATAATAATAAAAAGTATAGTACTAGGCTTGTGGCCCTTGTGAGCCATTTTTATGAGAAAATATTTCATGCATCCATTGCACCATGTAAAATTGTGTAGCCAAATATAATTAAAAGGGACATCCTATAAATTAGGGGCACAACCCATATACATAATATGGGTAAAAAAATTATTTGATTGACTTGCTGCATTAAAAATAAAGATGCAACAGATATATAAAATATATTTAAAAAAATTTTATTTTAAAACCATATAAAGAGATACAACCTCCCCTAGTTAACTTTCTTTATTTTATACTCCATCTATTTAAAAAAAATTTAATAAAGTTTCCAAATATTCATATTAATATTAACTATACTTCATTAAGTATATTGGAATTTGTAATTCTGAAAAGTTATATCCATTTAAAAGTAAACTGTTTAACTATATATATATATATATATATATATATATATATATATATATATATATATATATATAGATATAACAACAACACAACCAATAAGTCAAATGCAAAAGTTTTTTTTTTTTTGGTTCCCCATTGGACTTCTCTTCATTAGATGGCTTTGCTTTCCGATTTTCCTATAGAGCTAAAACTTAGAACAAGTAGCCTTTCAAAAGATAATTAATTAATTATTTATTTACCTAATATTAGAGAGACAATACATAGAAACCCAATTAGAGTGGACTAATAACTAGTTGAAATTTAAATTGAAACTAAAATTTTAAATTAATTGGTTTTCACTCCCTATTATGTGCTTTAATTCTTATTATTTTTCTAACATGGGACATAGTATATATAAACTCAAACAATCTTTTCCTTTACAGATATACTACCACATCAAAACATATACTTTGCCAGAATCCCAGTTCTTATTTTACCAAACTCATCTCTTTACCATAGATCTATTTAGTGCTTGTGCAAGTCATGACTTAATTATTCACAAGTCCTTACTAAACCCTCATCCAACTAGAATAGGAATTACTTGTTTTAACAAGTAGTTTAATTTTGATACCACTTACTAGGAAGATAACACATGGGGAGGCCAACAATAGCGATTTAAAAAGTAGTTAGAGCCTAACTAACATGAACCAAAAAACTTAAACTAACGGTCTTGGATCCTTCTAACACTCTATTTTTTTTTTCTTTTTTGAACTTTTTCTAATGTGAGACCGTGTTAATAAACTGAACACATAAAAGGTTGAAAGAAGCCATGAAAAAACTTAAACCTGGAAAGAATGTGACAGTATCATAATTATTAAATGGAAAAAAGAAGAGATTGAGCAAGAGTTTTCTTTCAAACTCAATTCAGAATTCTTCATCCATTAAGTTTATTCTTCATATAATTTAATAAATAATTTACATGTTTAAAATTTTAATTATGCATATATCTATATTTTCGGACTAATATAATATAAGTTTACCTATTAAAATTTCCCATTAATTAAGTTTTCTAAATAACCAAAATTGGAAACTTCAACTTGTTCTTAACACATTTTTCCAAATATCTTCCCTTAGTGTTTACATTTTCATTTTATTACAAACATCTTATGAGTACTTTCTCCTGAAATTTTTGAAGTTATAATTTTTTTTCACTTCACAATATCCTATGAAATGTTTAGTGGGTGAACACTAAATTAAATTAAACATATTGAACTCAACAATTTCTTTCGATTTGTTGTTAGAATAATTTGTCAATGAGATGAGAACATTGCCACTTTAAATTTCTGTGATATAAAATTTTGTTTCTTCCCATATTATTCGTTCTTTTATACATTTAACTTGCAGTTTATCTTTCATACATAGCGTAACTGAGCAACATGGACGGTTAGGTTAACTGAGCAACATTGCCACTTTAAATTTCTGTGATATAAAAGTTAGAGTGTGTGACAAAATTATTGAAGATTTTACAAGGTGTGACTATAATAAAATAGGAAATACTATTCTCTATAGTAAAAGTGAAGTACAAAAACTTTAAATGGCATAGAATGCCATTACTGTTCTTTGTTCTCTTTTTTTCTCTGTATTTTATTTACTAATACACCTTTATGCATATTCTTTTCACTGTATTTGTTCTCTTTCTTTTCTCTGTATTTTATTTAATAAATATTCAGTAATTCTTACAATATTTATAGACCTTAACATGCAACATAAATGAATATGAAATGTCGGAAATAATTGTACGTAAACATCTACCCAAATGATTCCTAACAGAAAGGATTTCCTGTGAAAGCTATTCGATTATTTTTGTGTACCTCAAATAATTCTACCTCTTATATTTCTAGGATAATTTTCGAATGTGACGGTCGAAAATTAAGGCTATCCGTAAACGAATCTCAAAATATTCCGCTAAACATGCTAAGCCCTTAGCAAATTTTTTACTCTAACTATAAATAAATAAGAGTAAACAATATAACCGCTCAAAAATTTCCACAACCCGAAAGAAAATTTTAGCATTTAATTTTGCAAGCCAGTGGTTTTCTGTCTCTTCACCCAAAGATGGGACGCAAGCCCAGCAGAATTCTTGGCGTTTGCCTTGCTGCACTTTTCTTGTGCTCTTTAATGCATGTTGGAAATGGGCAAGGTGCAGCGGCAGAAAACCATGCAAACAAGGCAATATCCTATGCTGACTTGCAAAAACCCAGCCTTACTCGTCCACCGGTTCGATACCTCTCAGATTGTGATCCTAAAGACCCGACTTGTCGAAAACCTGTGAATGAATACAGCAGAGGTTGTAGTGCTATCACCCGTTGCGGCAGGGAGATTGAAGGCCATATCTGGTGACTGAATCCCATCCCATCAAGCTCTTAATTTTACTTCTTCCTTTTGAGTCATGGGAGGGAAGGGGTTAGGCTGTTTCATGTGACGGGTGTGCTTCACAATGAACAAAATGTCATTTTGTTCTCTGCTTATCTGTATTTAAATGAATTCTTCTATCTATGTGGTCACCGCATGTATTGGTCCCAAATTACTAAAAACAAATACTAAGGCTTGAATTATCCAAAACACACACAAGACCGAATGACTTTTTCTTAATCCTGAGATACAAGCGATTTTTTTTTATTTTTTTGTCAAACCAAAAGAGCTTATTTTATTATTAGAAGCAAAGTACAAAAGTTACAATGTCAACAATCAATATCTCAAAAGTCATAATAGCTAATCCACCTCAAAGAACTACTATAATCAAAAGCTCCAACATAATGGGCATCCTGAAGTAAATGAACTAAAAACACTAAACAAACACTAAATACTCAATAACAACCAACAGATTTTGAGATCTAGACACTCCCGATTTCGCCAACCTATCTGCCACACTATTAATAATCATCAGTACGTGATGGCCTTCCCATTTCTTAATTCTCTCCTTCAGCAATTCTATGTGACTCGAAACATTCTTAAGGTGCCATGGGATATTCTCAAGGTTATGTAGGACAACATCATGACAACAGCATTCACACAACAATTTAGAAACATGTAATGATTAAACATTTCCACAAGTGCTCCCCGAATCCGAAGTAGCATGTGCGCATTTGGAATTATTGCAAATTTTCCTATGGTCAGTTAGTCTTAGCCTTACTTAGAGCTAAGAAGAGTCCACTTTTGTGAGGACATTGATTGTACAAGTTAACTTTCAAAAGTTAATGCAATTATCATAGCATCCACCCTCCCACAAAACACAAAACAGGTAAAAAATAAACGACATTAATCAAAGGAATAAATCCCTCAATCTCTTGATCCGCTCCCTCCCTGTCATGTTCCACCCTCTATACACTAGGCCCCAGTAAGTACAAGTCAGCTATTGATCGACCACTTGATCCTAGCTAACTCCAATTTGCTTCATAGAATTCTAACGAAGCATTTCTTGCCATCTCGACTGTTTCCTCCGGCTCCCACCATTTGGGCTGAAACACCCACAAATTCCAACCCTTCCATAGCATCCACATAATGTAGGCTGAAAACTGTACTCGTTCTTTCCCATTATTCTCTTTTTGGCTAGAGCACAAATTTTGCCACCACTACTGAAATGTATCCCGTTGCCACCCAGGATAATCCGCGAGCACAATTGAACAGAGTCACTTTCAGTTTCAAGTACATGAGAGCTCTTCCAATTAGACTCAGAAAACACCAACAATGCCTCACGAATAGCATAGAACTCGCCCTGATTCGATTCAAGAATTCCAACATATTTTCTTAACTCGCCCTGATTCGATTCAAGAATTCCAACATGTTTAGAAAACACAGCCTTTGTTCTACCCAAATCATCTCTAAGAATTCCCCCTATCCCTGCCATACCTAGTTTTCCAATTGCAGAACCATCTATGTTAAACTTCATTCTGCCAGGTTGAGGACAAGTCCACGTGGCACTATCTTTCTTGCTCCCTTGCACCTACATCACAGTTGAACTATTTGGCTATCGGAAAATATCTGAAATAGATGTTGAAGAAGCTGGCTATTTTGCCTTAAACAAGTTGCAAAACTTATGAAAATCAAATCCACAAGTTGGTAAAGTCGAAACTCTTATTATTGAAAGTAACCTGATTCCTACACAATCAGATTGACCAAGTTATAACATAAAACAACAAAATCCAAGATTGTCTTCCTTTTGTAATCTGGAAAAGAATTATGCCAGCTACTCAAGAAAGTGGAAGGATCTCCAGAGCAGACCCAAGTAATACATCCGATTTCCAAACAACAAGTCCACACCAACCAGCTGCACCTACAGTTAAAAAACAAATGCTAGACAGATTCTAGCTCAGAATTACAAAATGGACATACATCTAACTCAGCTCTAATCATGCCCCTCCTAAGCAAATAGCTTCTAACTAGTAGTTTTTGGTGAATTAGCTACTAGAGAAAGACTTCCACTTTAGGTGGTGCATACCCTTTCCACACTAAATTCTAGATTACTCGGCCTTGCCTTTTGGGCAACAACACAGATTTATAGTAAGAGGAAGTAGAAAACATACCATTTGGAACCCCTCTCCAAATGATTCTATCATGGGCGTTTCTATTTAAGTATTGTCCTTACAGAATATACAACACGCCCTCCCACTGCTACTTTTCCCAATAAAAAACATTTCTTTGAAGATCGATCCTCCACACCCATAGACCACTCCTCCAAGTTCCAAACTTAGCCATATATCCTTCTTTATTTACTGAAAGAGCATAGATGCGAGGAAAGCTCACTTTTAAAATCATGCTTTCTATCCATTCATCATGACAGAATACAATATTTTCTCCCTTCCCAAGTAGAGTCCTTATACCAGATAATTCAACAACATAAAACTTATCAATGGGATTAAGTGGAGTAGTAATAGCTTTCCATGTTTAAAAAAAAAAAACCTGTTATTACTAGGAGTGGGGAGGAGCCATCTCTTGTCAAGCCCATATTTTTCCACAATAAAATTTCTCCATAATAGATTAACCTCATTGCCAAACCTCCATAGCCATTTTGTTAATAAGGCTGAATTTTTTAAATGAAAGTCAATCAAGACAAGACCCCCGAGCCACTTTGGAGCATTGACAGTATACCGGTTAACATAGTGCATTTTACCGTATTGATCCGAGCTACCCCAAAGAAATCTTCGTATCAATTTGTCCATCTCATTCTTGATGCTGCAAGGGAGCTTAAAAATAGTCATGAAAAAAATTGGCAAACTTGATAGAATAGGTTTAATTTGTGTCACCCTACCACCCATAGAAAGATACCTTGTTTGCCAACTGCAAGCTTTGATCTCATTTTTATCCAAGATAGGCCTCCAGATTTTTGAGCAGCTGTGTCAACCCCTAGGGGAAGGCCAAGGTATTTAACTGGGAAGGTTTCAACCTTACAGGATAATTATTCAACCCAACCATTCAAGAGACCTACATCCACCTCAACACCAATCAAACTACTTTTACTAAAGTTAATCTTCAAGCCAGACAACACCTCATAACATCTAAGAATTCTTTTCACATTCAACACACACTTGAGGTCTGGTCTGGTGAACATTAGGGTATCATCTGCATATTGTAGATGTGCTAATTTGAAATTTCCTTGGCCAATGCTTATCCCTTCGAACAGCCCAGTGGACTCTCCCTTTTGCATTAGAACAATAAACATTTCTGCCAGGATATTAAAAAGCATTGGTGAGAGGGGGTAGCTCTGAGGAAGACCTTTTTTGATGCCGAACTACTTAGTAGGAGGCCCATTTATCAAAATAGACATAGATACAGAGGCCAAGCAGAACCTGATTCCAGCTCATCCAATTCCTTTCGAAATTCATCTTTTGCATGACGTAATCCAAAAAATCCCAATTTGCATTATCGCATGCTTTTTCAAAGTCCACCTTCATCAAAATACCACTTCTATTATTTTTCCTGAGATAATCAACAACTTCATTAGTAATTAAGAAACAATCTGACAATCATCTATTTTTCAAGAATGCGAACCGATTGCTCCCTATAACTTTAGCAAGGATTTTATAAATGCTCCCAACAAGACTTATGGGTCTATGGTCTTTTAAATGAACTGGACTGTTAGATTTTGGAACTAGAGTGATAAAAGAAGAATTAACAGCCTTATCAAAAGTTTCAGTTCCAAAGAAGCCTTCTAAGAAAGACATAACATCTGATTTTACTGATCCCCAATGATGCTTAAAAAAATTCATATTAAAACTGTCACGCCAAGGCACCTAATTCCCATCACACAACTTGATTGCATCCCACACTTCTATTTTAGAAAAAAGGAACTTCTAGATTATCCCTTTGAGCATCAGAAATACTTTTAAATTGGCACTCTATGTCCATTACTCTAACAGCTGACACCCTATTATAGAAGGCAGCATAAAACTTCGAAACTAGATTTTTCAACTCTTTTGGTTGCGACACCCTCCTTCCATCAAAGACCAGACTATTGATATGATTCATCCTTGTCCTTAAGGAAGCCAGCAGATGAAAATATTTTGTGTTCCTATCTCCTTCCTATAGCCATTTACTTAGGAAGCATCAGAAATACTTTTAAATTGTCACTCTAATATACAAGCAAATTAAATTAACTAAAAAGAATTGGGTTCAGCCAAAGTACTATAGCTACAAAAATTTGGTCAAACAATGCAACTAAAGACAAAACAACTTCAGAGTAACAAAAGGACAAAATAGAAAAACAATCGAGGCAACCAAAAAAATATCAAACTGTAATGTTTTCAAAACAAGAGTCTTCTGACGTGCGGCAATCCTTTTAACAATAGTAGACTTATTTTCCTATCTCATAAAATTTTTTGACAATATATCCTATTTATAAATTTTAATAAACCTAAATCGAGTGAAAATAAACTATTCAATTCTCAAAAAGTACTTAAATCAAAATCAAATGAAAAATTTAGTTTAATTCTATTATATTATTTCCCTTAAACTAAGTTTGCAAAATTCACCATGCCAATTATTTTCTTCAATTTTACAAATGTTTCTATCTTCAATGTCTTTACAAAAATATTAGCCACTTGATCTTTAGTTTTGCAATAATCAATGACAATTGTTTTTTAACCAATTCATAAATGAAGGTAAATCTTATGTCAATATACATACCTGACTATGAGACACCTATTTTTGTCAACTTTATAGTTGAAATACTGTCACATAATATTGCAATTGCACCATCTTGGTTATGCTGAAGAAAGCCAAGTATCCTCTTGCGCCATACTGCATATGTACCACCATTAGTTGTTGCAATATATTATAGCTTTGCTTTAGACAATGCAATAATTGATTGTTTCTTTGAACTACATTAGAACCAATAAAGAATGAATCACCAGAAATAATTTTTCTCTAAATAATATATCCAGTCCAACCACTATTAGTGAATCCAAAAAAATATACGAGATAACCTTTTGTATAACAAATACTAGCACTTGGAGTACCTTTGATATAACTCAAAATTCTTTTAATTTTTTTGCAAATGAGACTAGTATAAATTTTTCATAAACCTACTAATCAAACCAACATGAAAATTAATATCATGTCTTGTAACAATCAAATATCTCAATCTCCATTCCAAATATTTAAAATAAGTAGGATCCACAAAATTTCTAACCCCATCTTTGACCAGAGGCAATTGCATTTTAACTAGTGTCAACGTTATTTTAGCACCATCCAAAATGTCGACAACATATTTCTTTTGGTACATAAAAATGTCTTAATCAGTTTGTGAAACCTTAATGCCAAGAAAGTAAGATATAAAATCGATGTCCTCAAACGATCAAATTATAGACTCCCTAAATTTTGCAATGTCTTTGGTATAATTTTCTATAAAAATAAAATCATCTACATGCAAACATAAAATAATAACTGCACCAAGAGTAGAAAACTTTACATGTAAAACATAATCAAAATGACAGTGTTGAAAGCCACTGTCAACAAAGAAAAAATGAATGTGGGCATACTACATTCTTAGAGCTTGATTTAAGCCATCAAAAACTCTCTTCAACCGATACATCTTATTTTCTTGGCCATTCTTCACAATTCCTATAGGTTACTTAACATACACTTATTCCTTAGGTATTCCATTAAAAAATGCAAACTTTATATCCATTATATTAGTTTTCAATTATTTTGAGTAGCTAAAGAAATAGTCAAATGAATAGTGTCAAGCTATCCTATATGCATAGATACCTAAGAATAATAAATGCTAGGCTTTTGTTTGTAATCTTAGCAACTAATCGTGCCTTGAATCAATCTATTTCTTCATTTGACTTGTATTTTGTCTTGTAAACCACTTTACACCAATGGGTTTCTTATCACTTGGAAGATTTGTGAACTCCCAAATATCATTCTTTTCAACGGCATGAATTTCATTAGCTATCATTGTCTTCTTTTAGTGATCCTCATGAATGGCATCATCAAAGCTAACAGGTCACAATCTATCAAAAGAGCAAATTTAATAACATCTTCTTTAGATAAATTGGAAGAGTGACCTTCAATAATATAATCTTACAAGGAAGTTGGTCGAAGACTTTATCTTTGTTGGCAACTAGATTGAATGGGAATAGGCAGGAAGTTGGTCGAAGACTTTATCTTTGTTGGCAACTAGATTGAACGGGAATAGGCTAAGTTGTAACATGCTACTATCTAGATACTTTGATTGATTAATGTCATCATTAGCACCATCAAATATGTACGTTTTGGAGGATGACTCACTCTAGATTTTGATTCCTTTTCTAATTAGTCCTAGGCACATTCATTAAAATTGACATCTCTACTAATAACATAGTTTTTCATGACTAGATTAAATAACTTGTTCCCTTTAGTCTTAGAATTGTGGCCAATAAAAATACACTTTTATGTCGTGTTAAGTCCTTTTTCTGAAAGCATTTGAAACATGTGCATAAGCCATGTAACTAGGTATTGTAAGATAAGAGATATTTGGCTTTTTGCCAGACTAAGTCTCATAAGAAGTCTTCTCACCATTGCATCTAGTAGGACATCTATTTAACACATAAATAGTGCAAGGAAAAAGCTTTTGGCCAAAACCCCTTGGGCATATACTTGGCAACCAACATTCGCTGCACCATGTCTATCAAAGTCTTGTTCTTTTTTCTTTTATGCCATTCTATTAAATGTGTACTTGGTTGTCAACTAATGTGTAATTTCATGTTGTGCCAAAAAATCATCACTTTGTGTATCTGTTAGTTCTCAAAATTTTGATGGAATAACCACTTTGTTTTTCAACAAGTACTTTAACATTTTAAAAATATCACGAGCCAAGCATTGGATTGATTTTTCCAAAAAAAAAAAAACCTTTTTGCTAAAATCATCAATGAAAGTAATAATAAGTAACTCTACTAGAGAGAACATCTATTGTACACAAATCAGAATGACTAACTTGTAAAGGTAGGTTTTTCCTGCAATCTATGCCTTTCGGAAATGAGACCCTGTGTGTCTTGCCAAAATACAAGATTCACACTGGCTATAATGAGATTTAATAGAATGTAGCATTAAAAAAACAATATTTTGAGCCAAAAACTATGAGCCACGAAAATGAAAGTGCCAAAATCTCGTGCGCCACAACCAAGTATCATTGACTTAAATAGAATGAAAACAAGTTGAACTATCATAGTTTAAAGTAATAGGGGACAATCTACTTAATGAGAAGTTAAGTGTAAAAGGTCAAATGGAGGTTGATCGAGCTAACCAAGTTAAGGAGTTGGACTTAAAATGAACTAAGATTGAGATGTCAAAGGGGTTTGGGTTCAACATCCAAAGATCCAATATGCAACATTTATAGTCTAATGACTAGATTTCAAGCTAAAAAACTAAAAGAAGTTTTAAGTATATTAGTTAAAGAAGTTCAAACCAATGAGGTTGCAAAATTCGACCACCATGAGCCAGTATCGTAAATATTCTTTAAGTTATTGATTTTGGGCTAAAATTAAGTTTTCTATGTAGTTTAATAGCTACATTTTAAGTTAAAAGACTTGAAACATTCTAAGTTTTAAATTAGCGTTTCACCCAACCCTAGCTCAGAAACACTAAAATTATTTTCATTATTTTAGTAGTTTAGTTATCATAATTTCAATAGTATTTAAAATTCTTGGCTGCCACTACGCCCTAGAATTTAGGCATGGCCAAATTATATTGGTGTTAGGATTTTATGTCTTTCAATTTTAGTCCAATTGTGTTAGGGTTTAGTTGCCAAATCTTTGTGACTTCAAACCACATATTCTAGTCCGATTGTAAGACCCAAAGGGGCGGCTACAACACTTACTTAAAACCTCTTATGGCCATTTTTATTTTAAACATGAGATAATAACAATTTTGTGAGTTTTTTTCTTTTTACAACGTAGGTTCTTGTTCTTGAACTTGATTCGAGCTTATCAAGGTTCACCTTGTAGCTCTTTTAACTTATCAAGTTACTAATTGACCTAGTGAGTTGTGGCATCTTCTACCTCATAATTTTGCCACATTTGTACATTTGTTTATAGCCAAAAGAGTTAGATATCTAATATTGTGTCTAGTTTGTTAGACTTATTCAAAATCATGCTTGTGGTTTGACCAGATCATGTGTTTAGTTCAATTCTTAGTAAAGTTTTGGCTTGTGGAATTTGGTCATAATGGGAGGTCCTTACTAGCATTTAGGTGTGTATCACTACCATTAGTCATATTCACCTTTGCAATCAAACCCAATTGATCATCAATATTAGCACAAACACATTTCCAAAATGCAAATCATAAACATTATCTTGAAGTTGACCTAGACTCAAAAGATTTTGGTGTAGATAAGGCCCATAATCAGCAATACCATTTTTAGCACCAGTTTTTAGAGTAATAGGAATATCTCTTATATCACATACAGGCACTACATGACTATTACAAAACCAAATAGTGGATTTAAAAGACTTATTCAAATTAACAAATAGTTCCTTTTGTCCTTTTATATAGTTACTACACCCAAAGTCAATATACCAAGTATTATTTTTAGCCTCCTCAACAATACCAGTAGAAAATAAATTTGTCTTATGCTTTTCACTAGATTTTTCAACAACATTAGTAGTCACATCTTTAATTTTATATTTATAACTCCGACAATTCTTTTGAACATGAGCCAATTTACCACAACTAAAATACTTTTGACTCCTTTTGATTATTATTAGAATTATTAAAATTATCGATTTGCTAAAAAGAATTGTTACCTTTTCCACAACTATGGAAACTACCTCCAACATGTCCGCAACGTTTGAAATTTTTACCATAACCAATAGAAATAGCATTACCAAAAGAATCTCTAATGCCTTTATCTTTAGTAGTTTGAATTTGAAAGGTCTATCACACCTTCTCCACCAGCCCCATTTGATGTGCACCTCACGACTATAAAGAGCTAGCAATACACAATATGTGAACAGGACCCAAGACTTAACTTGCAAAATCACTAGAACTGGCAGAATTGAGACAAATGGATGAACTGTTGCCACAACCTAGGGTTCAACTAGATTAATATGACTCAAAGGTACCACAAACTGGTCAAGTTTGATAAGCCCATTTTTCTTTAAAAGAACGAAGAGATTGATTCTCTCAAACTCTCAAGTACGTAATGTCACAAAATAATTCTCAACTTCTTGAGGTGTTAGCCAAATGGCCTATATTTATAGAGTACAAAAAATGTGTTAAAAGGCAATAACTAAAATCCTAACCCTAATCTACTTCTAGGAGATGGCTAGCTCTTTAAGAAATTAAGGGCATCCTTACAAATAAAAAGGAAATAAAAACAACAAAACCCTATTCGTCACTATTCATGGGACTATTTACTGTTAACAGCATTGTTCATGCATTATTCACATGTTGTTCATCAAAAACTATTCTAGGTGCTGTTCATGCTACTGTTCATGAGTACTTCATGTTTTGGCCCTCATGATTAACGGGATTGGATGTCATGGATTAAACCATTTAAAATTTCTTGAAATCATTTAGATCTAACTCTTGTCTTTGGGCCCTGTAATATGTCATGGCGGATCGAATGCTTGGCGAGTAGGTTGAACAGCTCCTGGATTCCCATCACCTTTTCAATTGATTTATCGAACTTGCCATTAATTCTTTGTTCATAAAAAAAGTAATAAACCCTACAACTCTTCAATCGCCAAAGATGACAAATCTTTTGTCTCATGTATCACTACAATAATGTGATCAAATTTTATTGGCAAAGTATTTAGGATGTTTTCAACAAAAATATGATTAGAAAGATCATAACTATTTAGTTCTATCTCTTTTTTATTATTATTATTATTTCAATCAAACAAGACAAAATAAAGAGTCAATAGTCAATGGTCTCAGACTGCTCCATATTACAAAACTCAAATTTCCTTTTCAATATTAACAAGGAGTTTTGTTGAACTTTATCAACATCTTAATATGTTTTTGTAAAATATCAGACACTTTTTTTTCTGGTTATATGAAAATTTTGCGAAGCATAGAAATATCAATAGCCTATAAATTTGGGATAACATTAGACTATTATTATGTTTAGAACCATTGTCGGCATTCTCTACTAATTCTTTCTAAATAAGGACTAATAAATAAAACACTATTAGGTGCATTTTTATCTGAATCCTCCAAAAATTGTAATCTTGTTTTCCATTCATTTTTGGAACCAAGCAAGTAATATTTTGATTCACTATAATTGTCAAACCCTAACCTATCTCTAATACTAGATATAGGTCCCAAAATGTTAAAAACCAAATAGTAAGGCTTGGATGATCCAAAACTCAGACAAGGCTAATTTTTTTTTTCTCAATCCCAAGATGCAAAGCAAATTAAATTGACAAAAGAAATTGACTTTAGCAAAAGCCGTATGGCTTTTCTAGATAATAAGAAGGAATTTGATCAAATAACACAACAAAAAACAAAACAACTCTAAAACAACAAAAGGAGAAAATAGCAAAGTAACACTACAAGAAAAAGGAGCTTTAGTGACGATGGGTTTTTTTGTCAATAAAAGGACCTTTTTCGTCACCAAAAGCGTTTAATGATGAAAAACAATTTCGTCACTCGGTCATCAGTAATGCTCTGTCACTAAAGGGTCTGACGTGATGAAAAAAAAAGTCATCACTAAATGGGTGTTTTAGTGACGACACGAGAATGTGATGAAAATTAGTGACGAAAAAAAGACGTCACCAAAAGGGGGAATGTTTGTTACTTAAAGATGAAAGTAGTCACTAATTTGTGACTGATTAGTAACAACAAATTCTCATCACTAAAAGAATGGGGGACGGCAAGTAGTTTGGATGGTTTTGGTGATGGAAAGAAAATCGTCACTAAAAGATATGCTTGTCAACTCCTTTTGTGACGAGCTAGTGAAAAAAAAAATTCCGTCACCAATTGTCGATTTGCATTGGTGACAAAAAAAATCCGTCACCAAAGGTTTGTTGCCAATACAATTCGTGATGAAAAAAATTTGACGCTCTTTTCATTGATGAGAAAAAAAGTTCGTCACCAAAGGTTTGTTAGCAAATGGAATTAGTGATAGAAAAAAGTTGTCATTAAATAGTGTTAGTTGTGACAATTTTTAACCAAAATTAGAATGAGGTTTGTTTTAGTATCTTATTGCCAATATCACTATATTGATCGCAACATTATGTATCCTTATAATACATCCATCATCGAAATCAAAAATATAATGAAAAGCCATTCATACTAAGCATTGAACCTCAAATAAGTACATGAAGAAGGGCACAAAAGTTGAACTTGTGTAGTGCAAGGGACAACATTTTAACTTCCCACTAGAAAAGAAAATAATAGTCGAATATCCTAGTTGTACCATGAGACTAAAATATTATCCAAGCACATGAACAACACAAAATAGTAGTGCACACATAATTCCCTTAACATTCTAAAATAAAAGAGGCAAAAGGAATGCAAAAGACCTCAACAACACCAACCAACAGGCAATTTGTAATGCCTTCATTCTATGGTTGCTTGACCATTTGGTGGTGGATGCATCACTGTGACAAGAAAAGTAAACAACACTCTGTTATCAATTCAATCTAATCTCATTGCAAGTATGACTGACAAATAGTAAATTAACATATTAAGAGAGATGAAAACAATTGATCATCAACAAGAAAACATGACTGATGAAGACTGGAATTAAAAAGATCAAAGAGAGACAGACAAATAGTAAATTAACATACTTCACAACACCAGGGAGCAATGTCTGAATCTGAAAAAGGAGAGAAGAAGGCATGATGATATGCTATTCTTCTTTTGTCTTAATATAAGTAAGTCTAAGGGATGACTTGGTAGCCGTGGGATTTCACACTTCGCATCTTGTACGTTTCTATAGTTGGAGAACGCAGAAACTCCATGGATGGAGTAAAATATTTTACATAGTGAACATTTAAAAAACAGAATGCAGAACAAATGCAGGTATCATAGACTCAAAGTTGCCTTAAATTCCAAAAAAAAACTCAGTTCAACACCATTTATGTATCCATTGCAAGGGGAATGTTTTCATCTTCAAGAAACGCATTATTACTTTTCCTAAACATCTAATATTTTCTTCTTCTTCTTCTTCTTCTTCTTCTTCATACAACTATGCTATTTCAGTTTCAAATTGAAGGTAGAAAGATCATGTTGTTGATGATGAAGCATCATCAAAGATGTGTAGTTGGTATATTTGTGGGTTTACTTAATCTTTCCTAGCATTTAGAAAAATGTTGTTCGAAAGTTAGTTTTGTTCATCGAAGGAAAACAGCTCCAACTTTGTTTACCTTATGAAAGTAACTATAGTTTGAATAGTTGGAAAAAGGTTCTCAATGGGCTACATGATGCTCCTTGCATGCCCACCTAAAGCCTACAAAATATTTTATGTCCATATCTACAGCAACCTTCTCAAGCATTTGAATGGTTAAAATTTTAAGAACACGGAAAATGAGGTTTGTACATTTCATAGACGACAATTCTCATAGAACAATCAAGACTATTTAAGGAAAAAAAAAGTAGTATAGCCCAATCCAAAAGACAATTGGCTTGAAGGATCACAAACTACTAGGTAATATTTCAAAATATAGCAGAGTTCTTCCCAAAAACCATCCAAAAAAAAATCCTGGAAATCTATTAATTTTATAGTCTCAACATCTAGATCATTTGAAATCAAGCCAAAACCATCAACAGTTACATTCGCATGGAATGTAAACCATGTCTCTAGCAGACATGTAGAAATGATAATGGGAAAGTCAAAATCAAATATATTCATAAAACTTACTCTCAAGTGAAAAATTGATTCACATACTAGTCTCTCTTACATTGTTTCCACTTGGTAAGAGCATTTACTGCTACCGGCATCCTAGCTTCAACAGAAATAGCAGGAGCCTTAGATGAAGTAATTCCTTCAGAGCCCTGAGTAAGATTAGGGATTGTTGATTTTGGTTTCCATTATTTACTAGGACCCAATAAAACAAAACACAAGAGGAATTAAAAATCATAGAATATGTCTACCAAATTAGATTCTTTAGTGAAGATTCAAGCTAACAAAGAAACACAATGACCACTGGCTCAATATCATAGAAACACAATGACCATTTATTTCCCCTTGGTATGAAATTTATGAAAAATCACAAATGAATTATGTTGCAAATGAAAAAATATTATGTTAACAAACAAAATAGAAAACTTGAATTCCAAGCTGGTAACAGCCATTTTTTAGTACTTGCTTTAGTTTGCAAATCTATGTTTATTATTCAATTCTTGGTAAAATTTTATCCATAACATCCACTAGTAGGCTTCTGTGTAATGGCATTGCAGTTATGAGAAGACACATGCTAATGAAAGCAGCCAACTAGTACACGCCTAAGTACCTAATGATGTCAACCTAAATCACACACTTTATCTTCCCAGCCAACTAGTGACAAAGTTCCACACTAACATCACTAGAGACATGAGACCCCAATCTCAACACCAATCATCTTTCATCATGACCCTCCAAGCACCAATATTAACATTTCAATACATATGAAGCCATGAAAATGTAACCTGGTCCTTTCAAAGACAAAAAAGAAAAAATGAAACAAAAAAAAGGGGAAATTTTAAGAAAAAGCTGGAACCATGACCACCGTGCCTAATACATATTTTCAAGCAGTATTTTACTACATAAACATCTTGTTTCTCACAGAATTTAGAATGTGTCTCTTACACAAAAACATTCAACTCAAGATTATGTCGCACCTCTTAGTTTACTACGAAGGTGCAAAAATCACATCACCCACAGTTTCTTTAGCTTGTATGAGTATATATTGGTATGGAACCACACAGAACTACTTCCCACTTCTTGAACTTATAAACAATTTATTTTATTAAACAATTTAAATTTTGTTTATCAATCCATGGAAAAAACCCAGAGGTTTGAGAAAAATAATAATTTATTTTATTAAACTAAAAACAAAAACAACTATAGCAGTAGTACCTAGAAGGGCGGCAAACTTCAAGAAGGCCGGGAGGACCTGCGGTAAGATTGACAGGCAGAAGGGTGGCGTACAACTAGCGAGCTGGAGGAATTGATGGTTTCTAGTCTTCTATTATTTACTCTGTGTTTTTATATTAAAAAATATTTGAATTACCCATTCCTCCAGCTAAAATTATGCAAATTTTGAACTTAGTTATACTATCTATAGTACGTTTTATGCAAGTGACAAAGAAAAGAACAAACCAAGTAACCAAAGGCTAGGAGAAAGCTCATGCTTCTGTAAATACCAGCCAAATTACTTAAGCCAAGAATGTTAACTTCATAGAAAATTGCCTTCAACAAACTTTTGGTAAGCAAGCTTTATTATAGAGGTCATTAAGAATAATGATAAAAGCCAAAACTCATCAATTGGCTTTTTCATCATATCCTTGCAGGTTCTATAAATTTTCTAATAGCTTAGATAGGAATATTCTATGCTAGGCCAGCAGTGACATATCAAAAAGTAAAATAAAAATGCCAAACAAACAAAGAAACTTTAGGGTAAACAACTGACAGAAAAATGGGTAATTCATTCCCATTACCCATACAACATGGCAGGGCAGAAAAAATAAGGAAAAAGACGAGGATGCATGTAAAATGAATTCTCACAAATCATAAAGATGTCAATGATATGATATGCTAATCAGTCAGGCCACACACAAAGAATATGAAGAAGCAGATGTGACGGTAAACAATTGATGCCAAAATTTCTTAGCCAGAGGTGCAAAGTGTTGCATAGCTCAAAATCAAAAAAGTCAGATTGGAACAAGTTGGATACAGAACAGGGAGATAGAGGGCTGATAGAGGCCTAAAGAAATTTCAAATAGTTATTTGCTATATGACAAATAAGAAAAGCATTTCACTCTGTTGTCAATCATTTACTTATAAATTCTCTTCATTAGGGCATCCACACTAGCCCTTGGCCACGACCACGCCACATCAGCGCATTAGAGCATTAGAGCCACATCAGCTCGTGGTCAAGTCAATACTATTCACACAGCCATCATAAAAAATGACCCACGCTAGTTGGCCTGGTCCTCACTATTCACGCGGCCATTTTCAAACTTTTTTATGTTAATAATACAACTTTAATAATTTTTTTAGCCATTATTAAAAAAAAATTTGGAAAATAAATTTACATTACATTAAAATTAAAATTTATGAATACACCTAAAACATTAAAATAAATACTCTAAATTAAATATGAAATATGTAAAACAATTAATGGAAAATAAATTTACATTACACTAAAATTAAAATTTAAGAATACACTTAAAACATGAAAATAAATACTCTAAATTAAATACTAAAACATAGGGTATGACAATATAATAAATAAATTACTACTACATCTCTAAAAATTCGCTAAACTTATGAAACATTTTCTTTTCTACGTCGGATAAGTTTTCTTCTCCACGGTTTGCATAAGTAAGCCAAGCTGTGAATTTTTGCTCAAGTTTCATCCTTTCCATTTTTTCTTGATGAGCAATTCTATCGGCCTCCATTTTTTTCATATCCAAAGCAATCTTCTCCCTCTCGACCACTATCCTCTCTTGGAAGGATATGCCAATCCTTTCAATTTGAGGATTTTCTGAAAATAATTGTATGCTGAGCTTCTATTTTCCTTTATTTTTAGCCATTTTCACACCCACTGGGCGTTTTACAGGACTAGTAGTAGTGTCTTCTAAATTGATTTGAACATCTTCGCCAATTGGAGACGATAGGTTGACAAAATCATCATCTTTGCGTGATCTCTTTCTACTAGCAGTGTTTGGTGTTTTGGGG
Source organism: Gynochthodes officinalis (assembly GCA_020080225.1). Classification (NCBI taxonomy): domain Eukaryota; kingdom Viridiplantae; phylum Streptophyta; class Magnoliopsida; order Gentianales; family Rubiaceae; genus Gynochthodes; species Gynochthodes officinalis. The sequence continues at coordinate 27,506,869 of CM034617.1, forward strand.
GTGTTTGAATCATCAAATGGTACATTTGAAGTAGGAACATTTCTTCCAATGCAAGATTCCCACTTAGGAAAAGATCTCAACAACTTCCAATAATCCATAAATTGAAACTTTGAACCCTTATTTGAATGCTTCCAGATGGTGAGTGCGTTTCGAATCACATCTTGATTGTTCATTCAACTTTTTTATTTAACCTTTCCAACTTTGCAAAAATTTCAACCCTCTTTGACACTGTTGCAGAAATTCTCCTCCACCGAGATCTAATATGGGCCGAGTTTCCGAGATTGATGTTTGCATTGTCTTCCTGGGCGGATCTATTTTGTGAAAGTATATCCTTCCACATCGTAGAACTCTTTTGAGATGTACCTATTTTCGGATTGGTTGTGATGTTAATATATGCCAAAATCAAAGCTGTGTCTTCATCAATTGACCAAAACTTCATCTTGTTTTGCATTTGCGGATTCGATGAGTCGATATCCGATTCTGTGAAATCTCCGTTGGCTCTAAAGGCATCTTCATTATAAGCTTAATGTTGATAATGTAAATTATTAACATTGATAGGAATTCCACGGTTTGGTTGATGACTAAAATTGGACATCATGTGGTGTTGAAACCCTGGAGCTTGAAACATTGTAGGATTGCTTGGAAAATTAGTTGGAAATTGAGTTGGATTTTGGCGAAGTTGGGTAGGATTTTGAGAATTAGAAGCAAGTTGACTAAAATTATATGGTGGTTGATAGATTATATATATATATATATATATATATATATATATATATTGAAAATCAATTGAAATATTGTTAAAATGAAGAAGTCAATACAAGATACAAATACAATCAGTAGATCTCCAAATATAATCCTAAATTGTACCTCTACTTGGTTGACAAAATAAAAAATTATACATTTGTAAGCCCAAAAAATTTACGTTTTGGGACCAGAAAGGTATAAATATTTATACTTATGTTATCCGTTATGCGTCTAATTACATATATATGTGTTAACCACTACTTATGTTGTATTGCATTAGTATTGTACTTACTTTGAAGTTATATATTTTATTCATGATTTTCTTATAAAGATATAAAATTAAGTAATAAATATCAAAACTAATGATTATCGTGTCAGTAGTCTATTTTAATATAACAAAATTATGTATGCTTAAGTAGTAAACTTGTGTGTGTAAATTCATAATAAATGTCTGAAGATGTTCTAGTATAATTATTTTAAATTAAGAACTATATATAAATAAGCTAATGATCGGAGTTAATGAATAATATACTTAGTCAATTGTTATTCTTAAGTAATCAATTTTGTGGAAGTATGAGTCTTTAAGAAATTGCAGACATAAAATCAAAGGAGGGAATTCTTAAACAGCATTACATAAAACACGAGCACATTGATTTAATAGATAAAATCAGAAAATGAGTCATGAATTATAAATTGATGAATCATAGGTTGTAAAAGAGAATGCCAGAAGTTTTTTTCTCCTTGTTACAAAATCATAGTAGAAGAGGAATAAGTTTTTTTATTTTTTTTCCTTATTACTATATCGTAGCTGAAGAAAAGATTTAGCCATTTGCAAGAAAGCAAGATGGCTAGTTTTTAATCATGAAAACATCCAATTTTTATACAATCTTACATAGTTGTCAATGCCAGAATAATCTTTGTGTTTAGTTTACTTAAGCCAAGAATGATAACTTCAAAGAAAATTACCTTCTCATAGACAAGATTAACCTCTTATACAAATCAAAGACAGATAAGGTCCAGTTGCTCAATCCTTCAAATATTCTAGCAGCAACAGAAATTCAAAGAAAAGATCAAATATATATATATATATATTTATATATATATATATATGTGTGTGTGTATGTATGGTTTAGCTATTTGTAACTTCACTACAAATGAAAAGAACTTCACGATCATGTAATCAAGAGGCATCCAAGAATTTAAAACACAAAAAAGTGAGAAAAAAGGAAAAAGAAAACAGGGTAATAAGAGGAAAGAAGGAACTGACACTGGGAAATAATTTACAAACCTGAAAAATTAAGTCGACAAGAATATACTTCCAATTCTCGGCAAAAAGGTTGATTTCTATTGAAGCTCTGCATAAAATATTTTCCATACCTGCTCACCAAAGAAGAATCAACATAAACAACCCAACTCCTTTCTAAGTGTTGTGAGATGGGAAGAAAAAAAGAAAAAAAAATCTAGACAAAGTAACACCAAAAAGAATGTCAAGACAGCCTAGTGAATCCTCTATATCTATAGGAATGAAGACGTTAAAGCCTACTTCAGTCAACTAATACAGCCCGCATTCTTCTTGTCTACATCATTTCCCACCATCTCTAAATTTACAAGAATAGCTTCTTTATCATAAATATCAATTAAGAGAATAGGCCAAGTCAATATTACATCGATTAGTGATTCCTCTATAATCCTTGTAACACATGGATAACTTACCAATAATCTTCAACTTTGAGAGCATAATCTCACAATTATATGCCTGTCTTTGTTCAATCTGCAAAATTAAATTCACATAAGTTCTTTAGATTGTCCATTACCAACAACCCAATATCGGAGAGCTTGTGGGTAGACTTTTTACCAGAATTGCCTAGCTATTTTGCTGTGAGTCGAGCTTGACCAGCAAGAAGCAAGGCTTTGGACTCTGAGATAGAGCTTTGGCTTCGAGCTCGAATTGGCAGTGCAGATGCGATGGAGCAACCTCTTTCCGACGACAAGGAGCTTGCAGCGATGAGAGGAGCTCCATGGTGAAGCTTCAGACAGTGAGAGAGCGGAGGCAATCGAGCTTAGGGCAATGAGAGGGCTCAGCGGTTTTGCCAAGCGACAGAGCTTGCAGTGACAACTTGGGTGACAAATGAAGCTGGCGATGAAAGAGAGGTGGTGGAGAGCAGGTGGTGAGAGGGAGGCGCCGGACAGTTAGCCTATTAGGGAAACTTGGGAAAAAGCAAAAACTAGAGTGGGAAAGGGGGTGCAGCCAATTGAGAAAAAATTAAGTTATCACCAGCTCCATATGCATTCTGAGGGGTGTTGAGTCTGCTGACCACAGAAGTGAATTGCTTTTTAAAATGTTGGCAAAAGGAAAAAATGTTTTCAAATGATTGAGTGTCTTTCATTTTTTATCTGCCCGCCCATTTTCCCGCTTTGTTTTTTTGTTAAGCATTCAAATTTTTTATTTAATTATTAATTATAAAAAGATCTTTACTTTCTTTTAGCCAGTTATCAATTTTTTTACATTATAGTGCTATATTGGTTTAAAGAAATTCTTATATTAAATTTTAAATTTTGAAAGACTAATTAGTTATTAAATGACCAAAATAAAATTGTTTTGACTGAAAAAATTTTAAATTTATATTTTCAAGTTGAGATTGAAAAAATTATGTATATTATATATTTAAGTTAATATAGATTATATATATATTGAAAATCAATTGAAATATTTTATTTAAATGAAGAAGTCAATACAACTGATACAAATACAATCTGCTAGATCTCAAATATAATCTAAATTGTACCTCTACTTGGTTGACAAAAAATAAAAAATTATACATTTGTGAAACTAAACTCATTTTTGGGACAGAAAGAGTATAAATATTTAGTACTTATGTTATCCATTGTACGTCTAATTACATATATATGTGTGTTAACCACTACTTATGTTCTAACATTACATTAGTGACTGTACTTACTTTGAAGTTATATATTTTTTATTCATGATTTTCTTTTAAAGATATATAATTCGTAATAAATATCAAAACTATTGATTATCATTAATCAATAGTCTATTTTAATACTAACAAAATTATGTGCTTAAAGTAAGTAAACTTATGTGTGTAAATTCATAAATCTGAAGATGTTCTAGTATAATTATTTTAAATTAAGAACTATAACATAAATAAGCTAATGAAGATCAGCTTAATGAATAATATACTTAGTCTAATTGTTATTCTTAACCAAAAAGAAGCCAAGTAGTACTAATCAATAGTGTATTGTAATACTAAAAAAATGGTGTGATTAAAATACAATTATATGGACAAATAAAAAGGTTAGGGTGTCCTAGTATAATTATTAGAAATTAAGAGTTATAATACAGGTAAGCTAAGTTTGGCATCAGGACGAATATGCTTAATCCAATCATTATTCGTAGCCAAAGAAATCCAATTATAATTAAATGATAGTGTATTTAAAAAAAGACTCTATGCTTGAAGTGAAATAATGTAGGCAAATTCATATATTTTAGGGTGTTTTAGTGCAATTATTAGAAATTAAGAGTTATACATTTAAAAAGTTAACTTTCACCCAATGAATAACTTACATAGTCCAATTATTATTTTCAACCAAACAAATCAAATCATTATATAAGTTGTGGCCCAATCAATTTGGCCAAAAATATTTTATTTAATCTATCCCAAATTATATGGCCCAATACGTATTTTGTTATTAAAAATTACAATATTTAGTTTCATTACACACTAAAACAAATATTTTACATCTCCACATTTAATAATATTATACATTAAAAGTATATATATATATATATATATATATATATATATATATATGAATTAAAAGATTATAACTATTTTCATTTTTATTGTAACTATTTTACTAATTAAATTTTCTTTTAAACTAGAGAATTCAATTTTATAATGCACTAACAATTTTTTTTTCTATATTTGAATTAATAATATTTCACATATATCCATATAATTAAAAATTTAACTAATAATCAAATATAAATAGTATAAATTACATATATAATAAGAAATTGGTGATGACAAAAATTGTCATTGAAAGGCACCCAAATTGATGATGACAATAACTTTGTTACCAATGAATATACTTTACCATTTTAGTGACGAGAATATTTCTCATGACCAATTAGGGTGTCTTAGTGTAATTATTATTAAAAAGTTAATTTTAGCCCAATAAATAAATTACATAGCCCAATCATTATCACCAACCAAACAAATATAATCAATATAAGTTGTGGCCCAATCAATTTAGCCCAATGTATTTTATCTACTCTATCCCAAATTAATTGGTTTAACACATATATTCTTCTTAAAATTTATAATATTCAATTTTATTATACACTAAAATAAATATTTTATATCTCCATATTTAATAATATTATACACTGAAACTATGTATGTATAAAAATATGAATTAAAAGATTATAACTACTTTCATTTTTATTGGGCCTATTTTACTAATTAAATTTTTCTGTGGGCCAGAAAATTTATTTTTATAATGCACTAAAGAAAAAAATTTCTATTTTTGAATTAATGATATTTCCCATATATCCATATAATTAAGAATTTGGTGACAACAAAAAATGGTCACTAAAAGATATTCAAATTGGTGATGACAAAAAATGGTCACTAAAAGTATTCAAATTGGAGACGACAAAAATTTCGTCACCAATAAACAAACTTTATGATTTTAGTGATGATAATAAATGTCGTCACCAATTTCTCGTCACTAATTGCAACCAGTTTCTCGCCACACTCTTTAGTGACGAACTGGTGACTACTTCCGGGGACTCGTCACTAAAGTTGGGGAGTAGCCGAAAAATTGGTGACGACAACATTTTTTGTTACTAAAGGGGGTAATTGGTGACAAGATTTTTTTTCGTCATTGGGTGTTCCATCACTAAAGGCCTATTTTCTTGTAGTGTAATTGAGAAAACCAAAAAAATGATCAATTTGTATGGCTTTCAAAATGGGAGGATTGAGCCATGTGACTGCTTTTTACAATAAGAGGCTTTATTTTCTTATCTAACACAAATCCTTGACATAATTTTGGCAACATCTAATTCTAAAAATTGTTATTCCCCTCCATGGCTTCATGACTAAAAAGAGCCCACTTTTGATATGTTAGTTTTAGTTCTAATGTATAAATAGATTATTAAATTCACAATTCTATATTTTTATTTTTATTTTTTAATTATGAGCTAATCATCATGATGGAAAATGATATAGTCTATGATATTGATGGAACTATTCCATCGTTTTAATCAATTACAAATTGTCATGTAATATGTTGAGATAAACTTGTTTATATTGTAACAATTCTCATATGGTATATAACTTACTACCATGAGTTACTTGATTAATTCCTATTATTTACTAACTCATTACTTGACCGTTATTACTTATGTACCTATCAGATTGGAGAAATTTAACATATTAAAACCTTTTTACAAACATATCAATATTGTGGAAATTATTTTTTATAATCGAAATATGAAATTATAAAGGTTCAATAATTTGTTAATATATGGTTTATTATCTTTTTTAAATTTGAAGAAAGTTGACAATAATCTTCAAATTTATGAGTCATAATTCACCATAACAATTAACATCAATATAAACTAAATATGAGTTATATAGGCACAAACATAATACTGAATAACCACAAAAATAAGTCAATTATTTACTAAATTGACTTTACCATTTACAAAACTCAACAATTACAGATTAGTGATTGTTAAGCAACAAATAATGAATTTCAAAATTAAAAAAATAAATTATTTAGTTGAAAATCGTGGAAAAAGTTTTTCTATTGTCACTAATGAAAAATGTACCTCCTTATTGTTAATATTGTACATTCGAATAACTAGCATTCTACCACTACCAAAAAAGCATTGCAACACTATGAAAATTTATGAATTAAACCTTAATTTAAGTATTAAAAATATATAACTCAATAGTTTTGTTTGTGTAAATATTAGATGCCATCAATTACTTTATTGTTTGAAAAACAAAATTATTTATTTAAGTAGCAAAGTTGTTGTACCTTAGGCAGCTAGAAAATTTAAAAAAAAAAAAAGAAAAAGAAATCTCCAGTTGAGTTTCAAATATATCTAAGAAAACAGGATTTTAAAACATAACTTTGACACCAACTAATTTTAAAAATGAAATATTACAGGTGGCAGTTGAAAGCTATGATAGAAGTATTTGTTTCACCAATAATAAAGAATGTACATTCTGGTCATTTGTATTGTACCTTAAAAAAAATAGCATTAATCCACTGTAAAAATGGCATTGCACCACCATAAAAATTAGCAAATTAATGCATAATTTGAGTTTGGAAATATATAGTTCAATAGTTTTGCTTGCGTAAATACAAATGCCATAAAAATACTAATGTATAAAGTTTAAAAAACTTATCGTATTTAAAAGTGATAACAAAATTTGTTGTACCATCATTAAGAATATAGCTTCTAGGTATTCATATTGTACCATCAAATAACTAGAATTATACAATCCAAAGTAATAGTACTGAACCAACTAAAAATAAACAAGTTAATTTCAAATTGAGTTTTGAATATATTTAAGTTCACAATTATGGCACTTTAACAAGACTTTAAAACATGATTCCACTAACATTAATTTTAGATATTAAATATTACATGTGGCAATTGAAAGTTATCAAATAAGTCTTTGTTCTGCTATTCATGAAGAATGTACCTCTTGATTGTACATATGATGCCTTCAAAAAACCAGCATAGTTTAGCTACTAGAAAAAAAGCATCATGCTACCACGAGAATTAGCAAATTAATTCATAATTTGAATTTTAAAAATTTGCTCAAGTATTACGCTTGCATAAATACAAATGCCATAAAAACTAATTTATAATGTTTAAAAATGATTTTATTTGAAAGTGATGCTAAAAGTCATTATACCATCCCTAAGGAAGAACATCCCTTTTAGGTAATCATATTGTATTATTAAATAATTAAAATTATGATATCCAAAGTAATAGTATTGAACCAACTCGAAAATAAACATATTAATATCAAGTTCAGTATCTAATATATTTGCGTTGATAATTATGGGACTTTAAAGGATAATTTCACCAACAATTAATTTTAAAAAATAAATATTACATGTGGTAGTTCAAAATTTTCAAAAAACGGCTTTGTTTTGCCAATAATGAAGAATGTACCTTGTAATTGTTCATATTATGTTTTTAGAAATCTATCTGTATACCATCACAAAAAAGTACTATCATTACAAAAATTGGTAAATTAACTCGTACTTTTAGTTCTATAAATATATAGCTCAACAATTACACTTGTATCTGTTGGAAAATAAGAATGGCTCTGTTGAGCACATGTGAATGAGAAATTGCTCATTGAGGAGATGCATGAATAAAGGCCTTTCATTTTCAAGCACATTATTCATGATGTTGGTAGGTTATGGACCTTTCATTTGATGGTTCATGAATGATGCCTTTTGGCTTTTCATTTCAATCATGAATGGTGGCTTTTGGCTTTTCATGTCAAGGATGGATGAAGACTTTTGGCTTTTCATGTATCAAGCATAATGGATGGCTTTTGGCTTTTCATGTCAAGGATGAATGAAGACTTTTGGCTTTTCATGTATCAAGCATAATGGATGACTTTTGGCTTTTCATTCTCCAAACATAATGGCTTGTCTTTTGAACAAGGAAATCTCCTTTATAAATAGAGGACTTCCCTTGGTGGACAAGTAGAATTCCAAGACAATTTTCTAAATTTTCCCACAAAACTCTCTCAACAATTTTCCCTTTCAAGTTTTCAATTCTAGTAGTTTTCGGTGATAGAGGAAAGGCACAAATTCAAGTTCGCTGTAGCGGTCTACCTTGTGCAAGTAAGCCGTTAGTTCGTCGTTATATCCTGGGAGACAGACGTCCGTTAAATCCTCAAGCACACACAGGAGGGGACAAATCTGTTTTAAGGAAAGCGTCTAACGCGCCTCGACGTGGTTTTCCTCGTTATTCAGTTGTTAACGGCTAAGGTTCTATTTACTGAATTTAATTTTATAGTCAATCTTTATTGCTATATTTTCATACTTATATTCATCTAGATGTGTTAATTTTATAGTCAATCTTCATTGCTATATTTCCATACCTATATTCATCTAGATGTGTTAACATAATTATATATATATACTATTTGGATAACAGTATCAATACAAATGCCATCAAAAAACTAATTTATAAAGTTTAAAAACGTGATTGTATTTGAAAGTGATAATAAAAGTCGTTGTATCATTACCAAAGAACAATTACGTTGTACTATTCATGTGTACGACAAGATGACTAAAACTATACCATGCACGATAATGCTATTGAACTAACTCAAAAATAAACAAATTAATATCAAATTGAGTTTGAAATATATTTAAACAACAGTTATGGGACTTTAATACATAATTCTACTAATTAAAAATTAATTTTAAAGATTAAATCTTACATGTGCAGTTGAAAGTTTTGAAAGAAGTCATTATTCCTCCTCTAATAAAGAATGTCTCTTCTAATTGTTTGTATTTTACTTTCAAAAAACTATTATTGAACTGCCACAAAAAGTATTATACCACCATGAGAATTTACAAATTGATTCATAATTTGAGTTTTAGAAATTTAAAGCTCAACTCAACAATTACGCTTGCGTAAATACAAATGCTAAAAAAAATTAATTTATATTGTTGTACCATTACAAATGCCATAGAAAATTAATGATTATATTCGAGAATGATGATAAAAGTCATTGTACAATTACTAAGGAGAATATTATATCATCAAGTAGCTGCCATTATTGAAAAGCTACCCCATACGTGGAAAGACTTCAAGAATTATTTGAAGCACAAAAGAAAGGAGATGAATGTTGAAGAGCTAATTGTCAAACTTCGCATAGAAGAAGACAATAGAGGCTCTGAGAAGAATTTCTCAAACAATGATGTTGCCAAGTCTAATGTGGTGGAGCGTGGTGAAAGCTCCAAGAACAAAAAAAGCAAACACAAGTCAGGATCCAATATGGGACCTAAGAGTGGAATTTCAAAGAAATCAAAGTTTCAAGGAAAATGTTTTAACTGTGACAAGATGGGTCACAAATCAGTCGATAATAGATTTCCAAAAAGGAACAAGAAGAAAGAGGCCAATTTGGTTGACGATACCACACAAGAATTGTCTGAAATGAGTCTTTTTGCGGTGGTATCTGAGGTCAACTTGGTAGACTCCAATCCAAAAGAGTGATGGCTGGATACTGGAGCCACACGCCATATCTGCTGTAATAGATCTGCATTCTCCGATTTCACACCTGTGGATAATGGAGAGAAGCTGTATATGGGCAACTCTGCAACTCCTGAGATCAAGGGTCAAGGAACTGTATTCCTGAAAATGACTTCAGGCAAGGAAGTGAAACTTCGCAATGTCTTTTATGTGCCTGACATCCGAAAGAACCTGATTTCTGGGACATTGCTGAGTTAGCATGGATTCAAAATAGTTTTGGAATCTGAAAAGTTAGTTTTGACCAAACAAGGTGTCTATGTTGGGAAAGGGTATGTAAAAGATGGGATGATCAAAATGAATGTAATGGCTATGAAGCCAAAAGACCTCAATGAAAAGGAAAAGTCTTCCGCTTATATGCTTGAGTCTTCTAACTTGTGGCATGGTAGACTGGGTCATGTTAATTATGATACAATGCGTAGATTAATTAACTTGGACCACATACCCACATTTAACATTGATTCCAAGCATAAATGTGAAACCTGTATAGAGGCAAAACTAACAAGATCATCGTTCCAAACGATTAAAAGGAATATGGAATCACTTGATTTAATTCATAGTGATATTTGTGATTTGAAATTTGTTCAAACACGAGGAGGTAATAAATATTTTATCACCTTCATTGATGATAGCACAAAATATTGCTATGTGTATTTGCTTAAGAGCAAAGATGAAGCTATACAGAAGTTTGCTATATACAAACAAGAAGTTGAAAACCAACTTAATAAGAAGATTAAGATGGTTAGAAGTGATCGGGGTGGTGAATATATAGAACCCTTTAGTGAATTTTGTGCACAACATGGCATTATTCATGAGGTTACACCTCCCTACACTCCTCAATCGAATGGAGTGGCAGAGCGCAAAAATCGTACATTGAAAGAAATGATGAATGCAATGTTGATAAGTTCTGGATTGCCACAGAACATGTGGGAGGAAGCCATATTAACGGCTAACTACATTTTGAATAAGATTCCTCGGAAGAAAGAGGATAAAACACCTTATAAATTGTGGAAAGGAAGGAAACCTTCCTACAAATACTTGAGAGTGTGGGGGTGTCTTGCCAAGGTATTGGCTCCAACACCAAAGAGGATGAAAATAGGTTCTAAAACAGTTGATTGCATCTTCATTGGCTATGCTCAAAATAGCAGTGCTTATCGATTTCTTGTGTATGAGTCTAAAAACCCTGAGATTCATAAGAATACGATAATAGAATCAAGGAATGCATCATTCTTTGAACATGTATTTCCTTGTAACTCCAAGGGAGATGGTACAAGGTCATCTAAACGAACAATTGAGATTGTTAGAAATAATGATCAAGTTTGAGATCTTTATCATGAACCAGAAGAGGTAGAGGAAGAGCTTAGGAGAAGCAAAAGAGCAAGGACAGAAAAATCATTTAGACCAGATTTTCTGACTTACTTGCTAGAGGCTGAACCTCAAACATATAAAGAAGCTGTGAGCTCAACTGAGGGACCTTTATGGAAAGAAGCCATAAAGAGTGAGATCGATTCCATTATGCAAAATCATACTTGGGAGCTAGTGGACCTTCCTTCAGGAAGTAAACCACTAGGCTCTAAGTGGATCTTCAAACGAAAGATGAAGGCAGATGGAACAATTGATAAGTATAAAGCTAGACTTGTAATTAAAGGTTACAAGCAACGAGAAGGTCATGATTACTTTTATACTTATTCTCCTGTGACGAGAATAACTTCTATAAGAATGATATTGGCAATTGCCGCATTACGAAATCTAGAAGTCCATCAAATGGACGTGAAGACTGCTTTTCTTAATGGAGACCTTGAGGAAGAAATATACATGGAACAACCTGAGGGTTGTATTGCTCCTGGGCAAGAAAGGAAAGTATGTAAATTGGTAAAGTCATTGTATGGACTTAAACAAGCACCAAAACAATGGCACGAAAAATTTGACCATGTCATGATGTCAAATGGATTTAAAATCAATGAGTGTGACAAGTGTGTCTATGTTAAGAACACAAACACAGGATATGTCATTCTTTGTTTGTATGTGGATGACATGTTAATTGTTGGTAGTAATGAACAAATGATTAAATCTACCAAAATTATGTTAAATTCTATATTTGACATGAAAGATATGGGACTAGCTGATGTGATCTTAGGTATTAAGATTAATCGATCAGTTGATGGTCTTATATTGAGTCAGTCACACTATGTGGACAAAATACTTGAAAAATTCAATAAGGACGATTCTGGTGTCTCCAGAACTCCAATTGATTTGAATCAACATCTGTCCAAGAATCGAGGAGATCATGTATCTCAAGTAGAATATGCTAGAATTATAGGCGGTTTAATGTACTTAATGAGTTGTACAAGACCAGATGTTGCCTATGTTGTGAGTAGCCTAAGCAGATTCACGAGTAACCCAGGAGCTGATCACTGAAAAGCGATTGTCAAAGTACTTAGGTACTTAAGACATACTTGTGAATATGGATTGCACTACACAAGTGAACCTGCTGTTTTAGAAGGATACTCGGATGCAAGCTGGATATCTGACATACATGATTCTAAAGCTACCAGCGGGTATGTATTTACCTTAGAAGGTACAGCAGTTTCATGGAAATCCTCTAAAGAGATAGTTATAACAAGATCCACAATGGAATCTGAGTTTGTAGCTCTAGATAAACGTGGTGAAGAGGCCGAATGGCTACGAAATTTCTTAGAGGATATTCCAGAATGGCCAAAACCTGTGCCTGCTATATCTATACATTGTGATAGCCAAGCAGCTATTGGGAGGGCACAGAATGTGATGTACAACGGTAAGTCAAGACACATACGTCGTCGACATAATACCGTTAGACAACTTATCTCGACTGGAATCATAACAATTGATTATGTAAGGTCAAAAGAAAATATTGCGGATCCGCTGACCAAAGGGTTGAATAGAGATAAAGTTGAACAATCATCGAGGAGAATGGGACTTAAGGCCATGAATGAATAGGTTGATTACAGTGGAAACCTAACCTAGTTGACTGGAGATCCCAAGATCTAGGTTCAATAGGACAACTAAACTGTTAAGACCGAACGAGATCACTGTGGAGGTTATCTTACTAACCATTCCTATAATAGAAACAGTGATGCCCGTAAGGAATAGGTTAAGCTTATGCTTTTAATGATTCATATGCATTGGATAAATGTTGGATCCAAGCGGAGTAATGCGGGTTATTCTTAAGTATGAAATCACCTATGTGAGAGAGAAGAAGGGCCGCTTCAAAGGAGAATTGTCAAGGTTCAATTCTTTAGAAACTCTCACAGAACCAGGACGATGTCCACGGCCAAAATGGACATAACCATGAGAACTGGAAATGTGTCAGGGGAATGCCTGTGTGAAGTATATCATCATTTACACAAACGGCAGAACAGTTCAAGGACATCGTGTCTACTGATCAGCCAGTAAAGTAAATGTACTTTCACAAGGGAAGGTTCAAAGACTAAAATCTACCTATCCTATGCAGGTATTAACCGTAGAACTCTATCACCATATCGAGTCTTTGTTTTATTTCTTCATTTGTTTTATTTCAATTTTCATTCATGTGGGGGATTGTTGGAAAATAAGAATGGCTCTGTTGAGCACATGTGAATGAGAAATTGCTCATTGAGGAGATGCATGAATAAAGGCCTTTCATTTTCAAGCACATTATTCATGATGTTGGTAGGTTATGGACCTTTCATTTGATGGTTCATGAATGATGCCTTTTGGCTTTTCATTTCAATCATGAATGGTGGCTTTTGGCTTTTAATGTCAAGGATGGATGAAGACTTTTGGCTTTTCATGTATCAAGCATAATGGATGGCTTTTGGCTTTTTATGTCAAGGATGAATGAAGACTTTTGAATTTTCATGTATCAAACATAATGGATGGCTTTTGGCTTTTCATTCTCCAAACATAATGGCTTGTCTTTTGAACAAGGAAATCTCCTTTATAAATAGAGGACTTCCCTTGGTGGACAAGTAGAATTCCAAGACAATTTTCTAAATTTTCCCACAAAACTCTCTCAACAATTTTCCCTTTCAAGTTTTCAATTCTAGTAGTTTTCGGTGATAGAGGAAAGGCACAAATTCAAGTTCGCTGTAGCGGTCTACCTTGTGCAAGTAAGCCGTTAGTTCGTCGTTATATCCTGGGAGACAGACGTCCGTTAAATCCTCAATCACACACAGGAGGGGACAAATCTGTTTTAAGGAAAGCGTCTAACGCGCCTCGACGTGGTTTTCCTCGTTATTCAGTTGTTAACGGCTAAGGTTCTATTTACTGAATTTAATTTTATAGTCAATCTTTATTGCTATATTTTCATACATATATTCATCTAGATGTGTTAATTTTATAGTCAATCTTCATTGCTATATTTCCATACCTATATTCATCTAGATGTATTAACATAATTATATATATATACTATTTGGATAACAGTATCAATACAAATGCCATAAAAAAACTAATTTATAAAGTTTAAAAACGTGATTGTATTTGAAAGTGATAATAAAAGTCGTTGTATCATCACCAAAGAAGAATGACGTTGTACTATTCACGTGTACGACAAGATGACTAAAACTATACCATGCACGATAATGCTATTGAACTAACTAAAAAATAAACAAATTAATATCAAATTGAGTTTGAAATATATTTAAACAACAGTTATGGGACTTTAATACATAATTCTACTAATTAAAAATTAATTTTAAAGATTAAATCTTACATGTGCAGTTGAAAGTTTTGAAAGAAGTCATTATTCCTCCTCTAATAAAGAATGTCTCTTCTAATTGTTTGTATTTTACTTTCAAAAAACTATTATTGAACTGCCACAAAAAGTATTATACCACCATGAGAATTTACAAATTGATTCATAATTTGAGTTTTAGAAATATAAAGCTCAACTCAACAATTACGCTTGCGTAAATACATATGCTAAAAAAAATTAATTTATATTGTTGTACCATTACAAATGCCATAGAAAATTAATGATTATATTCGAGAATGATGATAAAAGTCATTGTACAATTACTAAGGAGAATATTATATCATCAAATAGCTAATATTGTACTATCCAGGAAAATAGTATTGATAGTGCTTGAAAATAAAAGAAATCTAATCCCATATTGAGTTTCAAAAATGATTAATTCAATAATTACGTGGCTTTAAAACATAATATTGCCAATAGTTAATTTTAAAAGTTAAATATTACATTTGGCTATTGAAAATTATGAATTTTTTTTTCTAGCCACTAATAAAGAATATACTTGCTGATTTGATATTGGTGCTTTTAAAAAGCTAGTGTTGTGCCTCCCTAAAAGACACATTGTCCCACAATAAGGATTTAATTTTAAATCCTACATCAGGATTTACGTTTTAATAATATTTCTAAGTTGAGGCATATAGAGATAGAGATGTTGAATGCCATGGTGTTTGTTGAAATAGGATGGAACCATACTTGCTATGGGTAACTAGTAGTGGTTAGTAGTTTTTTTTCTTTTTTAATTTCCTACATTCTATTAAAATCTTAGTAAGGATAACATTAATCAAACAGAACCATTCCATTAAATTAAGGTGTGAGACTATAGTCACTCTTCAAAATTAATCCCAAATTGAGTTTTAAAAATGAATAAGTTAATAATTACTGGACTTAAAACACAATACTGCTAGCAATTAATATTAAATAGTTAAATGTTACATGTTGTAGTTGAAAATTATGAAAAAAACGCCTTTGTTCTGCCACTAATAAAGAAAGTACCTCCTGATTTTATATTTTACTTTCAGAAAGTTAGCATTATATTGCCCAAGAAAACCTATTAATTATATCATAAAAGGGTTTAATTTTAAACCTTAAATTTATATTTATGTTGTAGTGAAATTTATGAATTGAAGGATATGGAGATGGAGATGCCGAATACATTGTTATCTATTGAAAATAGGAGGGAATTATATCTACTAAGGGTAACTAGTAGTGGTTTAATACAACTATCTTAGTAGGTTTTGTTTTTCCTATTTGTTACATTCTGTTAAAATTCTACCATAGGCTACAATGGAATGGTTCATATTACACAAACCGAACCATTTCATTAAATTAAGGGGTGGGGCTATAGTCTCCCTCATCTACAGTTGGCAATGTTTCTATAGTCCCAATGGGATGGGAGTTTTTTGGTTTCCCATACTTATTAAAAATACCAATTGGGAATAAATGGGTGGGATGTTATTGGGACTAGCAGGCAATATCCGCACAATGTGCGGTTTTTTGAATGCCCACTATGTTGTATAAAATATAAATAATTTGAAAATAAAATTATGATATTTTTGGAAAAATAAATCCATAATATAATTAAAAAATAAAGAAATGTTTAAAATTTGAAAAAAGAATTATGTAGTAAAAATTAATTAACTTAAAAGTAAAATGCGAAAAATGTATTCTAATTTGTTTTAAATTTAAATTATATAGTGCTAGGGTAGAGAGCAGAGTATTAAAGGATTGAATCATATCAATTGAAATGTAATCAAACCAAGCCTCATCATGTTAGTATCGCTTGGCTCACCTGATGGCAGCCCTATATAAGAATTATGTTTCAAACAAGCTTCATTTCATAAATACAAAACTACACCCCAAAACAAAAGGATGTAATCTAGGAGGAAGCCCATTATATATAAATTGGACATGAGGCAGATGCATTAAAGCCAAGCAAAGTAGCAAAAAGAAAGAGAACAAAAGCAATCTCCAATGATTAGTGGCACTGAGATACTATCGTTGATATAGACGTTTTGGGTTGATGTTCTTCCTCAGCACTGTTCGCTCTCGAAGTCCACCCCAATATGGAAGAGTTTTTAGATCAGGGCAGAAGCGACCAATTTCATCAGCCCAATTGTTCAAGACAAAAGCCTGAGCAACAACCAGAAAAAGGTCCCCATATATTCTTTTCCTGGATAACATGAATAATTCGATTAATAGTGGAACTTGATGAGGAAAAAAATGAACAAACTCAGTTACTTACTTCGGCCAAATGAGACTGAAAGGTGGTACCAAGGATTCATGAATGAATTAGACTTTCAATATAAGAAACCCAAACTGGCAAATCTTATTCAGTGTATAGCATGATAAGCAAAATCCATAAGAATAAAACAAAACTACAACTACTAATCACAAAGGAAAATGACTAATCCATAAGAATAATCACAATTTTGTTTCTATGAGAAGCAAATCAGAAAAGGGATAAACCAATACATTAACAAAGGAAAAGGACACAACTTCTCAAGGTACAACCTAAGCAAACAACCAGCAAAAACGTTCACTTATATGTGCCAATAAACAACTCAATAGCACACCAAGGCAAAGACACTGCATTAGGTTTTCTTCATCTTATATACAGAAGTTGAAGTCAAATCACATTTCAACACAACTTCTAATTAATACATAATAATATTTAAACTACACACACACACACACATTTAAGCAACCTTGATCACAACAAATCAACCATGCCAAAATGGGTCATCCAAAGGTTTAAGCATATTAGCAAAGGAGAGCACAGACCATATGAAAGCAGAGACAAATAAAAGAGCACTTAAACATAAATAAATAAATCTTATGCTAAACCGATTGTTCCTACCACCATCTCTATCTCAAAGTTATCACGAAGTTCAAAACTATTACAAATATCTATGTAACATGCCAGAAAGAAAGTCAGACTGAGCAAAGGATTGGTGAGCCTATTCCTAGGATGAATTAATGGCATCCCAAGATCTTTGAAAAGGATCTTGTGCGAATGCAAGTACAAAGCAGAATTACAACACGCACCTACAGCATTGGTACTAAACGGCGTCATCATCGTCTCTGCAACCCCCTACCCAATTCCAAAGAGGATTTGTGGACGGCGATCCATGGTCCAAGTAGATGCTAAGGAAGGGGCTGGGGTTGGTGTTCAGTAGATATAGGTGGTCTTCGAGCTGAGCCAAGTTGTGGAAATTCAGTGTTGTAATTTAAAGCAGATGCGTACATAGGCTGAATAGTGTACCCTCCTCCATTGAATCCAAACCCATGATCAAATTTCTGCATGTACCTAAGCAGAACATAATACAATTACTTCAGCAGAAAACGGGAATCTAATAATCTACATTCTCCAAATAAGCATCATAACTACTTTTTAAATTATATGGTATCAAAATTAATAAAAACATCAAAAAAA
Organism: Gynochthodes officinalis; assembly: GCA_020080225.1. Lineage (NCBI taxonomy): Eukaryota > Viridiplantae > Streptophyta > Magnoliopsida > Gentianales > Rubiaceae > Gynochthodes > Gynochthodes officinalis. The sequence goes on from CM034617.1 coordinate 27,525,145, forward strand.
AAAGTAGAGTTGTCCATACTTCTATACTAAAAACTGAAATTAAGGTAAGCAAAATACTGGACATGAACTTGCAAAACTTTTCTTCATGACCAATAAACCATTTTTTTCAGGATGTAATGACAGCACCATTAAACTAATTTGTTTGAGATAAATTCAAATAATTAATTGAAGAGGTTTACATTCAGTACAATTAACAGAAATTCAGATTCTACAACAACCACAAGGAAAAAAAATGCAATCAGTTTACTAGCTTCCACCATCAAAAGCAAGGAAACTGGACAAAATAATTCCAATTGGTTAAAGGGCATGTTTCAAACAAAGCAAAAAAATCAGTCACCGAACAATGGCAATTTTATCTTAATCGTCTTCAGAGATGACACAGTTTCTATTATCACTTGACCATCATCATATTTGAAGAAAATTCTTGGAGCAAAAAATTCAAATAAAAAACTCTCATATTCCGTTTTCACCTTTGATATGAAGGGGATGTGAATCCTTGTATAAGGTTTGATGAGCTTAAGCAACACCTGGGTTCTGACATTCTTCAGAAGATCTTCAATGTAATTTCAGATGAAAGGATCATTCATTATGGTTCTCCTGTTACTCTGCAGAAATTTCAGGTGCCAGTTTCAATTGATTGTGATGACAAGAGTGAATTCATCCAACAAAATTTTCAGAGCTTTATACTGCAACTCGGTGAAGAAAACGAATTCACCTTCAGAATTTTTTCAAACTCCAAAATTTCATCCCGCTGATATGCTACTATAAGGTTGGTCATAGCCAATATTTCTGGGTCATTTTTATTTCTGAAAAACAAAAAACAGATAATTGACCTCAAAATCGAACAAAAGCATGAGAAGTCATAAATTATGTTCATAGAGAACATAATATAATGATCTTACGGTTTTGCTTCTTGACCATCAAAAGGGTTCACTAGAGATTCCATTACCATATTAGCGAGAACCAAATATCTGCAAGGAAGAGAAATAGGCATTGTAAGAAAACAACTAACAGGGTTATTCCAAAGAACAAAAATTAAACCAGAACTCAGATTCTACATGGTCAGTATATATTGGTAATTTTCTCAAAGATAAATTTAGTCCATGTAACATAGCTCATCATAGGTGAAATCATTTTAGGAATATAAATGGCTTGTAAAAAGAATATAACAATTAGTTCTAGAGTTGTTTATTCAGATACTGCCAACATGTTCTAGAACCGATTAATCAAGGTATGCCTGTCTCCATATCAATTACTCTCCTATATTGAGATCCAGTTCGTGCACCACATTTATGACAAAAACATTCGCTTCACGGTTGTGTGAAAAATATCACTCGTAATTCATATGTACTCATTAATAAACATCCTTTTTACCAAACAAATTTTGCAATGCACAGATTGTTATGAGATATATTCAAAACAATCCAATAGATATTCGTTGACGATGTCCAAAATTGCTGCTCAATTATCTTACTACCAAAACAAGGCTTTCCATATTGCTTACCAGATCTAGGTATTGCAAATGTTCTTGACTTAATCCGTTCTCTAAATAAAAAAAGGACCAATATCATCTCTGGGTATTTCAACATGTCCATACAGATTCAACAAATGCATTAGAATAGGATCTAGTTCTATTCTAGATGGAGACAACTTCACTAAAAGTAACAAGTTAATTACTCATGAAAATTAAGAAAAAAAGATTGGCCATTTTCTCCTTCCACTTCAACCTGTACGTGTTAGCATTCATATCGAAGTAAATAAAATATTAGCAACTTTATAAAATCATACATGGGCACACACAAACGTATTCAGTAAAGCATGTAATCTAGGTATACTTTAGGCATTGAATTCTCCTCTGGTTTCTGCTTCATCATAGTTCTTAAAAGCTTCAAAGAAGTCAGTAGCTGTATCTGTTCACTGTCTCTCAGCCATATGCATTTTTCCACAACATTCCCGAATTATCCCTATAATTCTAGGATGAGGAATTGTTGATTTAATTGATAGTGCTTTTAGGTGTAATTCCTTCAATTAAAACATATGCACATCAATATAATATTTGCATATTGAAAGATGAAACAATAGTTATTTGATTCATCAAGTCATTTCCAAATCCATCTAATTCCCCATTCTCTTATCATTATTAATAATTTGGCACTGTTATTAAAAAACAAGGAAACTTCAGTAAATTACTTACAGAAACGACCTATCCTAAAAAATTCTCGGGTGATACCTACGTATAAACAAGACATTCAGAGGTTGAAAGAGCCACTCCTTTTAATTGTTCAGCAACAGCGGTTAAGAGATGACATTAAAGTAGCATGAAGTCTGTTTCTCTTAACTATGTGCATGACATCCCAACACCATTTTCAACATTTGCTAAACAGATGATCAATATGCAATATGTTTATCTTCATAACTTGAAAAACCATATTGGTCTTAAGTGTCTAATGCGCAGTTTGGCACGGTGTATCTCCAAGTACATTCTCAACAATCTTTGGGTCAACAATTACACTGAGCTATCAGCTTATCTCAAGCTTGGCTTTTAGAGATTAGGTTTAAACATTTGCCAAAGTGGTTGTCAATATGCTCTTTTTCGTAATTCGAAATGCTAAATTGATCAACAGTCCAACATACAGGAGACTGAAAGAGCAATGACCTCATTATTCACATCACTTAACTTCAAGCAATAACCAAGTAGTAAATTTCTAATTTTTAGTACTGTATTGTTATATTAACAAGCTTCTACCGCAAAATGCCAACCTTGACCCATTAACTTGGTGTAGCATTCTATCTCTATTAATTTATGCTTGAAAATGCCACTCTACTTTATTCTAGAAAGAATTTCATTACTTAATGGTTGACATTCTGTATTGATTAAGTCATAAAGGGTTTGATAAATGTTCTTATCTAGTTCTACAGGTCAGAAATAAGGGTTCTACCCTACAGAAGATAAAAAATGGACACCCTACTCATGAGCATTGAGGACAATACAAGAATAAATATCTTTCCAACAACATAAACTATTATCATATTGGTATTAAATTTCTCAAAAGCACTTTAAGCTACTTCAGCTTTCATAACTGTCTACAAAAAGCTAATCCAATATTTACAATCAAGCCTAATAATATGATATATCACCTTTGTCAAGGTATGAAAAATTACATATTGTTCTCTACTAAATGCACCGCGTTTCTTCCTCTCACTAGCTTAACATAGAAAAGCTACAAGTTTCAACCAAAGCATCTTTAATTTACAAAAGAACCAGCGTACAATGTAAATTTGTGAAACATATTAGATAAAAAGTGAAAAAAATGACCTGGAGAAAACCATAACTCATATACCAAGGAGAAAGAATACAACCTAGATGCAGGTAAAGGCATGTAATGCAGTCTATGTTGACAATAAAGGCAAAATCAAGTAAAGACTGACAAAACCTTGAGCTTCTTGTTATTCTTAGTCTCAGTGTACATTTGAATTTCAATAGCATAGACCTCCAACAACTGTGTTCCTTTCTTCTAGTCATCTGATCCATCTTCTTTTTGACAAGATTTATGAAGTTCCTTTAAAATCTAATACATAGATAACTTGAATCACATTTGAATTTGGAAAAAAAAAATTAAAAACAACAAAAACATAAAAAAAAAAGAGATAATGTTGGCTTGCACCAAAAATTACCTTGCTCATTCTAATGTATTCACCCATATCAAACCATATCTTACAAAGCTTTAGGTTGTCTTGAACCACAGCCTCTGCAACACAAAATAATTACTACAATTCCTTATGAATATAAGTCACCACGAATAAAGCAAACATCAATATTTAATGTACCTTATTTTTTGCCTCTTCAAGTGCTCTCAGAGTTGTTTGATAGAATTCCTGCAGCAGACTGAAGTTCTGGCTCGCAGATCTAGAGATAAAATCCATAATATTATTTATACACTTTTCACTGTAATTTCGTGTCACGACAATTTTATATATGTCAGCATATCTATGTATACATGCATCATTTCCTTGTACTTCCCCAGTTTATAGTAGAGCTTAATAGTTTGCTTTATAAATCTCTAGGAAAAAAAGGGGTCAAAATCACTTAATGAAACAAAAGACAAATTGACAAAATTCATCATGATAAACGTCATCTAATCACCATAATAAGGAAATAAAAAATGGATTACTATGCACCATGACACATTATATATCATTATCCTCTCTCCCATCATATATAAATGAGAAAAGGTATGGTAGACAGAAATAAAGATCCAAACTAAATTTATTTTCCACCTGGAAACTTTAGTAGCACATTTAGCTAGGTAGGTACATAGACAAAAGAAAGAAAACAAGCAGCATTTGGAAAGTGAGAGCTAACTCGGTAGATTAACAGGTAATCAGCGTAAAAGAGAGCAGCTTCATTATATATTATCCTCATAATAGTGGCTTTCTCAATTCAACAAATGCAAAAATAGACTATCTTCAAACCATTAATTAACATATCTGAATGTAGCAAAGAATAAATCAAGCTTAACCAAACACATGTTGGAATTCAAAAGATTATGGTCTAAAGTTCTCTGCTGCAGAATAGTCAGTTCCTTGCATATATTCTCCCATTTTGTCAAGGCTCAGCATGATATTATTCTTTTACTTCTAATAACCAAAGTTTTCAGGTGCCATTAATTACCAAGTGCTTAAGTTGAACAAACAGGAAAGGAAACACCATTTACATTTTCACTAATTCCAAACAATTATCAACTTTTGGGTTTTCTATCATTAATACTCTGCTCAGTTATTTACAAATTTCACGAGTCATAAAGAAAGTAATAAAGTATCCTGTAGATTACACGTGCCATCATACCAAAGATTGGACAATATCCATAGACACATAGGTAAAAGTGAAACCAAAGATTTGACAGCAACCACCCATCGACCAGTTAAAAAAATTGAGAGTACAGCCCCAAAACAAGTTACCAAAGATAAAGCATCAATTAAATACCGAAGATTTCCCAAATAAAAAAAGAGGGATGCTACATGAGGCTATGAAAAAGGAACTGTCTTAAAATTCATTTAATGCACTAAACAACCAGCAGCATTAATACCAGTAAGAAAAAAAAATGCAGAGAACAAAGGGAAAAAAGGATTAGGAAAAAAGAGAAACAAAACCATACCTAAACACAATGAAAAAGGCTAAGGCAGACCCTAAACACACGGTTAGAGAAGTAGCAAAAATAATGGCAGAAATAAAAAGCAAAAAAGATGGAGATGGCTGTCTAGAAGCTAGCAAAAACATTGACAGACGGGAGTAATTAGAAAGAAAGTGGCGTAAGAAATGAAAAGTTAGACCTGAAACGACCACATTTAGCACTGAAAGACATCAGGAAACAAATATTTACATATTGGACAATACCCATAGATACATAGGTAAGAGCGAAACAAAAGATTTGACAGAAGCACCCCATTGAGAAGCTAAAACAGCACAATTTATACCAAAAAAAGTAATACAAGGCAACAAAATTGCTTACCTTTTGAAATCGGCGGCAGCTGATTCATGGTGACCGAAGCAAAGGATGTGGCTGCGACCGCAACTACGACTGAGATGAGATACGAAGACACCTGCAACCAATCTAGTTAGGCATTTATTGGGGATTAAAAAAAATTATAAAATCATGAAAGGAAAAGAAAAATGGCAGTTGATTCGTGGTGAGTGAAGCAAGGGATGTGGCTGCAACTAAAACTCTGACTGGGATAAGACGAGATGAGACAAGATACAGGGATAACTGCAACCAATCTAGTTAGGCATTTATTGGGAATTTTTTTAAAAAATTATAAAATTATGAAAGGAAAAGAAAAAAGAAACTATAGCTTCCCTTGTTCCGTCCGAAGAAGAATATCGCTTCACTGGCCAATTGTTGGAGGACCGAGGCTGAAGAATCATGGACGACACAAAATTGCAAAGCAAAATGAGATGTGGTCAGATAACAAAAAAAATTAAAATAAAAAAGTTATAAGCAAATGTAGGCCGGTCACTGGGATCGGCATGTCGGCCGGTAGAGACAACAAACCCACAGACGCGAAGGAAGACCCAAACAAAAATGAAAGAAAATGGCTAACAAAATGGCCGACGATTTCATATGGATCACAAAATGGGAGAAGAAAACGGTTCCAAAAGCAAGATCTATGGGGAAAAGGCTAAAAAAAACTCGGTCAATGGCAAGAATCGAACGACAGTCGAAGCATGGAGAAGACGTAGGAGGTGTGTGCTGAGAGACGACAGAGCTTTGGAAAGGAAAAAAACACTGCCTTTTCAAAGGCTTAGGGTTTCAAAGACTTAGGACTCGCTGACAAGGAAAACACGTAGGTACACATATATTGACTTAGCAAAGGTGGAGAGGAAATGGCGTGCAAGGCGCGGACAGTTTTTTGTCCACGTGTCTTCGTTTGGTAGTTCCTGTTCGTGCATTATTACTATATGTTAATGAGAATTTATTGGGTGGGTTATGAGATACCCATGGGTCGCAATGGGAATGATTAAATGGATAATTATTGGGTAATGTTGAATAATTAATGATTAATGATAATTTAATAAAAAATATTAACTTAATGGGATTTAATTGTGAATATTTAGTAGCTTTTTATTGGGAGTTTATGGGTAATTAAGTGGGATCTCATTGGGACCCAATAGCATCTAATTAGGATCCCAATGGGTAAAGGGACTACTCATTCCCATTATCTACCAAATCTCACCTAATATTTAAAATTAATGGGTGTTTAATTATCTATTTCCATTAAATTTCCACCCAATTCCCACCCTTTTTCACCCAATTGCCACCTATACCCTCATCATCATTATTAGTAAGAATATTACAAGAATTTGATTTAAAAGTGACCTATAATTTTTTGATAGTAAAATTTTTTGAGAAAGTTGTAGTGTTACCAAGAAACATTATAACTAGAATTGACAATATATCAATTAAATCTTCGAAAGTTGAATAATAAGATAAAAAAGGCAAATAGATGACCCAATATCAATTCAATTGCCCTAGATTCATGCATTGTTTACAGGTTGATGAAGTCCTCAAAATTAATTACTAATCTTCTATTGAATTACACTTAAATTTGTAGTAATAGTAGATTCATGTGGTACCCCAAAAGAACTAATATGGAATTTCTTAGCTTAAAAACAATAAAAAGTAAAATACATAAGTTTTTAATAAATTAAACTAATAAAGTAGATTCTAAAAATTAATCAAAATAAAAACTAAATAACATAAAGAAGAAAATCAATGTTACCACACTTGTGATCCATTGGTACAATTTAACTATGATTTATTACAATTGCCATAACAAACTTGCTATTTTCAAAAATTTATTAACCGAACCTACCTTTCAAATCCATATTTATCATCACAATTAATTAGACAAGAGAGTGTTTCATATCAAGTCACTTGTAGCCATAAGTTCGACGAAAATACTTAAACCAAAACAAAATAACCAAAATAGTTGTAATTATTTAATCTTGTTCCGTTAATTCCCTAAGTCAAATATGCATACTTTGATTCATAAACATAAGCAATATATTTGATACTTGTACCGATTATTCATGGTATTCACAGTAAATATGTATACTGAATTTAGGTATGGCATTAGAAAGAAAGACAGTGAATTAATTTGTCATTTTAATTAACACTAGTCATTCATGAAGAAAATAAAATCAAGAACCCATGAGTACTTGAATAAAAGCTAGAAATTTATGTTGAACACATAATTTCATAGTATAACAATTGAAATAAATATTCCCTTGATTCAGAAAATAAAAAAACCCTAGACCCTCTATTCTTTAGGCACCAAGTATAGATACAAGAAAACATGTGGGCGTGTATTTCAAATTTTTTTTCTGTCTTGCTTAGATAAAAGAAAGCTTCTCTTGAAAATAGGAGTAATTCCTAATAGTTAAGCCGAAATTACTTGTCCGAGAGAAACTTCCTAAATTAAAATTGTACTTATAGTAGAGAACACGATAATTTTCATTATAGTAAGAAAGATGTTTAGTCACAATAAAAATAAAATTCTTGTTGATTTGTCATAGCAAAAATTCTTCTTTCTCATTAATAGTCACCCTTCCAATGGCTTTCTCCAATTAAAATTCATTTTCGCCCATCGACTGTTAAAATGCTTCCACACTTTATCTTCTAAAGTCTTCTGTTCTCCATCTCATCTTCCTCCAAAATGTATTACTTTGACAAATAATGTTTGAAAAGATTGCTTTGAGCTCAATCTGGTTAAAAGTACAAAATTTCATTCCCTAAAACAAAACATAATCAAATACATCAAATAAAACACAATAAGAATCTAACACAAGAAACAACCACAATAAATACAACTTTATACATCCTGTCAAAATCCTCCACACCAAAACCGTTGTTGTCCTCAAGTGTGCACTCATCAAAATATATAAACAATTCTCTTCTTCACCCATCCAACTCCCTTAACTCATCCACAAATATGTCAGAATCATCATGCATTAGAAATCCAAGTTGAGACAACAATCAGAAGAACAAGTACACATAATAGGAATTTCAAAACAAAACATAATTATCTCACTAGTCTCACCAATCTCATCACAAACAAATACAGCAAAATCCAATATCCTCACATGGGTTGCACTCTATATACTCAAAGTGTTTAGGATTTCATTTAGCTCTTAAATAAAAACATAGTATGTTACCGTGATAAGCTTACTCATATATCATATCTCGATCATTAGTAAACATGAATTCAATTTTAAAATCAAAGTGTCTTCATAACAGTTACAACAGGGCTTAGATGAAGGTAGGAAAATGGAAAATTAAAAATGTAAAAATTAAGTTATGAATAAACTTCCTTGCGTGATATCCACAAATAACAAAAACAACACCTTCAACCTGTTTACTTGTTTTAGTAAAACTCATCCTTCTTTCAGCACATAACATGTAAGAATCATTGAGTTTCTTTTGTACAATGAAGGGCACGTCACTTGTCTAATCATCGTATCCATTGGGCTAAATCTCATTATTCGTTTCTCCTTCTTTGTTTCTTGTTCTCTCTGTTTTTTTTTTAATTTTTGGAATTTTTTTCACTCTTTATATCTACCCACTCTATCCCTTATCATGTAGTTCATTCTCACATACCCCTGATGAAAAGTTCAACAAGGTAAACATAAGAGGTGTAGGGCTAAAATTCATGTGCTATAACAAAGAAAATGATTAGGCTCGAAATTGGCTATCTAATGGAAAACATAGTGGTAGTAGGCTCTTTAGAAAGTCTAAAGTGGCTAATCTTTGACACCCTTATCATTTTAATTGTTAAATTCACAAATGTGGTCTCAAAATGCATAACAAAACCAATTATAGAATGAGCAAAAGATGTTCCACAAACACTCAATAAAGACAACTATAGTAGGAGTAATGAGTTTTTCATTAGCTCAAAAGCATACACAAGTGATCTAATGTATCAAATCTTGAGCACATCGTCATTCAATTCAATCATCAAAGTCATTAAAATACTCAAAATATTCGAGGCCAAAATGCTAATTGTACTTCTCTCTTTCATGCATTCAAACTTAAACCAATAATGCATTTTAACATAGGAGTTATTCTAGAGCAGCTCTTAGAAGAGCCAAGAATTTCAAAGAGGACAAAGTAACACATGAAAAAATTAAGCATATTGATGTTCAAACATTATTGATAAAATTTTTCATAGTACTTTGTTTTAGATGTGTTGGTTGTTATTTTTTCTAAAGAAAATTGGAAATAAACATAAAATCAATTAAATAATCCTTAAACTAAAGCAAAAATAACAGAGACCCTCCCTTGCACGTAAATCATACATTGTTCCCAATATGTAAAAATGATGCTCACATTCACAAGAAAAAGGCAAAACATAAAAATATAAAAAGAAGAAACTCAAACAACTACCTTGAAATGTGAACAAGTGCACATGAAAACGCTTTTATTTTCTACGTGTGATATACTGTGCGACTGTGTGTGCGAGTCATGGTAAATGAGTTCTGGAGTTCATCTCTAGTCTTCAGAACTTAATTCCCTGTTGGTACCAGGTTATTGTGGTGGAGGTTGTCTTGCGGGTGAGGTGATGGCTACGGGGGAGCCTGAAACTTAGGAGATGGAGGTGTCATAGCTGGTGCAGCAGCTTCAGCTGTCTGCGGTGAAAGGGGGAGGGGTGGCTTTGGCGGAGGCTAATGTACAATCTAGACAAGAGGAGGTTCGGAAGAGCTTGCTGGGAAGGATTTTTGGGGATAAACCAGTTAATTTGCTTGGACTGAGGAGTATGATGAAGGTGATTTGGCCAATGAGCCACCTGTTTCAAGTTCGGGAGCTAGGAGTTAACTTCTTTTAGTTCATTTTCCATACCTTGGAAGATAACAGAAAGGTTTTGGCAGGGAGAGGGTGGCCATAACCGACGAGCGAGTGGGCGTCGATGGTTACTAGTCTTGATCCTGATTTCTTGAGGGTGTAGATTTGGGTGTAGGTTTGGAATTTGCCTTTCCATTGGATAAGTATAGAGATAGGGACTCGGATTGGGAGGTTATTCCCTCATTTATATGCAGTGTTCATTCCTAAAGGGGGTAGTGTGCATGGCCGACACTTGAAACTTTTTGTTTCCATTGATTTGCAGCAGCCACTTCTCCGAGGTATTAAGGTTTGATTTTAGAATTTTTCTAGTTGGGTGCTATTCCAATATGAATATCCTCTTGCATTTTGTATTTACTGTGAGAGAGTGGGGCATGTGCAAAATTTGTGTGTGCAGAGAGGGGAGGATGAAAGAAGTAATCATCTTTGTGTTGGCCAATTTGGGAAGTGGCTTCATACGGGGGTTGGGATATCGGGAGGGATGGATTCTGTGACAAAGGCTATGTTAAGGAAAAGTAGTGGGTTGTATTTGGATAGGAAGGTTGCGATGGGAGGTCAGTGGGGTGCTGGAGGGGATTTGAGACCGGGAGGAATACATGCTGACTTGGGATCTTTTTTTTTTTTATCCTTTGTTCCCTCATAAGCTGACTACAATCGCAAGGAGAAGGGGGTGTTGCAGCAACTGGATAGCGAAGTTGTTAAGGGGCAGTAGCAGGTAGAAATGGAGGGAGAAGGTGTGGTTAAGGAATTGGTTGGTAGTAGCTTGCTGCAGTTAGAGGAGGAGGAGAAGTTTTGCTCTTTAGAAGTAAGGCGGTTCTTTGCCAATAAACGTCGACCATGCAAATCAAGCGACCACCTCTTTCAGCTTTGGAAGGTGAGATGCATGATCAGAAAAATCAAGTGCTTGCACATGATGGTGTCCCGACATTGGACCAGAATAAACAGCCTATTCCTTTGCCCGAGTTGAACCATGCTATGTTGGCGTCCTTTGTTCCCTCATGAGCTGACTACAATCGCAAGGAGAAAGGGGGGGTTGGTTGCAGCAACTAGATAGGGAAGTTGTTAGGGGGCAGTAGCAGGTAGAAATGGAGGGAGAGGGTGTGGTTAAGGAATTGGTTGGTAGTAGTCTGTTGCAGTTGAAGAAGGAAGAGAAGTTTTGCTCTTCAGAAGTTAGGCGGTTGTTGCCAATGAACGTGCAGCCATGCAAACTACTGAAGTAGACACCTCTTTCGGCTTTGGAAGGTGAGATGCATGCTCAGAAAAATCAAGTGCTTGCACATGATGGTGTCCCGACATTGGACCAGAATAAACAACCTATTCCTTTGCCCAAGTTGAATCAGGCTATGTTGGCATCATTGGACCAGATTAATCAGCAGCTTCCTTTGTCTAATTTGCTTGTTTCTAGAACTTCCACACCATGCCAAGTGGATGATCAAGGTGGCATTCCTTTCTTTGATCACAAACCAGCAACATGGAGGAGGCTAGATGGTCGATTAAGGTCCATTTTACGTGATGAATTGCGTATAGAGCCTTGTGTGGGGGAGAAGCGTGAGTGGCATTTGGTAAATGACATTGCTATTGTGTTTGATGATGAGGGATGTTGTTATGATAATCAAGTTGGGAAGAATCCGAAGCAAGGAGCTCAATTTCAAGGGGTGTAAGGGACCGGCCCTCATCGGTCCCGAGTAATTCAATGAAGATTAAGGTGTCGAATTGTCGAGGTTTGGATGCAGCTTTTACAATTTCCCAGTTGAGGGAGTCTATTATATCCCAGCATCCGGAGGTACATTTTATTTCGGAAATTGAACCAAAAAAATGTTTTTGTAGAGAAAGTTGTTAGGCAATTGAAGTTTGAAGATAGGTGGAGGTATGTTCAGCCTGAAGGCACGCAAGGGGGGTTGTTAATATGTTGGGCGCCTCAGGTTTCGGCTATGAATATAGTAACTACTTTGTTTTGTGTACAGATGCAATAAAAACTTGAGGGTGATGCAAGGATGGAGTGGGGTGTTTTTGTTTATGCAAGTACGGATGTGGTGATAAGAGAGCTTCAATGGAGTTATTTGGAAAATGAGAAGAAAAATTGGGGGGATTGGTGGGTTATGGGGGGGGTGCACTTTAATGATATAGTATATCCAAATGAGAAGGAGGGGGGGGGGGGGGAAGAGCTAGAACTGAACAAAGCAGTGTTTCTTTTAAAGGCTTTATACGAAGAATGGGGATGGTGGATCTTAGGTATGTTTTCAGTCCATATACTTGGAGTAATAATAGGGTTGGGAGGGTTTTGTGAAAGAGGGGTTGGATAGATTCTTTGCTTCTCCAATGTGGAGGTTGGGGTTTTCGAATGCTAATGTACTTTATTGTGCCAAGCAGGCTTCGGATCATTCGTTCCTTATTTTGAAAAGGGATCCTAAGCTGCAAAGAGTTCGGGGCCGTTTTGTGTATGATAAGAGATGGGTTAAAAAAACGGATCTCCAGGAAATAGTGGTGCATGTATGGAATAGACACAAGTGAGGAACACGATAATATATATTAAGCTCTAAGATTGCTGAATTTCGATTAGAGTTATTGAAGTGGCACTTCAATTCAGGGAATAATTCTGCTAGAAGGATCAAAGCTCTTCAAGCTCAAATGGAGGCTATGAGTAGGGATGGAGGAGGTAGGGATTGGAGAATCTGGAATGGCCTTATGAATCAACTACGATATGAGTATAAGAAAGATAAGAGATATTGGTAGCAGAAGTCAAGAAATTAATGGTTGAAGGAAAGGGATAGCAATTCTAAAATTTTCCATGCTTCTACCATTCAGAGGAGGAAGAGGAATGGTATTGAAAGCTTGATAACAAATGAGGTGAGGGTGTGTGTAACTAAAAAGAAGTTAGAAGGGGAAATTGTGAGGTACTTTGACAAGTTATATACTTCTAGTCAACCAGCTCAGTCTCTTTCTTTGCTAGAAGGGTTACCTCAATCTATCATTCATGCCATGAATAGAAGACTAATGAGACTGGTGGAGGAATTTGAAGGTGAAAGCAGCCTTGTTCCAAATGAATCCCAATAAAACTCCAGGACCGAATGATATGACTCTTTTATTTTTTCAAACTTATTAGAATGAGGTTAAAGTTGATATTATCAATGCTGTGAAGGAGTTTTTTCATAGTAAGAAATTGCTTAGGAAATTCAATCATACGTTGATTATATTGATACCTAAAGTCCAATCTCCTGTGTCGGTATCACAATATAGGCCCATTAGCTTGTGTAATGTGGTCTATAAGATTGTGTCTAAGATCTTGGCAGAATGAATTAAGCTGTGTCTCTATAAGTGTATTAGTCAGAATTAGTCAGCATTTATTCCTGGCCGTCAAATTCTTAATAATGTAGTTATAGCTCATGAGTGTGTTCATATTTTGAATTCAATGAGACAAGGAAGAAAAGGGTATATGGTAGTGAAAATAGATATGGCTAAAGCTTATGATAGGGTAGAGTGGCATTTTTTGGAGCAGGTCATGAAGAAAATGGGGTTTGCTTGAGGAGTGATTATGTGGATTACGCAATGCCTTTGTACTAGCACTTTGTCCATTAATATTAATGGTGAGTCATGTGGGTACATTAGGCCAACTCGAGGTATTCGCCAAGGGGATCCTCTCTCACCTTATCTATTTCTTATCATTTTAGAGGGGTTGTCTCATCTTGTTACACGGGCTTGTAACCACGGGAACTATAAGGGAATGAGGGCTAGTAAGAATGGGCTAATCATTACACGCTGATCAAACTGTCGACTACAACACTGTTATGTTTCACCTTCTATACACCACCCTCACTATTTACATGTCAGCCACTAATCAACCACCTGATCTTAGCTAACTCCTATTTGCTTCTAAAAACTCCAACCAAGTATGCCTCACCATCTACTATCTCTCTCGCCTCCATCCACTCTCGCTAGAAAACCCACACATTCCTGCTCTTCCATATCATCCATAGAATGTAAGCTATAAACTGAGCTCGTTCCTTCCAAGTATTCTCTCTTTGCTTAGAGCATAAATCTTGCCACCATTGTTGAAAATTGTCCTAGTACTGGCCCAGCTTAGCCCAGTCTATATGAGCCAACCGCCAAATGGTTTTAGCTAGAGAATAATTGAACACCATATGCTCAAGCATTTCATCCTCTTTTCTACACAATGGACATGAAGGCTCCACCTGCATTTTCCTTTGGTATAACTTGGCATTTAATGGCAAAATATTGTGACAACACCGCCATACAAAATGCTTTACTTTACCTGTTACCTTTAGCTTCTAGGTTGCAGTCCATATACTATGCCTTCTTTCTCACACATTACTACATTCAGGTTGCTAATCGGCATATTGTCCCTCCTGCTGCATTTTATAATATGCTGAGCTAACTGAATACGCATTATCACGAGTATGCGGCTCCATGCCTTGCAAAATTATTCTTGCTCCCATCCACCCCTTCCATAACCAAGACACATTTTTCCTCTCTACTACTGACTGCAACTAATCATTAGGGAAATATTTGGCTTTCATGACTCTACTCATCAATAAATCCGGTTGTGACCTGACTTGCAAGGGTTGTTTAGCCAGCAAAGCGTCATTGAACAGTTAAAGATCCTGAAGCCCCAATCCTCCCTCCTCATTTGCCTTAGTAAGCTCTTGTCACATTTTCCAATGGATTTTCTGTCTTGTATCGTTATACGCACCCCACAGAAAATTTGCCATAAGAAGACAAATCTCCTTACATACTTCCACTGGAAGCTTAAACAGCCCATCACATATTTGGTAAAGCATTGATCACCGATTTAATGAGTATCTCCTTGCCCGCCAAACTCAAGAACTGAGTCTTCCAATTCTGGATTCGTTGCTGCACTTTCTGAATGGTAAAGTTAAACACCTCCCTTTTTTAGCAGCTAATCCTCATAGGCAACCCTAGATAGTGAGCATTAGATTGTTCCTTCACTCCCCCCATCATTTGACAAATCCCAATCCGTATTGCCCTAGAGAGATTATGACTAAAGAACACATGACAGTGTTGTAGTCGACAGTTTGATCAGTAGATTTACTCTTTTGCTTAGTGCCGACCATCTTTTGCCTATCATGTATTTTTGTGGGATGGAGGGTAGTATGTTGACATGTGGTCAATTAGTCTTAGCCGCACTGAGAGCTAAGAAGAGTCCAATTGTGGTGGACATTACTTGTAAAGGTTAACTTTCAAGAGTTAATACTATTATCGATCTTTTGGGGAAAAAAAAACTTCCTTGAAATGCAAGCAATACTACTTGAGATAACTACAGGGAAGAAGGGCACGGTGGAGTGAATCCCATAAAATGGAAGAAATGATCCAAATTGGTCTCCATTTTCATAATCACATACTCAATCCACTGCAATTCTCCAATTATGGCTCCCTTGATGTTGTGGAGAGTTGCCAAAATAAATCAGAAATTGAAAATTCTCTCCTCTATTGTGATGAATACTCTACAAATCATAGAAGGAAGCTACTAATAACTAGCCAAGTGACACTGCTTAATTTAATCTTTGAAACCAATTCATAAATTACAACTTTAAGTAGAGTAGACAAGGGCTTAAGATAAATAAGCTAAAAAGGATAAATCAATGTAATCTAAGTGCAAAAAATTCCCTAGCCCCATTCACTTTCATCATTCATATAGCCATAAAATACTATAATTTTGATGTCTAAGTAATGGTTGTAAATCCTTGAATTAGATATGTAAAATTAATAAAGGTTTCAAAGATTAATGAGTTAATAAAAGTTCAGCACAACAAAGAACCAAGAAAAAGTATGAAACTTTGGTAAAAATAAAACAAAATGGTACTAGGAAAAGGAAAATTTGAATGCAAATAAAAATCGCCCATCACATCGTAAAATAGTGCACTACATGCTACTCTATAAGGGCTGCGAAGTAGAAAAACTACAATTAAAAACGGACAAAACCATGCCACAACAAACCACGTTACAACATGTTTTCTCTTAAAATTGCATTCTTAACAAAGTTCGAACAACCCAAGCTACTATGTTTTCTAATTCTTCTTACCTAAGTCATTTTTAGCACATATTTCAGCCAATTCATTGGAAAACCACAAGGTCATAATAAAAGAACTCAAACTCATAAAATCATTAAAAAACTATACAATTAAACTCTTATTCAAACATGATAACTTTAACATAGAAAAGACAACTAGAAAACACACTAAATTAGAAAAAAAATTTGAAAAGAAAAGGAAAGTAAACCCACAATGGTTGTTTGGGATTTAGCCGTGGATGAGGCATATCCTTGTCGTCATTGAATCTAGAAGTGGTAGTTTGGGATTTAGCCATGGATGGGAAATGTGAAGCATAACTGTTGGGATAAAAAATAAATAAATCCCAAAAACCTCACCAAAACCCGTGACTCACAAAGAAAACAATTCAAGGAAAAATTGATATTGGAAGTTGGCTTCAGCAATCAAATTAACCGAGAAAAAGTTCGGTCAACTCAAGGATTGGACCAAGCAATTGATTTTGTAAGGACGGCTAGGAGAAAGTTTGGCCAAGAAGCAAACAAACAAACAAATTAGAAGCGGCCCCCACACAAAGCAAATCAAAAGGCTTCAATTTAGGTTGACTTCGGTGTCAAGAAGCTAAGCAAAACAAAGAAAATTGATCTAAGCTTACAAGCTTGCACGACGGCTTTTTCTTTGGTTTCTCTATGTATTTTTCTTTGTATTTTTCTCTCTCTATATTGAAATCATGAATAACATGTCCTATTTATAGGACTCAACTAAACCATATACCTATTGGATTTGGTAACTACTAAACCAAAACCCAATATGATTAATAATTCTAAATCTAATAGAATTATTAAATTACAAATTATAAAACCAATAGGATACTATGATACTTAGTTTAATTCAACTACATTGCCACCCTTAAACTAAGTTTTCGTAACTTATCATGCCTAGCATTTTCTTCAACTTCATAAACGAATCCATCTTCAACGCTTTCGTGAAAATATCAGCAACTTGCTCTTCGGTCTTGCAATAATCGATCACAATTTCCTTTCATTGAACCAAATCACGAATGAAGTGAAATTTGATGTCGATATGCTTGCTTCGACCATGAAACACTGGATTCTTCGTCATCTTTATTGCTGACGTACTATCACACAAGATAGTAGTTGCTCCATCTTGCTTATGTTGAAGAAAATCTAGCATTCTTTTAAGCCACAATGCTTGAGTAGCATTGCTAGCCGCTGCAATGTATTCTGCCTCCGCTGTAGATAACGCGATAAATGGTTGCTTCTTTGAAATCCACGAAAATATACCGAAACCAATAAAAAAAGCATAACCAGAAGTACTCTTTCTCTCCACAGTGTCACCAGCCCAATCACTATCAGTGAATCCAAGAAGATCAACAGGATCACTTTTTGCATAAAAAATTCCATCACCTTGAGTACCTTTAATGTACCTCAAAATTCTCTTAACTGCTTGCAAGTGAGACTGACGTGGATTCTCCATAAATCTACTGATTAAGCCGACACTGAAATTGATATCAGGTCTTGTAGCTGTCAAGTATCTCAAACTCCCTACCAAACTTTTAAAATAAGTAAGATCCACACAAGTGCCAATCCCATCTTTGGTCAAACGCAACTGTTCTTCAGCTGGGGTCAAGATTGGTTTTGCACCATCCATCTTGAACTTCTTCAAAATATCTCCAGCATATCTCTTTTGACAAATAAAAATGCCTTGATCAGTCTACGAAACCTCAATTCCAAGGAACTTGACATAAGACCCATGTCTGTCATCTCGAACTGTCGAATCATAGCCTCCCTGAATTCTGCAATCATCTTGGAATTATTCCCAGTAAATATTAGATCATCCACATATAAGCATACGTTAACAACCGTACCATAAGTAGATGTCTTCACATATGAAGCATGATCAAAAGGACAGCATTGAAAACCACTGTCAACGAAAAAAGAATCAATGTGGGTGTACAACGCTCTTGGAGCTTGCTTTAAGCTGTAAAGGGCTCTTTTCAAACGGTACACCTTATTTTCTTGACCTTTCTTCACAAATCCTGCAGGTTGTTCAACGTACACTTCTTCCTCAAGTATACCATTCAAAACGCAGATTTTACATCCATTTGATGTATTTTCCAACCATTTTGAGCAGCTAACGAAATAATTAAACGAACGGTATCAAGCCGAGCAACAGGCGCAAATACCTCAAAATAGTCGATGCCAGGTTTTTTTTATAAACTTTAGCAACCAACCACACCTTGAATCTGTCTACTTCTCCATCGGGCTTGTACTTCATCTTGTAAACCTACTTGACACCAATGGGTTTTTTGTCACTTGGAAGATTTGTGAGCTCCCAAGTATCATTCTTTTCAATGGCATGAATTTCATTAGCCATTGCTTTCTTCCAGTGATCCTCACGAACAGCATCTTCAAAATTAACTGGGTCACAATCTGCAAAGAGAGCAAAATTAACAACTCTTTGTCAGATAAATTTTGAGAGTGACCATCAACAACATAATCCTACAAACGAGCTGGTAGACGTCTTTGTCGTTGTGGCCGACTAGACTGCGCAGGAATAGGTTGAGTAGAAACTTATTGCTGTTCGGGTACTTCGGGCTGATTGACCTCATCATCATTGTCATCAAAGTATGAAGATTGTGGAGGATGACTAACTGCCACATCTGACCCCTTTTTCTGACCAATCCCAGATACCTTTCTCATTAAAATTCACATCTCTGCTAAAGGTGATCTTCTTTGTCAAAGGGTTGTATAACTTGTACCCTTTAGTCTCAGAACTGTAACCAATAAAAATACACTTTTCCGCCTTATCATCAAGTTTCTTCCTGAGAGCATCTGGAACATGTGCATATGCCAAACAACCAAATACTCTAATATGAGAGATATTTGGCTTTTTACCAGACCAAACCTCATAAGGGGTCTTCCCACCATTGCATCTAGTAGGACATCTATTTAATAAATAGATACCACATGAAACAGCTTCTGCCCAGAAACCCTTGGGTATATGTTTGGCAATCATCATTGATCGCACCATGTCCATCACAGTTCTGTTCTTTCTTTCTGCAACACCATTTTGTTGAGGAGTGTACTTTATTGTCATCTGATGCTTAATCCCATGCTGTGCCAAAAAATCATCACAGACTGTATACTCTGTTCCCCTATCAGTTCTCAGAGTTTTAATGGAGTGACCACTTTGCTTCTCAACATATACTTTAAAACTTTTAAAAGTATCACAAGCATCAGACTTATTCTTCAGAAAATGAACCCAAGCCTTTCTGCTGAAATCATCAATGAAAGTAATAAAATACTTATTACCTCTATTAAAAGGAACATCCACTGTACATAGATCAGAGTGAATGAGTTGTAAAGGTTCTTTTGCCCTCTAAGCCTCGCCTTTAAGAAACGGGTCTCGATGCTTCTTGCCCAAAATACAAGACTCACATTGTCTATAGTGAAAGTTGATGGAATGCAGCCTAAAAACAACGTTATTTTTTGCCAAAAACTGCAATCCACAAAAGTGAAAGTGCCCAAATCTCATGTGCCACAACCAAGTGTCATCAACCTCAATCGAGTTAAAACAAGGTGAATTACCACAATTCAAAATAATAGGAAACAATTTGCTATTGGTCATGTTCACCTTTGCAATCAAACCCAATCTATCATCAGTGATGGTGCAGACGCGTTTTCGAAAATGCAAATCATAATTCTTCTCTTGAAGTTGACCCAAACTCAAGAGATTTTGATGCAAAGCAGGCACATAAAACACATCAGCAACAACACTTTTTGCGCCATTCTTCAAGGTAATAGAAATATCTCCTTTACCATATACAGGCACTTCATGATTATTACCAAAACGAACAGTGGATTTAAATGACTCATCCAAATTTTTAAATAATTCCTTCTTTCCAGTCATGTGGTTACTACATCCAGAGTCAACATACCACGTGTTATTTTTAGACTCTTCAGCCACACCAGCAGAAAATAAGATTGTCTCATGCTTTTCACCAGAATTTTCAGCAATATTAGCATTGATATCCTTGTTTTCTGATTTATTAGACCAACAATTCTTTTGGATATGGCCTACTTTACCACAATTAAAACATGTAGGCCTTTTTTGCTGATTATTGTTGGAATTATAAAAATTGCCTTTTTGTTGGGAGGAAGTGTTACCTCTACCATGACCACGAGAGTTACCTCTTCCACGTCTACGACCTTTGAAATTCTGGCCACGACCACTAGAAGCAGCACTATTGGACGAATCTTCATTTTTTTTTCTCTTTAGCAGTCTAAATTTTCACAGCTTGCAACGCCTTCTCCTCAGGTTCCTTTTCATGAGATTCATCCAATTTGCCATTAATTCGTTGTTCATGCAGTAGCAATGACCATTGCAATTCATCAATTGACAATGTTAACATCTCTTTTGTCTCTTGCATCACGGCAACAACATGGTCAAACTTTAATGGCAAAGTATTTAAGACCTTTTCTACAATGCGTTGATCAGTAAGATCATACCCATTCAGTTGCATCTCGTTCTTTATATCATTCAAACGAGAGAAATAAGACTCAATAGTCTCATTCTTTTCCATGCTGCATAGCTCGAACTTTCTTTTTAACGTTAACAAGTTACTCTGTTAGACCTTGTCAACGCCTCGATATGTTTTGGCCAAAATATCCCACGCCTGTTTTGCGGTTTTAGCGGTGGATATTTTTCCAAATACAGAAACATCAATTGCCAGGTGTATTTAAGACAACGGCAAACTGTCGTTTTGTTTCGTCGCCTTAGTAGCATCCTCTGCTAAATTTTCTTGAATATAGACTAACAAATCAAATGCGTTAAGATGCGTTTCCATCTGGATCCTCCAAAAATTGTAATCTTTTTTACCCTTTAATTTGGGTACGGAACAATTAATATTCCGATTCGCCATAACTTTCAAACACCAACCAAAGCTCTGATACCAGATGTTGGGATAAAAAATAAATAAATCCCAAAAACCTCACCAAAACCCGTGACTCACAAAGAAAACAATTCAAGGAAAAATTGATATTGGAAGTTGGCTTCAGCAATCAAATTAACCGAGAAGAAGTTCGGTCAACTCAAGGATTGGACCAAGCAATTGATTTTGTAAGGACGGCTAGGAGAAAGTTTGGCCAAGAAGCAAACAAACAAACAAATTAGAAGCGGCCCCCACACAAAGCAAATCAAAAGGCTTCAATTTAGGTTGACTTCGTTGTCAAGAAGCTAAGCAAAACAAAGAAAATTGATCTAAGCTTACAAGCCTGCACGACGGCTTTTTTTTTGGTTTCTCTATGTATTTTTCTCTCTCTATGTATTAAAATCATGAATAACATGTCCTATTTATAGGACTCAACTAAACCATATACCTATTGGATTTGGTAGCTACTAAACCAAAACCCAATATGATTAATAATTCTAAATCTAATAGAATTATTAAATTACAAATTATAAACCCAATAGGATACTAGGATACATAGTTTAATTCAACTACAATAACCCACAATGGTTGTTTTTTGTGCATGGAAAAAAAATATAATTTTGACAAACAGCAAGAAAAAAAAATAGTGACTATAAATAGAAAAGCAACAAGAAGAAAAAAATCAAGCAAAATATAATAAACCAACAAGCATCGAAAATATTGATAGAAAAAATATGAAAATTCAACAAGCAAAACACTAGAATGCAAGAATTAGAGAACTGCAAAATTCTAGCCTTTTAAACATAAGATTACTTTATATATGGCTTGGGCACATCTTATAAAAGAAAGTTTTATGCTCAAAAGCAAAATTGACTTATTTTTCTTCACCAAATATTCAAACAAATACTAATTAATTTCAACTAGTAAATATAAAATACAAATAAATCAATCTTTTGTATTGCCTATCAAATAGCATAATTGTTTTACATCTTTATGCTCGACATGCTCCACCATCACTTATGCCTAGTGTTCTTTTAGGACCTTACTTAGCCTTGCTTCAACCTAGATGTTAGTCATGATAAAGTCAGAGATTTTTAATTCAAAAGAAACCAAGAAACTAAATAATTCACTGACAATGGCATCAAAATTTTGATGGGTTATTGAAACCTTCTAAATTAGTAGCTGATCATCTCTATTAGACTACACTTAAATTTGCCATAATAGTAGAACCAAGTCGAATCCCAAAAAAATTGATAAGTAATTTCTTTATTCAAATACAATAAAAAGTAAAATAGGGGAGTTTTTAATGAATTAAACTGGTGAACTAAATTCTATTAATTAATCAAAATGTATAAATATATAAGAAAAATAAGAAAACCAACACTATGAAACTTCTGATCCCTGGGGGCAATTTCTTTCAATTATATTATTAATTGCTAGTTGCAAATATTTATCTTGCAATTGAAGCATTTGATTAAGATTTATTACAGTAGTCATGACAAATCTTTTATTTTTCTAGAGTAATTGACCAAACTCAACATTTAAGTAAATACTTATCATTAATTGGCTAGGCATAATGACATTTATTATCAATTTAATGATATCAATAAGTTCTATGAAAATAGCTAAACCAAGTTGAAAAATCGAGATAGATGAAATCATTCAGTATTGTTCTATTGATTCCTTTAGGTTAAACATACATATTTTGGTTCATAAACATAAGTAACCTATTGCCTACTTATACCAATCATTCAAGATAATTACGGATCATAGAATTTATGGATAGTAATAAAAAGAAATATCTTCAAACTTTGCATTGGTTCATGATTCAATCATTTTCGAGTTGTGTAGCTCAAGATATGGTTTTCAAAAAATGACTAGTTCATCAACTTTGGGTGTGCTTTGGCTTGTACTAAGCAACTCGAAACTCTATTTTGACTATCAAATGAATTTAATAGGCAAAGTGGTTAACATGGAAGCTATATTCACATCTTCAAGGATTCTATTTGTCTAACAATCATCTAAATTGGAGGTTTGTAGCTTGAAATTTTACTTCCTCAAATTGCTTTAATCACCATCCTCATTTCACAACTTTGAAGGTTGCACTTTTAAGCTTTTATTTAGCTATTTCCATTTAAAGACACTTTGATCTTGTAAAACAAATTAAATTGAGATGATTTTAACATGTAAAACTACAACCAATAGGGTTAAATTTCATAAGGGAAAGAGACAAAAGATTGACTCTTATCAAACTCCCCAAGATATAAACCCTTGCTCATCTTCAAGCAACTTATTTACTACCTAAAATTCAAAAGTTTCAAAACATCTAGCACCGAATTAATATCTAAAAAGCAAAGGTGACAATATCCAATTCCCATGGTTACTTAAACATAGTCCATATCTAGTTTATAAGTATTCCAACTATTATGAAAAGCTATCATGCATAGTTACATCTAATGGCACTCAACTAACATAGTGCTTATTCATTTAGTTCTTGTCTTTCCAATCACCACTTTTCAAAAGTACTCATTTCTCATTTTAAACAAGTCATGTATGTATGATAGAGGCACCAATTAAATATAGTAAACCTAATGTCCAATGTTCATTCTTGGCCATTTTAATTATTTTGTACTAGTTTCCCTTTATCAACAATAATCTCATTAATCAAGAGAGAAGTATTACGTCATCTTCATGATCATTGGGCCTTTTTATTCTCCCTTGTTTTATCACTTTTTTGTCTGTCAAGTTATCACTTTGTGTTTTAGATGTGAAGGCCACAAATTTGTTACATTGGCATCTAGCTATTTAACAAGTCATATTCACTTGGAGTACTCCATTTTTTTTTATTAGCATTAGATTTTATAACTTTTAGATCCATTCATACTCATGTAAGTTAAGCTCTACAAGACATAGGAAAAAGAGCATTCCCATATTGGAGTAGTAATTTATTTGCAAAAGATAAAACCAATTCATATAAGAAATATAGTGTAGCGCCACTAATAATCATCACAATTATAAGTTGAATCCTAAATCACATTGCATCAAAGTAGTAAATTTCACATGAAAGAATGTCATTTTTCATAAGGTCTGCTCTCATTATTGTTCCCAACATAAGTACTCCAAACATACTCAAAATAATTTGCTTCAAGGAACAAATTTTTATCTAAATAATGGTTTACGCAAAGTAGTCAACACATCACTTTTTTGCACCATTGAATCTGAAATTTGTTACTCATTTCACTGGTTACATAATTTTTTTCCATTCACTAGCCTACTTTAGAACTAGAAAGGACTAGTACATCACTTCTATGAGAATTGCTATCTATTGCTTTGTTTATTTCCTATCTTTTATGTTTTCAAGACAACCACAATAAAAAAATGAAGAAAGAACTAAACAAAAATAGCATACAAATATTTAATAAAGCTACAAAAGCAGAGTAAATAACTGAATTACAATCATCCATAACACAAATTAGGTTAAAATTAAAACATAGTCCACTTAACCACTAAACTTCTCCTCCCTCTTTAAACTTAAATCTTGCTTTGTTCTCACTACAATAGCAAAGACAAGGATGAAAAACCAAAAAAAAAAAAAAAAGAAAGAAAAGCAAACACTTGTAGGAAACCAAGTGCATCACCCAGCAGAATTTAAAATTTTTGGTTTACTCCAAGGATCCATACGAAGTGAAATCAAACGGGAGTTTAGGGCTTGTACCTTGTTAGTATCAGTAGAACTAGTACAGTTGTTTTGCTAAGACCGATGATTGTCAAATTACCAACAAAACCAAATCAGCCTTGCCTCTATGGTATCCACACGATCGTTCCAAGCCTCTAGTTATTGTCACACAAATAACTAGAAAATGAGTAACAAAAACCTGAACTGCTAGCTTCAAGTTTATGTTTGGTTTCTTCAAGAAACTTCTGCTCAAAGTGCTTCGGTTTTCTCAAGAACTCTTCTCAAGAGGACAACTATTTTTCTCTTGTTTTCTTACAAGAAGGTGACGGGTAATTTTTCTCTAAAACCAGCCAAAGAATTTCTTGCCCTTTTTCTGAAAAAGAATAGCAGCTATTTTCTTCTTAAGAAAAGCCAAGGAATCTCTTTTCTTCAAGAACAAGATGAGCTACGGGTTTCTTGCTACTCAAGCTAGGGTTATGGTTTTTCTACACCAATAAAAAGAACTTCGGTTTTTCTTCTTTTTTCAAGAAAGAAGTTTCAGATTTTCATCAAGGGCTGCTGGCCGAAATCCCATTAATAAATATATATAGATGGAGATTGTAGTATTGGGGTAAAACTTCTTCCAAGAGTTTTACTTGAACTACCAAATTCTAATCTATTTGGGATTGGCTGCCAAACACAAGAATCCCATTCTAATTTGGCTTTCTAATTTTGGTTTTCTCATAAATGAATAAATCTAAAACTATTTTGGATTTATTAACACAAAAGCAAAACCATTTAGTCTCAAATCCGAATACTGTCTTAAACTGGAAAACCCTATAGAATCCTACTCACGTTAGGATTCTTAAAATTAACCAAAATTCATCATATGAATTTTACACTCCTTTTGGATAGGATCTATGTGTTCAACCCAATAGGTTCTCATAATGTTGGCCATGACATAAAATTTATTTTATGCCAGAAGCAGTGAGCGATGTCTAGCAACACATCAAAGCTACCCAAGTTAGGAGAATGTTAGTAATTCGACATTACTTATCCTGTGATAAATGTAACCATGTAATTCAATCCTTTTGCCCTAGATATCTTGATTTAACACAAACCATGGAACGAATCACGCTCGTATAGTTCAATCTTTGCATTTCTTGATTCCCGAGTAGACTCATCTAAACAAATGAGCCCGATATCACATATCGACTCATTTGAGCTCGGCCATGCATTTTATGGTCTTATTCATTCAAGGGGCCCAAAGATATCACGCCCATTCAAATTGCAAGAGAGACATAAGCAAAGAGAATCTACCAAGTTTTCATTAATTGAAGATTTATTTGAAGACCTTCATTTAGATGATGAGTGGATAACAGAGAGAGAAGATCCAGTGCTACCAATGGAAAACAAATGGTTGAGAGTTTTGGATGAAAATCCAAATCATGACACTTCAGAAGAAGAAGCAAGTGATGATAATGAGGTTCATTCTATTATAAGGAATATCAAGAGTGCTTGTAAGTAATTTAATTTGTAAGTTTTATTATTACTTATTTTAAATATTTTTAATGTATAATTGGGTCATATTTTTTATGTAGATGATTTTAGACCAAACGGATCTTGTGGCAAGAGGCCACAAGTCAATGAAATGAACAAATTTCAATTAATTAATGAAGATGAAGATGTAGCTGCAAATAATCCAACCATCATTGGTCAAAATGAAGTTGAAAATGAAAATTGTGATAATGAAGATTATGGGTTTAATGATGATGATGTGAACTTTGATGAATATAGATTAGGATCTTTTGATAAAGATGTTGATGACATTGGCTTTGGAGATGATAAATTTGATAAGAATGATATGTAGTTTGATTTTACATCCATATTTAGATGTGAAATTGTTCAATATTTTGGTAATTTAATATGCATTATATACTTTATTTGGTGATATTACTACTTTTTGCATAGTATCACTGAATGATGGATGCATTATATACTTTATTTGGTGATATTACTACTTTTTGCATAGTATCACTGATTGATGAATGTTTGTTGTTAAGTAGTGTATTTGAATGATGGATGTTTGTTGTTAAATACGAATTGACAAAATACTAAATGCATATACATCATATATTTTATAATGTTGATTTTTTACAATTTAGCAAAAGTACACAACTTATTTTGTGAAACAATTAATATAGGTGATAAAATATGAATAATTATAGTTATTTGGTCTTTTTTTTTTTGTAGTATCTTATGATTCTATGATCCGATTTCACCGAATCGATCTTATTACTTCAAATTGATCCTACAAACATTGGATACTATGCATGGATTATAAAAATATTTTAGCTTGTAATCAATCCTTGTATTTATTTCGCAACCTGTATGGGCTAATTTAATAACAATTTGGCACTACTGGTGCAAATGTCCCCAACTACAATCCAAAACATAGTGATCTTAACCTTTGTAGACCTAAGAATCCAGCAAATCTTGTTTACAACAGAGACTTTAGCCTTGCAGAATGTTGCTGGCCAGGTTTCCTACAAGGAATATGAACTTAAAACTGAGGTATTTGTTAAAAGATTCTCGTATTGATTTGTAGTAGAAGAATTTGGGATCTTTTCATTCTTTTAATGATTGATCATTTAAGGAAGGCTATCACATAAAATTTTATTTTGCAATAGAGATACTCGGAATCAATTAAGGTGTACAATTTCCGTACTACTGTTATTATGTCTTCGTGTGGTTACTTCTTCTTTTTCTACACTTAGTTATGGTTTGAGTATAACCAAGCGTAAGACATATTAATCAAATTTTCTCAAAATGTTACTTTTCATGCATAGAGCCCTTAAATTTTAATAGACAATCTCTCATAATTGGTCCATCATATAAATTATATTTTGATAAATTACATCTCCATCTTTTGTGGTGAGGCAAAACTATTAAACGAACCTTGTGAGTTAGAAAAAATATTGAGAATCTCCTTGACTCAAAGTTAGTTATCAAAAGTGTGAAACAAAGAGTAAATCGTATATTTCTATCTCTTACAAATTGCTGTTGACATTTTTAGTCCTATAAATTTAAAAATAAATTTTTTTTGTCCTTTACATTTTTAAAGTGACTTTTTTGGTCCCTTATAGCAAGTCCATCATGAAATCCATCTATAACTCTCACCAATAATTTTTTAACCCTTCTTTTTCAGGCCATTAGTTGCAGCATTATGGGCTAGAGGTCCAGAACCAAAGTGTTTTTTCTTGTGGGCTCGCGAACATGGCCTGGCATCTTGCAATGGGTGTAGAATGGGCACAGTCCATTAGATCCATTGATGGTGTACACCGAAGTGGGCTCTCCTAGCCCAAAGGAAATTGGTGATGGCGTTGGCCCAGTGGTTTGCCAGGAGCCCTGTCTAGCAGAAGGCGGAGGAACTTGATTTGCAGCAAAAACACTGGGAGGCTGATTTACAGAAAAAGCGCTGCTTTCAGTGGCGACTTGAAGCTGGTCGTCAATAGAGAATTGCTGGTGAAGATCCTGCTTGGCAAGCGTGTGGAGTTTCTCAAGGGAGAGGAAATCATCTCGGGCAAGAACATTGGTTGGCAGGGTCCGACAATCGTCTGGGAGAGCAAGCAAAAACTTCATCGCACGATCTGTATTTTCATGCGACCTGAGCTAGTTGTTCACCTGACATTCACAGTGGCCACAAGTGCAGCAAATGGGTGGTTGATGGACGTCCAAATCAATCCAGAGATCTTGGAGGCGGAGGTAAAAAGCAGTGAGTTGTGAACTCGAGGCACCGACAGCGAGCTTTGATTCCCCGATGGCTTGTTTAATCGAGAAAATTTGAGAGCCGGTGACGCTCCCGAAGCTGTCCTTCAAAGTATTCTAGATGGAGGCGACAGTGGGAAGCCGAGAAACCATTGATTCGAAGGAAGGGTTGACGAAATGGGTGAGCCAAGTCTTCACGGTGGCATGGCATTGATCCCGCCTTTTAGTGTTGACGCCGTTGCCAGGGCGTTGCTCAAGTGTACCAGTGAGAAACCCCATTTTGTTCCTGGCCAAAAACACTTTTCGAACTTGATTGCTCAAAACTTGCCAATTTGCTTCGCCGATGAGTTTGGTGGAGACAATGCTGCCGGTTTGAAGATCAACGGCGGAAAGCTAGTAAGGGTCTCATCGCACAGGGGAAATATTGCCGAAGACAATGGCGGCCGAAGTGGATCCAGAAGCTATGGTTGATTCTGCCATGGCGGTTGACGGCGAGGGCAAATGGGGAATGGCCAAAGAAATAAGAAAAAAGTGGTGGCTAGGGTTGCAGAAATTGCACTCAAAAATAAATAAATAAATAACAGCAACAAACTCTTGATTAATGGTTAACAAAAAAAATTTGGTTTGCAGGTCACAAGGAAGGATCGCTCTGATACCATGTAAGAAATTGAAAACCAAAGAATTTGAGGTATGATTGCTATATATTAATTGTATATACTGTACAATGTTAAGCGTACATTATATGCTTGAAATCTATGCTAAGTAAGGTAAATAGATAATTACAAATCACAAAAGGATATATAGAAAATATTCTATGCGATATATTTGGTAAACTGACTAATCCTTAACAATTGAAAAGATTTGGATCAACCGTAAAGTTTTTTCTTCCATCTTTGTTTTTCAAATTCTTGTCTTTAATTGATACTTAAC
This sequence comes from Gynochthodes officinalis, assembly GCA_020080225.1. Lineage (NCBI taxonomy): Eukaryota > Viridiplantae > Streptophyta > Magnoliopsida > Gentianales > Rubiaceae > Gynochthodes > Gynochthodes officinalis. The sequence goes on from CM034617.1 coordinate 27,554,869, forward strand.
TTTTGGTTTCTATTTTCTTTATTCTTGATATCCTCTTGATTTTATTTTTAGAGGATTGCAATTGAACTTTATTATGTAGTCTAATTAATTTTAATATTTTTTGGTGTAATTATATAAGCTGTGAATTGTTTATCTGTTTTGTTGTTAATGTTTTTAATTGTTTGATCACCAATTAGATTGATAAAAAAGTTTGACAGAATTGCAAGAGGTAGTTAAAGTTTAGTCTTCGGGATGGATAACACATTATCATTGAGCAAAAGCCTTGAGGTCATGCAAGATACAAATATGCCAACATGGCAGGTACAGTCTTTAAAAATAACCTATTGTTAATGTACTTCTAATTCATAATTACCAAGGGCGGATCCCTTCAAGGCCCAGGAGGGCTAAGTGCCCCTCCTCCCATGTCAAATTTTTGACTTATAGTAGTATTTTTTAACTTTTGTGCTTGTTTGTATGTGTGTTTATGATAATAATTAAGGACTAATTGTTGTTAATTTTTAGTAAATTATTGAGTATGAATCATGAAATTTTTTTGTCTCTTTGTTTTAATTATTTTTAGTAAAAATTTAATTGTGAATTTTTAATAAGATGCAAAAGAATTTGAAATTTTATTTTAAGAAGCTTAGTGCATCTAAACGTTATCGATCGGAACCTTTTTCTGATTATTTTACAAAATAATTGTCTAATGAAAGAAAAATGAAAATACTCACTCAGAACTCTCACACATTAAGGATGAACGATTGCATGATGACTTTCATTAAAAATGATGAATTTGATACAATTGATAATGATGCCATTATAAAATTATTTCAAGAGATGAAATCTCGAAAAATAATTTTGTAATGTATAATTTTTTTTATTACAATAGATGACATTACTTTTATAATTCTTTATATTTATCAAATTTATTATTTAATTTTTTTATAAGTGTGACCTTGCCCTATAACATTTCTACGTCCGCCCCTGATAATTACTCATAAGAATATAAGGTAGTTTTAGTGAAATGTATTTTAATAGATAGTTAGAAGATGCTATTAAATAAATTAGTAATTTGTGATGAAAAATTAAGACAATAAATTAACTAGTAGATAATCTAAATATTTAGAAGAAGTACTGGGAGGATATTTGTAATTCTAGGTTTTAATTTTTATCTTTTTGATCATATTACTCATTTAATTTTGTGTATTCAAATTTTCCCCTTTCTTTATAAGTTGAATTATGATTTTAGAATAGTGAAAAAGTTCAAATAATTTTAGTATTAGTAAATTTTATTAATTAAGTCCTTGTGGGGGATCGACGCTTTTTATCATTATATTACTTGTCATGGCTTGTGTGCTTCTAGTGTTAATTTTCGTTATAAGTTTTTAGCCAGTTGCCAGGGGCTTATTTTATTAATCTTTAGTATACTAATACCAATAAATTGTTCTTTAATTAAAAATCTATTCTTATTTTTCCTTCTATTTTTCAGGATTTTGAGATTGATTGGATTAGGAATGAATGCGTTTAGCTAATTGTCCACTCAAGCACCTACTTTGCTAACAAGAATTAATGGTCTTGGGATTAATTATATTTTCTAAAACCTTTCCAATGTTTGTGAAACACGGGGCACTAATGATCATGTAAAAGATGGGTATCTTATGAAGGGGTGGTCAATTTAACAACTGAGCAATTTTCATAGGCATCAAGGTAAGCCACGTTTACACTTTCATAGCCTACAAAGGAATAATAATACTGGCATCCTAAAATTATCAAGATCATCCTCATGCCTTTGTATTTCCTTGTATGCTGTGGGAGTTATGTGTTGAAAATCAGATTATTAAAAAATACCCTATCAATGAGCTTTTGTACCATATATCAATAACTTTCATGTACAGCAATTTAACTCACACGTCGATGACTATAACTACAAGTGGAATGATCATTCTTCCTATCCTTTTTGTGATTATTAAGGAGGTCCTCATAGTTTTTGACCAATAAATCCATTCCATTTTCTTTTACGAGAACAACAAGAAAATTAGTCGAATTTTGAAGAGTACCTAATTAAATACATTGCTATGTATAAAAGAAAGATGCATGATGAACAAGTCACGATGCAAAATCAACGAGTTAGAACGACAATTTTGGATATGCGAATTATTCACTTGGTCTCTACTTTCAATAACGTTTATGGTGCATTGCTGAATGAAGTAGTTAAGGCTGAAGTAGAAGAAGAAAAGAAAGGGTGAATACTTGAGGAAGAGTTAACAGAAGATGAGCTTGATGAGAATGACACAAGTTTTGCTCTTCCAATTCCAATACGTCAATACCTTTGAAAGGAAGCTGCTATGGAATGCATGGACCTGTGTGGGGTATTAAGGAAGAATAAGAGGTTCCTAACATATTAAGGAGCTTTTACTTTGATATGCTCACTTTAAAAGTTAGAGAACAAAAGGTGATTTGTAAACGGAGTCGAGCGATGAAATAAAGATGGATTCCAATGTTAAGAATAAATGGTACAAGGTAGAATTTATATATGATGGAGCTATAAATAATTTTGAGGACAAATGCTTAGCGAGCCATTTAAGAGGAGGATGGTATCTAAGGCATTTAAGTATTGTTGAACATTCATTTCTATGATAACAAAATTGTTAATTTAATCATTTTATGAATAGTCAAGCTAATGACTATAAATAAGCATTTTTTGAGGTCGCAAACCAAACTTTTTCATTTTGTTATTTATCTGTGCTTTGTTTTGATTGTTTATGTTTATGCCTTTTATCGTGTCTTTTAAGATATAATGTTTTTTTTCCCCTAAAAATTTTGAATCTCTTATTTTTTACTTTCTTACTTTCTTGGTTTGGTTATTGGCTTATTATTTTCGTTTAGTGTTAATTTATTTATTTATTTTTGTAAGGGATCATTGTTTTAGCCCTAATTTTGGAGACTTTAGTTAAAGGATTTCATTTTTATTTCACCAACAAGGCTCAAGTTATTCTTTATAAATTAGAGAAGTTTTCATTTTTTTTTTTTTAATTTCTTCAACATTGAGGACAACGTTAGATTTTAAAGTGGGGATTGGGAAATTGTCCTTATTTAATATGCCTCATTATGATATTTACTTTTTCCAAATGTTCTTTTGATCAAAGAATACGAACTTTGAAAATAAAACACTTTTAAACATTCTTTTGTTTACTATATTTCTTTAGTTGTCATCATTTTAAATTTAACTTTTGGACACCTTACATATAAATAAATCCGTACATACTGAATAATAGTGAAATTTGATTGCATTATTGACATCAAACACGTACAAATTCTTCATTGTGTATGTAGAATAGCACCTAAATAATTGGACTCGAGGTCTTTCATTATGCTTCTTTTTTATTTGTTTTTAAAATTTTAATTTTTTTTTTCTCAAATGCAGTGCATGCATTATTTTCAAGTTTTCTATTTAAAGTGATGGTGATTATAATTTATTTTTTAAATTTGAAATTTGTCTAAAACCTTCATTATTTTATTTGTTTTAGTTGTATCCTTTTTTCGCTGCTTGTAACAGAGTATAGATGCTAGTGTATAGTGTTAAGATTTGGCCAAAAATCTTTCAACATATCTCTTGGTCTATGGATGAAAGATGGAAACCTTGGAGATCATAGATTGAATACAGAACGCAATGGTTTTTATGATATTGATTTTTAGAACTCTGTTCTTTATGTATTTTTTTTTTCCTTAGGCTATTTCAATGCTTGAGTTGAGTGTGGTACAACACTATAAGAAAAACCCCCATGTAGTGACGAAACTTATCGTGACGAACAAAAATTCCGTCACTAAATGACATCTTTAGTGATAGGAAATCGAGTTGTCACTAAATTTTCAGCATTTCACCATCTTTAGTGACGAGTGACTAATAGTTGTCACTATTTCGTCACTAAAGAGTTTGGCGGGAAGTTTCCCGCCAATATGGCACAATTACTGACGAAACATTAGTGACGAAGAAGCACTCTTGTCACTAACATCTTAAAATTCAGTCATTGGTGATGAACTTATGGTCGTCACTAATTTTGATGGCTTTTAGTGACGAACTTCCGGTCGTCACCAATTTGGATGCATTTTATTATTGTCCTTAATTTATAATAATTATTCTATGACACCCTAATAGTAATAATCTTTTAATTCATATCTCTATATAAAAAGTTTTAATGTATAATATTATTAAATATTGATGTATAAAAGATTTGTTTTGGTATGCATTTTTATTATTGCCCTTAATTTCTAATAATTATTCAATGACACCCTAATAGTAATAATCTTTTAATTCATATCTCTATATAAAAAGTTTTAATGTATAATATTATTAAATATTGGTGTATAAAAGATTTTTTTTGGTATGTAATGAAATTAAATATCAAAGGATGTAATAACAATATATGTATTTGGGTATATAATTAGGGATAGATTGAATAAAATATTTTGGCCTAAATTGATTGGCTTCAACTTATAGAATTATTTGACTTGTTGGGTTAAGGATCATGATTGGGCTATGTTATTTATCCATTAGACCAAAGTGAACATTTTAAAGTTATGACTCCTAATTTTTACTAATCGCATTAAGACACCCTAATGTATATGAATTTGCCTACATTATTTTTTAAGATACACCATCAATTAATTATGATTGGATTTCCTTGGTTAAAAATAATGATACGACAAAGCATATTATTCCTTATACCAAACACAGCTTACTTACATTATCGCCTCTAATTTCTAATGATTGTACTATTTCTAAGAGTTTGACATAAAGACTCAATATTGATTAGTAGTAATTGGTTTCTTTGGTGAAAAATAGCAATTGAACTAAGTATTCTTTATTGGCTGAGCCAAAGGTTGATTGGCTTATTCATGTTCATGTTTTTTAATTTAAAATAATTATCTTAGGACACCTTTAGATTTATGAATTTGCACATAAATTTAATGAATTTGCTCACATAAATTTCATCAATTCAAGCACATAATTTCATTACCATTAAAATACACTATTGCGTAATGGTAATCCAAATATTTGACATTTATTACGAAGTATATTTGTAAATAAGAAAATAAGGAATACCAAATATATAGTTAGAAACTAGTTACAGTTAGTAATTTAATATTATAACATAAGTAATGGCTAATATATGTGTATACATAGTCAGATTTGGAATTTATAACAAAAGTAATATGAACATGTATACTTCTCCTATTCCAAAAAAAAGATATTATGTTTGAACAAGTGGAGGTACAACTCATTTTATGCCACTAATTTTTACATTAGAGGTATTATTTATTAATATACTGTTTTATAACTTTATCTCATTAAGAGTATTTTAAATTTTTTTTTAGAAAAATTAGTTTTGACTTTTAAAATTGAACTAGTTTTTGGACTAGAAGAAATATATACATGTATATATAGTTAGAAGCAAAACTCATACTATAAGTGGTATGTTGCTATATGTAACTATTACATAACATATGTATTATAGTGTATATATACATAGTTTTATAAGTACACAAAATAATACACACATGTTAATTATTTATATATTTATTTATCTTTTATATAAACAACATATAATCTTAAATACATATAATGATTTTAAATGATTTTTTTTAGCCATTTAATTCCAAATCAGCAAAATGTTGCCGCCCTTTAGAAAAGAAAAATGTTTAAATTTTTTGGCCCGCCTTTTAGAGGTGAAAGAGTTAAAGGTTTCTGTTTTTAGACCATCCGCCTCCACCACACAAGCAGCTCAATATTCTCGCTCAGCAAAACCCATTTTCCGCAATCTTGCGCTGTTCTTCACCCCTTTTTATTCCAATCGTTTGCCGTGGGTTTCTGAAATCAAGGCCTTCGGAAGTCCTGAATTCGAAGGTTATGAAATTTTTCTGAAATCTGAAGTTCTAAGATTGAAGTCCTAATTTCTAAAAACTGATGCTGCAAACTATTAGGTTTCTAAAAATCCAAAGCTTGTAGTTCCAAAAATCTGAAGCTTATTTCCTGAAAATCTGAAGCTTCCATTTTGATTGAGTTGCTGACCGATTGCTGTGGGCTGCTGAAATCAAAGGTCTTCGGAAGTTCTCCTCAATCCGAATGTTCTGAAGAAAACCGAAGTTTGAACTCTCTTTTTCGGCAGGTCACCTTCGGATTTGGGTTTACCGTCGCTAGCTTCCTTTTTCATTGAGAACGCATCTAATAAACAAGCAGAGGGAACATCAATCTCCTTTGAGCCACTCTTCAGACCGTCGGCCGTCACTACAGCCCGTCAGCCGTAAGCTCCATTGCGCTCATACTCCTTGGGTCAGCAGCTCATCGCTCTTGCAACTTTGTTCAGTCCTCATTACGGAATTTTCATATTTAGTTGAAAATTTTCTTTCCCTATATTGATTATGATGATTCTGTGACTGGGTCTGTGATTTTGGCAGTTTTAATTTTTGGTTTTGGTTCTGAGATTTCTTGATATACACAAGTGATTGACAAAAAGCCCCTTAATTGGTCGCTTGTGTTTCAGGTTTTTCTCGACATTTTGAATCTCCAAATTGGCTTGCCATTTTCTTCGTCTGAAAACAAAGCATTTCAGACCTGAAGCCAGAGGGAGAGCCATTGATATTGGGTTGGTGTGGCTGCCCTTGGTCGTCATCGGTTCAGTTTGCTACCCGCCTGCAGCCGGCACAACTCCGTCGTCATCCTCTGTAAGTCGTTGGAAATTTGGCCGCCAACTTTTAATCTTGGATTGCTGGAAATGTTTTGCCCATTTGTTTATGGTTCTTGGTTGGAAACATAGCTGGAATTTGAACAATTTGGCCGAATTTGTTGCTATATCAAATGATATTCTTCATGCTAGCTGATTTATTATCAATTAGCTTGATAATCTCGTCCGCTATTTTGAACAGGACTATGTAACAAATTGATCAAATATAGATGATTTAAAGGATTCCTCCTAAATAAGATAATTTTTACCTATTCATCTATGCTTACTGTATCTGAGACTTAATTTTGGTATCCTAGAAATTCCTCCTTGTGATCAGGGTGCCAAAGTACTTATTTTCCGATTTAGTTTTGTTGCTGTGGCAATCACATTTTTATTTAACTATTATTTTTTTAATATCTTGTTCAAATTCTATGTGCTAGGAAATTTCTTGTTCTTTTGCAACCACAAATGGCTGGGGGAATTTCTTGTTCTAATTAAAGATCATTCCTTTTTGGATTGCTATTTAATTTGAATCAATCTAATTATTGGATTGAATCTGGCTAGCATTGTGATGGCTATGTTCAATTTTATGCAACTATACTTTGCTTGATGTGTTTCTTTCTTTTTATTTGCATACTCGAGAGCAAGGTGTTTTTTTCAAACAGAAGATGCTTGCTTTAACTATCCATTAGTCCTCCTCCATCAATTGGGATGAGAAAGCTACATTACTATAACTTGGGTGAATAGATAGGCTGAGAGGGGTGGGGGATTGTGGGTGTGCAGGACTAGAAGAATTAGATTGATGGTCATTAGAAAAGGATAATAGTGTGGATGAAATATAGAACAAATGACATTTATAAGATTGAAAGGTGAACTGGAATGATTATACTAAATTATCCTAAAATCCTCAGACGCCAAACCTAGACCCCCATCACTGAAAAATGCATGTTGCATGTGGACAATGAGGTGATGAATTTATACTATCCCATTAATTGGGTTTTCTCTGTTTCCTTGTAGTCCGCTACAAAGAATTTATCTATCTATGCTATCGTTTCATTGTTACGTTTTTTACTTTTTCTTCTAGTAAGCATTTCTTTGTTGATTTCTAATATAATAATTGAAACCTCTATGCTCAAACATGTATTGTTTTTCTGGAAAGTGAGCAAGTGTTGGGAATCAATTGTATTAATTTCTACAAATCTGATCATTTGAATATTTAGTTCGTCAAGTGTAGTTTTCACTTTGGTTCTATTAATTTCATGCATTCTAATTTTTCACCTACATAATTTTTTGTTCTTCCACAAAAAAGGACTGAATTTTTTTCTTGTGTTGATTGAATAGCTTGATTGAACTGTAAATTTGTAATATTTACAGAAATTTCAGATTAGAGGAACTATAACCTTAATGATAACAATAACTGGAATGATACTGGTTTCGTTTGGTTTTTTACACTACAAAGAATTTATCCATCTATGATATCGTTTCAGTGTTATGTTTTTTACTTTTTCTTCTAGTGAGCATTTCTTTGTTGATTTCTAATATAATAAATGAAACCTCTGTTCTCAAACATGTATTGTCCAGAAAAAACACCCGTACTGTTTTTCATCCTTGGGTAGGAATTTTTTATTGAACTGTTCCAAGTAACCCGTGCTTCCTTTTGTCTTGAATAATAACAAGAATTCTCCACTTTTGTCTTGACTGAAAGTTGGCTCCACTTGGCTGAAATTGTTGATTGAATTTTGGTTCCTCATGGCAGAAATTTTGACAACAAAAAAAAATTCTGTGCTTGGTAGAAAGTCTTGGCCAAAATTGTTACTGAAGTTTGGTTCTTCTTGGCTGAAAATCCTTGCAAATTGCTTTAGTTGTTTTAAGAATTGTGACATTCTTTGGCAGCTGAAATGCTGGACTTTGTGGCTGAAATTTTGACTGAAATTTGGATCTTCTTGGCTGAAACATCTTGACTGAATTTTTCAGTTGTCTGAATTGTCTTGTTTCTGGCTGAAGCTTCTAGTTCTTGTGCAGAAAAATTATTAATTTTGTTGTTGCCTAACTTTTGTCTCCAGCCGCAATTTGTCTTGCTCTCCAACATTGGTTTTGCTGAATTCATCTTGTCTAGAAGTCTATTCCTTGTTCCAAACAAATTCTAGAAATTTTCTGCCAACAATTAGTTTTGCTTGACTTCAGATTTCTTTGAAATTTTGGTACTGCTCAAATTACAATTGGTCAGCCGAAGTCCTCTTTGTCCATCAAGCTTTCTTCTATTTGAATTGCAAGTCCTAACCGAAGCTCTCTTTTGTGTCTTGTTCAGATATTATTAAGTCCAAATTTTGTCTTGTCCAAACATAATATTGTTCATCCCATAATTTCTGTTGCTTGTTTTATTGTTTGTTTAGCAATTTTTTGTTTTTCTTGCTGTTTGGCCTACACTAAATCCTTGCCAAAATTGATTCTTGCCTTGATTCCTTCTAGGCTGAAAGTACGGAGCTTTTTTTATGCTTCAAAGGCTCTGAAGTTGATACTAGTTTAACTCATGCATTTTCTGTTTGCCACTAGTTAAAGAAGCAAAGGGCTCACAAAACTTCATTTGGAAAAACAAAGAAGAAAAACTCATGTGAAGCAAACTGCATTTGGAAATCTTTTATTTGGAAAGGGAATGCTATTTAATATTCTTTATTACATTCTTTACTGTATACTGCTTTAAGTCCAGCTTTTCTTTGGCATAATCATTAGTGGTAATGTTCTTTTATCTCATAGGAGGAACCAGAGGGTGGTGCTGGATTCATGATTCAGTTCAATTACGAACCTCTATTGCACGACCTTGTGGAGGAGTTTATTTCCCTAACCCTACTGGTTTAATTGTTTTTTTCCCTCACTCTTGAATACATGGGTGGATTGTGGGATGGTGATAGTTGATTGTTGTTTATGTTGTCTTTTTTTTAGGTCCCCTTGCTACGATGCACGTGAGGGGTTTAATGCTTTCCATGATGTGCAGGAAGAGTTAAGAGTTTTTGTAACCCATTCTTGATGCTGATCAATATATTTTACTTGATATATTTTCCTTTATTGGGTCAAGATTCTTCGTCCGCTTCTCTTTTGGTTTTCTGGTTTTGTTTTTTGTTTTCCTTTTTTGTTGTTGTAGGTTGCCCACACTTTAAGATACCGCTTCTTGAAGGCTTTGGTGGTATACTGATTGGTGGTTTATATTATGTCACGAGATACATTTGGTGGTCAGTTTCTTTTTTTTTAGTTTTCGGAATTTTAGTATGACTATTATCGTAATTGGTGGAATTGTATTATGTGATGAGATATAATTATGGGATGTTGATGCTTCTGCATATGTAATTGTTTTATGAAGACGAGCTTGGTTTTCACGAACACATGATGTTCTAATAGGGATTGTTGCATGTCTGTCCATACGTGCATTTCACATCATTATCATCAACGCATGGGACATTTCTATCTTTCTATGAGTTATGAACATTATGTAACATATGGGTGACTAGTTAACAAGGTTGGTTTATGAAGATTATATTTGATCGGACATGGTGTATTATGTTATGCGATACATTTCGTGGTCATTTTAGTTGTCTTTGATTGATGGACAATGTAGTATAATTATTGTCATCTACTGGTGAAATTGGATTATGTCATGATATATAATTATGGGGTGTTGCTTTTTCTGTATATATGCGAGTCTTATAAAGATGAGCTTCATTATCGCAACATGTTGGTCCCTTAGTACGATCTCACTTGTAGACTCAAAGGTTGCATATCATTATTATCGATGTGTGGCACATTTCTAAATTTCTCTTAGAAATAAGGATGATGAACATAATGATATGTAGTTAATAGGGTTGGTTTAAGAGTAAAATTTGCAGTTTGTGGTTTTGTATTATGTTACGTGATACATTTCGTGGTCACATTAGTTTTCTTTGATTGGTGGGCAATTTTGAAATTGCATTATGTCATGAGTTCAAGTTATGGGGTGTTGTTGTTTCTATAGTTAGTCATTTGTGCGAATGAATTGGATGGATTTTTAAACATTAATTGCTTTTTACTTTTCTTATCACAGTGATGCATCCACCACCACATAGCCAAGCATTCATAGATTGAAGGCATTACAAATGGCCCATCGGTTGGTGTTGTCAAGGTCTTTTTCATTCCTTCTGGCTCTTTCCTTTTAGAATGTGAAGGGAATTATGTGTACACTACTATCTTGTGAGTGTATAGTGTTTGGATAATATTTTATTCTCATGCTACAATTCAGATATTCGAATTTTATTTCTTATGTAGTGGGATATTAAAATGTTGTCTCTGGCATTGAACAAGTTAAAGTTTTGTGCCCTTTTTCAGATTTTTTTTGAATGTTCAATGCTTAGTATGATTGCGTTCAGTACTTTTCCGATTTCGATGATGTATGTATTATAAGAATAAATGATGTGACAATCGATACTGTAATATGGGTGATATGATATTAAAACAAATCACATTATAACGTTGGTTAAAATTTGTCACTAATGACCCCATTTAGTGACAAACTTTTGTCTTCACTAATTCTATTTAAGAACAAACCTTTGGTGACAACAAAATTTCGTCACTAATGAACAGCGCCACAAAACTTTTTCGTCACAAATTGCATATTCAACAAATTTTTTGTGATAAACTTTTTCCGTCACCAATGACAAAAAAGGAATTGGTGACGAAAAATTTGTCGTCACTAGCTCGTCACTAAAGGTGTTTACCAAGGCATAATTTAGTGACGAATTTTTTTTTCGTCACCAAAAATGTCACGTTGCCCCGCTGCCCAGTCGCACTTTCAGTGACGACCATATTTCGTCACTAATTTTTGTCACTAATTTCGCGCAATTAGTGACGACTTTTATCTTTTAGTGACAACATTTTCCCCCTTTTTGTGACGTCTTTTTTTGGTCACTAATTTTTGTCACCTCCAAATTTCGTCACTAAAAGCAATCCTTTAGTGACGACTTTTTTTTTCCCGTCACGAAAGACCTTTAGCGACGGACCTTTATTGACGACGCGTGACCAAAAAATTTTCATCACTAAAGGTCTCTGCAGGGCTTTTGGTAATGAAAAGCAGCCATTTGGTGACGAAATTCCGATTGTCACTAAAGGGGGGTTTTTCTTGTAGTGCAAGTTCCTTATCAGATCATGGTAGACAAGAGGATATAATAGTAAGCTTACTTTCAAGAAATTCATTGAATTTTGTTTGCTATGAAACTTTTTTATAATTATTAATTCGAAGTTGAAGAAAGAAATTACAAGAACTTTCATTTTTGTATTTATATTTTTTATTTTTTATTAATGTCAACTAATTTCCTATATGAATTATCAATGGTGTTTATGACGGGTAACATTTTTATATCATTATCAATGAAATTTGAGTTGTTAAATATGTTGCTCAAAACTAATTTAAAATACTACTCTAAAGGTATACTGACAATTAATGCAATTATTATTTTTTTTGTCCAAAATTTGTGAGCTGAATTAACGTCATGAAAGTTAATGAGTACATAGAAGGTCCCCAAAGAGGACTATTCTTAGCGCCATTAATTCAATTAGAGGATTACTAAACTGCAAGTTTAAAATAATTGTATATATCTTAAGTTTAATAGGTAAAAATTAGTAAATACTAACTTGAATCTACCTTCATTAACTCAGCGTTTTTCAAATATAGATTATTGATGGGACGCATAATGTTTATACTTACTGTGAATATTTTATCCTATTATGAATCGATATTTGTTGAGGTTGATTAGTTTTTTTATATTTTTGTTTCAGAGGTTGAAATATGGAGTTTTGGAAACAATTGTATATGGAATAATCATTTTGAGCTATAATTGTTGAAGCATGTGAAGATGGAGACAGAAAATTTGTTCATATATGGTGTAAGCAGATGTTGTAGACTAAAATCATATCTAGAAGACTTTCTTGTATAAAGCATGGGCATACCTAAATAGTTGTTGGAGAGGGATGAATTTTAATTAGAAAGGAAGATTGCTGGTGGTCAATAACAAGAAAGAATGATATTTTTCTGCAACAAATTAGAAAGATTGGACCTTTATTTTGATTAGGAATATCTTTCTTAATAAGAAGATGATTATTTACTTTCCTTTTTAGATTAATATTTAAACTTTAGAAGTCCTTGTAGGATTAGTAACTTTACCATATTTTCTAAGTTTCTCTCCCTTATTATAGGAATAGTATTTTCTATTCAAACCTAATACAACACAAGAAGGAAAAAATCCACACATGCACAAAAATACATTCCATTCTTCTTGCTAGGGTTAGCCTTTTCAAGAAAATTAAGGAGACATGTCTTCTACCATGAGTGGCTAAACTCTTTTTTTTTTTATTCAAGGATTTTTGAATTCAAATGCTATCATTGCTAGGTTTTGAACTTAATTTATTTCTTGGTTTTAATTTAAGTATTCATTAATTATTGATTTTATTTTTTTTATGAATGATTAATGTTGATTAATCTAATATTTCCTTCTTTTGCTATCAATGAGTTCAGTGATTTGTAACTGTTATGAATGAGTGGTACAAGTAGTAACTAGTTTATTTATATTTATAAATCAAAGTATGCATGTTTAATCTAAAGGAATCAATGGGACAAGATTAAATAATTGCTAGTATCTCAAATTCTCAATTATTTAGTTTTGGTTTAACTATTTTAATAGATATTAATTCTGTCATTAAATTGATATGAATGCTATTGTGTTCAATCAATTGATAATAAGTTTTGAATTGGACGCTGGGTTTATATTCAATACTTTAGGAAAATTGAAGATTTGTTATGGCCATCGTAATAAATTTTCAATTAAGTATTTGAATTACAAGATGAACATTTGTTACTCGTGATCAGTGATACAATTGAATGAAATCGTACATTTGGATCAGAAGCCTAGTAATATTAATTTTCTTCTATATTTGCTATTTATTTATTTATTTTATCTATTTTTTAGAATTTAGTGAGTTAGTTTAAATATTCAAATTCCCCCTTTTTATTTTCAAATTAAGAAATTAATTATTTAGTTCCTTTGGAATTCAACATAATCCACTATTTTCGCAAAATTAATTTGTAGTCTCTAGAGCTTTGGTGAGTACTTTTGAGAGTTTTGACAAATCGGCCAATTATTTATTAATTTAAAACACTATTTTATAAAATATCTTTTCCCATATAAAAAATAATCTATTAATAAAATTTTTGTTTGTCTATAAAAAAGAGTTTAGTTTTGAATAAAATTAAATAAAGTTCCTATTTTATTCTTACTAATGATGATCATCTATGGTCTACTATTAAAAATTAAAGATATAAAAAATCTGATATAAAAGAGTTTATTCCCAAAAAAATCTTTACAATGTCATGATTAGGTGTTACATATTAGCTTACACATATTAATTCAATTTTGACAGTTCATAAAAAATTTCAATTCCTACAACGTTTATTTTTGTTTCTGTACACTACCATAGAAAAGTATGATACATTCATTGTTGAAGGTACGAAATTCAATCGAAATAGTACAATGCATTTTGTTCAGGGAAATTTTTTTGTTTTTTTTTCCTTCAAAATCCCTAAGATGTCATAATTAGGTATTACACATTATCTTATGCATAATAAGAAATTTGGATAGTATATGAAAAATTTCAGTTCTTACATTGTTGATTTCTAATGCTGACATATCAAATTAAAGACATTATATTTTTCATTGTTTGATGGTATAATATTTAATTATGATAGTATAATGTATTTTGTTTAGAGAAAGAAATTCATTTTCTCTAAAAAAATCCTTACAATATGATGAGTAGGTGTTATATATGTTTTTATGTATAATAATTTAATTTCGATACAATTACTTAAGTTTGGTTCTTAGAATGTTGATTTTTGGTGTTGTACAATACTGTACAAAAGGATGGTACATTTTTCATTGTTTGACATCATAATGTTCAATTGAGATAGTACAATACATTTTATTGAGGGAAAAAATTCATTTTTTGTCTAAAAAATCCTTATAATGTCATAAGTAGGTGTTTGGTATTATTTTATGTCTAATAAATTATTTTCAACAATATGCAAAAAATTTCATTCCCCGCAAATATTGAATTTGGATTTATGTCCTTTCACCAATATTCACCTATAGCAAAGCAGATTGCAATGGGTTGATGTAATTTGATTTTTGACGCTATACAATAATATAAAGAGGGTGGTACAATATTCATTATTAAACGGTACATTACTCAAGAGAGGTGGTATAATACTTTTTGTTGAGAAAGAACGATGATTTATTTTTTTTGAAAAAAAAATCCTCACAGTGTGGTGATAGAGGTGCTCTTTATTATTTTATGCCTAATAATTTGATTTCAACAGTACTTTAAAATTTTGGTTCTTAGAATGTTGATTTTTGATTTTGTACAGTATCATATGAAAGAACAACACATTATTCATTGCCTGGCTGCATAATATTCAATTGATATGGTACAATTAATGCATTTCATAGGGAAAAGAATTCATTGTTTTTCTCAAAAAATCCTTAGAATGTAATGATTAAGTGTTATGCATTATTTTGTATCTTAAAATTATTTTTGATAGTACTTAAATTTTTTTATTCCTGACAATGTTGAATTTTTTAGATTGAAAAAGTTGATTTCTTCCTTAAAAACTCTAAATGTGGTGATGAGGCGTGACAAATATTTTACACATAATAATTCAATTTTGTTGGTATTTAAAAAATTTTAGTTCCTACAATGTTCATTTTTTACGCTGTTCAATATCATATAAAAGGACAATACATTATTCATTGTTTGGTAGTACAATATTTAATTAAAACGGTACAATTTGTTTTGTTGTGGGAAAAGAATGATTTTTTTCCCTAAAAAGTTCTTACCATGTTATGTTTAGGTGTTGTGTACTATTTTATGTCTAATAATTTAATTTCAATAGTACTTTCAAAATTCCAGTTCCTACAATGTTGATTTTCATGTTGTACAATAATACTATATATAAGAACGGTATAATATTTATTAGTTGACGGTACATTATTCAAGCAAGATGGTACAATGCATTTTATTGAGGAAAAAAGTTGATTTTTTTTTTTGTACAAATATTAAAATGTGATAATGATGTGCGAAATATTATTTTATTTGTAATAATTCATTTTCGACAATTCTTAAAAAATTGCAGTTCTGGTAATTATTTGACTATGCAACACTAAATTGAGATTTTACAATACCTTTTGTTGAGGGAAAAGAATTGTTCTTTTTTTACAAAAATCCTTAGAATATCATGATTAAAAGTTATGTATTAATTTATGCCTAATAATTAATTTTTGATAGTGCTTAAAATTTTTTATTCCCTACAATATTGATTATTTATGTTGTACTGTACTCTATAAAAGAATGATATATTGTTCATAATTTAATAGTATAATATTTAATTGTGGTGGTATAATGCATTTAACTGATCAAACAGGCTTCCTTTTTTTTTTCAAAAATTCTTATAATTTGGTGTTGAAGTGTTACATATTATTGGATGCCTAATAATTTAATTTCGATAATAGTTAAAAATTTTAATTCTTACAATGTTGATCTTAATACTGTTTAAAACCATATAAAAGTATGATAACTCTTCATTGCCTACATTCTTCAATTGAAGTTCTACGTTTGATGTTGGGGGAAACCTAATTTTGGTTGTTATATAAGTGCAATTCTTTTTTTTTCTCCATCAAAATTCTAACAATAGGGCCATCAGGAACATTGCAATTTTTCTTTGTTGAGGTTACATCGTTGTTGTACTTAACTTTATTTGTCAAAAATATAAAATTTCTTTAATAGGATTCTCGCTACAATTTTTTGGGTTATAAATATGTAAATTCAAAATAAAAATTTAACCATGTAAATAAAATAAGAATAAAACCCTCAAGTTCTAAACTTTTATCTTTGTCATTTCTAAAAATGATTATCATTAACTCCATTCTTTATTAATTTAAAATAAATTTAAAATTATTATTATTAATTTAGAGATTATATTTTGATAGACAAACAATATTTAAAAAGTTAAAAAAAAAGTAGAGTATTAAAACATATCAGTATCAGATATGTTTACCTACTATAATAGGTTACTCAAATATATATATGGTTTCTATGTATTTTATTTTATGATAATATTGAAATGGTATTCTTTTATTGGATATCAGATAATTGGATGGTTCAATTAAATTGAGTGAAGAACCGCAAAAGGTTTCCCTAACGAATATTAGCAGGTTTGTCTTATTATTATTATTTTTTTTTTTGTAAAAATTGATGGTTGCATCTCTAAAGTTGACCCCTAAATTGATGTTTGCATCTATCCAATACATATTTACTCGCTAGTATTTAACCACATTTTCACTTTCAAATTTACCAAGCTGTGAAGCGCATTGGGTAAGAATGGTTATGCATTGTACAACAAACGACTTCCTAATATATACTTCATTTGTTCCAAGAAAAAAAGTTCTTTAAAAAATTTTGTTTGTTTCTAACTAAAGTCTATTTTTAATGTGAAATTCTTGTATTATTTTACTAATAATAACAATGTATAAACTAAAATAAAAAAAAGGAATAAAACTATAAAATTATACTTTTAATGATGTTACTAAGTGTGTTTTACTAAATTAAAAGTGAACTTTTTTTTAAAAAAACAAATAGAGTATATTTGTGTATTTTTCCACAATTCAAAATTATTTTGCCTCCTCTAGTTTTAATAATAATAAAAAGTATAGTACTAGGCTTGTGGCCCTTGTGAGCCATTTTTATGAGAAAATATTTCATGCATCCATTGCACCATGTAAAATTGTGTAGCCAAATATAATTAAAAGGGACATCCTATAAATTAGGGCACAACCCATCTACATAATATGGGTGAAAAAATTATATGATTGACTTGCTGCATTAAAAATAAAGATGCAACAGATATATACAATATATTTAAAAAATTTATATTAAAACCATATAAAGAGATACAACCTCCCCTAGTTAACTTTCTTTATTTTATACTCCATCTATTTAAAAAAAAATTAATAAAGTTTCCAAATATTCATATTAATATTAACTATACTTCATTAAGTATATTGGAATTTGTAATTAAAAGTTATATCCATTTAAAAGTAAACTGTTTAACTATATATATATATATATAACAACAACAAAACCAATAAGTCAAATGCAAAAGTTTTTTTGTTTTTGTTCCCCATTGGACTTCTCTTCATTAGATGGCTTTTCTTTCCGATTTTCCTATAGAGCTAAAACTTAGAACAAGTAGCCTTTCAAAAGATAATTAATTAATTATTTATTTACCTAATATTAGAGAGACAATACATAGAAACCCAATTAGAGTGGACTAATAACTAGTTGAAATTTAAATTGAAACTAAAATTTTAAATTAATTGGTTTTCACTCCCTATTATGTGCTTTAATTCTTATTATTTTTCTAACATGGGACATAGTATATATAAACTCAAACAATCTTTTCCTTTACAGATATACTACCACATCAAAACATATACTTTGCCAGAATCCCAGTTCTTATTTTACCAAACTTATCTCTTTACCATAGATCTATTTAGTGCTTGTGCAAGTCATGACTTAATTATTCACAAGTCCTTACTAACCCTCATCCAACTAGAATAGGAATTACTTATTTTAACAAGTAGTTTAATTTTGATACCACTTATTAGGAAGATAACACATGGAGAGGCCAACAATAGCGATTTAAAAAGTAGTTAGAGCCTAACTAACATGAACCAAAAAACTTAAACTAACAGTCTTGGATCCTTCTAACACTCTATTTTTTTTTTCTTTTTTGAACTTTTTCTAATGTGAGACCGTGTTAATAAACTGAACACATAAAAGGTTGAAAGAAGCCATGAAAAAACTTAAACCTGGAAAGAATGTGACAGTATCATAATTATTAAATGGAAAAAAGAAGAGATTGAGCAAGAGTTTTCTTTCAAACTCAATTCAGAATTCTTCATCCATTAAGTTTATTCTTCATATAATTTAATAAATAATTTACATGTTTAAAATTTTTATTATGCATATATCTATATTTTCGGACTAATATAATATAAGTTTACCTATTAAATTTTCCCATTAATTTAGTTTTCTAAATAACCAAAATTGGAAACTTCAACTTGTTCTTAACACATTTTTCCAAATATCTTCCCTTAGTGTTTACATTTTCATTTTATTACAAACATCTTATGAATACTTTCTCCTGAAATTTTTGAAGTTATAATTTTTTTTCACTTCACAATATCCTAAGAAATGTTTAGTGGGTGAACACTAAATTAAATTAAACATATTGAACTCAACAATTTCTTTCGATTTGTTGTTAGAATAATTTGTCAATGAGATGAGAACATTGCCACTTTAAATTTCTGTGATATAAAATTTTGTTTCTTCCCATATTATTCGTTCTTTTATACATTTAACTTGCACTTTATCTTTCATACTTAGCGTAACTGAGCAACATGGACGGTTAGGTTAATTTTATGCCCCCACCGTAATGTACCCTTGGTTATTGTAAGCAAGAATAGTGATAGGGAGTCCACGCTGAAAGTCTAGAGCCATCAACAATACACAGTGGTATTTCCTAAAAAATAAATAACTAGATAAAAGTTAGAGTGTGTGACAAAATTATTGAAGATTTTACAAGGTGTGACTATAATAAAATAGGAAATACTATTCTCTATAGTAAAAGTGAAGTACGAAAACTTTAAATGGCATAGAATGCCATTACTGTTCTTTGTTCTCTTTTTTTCTCTGTATGTTATTTACTAATACACCTTTATGCATATTCTTTTCTCTGTATTTGTTCTCTTTCTTTTCTCTGTATTTTATTTAATAAATATTCAGTAATTCTTACAATATTTATAGACCTTAACATGCAACATAAATGAATATGAAATGTCGGAAATAATTGTACGTAAACATCTACCCAAATGATTCCTAACAGAAAGGATTTCCTGTGAAAGCTATTCGATTATTTTTGTGTACCTCAAATAATTCTACCTCTTATATTTCTCGGATAATTTTCGAATGTGACGGTCGGAAATTAAGGCTATCCGTAAACGAATCTCAAAATATTCCGCTAAACATGCTAAGCCCTTAGCAAATTTTTTACTCTAACTATAAATAAATAGGAGTAAACAATATAACCGCTTAAAAATTTCCACAACCCGAAAGAAAATTTTAGCATTTAATTTTGCAAGCCAGTGGTTTTCTGTCTCTTCACCCAAAGATGGGACGCAAGCCCAGCAGAATTCTTGACGTTTGCCTTGCTGCACTTTTCTTGTGCTCTTTAATGCATGTTGGAAATGGGCAAGGTGCAGCGGCAGAAAACCATGCAAACAAGGCAATATCCTATGCTGACTTGCAAAAACCCAGCCTTACTCGTCCACCGGTTCGATACCTCTCAGATTGTGATCCTAAAGACCCGACTTGTCGAAAACCTGTGAATGAATACAGCAGAGGTTGTAGTGCTATCACCCGTTGCGGCAGGGAGATTGAAGGCCATATCTGGTGACTGAATCCCATCCCATCAAGCTCTTAATTTTACTTCTTCTTTTTGAGTCATGGGAGGGAAGGGGTTAGGCTGTTTCATGTAACGGGTGTGCTTCACAATGAACAAAATGTCATTTTGTTCTCTGCTTATCTGTATTTAAATGAATTCTTCTATCTATGTGGTCACCGCATGTATTGGTCCCAAATTACTTAAAACAAATACTAAGGCTTGAATTATTCAAAACACACACAAGACCGAATGACTTTTTCTTAATCCTGAGATACAAGCGATTTTTTTTTTTTTCTGACAAGCCAAAAGAGCTTACTTTATTATTAGAAGCAAAGTACAAAAGTTACAGTGTCAACAATCAATATCTCAAAAGTCATAATAGCTAATCCACCTCAAAGAACTACTATAATCAAAAGCTCCAACATAAAGGGCATCCTAAAGTAAATGAACTAAAAACACTAAACAAACACTGAATACTCAATAACAACCAACAGATTTTGAGATCTAGACACTCCCGATTTCGTTAACCTATTTGCCACACTATTACTAATCCTCAGTACGTGATGGCCCTCCCATTTCTTAATTCTCTCTTTCAGCAATTCTATGTGACTCGAAACATTCTTAAGGTGCCATGGGATATTCTCAAGGTTATGTAGGACAACATCATGACAACAGCATTCACACAACAATTTAGAAACATGTAATGATTAAACATTTCCATAAGTGCTCCCCGAATCCGAAGTAGCATGTGCGCATTTGGAATTATTGCAAATTTTCCTATGGTCAGTTAGTCTTAGCCTTACTTAGAGCTAAGAAGAGTCCACTTTTGTGAGGACATTGATTGTCCAGGTTAACTTTCAAAAGTTAATGCAATTATCGTAGCATCCACCCTCCCACAAAACACAAAACAGGTCAAAAATAAGCGACAGTAATCAAACGAATAAATCTCTCAATCTCTTGATCCGCTCCCTCCCTAACATGTTCCACCCTCTATACACTAGCCCCCAGTAAGTACAAGTCAGCTATTGATCTACCACTTGATCTTAGCTAACTCCAATTTGTTTCATAGAATTCTAACGAAGCATTTCTTGCCATCTCGACTGTTTCCTCCGGCTCCCACCATTTGGGCTGAAACACCCACACATTCCAACCCTTCCATAGCATCCACATAATGTAGGCTGAAAACTGTACTCGTTCTTTCCAATTATTCTCTTTTTGGCTAGAGCACAAATTTTGCCACCACTGTTGAAATGTATCCTGTTGCCACCCAGGATAATCCGCGAGCACAATTGAACAGAGTCACTTTCAGTTTCAAGTACATGAGAGCTCTTCCAATTAGACTTAGAAAACACCAACAATGCCTCACGAATAGCATAGAACTCGCCCTGATTCGATTCAAGAATTCCAACATTTTTAGAAAACATAGCCTTTGTTCTACCCAAATCATCTCTAAGAATTCCCCATATCCCTGCCATATCTAGTTTTCCAATTGTAGAACCATCTATGTTAAACTTCATTCTGCCAGGTTGAGGACAAGTTCACGTGGCACTATCTTTCTTGCTCCCTTGCACCTACATCACAGTTGAACTATTTGGCTATCGGAAAATATCCGAAATAGATGTTGAAGAAGCTGGCTATTTTGCCTTAAACAAGTTGCAAAACTTATGAAAATCAAATCCACAAGTTGGTAAAGTCGAAACTCTTATTATTGAAAGTAACCTGATTCCTACACAACCAGATTGACCAAGTTATAACATAAAACAACAAAATCCAAGATTGTCTTCCTTTTGTAATCTGGAAAAGAATTATGCCAGCTACTCAAGAAAGTGGAAAGATATCTAGAGCAAACCCAAGTAATACATCAGATTTCCAAACAACAAATCCACACCAACCAGCTCCACCTACAGTTAAAAAACAAATGCTAGACAGATTCTAGCTCATAATTACAAAATGGACATACATCTAACTCAGCTCTAATCATGCCCCTCCTAAGCAAATAGCTTCTAACTAGTAGTTTTTGGTGAATTAGCTACTAGAGAAAGACTTCCACTTTAGGTGGCGCATACCCTTTCCACACTAAATTCTAGATTACTCGGCCTTGCCTTTTGGGCAACAACACAGATTTATAGTAAGAGGAAGTAGAAAACATAACATTCGGAACCCCTCTCCAAATGATTCTATCATGGGTGTTTCTATTTAAGTATTGTCCTTATAGAATATACAACACGCCCTCCCACTGCTACTTTTGCAAATCAAAAACATTTCTTTGAAGATTGATCCTCCACACCCATAGACCACTCCACCAAGTTCCAAACTTAGCCATATATCCTTCTTTATTTACTGAAAGAGCATAGATGCGAGGAAAGCTCACTTTTAAAATCATGCTTTCTATCCATTCATCATGCCAGAATACAATATTGTCTCCCTTCCCAAGTAGAGTCCTTATACCTGATGATTCAACAACATAAAACTTATCAATGGGATTAAGTGGAGTAGTAATAGCTTTCCATGTTTAAAAAAAAAACTTGTTATTACTAGGAGTGGGGAGGAGGCGCCTCTTGTCAAGCCCATATTTTTCCACAATAAAATTTCTCCATAATAGATTAACCTCATTGCCAAATCCATAGCCATTTTGTTAATAAGGCTGAATTTTTTAAATGAAAGTCAATCAAGACAAGACCCCCGAGCCACTTTGGAGCATTGACAGTATACCGGTTAACATAGTGCATTTTACCGTATTGATCCGAGCTGCCCCAAAGAAATCTTCGTATCAATTTGTCCATCTCATTCTTGATGCTGCAAGGGAGCTTAAAAATAGTCATGAAAAAAATTGGCAAACTTGATAGAATAGGTTTAATTAGTGTCACCCTACCACCCATAGAAAGATACCTTGTTTGCCAACTGCAAGCTTTGATTTCATTTTTATCCAAGATAGGCCTCCAGATTTTTGAGCCGCTGTGTCAACCCCTAGGGGAAGGCCAAGGTATTTAACTGGGAAGGTTTCAACCTTACAGGATAAGTATTCAACCCAACCATTCAAGAGACCTACATCCACCTCAACACCAATCAAACTACTTTTACTAAAGTTAATCTTCAAGCCAGACAACACCTCATAACATCTAAGAATTCTTTTCACATTCAACACACACTTGAGGTCTGGTCTGGTGAACATTAGGGTATCATCTACATATTGTAGATGTGCTAATTTGAAATTTCCTTGGCCAATGCTTATCCCTTCGAACAGCCCAGTGGACTCTCCCTTTTGCATTAGAACAATAAACATTTCTGCCAGGATATTAAAAAGCATTGGTGAGAGGGGGTAGCTCTGAGAAAGACCTTTTTTGATGCCGAACTACTTAGTAGGAGGCCCATTTATCAAAATAGACATAGATACAGAGGCCAAGCAGAACCTGATTCCAGCTCATCCAATTCCTTTCGAAATTCATCTTTTGCATGACGTAATCCAAAAAATCCCAATTTGCATTATCGCATGCTTTTTCAAAGTCCACCTTCATCAAAATACCACTTCTATTATTTTTCCTGAGATAATCAACAACTTCATTAGTAATTAAGAAACAATCTGACAATCATCTATTTTTCAAGAATGCGAACTAATTGCTCCCTATAACCTCATTAATCACCCCTTTCAATCTTGTTGCTAAAACTTTAGCAAGGATTTTATAAATGCTCCTAACAAGACTTATGGGTCTATGGTCTTTTAAATGAACTGGATTGTTAGATTTTGGAACTAGAGTGATAAAAGAAGAATTAACAGCCTTATCAAAAGTTTCATTTCCAAAGAAGCCTTCTAAGAAAGACATAACATCTGATTTTACTGATCCCCAATGATGCTTAAAAAAATTCATATTAAAACTGTCACGCCAAGGCACCTAATTCCCATCACACAACTTGATTGCATCCCACACTTCTATTTTAGAAAAAAGGAACTTCTAGATTATCCCTTTGAGCATCAGAAATACTTTTAAATTGGCACTCTATGTCCATTACTCTAACAGCTGACACCCTATTATAGAAGTCAGCATAAAACTTCGCAACTAGATCTTTCAACTCTTTTGGTTGCAACACCCTCCTTCCATCAAAGACCAGACTATTGATATGATTCATCCTTCTCCTTAAGGAAGCCAGCAGATGAAAATATTTTGTGTTCCTATCTCCTTCCTATAGCCATTTACTTAGGAAGCATCAGAAATACTTTTAAATTGGCACTCTAATATACAAGCAAATTAAATTAACTAAAAAGAACTGGGTTCAGCCAAAGTACTATAGCTACAAAAATTTGGTCAAACAATGCAACTAAAGACAAAACAACTTCAGAGTAACAAAAGGAAAAAATAGAAAAACAATCGAGGCAACCAAAAAAATATTAAACTGTAATGTTTTCAAAACAGGAGTCTTCTGACGTGTGGCAATCCTTTTAACAATAGTAGACTTATTTTCCTATCTCATAAAAGTTTTTGACAATATATCCTATTTATAAATTTTAATAAACCTAAATCGAGTGAAAATAAACTATTCAATTCTCAAAAAGTACTTAAATCAAAATCAAATGAAAAATTTAGTTTAATTCTATTATATTATTTCCCTTAAACTAAGTTTGCAAAATTCACCATGCCAATTATTTTCTTCAATTTTACAAATGTTTCTATCTTCAATGTCATTACAAAAATATTAGCCACTTGATCTTTAGTTTTGCAATAATCAATGACAATTGTTTTTTAACCAATTCATAAATGAAGGTAAATCTTATGTCAATATACATACTTGACTATGAGACACCTATTTTTGTCAACTTTATAGTTGAAATACTGTCACATAATATTGCAATTGCACCATCTTGGTTATGCTGAAGAGAGCCAAGTGTCCTCTTGCGCCATACTGCATATGTACCACCATTAGTTGTTGCAATATATTATAGCTTTGCTTTAGACAATGCAATAATTGATTATTTCTTTGAACTACATTAGAACCAGTAAAGAATGGATAACCAGAAATAATTTTTCTCTAAATAATATATCCAGTCCAACCACTATTAGTGAATCCAAAAAGATCTACGAGATAACCTTTTGTATAACAAATACTAGCACTTGGAGTACCTTTGATATAACTCAAAATTCTTTTAGTTTTTTTTTGCAAATGAGACTGGTATAAATTTTTCATAAACCTACTAATCAAACCAACATGAAAATTAATATCATGTCTTGTAACAATCAAATATCTCAATCTCCATTCCAAATATTTAAAATAAGTAGGATCCACAAAATTTCTAACCCCATCTTTGACCAGAGGCAATTGCATTTTAACTAGTGTCAACGTTATTTTAGCACCATCCAAAATGTCAACAACATATTTCTTCTGGTACATAAAAATGTCTTAATCGGTTTGTGAAACCTTAATGCCAAGAAAGTAAGATATAAAATCTATGTCCTCAAACGATCAAATTATAGACTCCCTGAATTTTGCAATGTCTTTGGTATAATTTTCTATAAAAATAAAATCATCTACATGCAAACATAAAATAATAACTGCACCAAGGGTAGAAAACTTTACATGTAAAACATAATCAAAAGGACAGTGTTGAAAGCCACTGTCAACAAAGAAAAAATGAATGTGGGCATACTACATTCTTAGAGCTTGCTTTAAGCCATCAAAAACTCTCTTCAACCGATACATCTTATTTTCTTGGCCATTCTTCACAATTCCTATAGGTTACTTAACATACACTTATTCCTTAGGTATTCCATTAAAAAATGCAAACTTTATATCCATTAGATTAGTTTTCAATTATTTTGAGTAGCTAAAGAAATAGTCAAATGAATAGTATCAAGCTATCCTATAGGCATAGATACCTAAGAATAATAAATGCTAGGCTTTTGTTTGTAATCTTAGCAACTAATCGTGCCTTGAATCAATCTATTTCTTCATTTGACTTGTATTTTGTCTTGTAAACCACTTTACACCAATGGGTTTCTTATCACTTGGAAGATTTGCGAACTCCCAAATATCATTCTTTTCAACGGTATGAATTTCATTAGCTATCATTGTCTTCTTTTAGTGATCCTCATGAATGGCATCATCAAAGCTAACAGGTCACAATCTATCAAAAGAGCAAATTTAATAACATCTTCTTTAGATAAATTGGAAGAGTGACCATCAATAATATAATCTTGCAAGGAAGTTGGTCAAAGACTTTATCTTTGTTGGCAACTAGATTGAATGGGAATAGGCAGGAAGTTGGTCGAAGACTTTATCTTTGTTGGCAACTAGATTGAACGGGAATAGGCTAAGTAGTAACATGCTACTATCTAGATACTTTTGATTGATTAATGTCATCATTAGCACCATCAAATATGTATGTTTTGGAGGATGACTCACTCTAGATTTTGATTCCTTTTCTAATTAGTACTAGGCACATTCATTAAAATTGACATCTCTACTAATAACATAGTTTTTCACGACTAGATTAAATAACTTGTTCCCTTTAGTCTTAGAATTGTGGCCAATAAAACTACACCTTTATGTCGTGTTAAGTCCTTTTTCTAAAAGCATTTGAAACATGTGCATAAGCCATGTAACTAGGTATTGTAAGATAAGAGATATTTGGCTTTTTGCCAGACTAAGTCTCATAAGAAGTCTTCTCACTATTGCATCTAGTAGGACATCTATTTAATACGTAAATAGCGCAAGGAAAAAGCTTTTGGCCAAAACCCCTTGGGCATATACTTGGCAACCAACATTCGCTGCACCATGTCTATCAAAGTCTTGTTCTTTTTTCTTCTATGCCATTCTATTAAATGTGTACTTGGTTGTCAACTAATGTGTAATTTCATGTTGTGCCAAAAAATCATCACTTTGTGTATCTGTTAGTTCTCAAAATTTTGATGGAATAACCACTTTGTTTTTCAACAAGTACTTTAACATTTTAAAAATATCACGAGCCAAGCATTGGATTGATTTTTCCAAAAAAAAAAAAAACCTTTTTGCTAAAATCATTAATGAAAGTAATAATAAGTAACTCTACTAGAGAGAACATCTATTGTACACAAATCAAAATGACTAACTTGTAAAGGTAGGTTTTTCCTGCAATCTATGCCTTTAGGAAATGAGACCCTGTGTGTCTTGCCAAAATACAAGATTCACACTGGCTATAATGAGATTTAATAGAATGTAGCATTAAAAAAACAATATTTTGAGCCAAAAACTATGAGCCACGAAAATGAAAGTGCCCAAATCTCATGCGCCACAACCAAGTATCATTGACTTAAATAGAATGAAAACAAGTTGAACTATCATAGTTTAAAGTAATAGGGGACAATCTACTTAATGAGAAGTCAAGTGTAAAAGGTCAAATGGAGGTTGATCGAGCTAACCGAGTTAAGGAGTTGGGCTTAAAATGAACTAAGATTGAGACGTCAAAGGGGTTTGAGTTCAACATCCAAAGATCCAATATGCAACATTTATAGTCTAATGACTAGATTTCATGCTAAAAAACTAAAAGAAGTTTTAAGTATATTAGTTAAAGAAGTTCAAACCAATGAGGTTGCCAAATTCGACCACCATGAGCCAGTATCGTAAATATTCTTTAAGTTATTGATTTTGGGCCAAAATTAAGTTTTCTATGTAGTTTAATAGCTACATTTTAAGTTAAAAGACATGAAACATTCTAAGTTTTAAATTAGCGTTTCACCCAACCCTAGCTCAAAAACACTAAAATTATTTTCATTCTTTTAGTAGTTTAGTTATCATAATTTCAATAGGATTTAGAATTCTTGGCTGCCACTACGCCCTAGAATTTAGGCATGGCCAAATTATATTGGTGTTAGGATTTTATGTCTTTCAATTTTAGTCCAATTGTGTTAGGGTTTAGTTGCCAAATCTTTGTGACTTCAAACCACATATTCTAGTCCGATTGTAAGACCAAAAGGGGCGGCTACAACACTTACTTAAAACCTCTTATGGCCATTTTTATTTTAAACATGAGATAATAACAATTTTGTGAGTTTTTTTCTTTTTACAACATAGGTTCTTGTTCATCAAGGTTCACCTTGTAGCTCTTTTAACTTATCAAGTTACTAATTGACCTAGTGAGTTGTGGCATCTTCTACCCCATAATTTTGCCACATTTGTACATTTGTTTATAGCCAAAAGAGTTAGGTATCTACTATTGTGTCTAGTTTGTTAGACTTATTCAAAGTCATGCTTGTGGTTTCACCAGATCATGTGTTTAGTTCAATTCTTAGTAAAGTTTTGGCTTGTGGAATTTGGTCATAATGGGAGGTCCTTACTAGCCTTTAGGTGTGTTTCACTACCATTAGTCATATTCACCTTTGCAATCAAACCCAATTGATCATCAATATTAGCACAAACACATTTCCAAAATGCAAATCATAAACATTATCTTGAAGTTGACCCAGACTCAAAAGATTTTGGTGTAGATAAGGCACATAATCAGCAATACCATTTTTAGCACCATTTTTTAGAGTAATAGGAATATCTCTTATATCACATATAGGCACTACATGACTATTACAAAACCAAATAGTGGATTTAAAAGACTTATTCAAATTAACAAATAGTTCCTTTTGTCCTTTTATATAGTTACTACACCCAAAGTCAATATACCAAGTATTATTTTTAGCCTCCTCAACAATACCAGTAGAAAATAAATTTGTCTTATGCTTTTCACTAGATTTTTCAACAACATTAGTAGTCACATCTTTAATTTTATATTTATAACTCCGACAATTCTTTTGAACATGAGCCAATTTACCACAACTAAAATACTTTTGACTCCTTTTGATTATTATTAGAATTATTAAAATTATCGATTTGCTAAAACTACCTCCAACATGTCCGCAACGTTTGAAATTTTTACCATAACCAATAGAAATAGCATTACCAAAAGAATCTCTAATGCCTTTATCTTTAGTAGTTTGAATTTGAAGGGTCTATCACACCTTCTCCACCAGCCCCATTTGATGTGCACCTCACGACTATAAAGAGCCAGCAATACACAATATGTGAATAGGACCCAAGACTTAACTTGCAAAATCACTAGAACTGGCAGAATTGAGACAAATGGATGAACTGTTGCCACAACCTAGGGTTCTACTAGATTAATATGACTCAAAGGTACCACAAACTGATCAAGTTTGATAAGCCCATTTTTCTTTAAAAGAACGAAGAGATTGATTCTCTCAAACTCTCAAGTACGTAATGTCACAAAATAATTCTCAACTTCTTGAGGTGTTAGCCAAATGGCCTATATTTATAGAGTACAAAAAATGTGTTAAAAGGCAATAACTAAAATCCTAACCCTAATCTACTTCTAGGAGATGGCTAGCTCTTTAAGAAATTAAGGGCAGCCTTACAAATAAAAAGGAAATAAAAACAAGAAAACCCTATTCGTCACTATTCATGGGACTATTTCCTGTTAACAACATTGTTCATGCACTATTCACGTGTTGTTCATCAAAAACTATTCTAGGTGCTGTTCATGCTACTGTTCATGAGTACTTCATGTTTTGGCCCTCATGATTAACGGGATTGGATGTCATGGATTAAACCATTTAAAATTTCTTGAAATCATTTAGATCTAACTCTTGTCTTTGGGCCCTGTAATATGTCATGGTGGATCGAATGCTTGGCGAGTAGGTTGAACAACTCCTGGATTCCCATCACATTTTCAATTGATTTATCGAACTTGCCATTAATTCTTTGTTCATAAAAAAAGTAATAAACCCTACAACTCTTCAATCACCAAAGATGACAAATCTTTTGTCTCATGTATCACTACAATAATGTGATCAAATTTTATTGGCAAAGTATTCAGGATGTTTTCAACAAAAATATGATTAGAAAGATCATAACTATTTAGTTCTATCTCTTTTTTATTATTATTATTATTTCAATCAAACAAGACAAAATAAAGAGTCAATAGTCAATGGTCTCAGACTTCTCCATATTACAAAACTCAAATTTCCTTTTCAATATTAACAAGGAGTTTTGTTGAACTTTATCAACATCTCAATATGTTTTTGTAAAACATTAGACACTTTTTTCGTGGTTATAAGAAAATTTTGCCAAGCATAGAAATATCAATAGCCTATAAATTTGGGATAACATTAGACTATTATTATGTTTAGAACCATTGTCGGCATTCTCTACTAATTCTTTCTA
Organism: Gynochthodes officinalis; assembly: GCA_020080225.1. Lineage (NCBI taxonomy): Eukaryota > Viridiplantae > Streptophyta > Magnoliopsida > Gentianales > Rubiaceae > Gynochthodes > Gynochthodes officinalis. The sequence continues at coordinate 27,585,337 of CM034617.1, forward strand.
AATATGGACTAATAAATAAAACACTATTAGGTGCATTTTTATCTGAATCCTCCAAAAATTGTAATCTTGTTTTCCATTCATTTTTGGAACCAAGAAAGTAATATTTTGATTCACCATAATTGTCAAACCCTAACCTATCTCTAATACTAGATATAGGTCCCAAAATGTTAAAAACCAAATAGTAAGGCTTGGATGATCCAAAACTCAGACAAGGCTAATTTTTTTTTTCTCAATCCCAAGATGCAAAGCAAATTAAATTGACAAAAGAAATTGACTTTAGCAAAAGCCGTATGGCTTTTCTAGATAATAAGAAGGAATTTGACCAAATAACACAACAAAAAACAAAACAACTCTAAAACAACAAAAGGAGAAAATAGCAAAGTAACACTACAAGAAAAAGGGGCTTTAGTGACAATGGGTTTTTTTGTCAATAAAAGGACTTTTTTCGTCACCAAAAGCGTTTAATGATGAAAAAAAATTTCGTCACTCTGTCATCAGTAATGTTCTGTCACTAAAGGGTCTGACGTGATGAAAAAAAAAGTCGTCACTAAATGGGTGTTTTAGTGACGACACGAGAATGTGATGAAAATTAGTGACGAAAAAAAGTCATCACAAAAAGGGGGAATGTTTGTTACTTAAAGATGAAAGTGGTCACTAATTTGTGACTGATTAGTAACAACAAATTCTCATCACTAAAAGAATGGGGGACAGTGAGTAGTTTGGATGGTTTTGGTGACGGAAAGAAAATCGTCACTAAAAGATATGCTGGTCAACTCCTTTTGTGACAAGCTAGTGACAAAAATTTTTCCGTCACCAATTGTCGATTTGCATTGGTGACGAAAAAAATCCGTCACCAAAGGTTTGTTGCCAATACAATTCATGATGAAAAAAATTTGACGCTCTTTTCATTGATGAGAAAAAAAGTTCGTCACCAAAGGTTTGTTAGCAAATGGAATTAGTGACAGAAAAAAGTTGTCATTAAATAGTGTTAGTTGTGACAAATTTTAACCAAAATTAGAATGAGGTTTGTTTTAGTGTCTTATTGCCAATATCACTATATTGATCGCAACATTATGTATCCTTATAATACATGCATCATCGAAATCAAAAATATAATGAAAAGCCATTCATACTAAGCATTGAACCTCAAATAAGTACATGAAGAAGGGCACAAAAGTTGAACTTGTGCAGTGCAAAGGACAACATTTTAACTTCCCACTAGAAAAGAAAATAATAGTCGAATATCCTAGTTGTACCATGAGACTAAAATATTATCCAAACACATGAACAACACAAAATAGTAGTGCACACATAATTCCCTTAACATTCTAAAATAAAAGAGGCAAAAGGAATGCAAAAGACCTCAACAACACCAACCAACAGGCAATTTGTAATGCCTTCATTCTATGGTTGCTTGACCATTTGGTGGTGGATGCATCACTGTGACAAGAAAAGTAAACAACACTTTGTTATCAATTCAATCTAATCTAATTGCAAGTATGACTGACAAATAGTAAATTAACATATTAAGAGAGATGAAGACAATTGATCATCAACAAGAAAACATGACTGATGAAGACTAGAATTAAAAAGATCAAAGAGAGACAGACAAATAGTAAATTAACATACTTCACAGCACAAGGGAGCAATGTCTGAATCTGAAAAAGGAGAGAAGAAGGCATGATGATACGCTATTCTTCTTTTGTCTTAATATAAGTAAGTCTAAGGGATGACTTGGTAGCCGTGGGATTTCACACTTCGCATCTTGTACGTTTCTATAGTTGGAGAACGCAGAAACTCCATGGATGGAGTAAAATATTTTACATAGTGAACATTTAAAAAACAGAATGCAGAACAAATGCAGGTATCATAGACTCAACGTTGCCTTAAATTCCAAAAAAAAACTCAGTCCAACACCATTTATGTATCCATTGCAAGGGGAATGTTTTCATCTTCAAGAAACGGATTATTACTTTTCCTAAACATCTAATATTTTCTTCTTCTTCTTCTTCTTCTTCTTCTTCTTCATACAACTATGCTATTTCAGTTTCAAATTGAAGGTAGAAAGATCATGTTGTTGATGATGAAGCATCATCAAAGATGTGTAGTTGGTATATTTGTGGGTTTACTTAATCTTTCCTAGCATTTAGAAAAATGTTGTTCGAAAGTTGGTTTTGTTCATCGAAGGAAAACAGCTCCAACTTTGTTTACCTTATGAAAGTAACTATAGTTTGAATAGTTGGAAAAAGGTTCTCAATGGGCTACATGATGCTCCTTGCATGCCCACCTAAAGCCTACAAAATATTTTATGTCCATATCTACAGCAACCTTCTCAAGCATTTGAATGGTTAAAATTTTAAGAACACGGAAAATGAGGTTTGTACATTTCATAGACGACAATTCTCATAGAACAATCAAGACTATTTAAGAAAAAAAAACCAGTATAGCCCAATCTGTTAAGAATCAGTTATCTTTAAGGATCAATTATCTTTAAGGATCAATTATCTGTAGGAAAGTATATCAGATAGATTTTTTTTCATATATATCTTTTGTAATTATCTCTTATAATTTGTAAATATCTGTATACCTTGAATTGGCATAGGTTGTAACCTATAAATATAGGTGTAAAACTTGTACAAAATACACATCAATATACAGCAATATTTTTCCAAACTCTGGTTTTTTTTATTTTCTTACATGGTATCAGAGCGAGCGATCCAACACTGCTTCTGCTCAAAATTTTAAAACCGTCATTTACGAGTTTGGTGCTATTTTTTTCCATATATTTATTTTTTATATTTTTTTGGTAAAATTACTACTTTGACCATAACCTACACAAACCCTAAAATCTACCTCAACTGCCTTTTTCCCAATCTGCCCCTACCATTTCAGAAAATTACCTTTTTGACACCGCAGCTTCTTCTCCGACCACGGCCATGGCAGAACCAGCGACCGCCGCCTCCAGCGCCACCACCATCATTCAAGCGCCACCACGGGACCCCTATCATTTGTCCGCCACAGATCTCCAAACCGGAAGCATTGTTTCCAGCAAACTTACGGGCGAAGGCAATTGGCAAATATGGAGCAATCAAGTTAAAACTGTTTTCTTGGCACGCAACAAACTTGGTTTCCTCACTAGAACTCTTGCTCACCCCTCTGGAGACGAAGCAGCTGCCGAAAAATGGGATCAATGTCACGCTGCTGCCAAGACATGGCTTACCCATTCGGTCGATCCCTCTTTGGAAGCCATGGTTTCTCGCCTTCCCACGGTGGCTGCCATCTGGAATACTCTGCAAGAAAGCTTCGGACGGGTTTCTAGTTCACAAATTTTTTCGCTTAAACAAGCTATCAGTGACGCGAAGCTTGCCGCCGGCGCCTCCAGTGCGCAGTTGACCGCGTTCTACCTTCGGCTCCAAGACCTCTGGACTGATTTGGACGTCCATCAACCGCCTATCCGCTGCACTTGTGGCCACTGTGAGTGTCACGTCAACGACCAGCTCCGTTTGCATGAGAGTTCAGATTGTGCCATGAAATTTTTCTCGGCGCTCCCCGAAGAATTCCGAACTCTTCGCACAAATGTCCTTGCTCGAGATGACTTCCTATCCCTTGAGAAGCTCCACGCTTTTGCCAAGGAAGATCTGCATCAGCGCACCGCCGTCGATGGCCAGCCTTCTGTCACCATGGAGAATGCCGTTTTTTCTGCAACTCAGAAAGCAGTATCACAACCCAGTTCTGTTGCCTCAAATCAGCCGACCCAATTTGCCGCTGGATCCGGGTCGTCTTGGTCGGGTACTGGGCAATTGCAATCAATAAATTCAGTTGGGCCAGGGGCAGCCCACTCCACTTCTTTGTCTCTTGGGCCCAATGGGCAGCAGCGGCCCTTCTGCACTCATTGTCACAAGCCCGGCCATATTAGGGAGGCCTGCTTCCTCCTCGTGGGCTATCCACCCAATTGGAAGCCCAAGCAACGTAATGGGTCCAAAAAAAGGAATTCCAACTCTGGGCATTTAGCACACAATGTTGCAACAAATAGCCCACCTCCTCCTCCTGGATTTGGGCTTCTACCTAACCCTTATGGCTATAAACAATTCATAGACTCTTTTGGTACTAATTTCTCTCCCTATTCAAGTGTAGGTATCATGGGGTCCGCGTCCCCTGCCCCTGGCAATGTATTTGGCGGTTCCTCCGGGCTTCATCTTACTACAGATCAACAACAAAAGCTGGTCACTCTTTTAAATCAAATGGGGAATTCTGATCCCACTGCTAATTTTTCAGGTATTACTTTACCTTTTAATACCCTTTCCTCTGTTTGGATTATCGATTCAGGTGCAAGTGACCACATCACTTGTAACATATCTTTATTAAATTCATATTTTCCGTGTGCAACACCCATTTGCATCACTTTGCCTGATCAATCCACCAGTCCTGTGACCCACATTGGACACTATAGCCCATATCCTCAGCTACACCTCTCCCATGTCCTATATGCTCCAAATTTCAAACATAACTTGTTATCCATTCGCAAACTCACTAGAGATAATAATTGTGTGGCAATTTTTTTCGACGATTTTTGTGTCTTTCAAGACCGTACGACTGGGGATCTGATCGGGCTCGGCAAGGCTAGTCGGGGATTATATTTTTTATGTTCTTCTATTCCTGAGTCTTTTAAATTAGTTTTTCAGAATTATTTACTTTCAATAAAGAATGCTACTTGCATTCCGAAAAATATTTTCCATTGTAATTTTGTTAGTAGCAATAACATTAGTTATGACACCTGGCATCGTCGCCTTGGTCATTCATCTTTAAAAACTTACGTCACTCATGATCAATCTATATCATGTCCTCCTTCCTTTTCTTGTCCCATTTGTCCTTTGGCCAAACAAACTCGCACTCCTTTTCCTACACGCACTACCATCACCACTTCCACTTTTGAATTAGTACACATGGACGTTTGGGGTCCTCATCGGACCCCCACTCACGATGGATCCCGATACTTTCTCACCATTGTTGACGATTTTTCTCGTGCCACATGGACATTTCTTTTACATTCAAAATCTCAAGTCTTTTAAAAAATTCAACATTTTATCTCTATGGTTTTTACACAATTTGGATCCCTTGTCCGACGCATTCGTTCTGACAATGGAACCGAATTTTTTTCCACTGAGTGTCGCTCTTTCCTTGCTCGTCAAGGAATTATTCATGAGAGCTCATGCATATATACTCCTCAGCAAAATGGGGTAGTTGAACGGAAACATCGTCATTTATTAGATGTTGCCCGCGCCTTAATGTTTCAGGCGCATATTCCCCCTCATTTTTGGGGTGACTGCATCCTCACTGCCACTTACCTAATTAACCGATTACCCTCATCCTCTATTCATGGTTTCAGCCCTTTTGAAATCTTATTTCACAAACCACCCATACTTGACCACCTTCGTGTCTTTGGCTGTAGATGTTATGCCACCACATTAGGTGCCCGTGACAAATTTAGTCCCCGTGCTATTCTGTGCATCTTTATGGGTTACCCTCCTAACCAGAAGGGTTATCGTCTATATGATCCCACTTCGGGCAAATTCTTTGTTAGTCGGGATGTCATTTTTCAAGAAAATATTTTTCCATTTTCTCATTCTACTTCTGTTTTATCCCCGGACGATCCACTCGCTGCCCCAACTCCAGCTGTATGGTTCGACGAGACTACACCTTCGTCTCCTTCGTCTGTGGAGACCTTCACTCCTTCTGATGCTTCTCCAGCACCTGCCTCTTCGCATACTCCTGCTTCACTTTCCGATTCTGCACCCTTATCCTCACCCACCTCCGAGACACCAGATCCCAACATCTCACTCCGCCGCTCAAAACGTCCTTCTAGACCTCCTATTTGGAGTTCTGATTACCTTTGTCCTACTTTACCCAAACCCTCCACTTCTTGTACCTCTATTTATCCCATCTCCAAGTACCTTTCCTTGGCTAATTGTTCCCCTTCCCATCAGCACTTCATTGCTTCTCTTTCAGCCGTCCAAGAACCTACCACCTTTCAGGACGCTGTCTCTAACCCCAATTGGGTTCACGCCATGGAAAATGAGCTTCAGGCCCTTCAGGCTAATCATACTTGGGATGTGGTCCCTTTGCCTCCTGGTCGCCGTCCAATCGGTTGTAAATGGGTTTATAAGGTCAAGTATAATGCTGATGGTTCTCTTGAACGATATAAGGCCCGCTTTGTCGCCAAGGGTTTTAATCAGCGAGAAGGAGTTGATTATCAAGACACCTTTTCTCCTACTGCTAAGCACGTCACTGTTCGTCTCTTCCTCACCATTGCTGCTATACATAATTGGCCTCTTTTTCAGATGGATGTTCAAAATGCTTTTATCCATGGTGATCTTTCTGAGGAAGTATATATGGACTTACCCCCCGGATTTCCCACTCAGGGGGAGTCTTTGGTATGTCGATTGCGGAAATCCTTATATGGGTTAAAGCAAGCATCTCGTCAATGGAATGCCAAATTCACCAATGCTCTCCTACAGCATGGATTTCATCAGTCTCACCATGACTACTCTTTATTTACCAGAACTCAGGGTACTGAATTTGTTGCCTTACTCATATATGTTGATGATATACTAATTACAGGTAACAGTCAAGCTGGAATCAATGATCTCAAAAAATATCTCAACGCCACATTCTTTATGAAGGATCTAGGGCCCTCAAAGTTTTTCCTTGGTCTTGAGATAGCTCGATCTCCAAATGGTATTTCAATAAGTCAACGCAAGTACATATTGGAGCTAATATCTGAGGCAGGATTGGCCGGTTCTAAACCTTCAACCATTCCTATGGAACAAAACAAAAAATTCACAAGTATTGAATATGATGCTGGCTCAAGTGACCAAGTAAATGATCCGCTCCTTGAAGATCCTTCAGTATATCAGAGATTAGTTGGAAGGCTCATCTATTTGAATCTTACTAGGCCTGACATTACATTTTCAGTTCAACTTCTTAGTCAATTCATGCACAAGCCGAAGCAATCCCACATGGAAGCTGCACTGAAAGTTATTAAATATCTGAAAAGTTGTCTAGGTCTTGGTCTTCTATTCCCGTCATCTTCAAATTTTGAGTTACGAGCCTTTTGTGATTCAGATTACAGCACATGTCCAATGACAAGGAGATCCACCACCGGTTTCTGCATCATGCTTGGCGTACAAAAAAACAGCCCACTGTATCACTATCATCAGCTGAGGCAGAATATCGAGCAATGCAGGTTACAACCAGCGAAGTAGTGTGGATCATGGGACTTCTTCGAGATTTTGGTGTTCATACAAACAAACCTGCATTACTTTATTGTGATAATGAAGCTGCAGAGAAAATAGCGGCAAATCCAATTTTTCATGAGCGTACTAAGCATATTGAGGTGGAGTGTCATTATGTCAGAGAAAAAATCCAGCAAGGAATCATCGCGACACGCCACATATCAACCAAGGAGCAACCAGCTGATCTTCTGACTAAAGCTTTAAGCAGTGGACAGCATTGGCATCTTCTTTCCAAGCTTGGAGTATTTGACTTATACAAATCTCCAGCTTGAGGGGGAGTGTTAAGAATCAGTTATCTTTAAGGATCAATTATCTTTAAGGATCAATTATCTGTAGGAAAGTATATCAGATAGATTTTTTTTTCATATATATCTTTTGTAATTATCTCTTATAATTTGTAAATATCTGTATACCTTGAATTGGCATAGGTTGTAACCTATAAATATAGGTGTAAAACTTGTACAAAATACACATCAATATACAACAATATTTTTCCAAACTCTGGTTTTTTTTATTTTCTTACACAATCCAAAAGACAATTGGCTTGAAGGATCACAAACTACTAGGTAATATTTCAAAATATAGCAGAGTTCATCCCAAAAACCATCCAAAAAAAAATCCTGGAAATCTATTATTTTTATAGTCTCAACATCTAGATCATTTGAAATCAAGCCAAAACCATCAACAGTTACATTCGCATGGAATGTAAACCATGTCTCTAGTAGACATGTAGAAATGATAATAGGAAAGTCAAAATCAAATATATTCATAAAACTTACTCTCAAGTGAAAAATTGATTCACATACTAGTCTCTCTTACATTGTTTCCACTTGGTAAGAGCATTTACTGCTACCGGCATCCTAGCTTCAACAGAAATAGCAGGAGCCTTAGATGAAGTAATTCCCTCAGAGCCCTGAGTAAGATTAGGGATTGTTGATTTTGGTTTCCATTATTTACTAGGACCCAATAAAACAAAACAGAAGAGGAATTAAAAATCATAGAATATGTCTACCAAATTAGATTCTTTAGTGAAGATTCAAGCTAACAAAGAAACACAATGACCACTGGCTCAATATCATAGAAACACAATGACCATTTATTTCCCCTTGGTACGAAATTTATGAAAAATCACAAATGAATTATGTTGCAAATGAAAAAATATTATGTTAACAAACAAAATAGAAAACTTGAATTCCAAGCTGGTAACAGCCATTTTTTAGTACTTGCTTTAGTTTGCAAATCTATGTTTATTATTCAATTCTTGGTAAAATTTTATCCATAACATCCACTAGTAGGCTTCTGTGTAATGGCATCACAGTTATGAGAAGACACATGCTAATGAAAGCAGCCAACTAGTACACGCCTAAGTACCTAATGATGTCAACCTAAATCACACACTTTATCTTCCCAGCCAACTAGTGACAAAGTTCCACACTAACATCACTAGAGACATGAGACCCCAATCTCAACACCAATCATCTTTCATCATGACCCTCCAAGCACCAATATTAACATTTCAATACATATGAAGCCATGAAAATGTAACCTGGTCCTTTCAAAGACAAAAGAGAAAAAATGAAACGGAAAAAAGGGGAAAATTTAAGAAAAAGCTGGAACCATGACCACCGTGCCTAATACATATTTTCAAGCAGTATTTTGCTACATAAACATCTTGTTTCTCACAGAATTTAGAATGTGTCTCTTACACAAAAACATTCAACTCAAGATTATGTCGCACCTCTTAGTTTACTACGAAGGTGCAAAAATCACATCACCCACAGTTTCTTTTGCTTGTATGAGTATATATTGGTATGGAACCACACAGAACTACTTCCCACTTCTTGAACTTATAAACAATTTATTTTATTAAACAATTTAAATTTTGTTTATCAATCCATAGAAAAAACCCAGAGGTTTGAGAAAAATAATAATTTATTTTATTAAACTAAAAACAAAAACAACTATAGCAGTAGTACCTAGAAGGGCGGCAAACTTCAAGAAGGCCGGGAGGACCTGCGGTAAGATTGACAGGCAGAAGGGTGGCGTACAACTAGCGAGCTGGAGGAATTGATGGTTTCAAGTCTTCTATTATTTACTGTGTGTTTTTATTTTAAAAAATATTTGAATTACCCATTCCTCCAGCTAAAATTATGCAAATTTTGAACTTAGTTATACTATCTATAGTACGTTGTATGCAAGTGACAAAGAAAAGAACAAACCAAGTAACCAAAGGCTAGGAGAAAGCTCATGCTTCTGTAAATACCAGCCAAATTACTTAAGCAAAGAATGTTAACTTCAAAGAAAATTACCTTCAACAAACTTTTGGTAAGCAAGCTTTATTATAGAGGTCATTAAGAATAATGATAAAAGCCAAAACTCATCAATTGGCCTTTTCATCATAGCCTTGCAGGTTCTATAAATTTTCTAATAGCTTAGATAGGAATATTCTATGCTAGGCCAGCAGTGACATATCAAAAAGTAAAATAAAAAAGCCAAACAAACAAAGAAACTTTAGGGTAAACAACTGACAAAAAAATGGGTAATTCATTCCCATTACCCATACACCATGGCAGGGCAGAAAAAATAAGGAAAAAGACGAGGATGCATGTAAAATGAATTCTCACAAATCATAAAGATGTCAATGATATGATATGCTAATCAGTCAGGCCACACACAAAGAACATGAAGAAGCAGATGTGACGGTAAACAATTGATGTCAAAATTTCTTAGCCAGAGGTGCAAAGTGTTGCATAGCTCAAAATCAAAAAAGTCAGATTGGAACAAGCTGGATACAGAATAGGGAGATAGAGGGCTGATAGAGGCCTAAAGAAATTTCAAATAGTTATTTGCTATATGACAAATAAGAAAAGCATTTCACTCTGTTGTCAATCATTTACTTATAAGTTCTCTTCATTAGGGCATCCACACTAGCCCTTGGCCACGACCACGCCACATCAGCGCATTAGAGCCGCATCAGCTCGTGGTCAAGTCAATACTATTCACACAGCCATCATAAAAAATGACCCACGCTAGTTGGCCTAGTCTCCACTATTCACGCAGCCATTTTCAAACTTTTTTATATTAATAATATAACTTTAATAATTTTTTTAGCCATTATTAAAAAAAATTTTGGAAAATAAATTTACATTACATTAAAATTAAAATTTATGAATACACCTAAAACATGAAAATAAATACTCTAAATTAAATATGAAATATGTAAAACAATTAATGGAAAATAAATTTACATTACATTAAAATTAAAATTTAAGAATACACTTAAAACATGAAAATAAATACTCTAAATTAAATACTAAAACATAGGGTATGACAATATAATAAATAAATTACTACTACAACCCTAAAAATTCGCTAAACTTATGAAACATTTTCTTTTCTACGTCGGATAAGTTTTCTTCTCCACGGTTTGCAAAAGTAAGCCAAGCTGTGAATTTTTGCTCAAGTTTCATCCTTTCCATTTTTTCTTGATGAGCAATTCTATCGGCCTCCATTTTTTTCATATCCAAAGCAATCTCCCTCTCGACCACTATCCTCTCTTGGAAGGATATGGCAATCCTTTCAATTTGAGGATTTTCTGAAAATAATTGTATGCTGAGCTTCTATTTTCCTTTATTTTTAGCCATTTACACACCCACTGGACGTTTTACAGGACTAGTAGCAGTGTCTTCTAAATTGATTTGAACATCTTCGCCAATTGGAGACGATAGGTTGATAAAATCATCATCTTTGCGTGATCTCTTTCTACTAGCAGTGTTTGGTGTTTTGGGGGTGTTTTAATCATCAAATGGTACATTTGAAGTAGGAACATTTCTTCCAATGCAGGATTCCCACTTGGGAAAAGATCTCAACAACTTCCAATGATCCATAAATTGAAGCTTTGAACCCTTATTTGAATGCTCCCAGATGGTGAGTGCGTTTCGGATCACATCTTGATTGTTCATTCAACTTTTTTATTTAACCTTTCCAACTTTGCAAAAATTTCAACCCTCTTTGACATTGTTGCAGAAATTCTCCTCCACTGAGATCTAATATGGGCCAAGTTTCTGAGATTGATGTTGGCATTGTCTTCCTGAGCGGATCTATGTTGTGAAAGTATATCCTTCCACATCGTAAAACTCTTTTGAGATGTACCTATTTTCGGATTGGTTGTGATGTTAATATATGCCAAAATCAAAGCTGTGTCTTCATCAATTGACCAAAACTTCATCTTGTTTTGCATTTGCGGATTCGATGAGTCGATATCCGATTCTGTGAAATCTCCGTTGGCTTCGAAGGCATCTTCATTATAAGCTTGATGTTGATAATGTAAATTATCAACATTGATAGGAATTCCACGGTTTGGTTGATGACTGAAATTGGACATCATGTGGTGTTGAAACCTTGAGCTTGAAACATTGTAGGATTGCTTGGAAAATTAGTTGGAAATTGAGTTGGATTTTGGCGAAGTTGGGTAGGATTTTGAGAATTAGAAGCAAGTTGACTAAAATTATATGGTGGTTGATAGAATGGAGGGTTATTTGGATAGAGTGGATTCTTTCCAACATTCCTTGAAGGATCAATTTTTTGGAAGAAAAGAGAGATTTTGAGAGAGTTTGGGAGATAAGGAAATCAGATTTTGCACCCAACATATGCAAACTACATGTCAATTTATAAAGAAAAATATTCTATGGCCATTGGTAAAAAAATTTTTTTAAAAAGAGGGCTGAAATTTCTATTGCAAACTGTTGGATGGTTTGCAACTGGCATTCCACATGGCGCGTGCCCATTGGGCGCATGTCATGTCGCCTAACTGACTTGGTTTTTGAAAAGAAAAAAAAAATTGAAATGACGCCGTTTGGCATCCTTAAGGCACCAAGCAGCGTCGTTTCAATGAGGCCATTTCTGGAAAAAAAAAACGTTGACACACTGACCAAAACGACGCCGTTTTGACACCATGTGGCCCAAAAAAAAATTTCATGGCCGCGGTCCGGGGCCATTGTAGAGGCCACAAACCGCGGCCATTAGAGTACTGTAGCCACGCTAAGTCAGCGTTTTTGTTGACTTGGCGTGGCCGTGGCCACCTGCAACCAGCCCCAAAATGGGCTACTGTGGGTGGCCTTATAAAGTAATCAATTTTGTGGAAGTATGAGTCTTTAAGAAATTGTAGACATAAAATCAGAGGGAATTCTTAAACAGCATTACATAAAACACGAGCACATTGATTTAATAGATAAAATCAGAAAATGAGCCATGAATTATAAATTGATGAATCATAGGTTGTAAAAGAGAATGCCAGAAGTTTTTTTCTTCTTGTTACGAAATCATAGTAGAAGAGGAATAAGTTTTTTTATTTTTTTTCCTTATTACTATATCGTAGCTGAAGAAAAGATTTAGCCATTTGCAAGAAAACAAGATGGCTAGTTTTTAATCATGAAAACATCCAATTTTTATACAATCTTACATGGTTGTCAATGCCATAATATTCTTTGTGTTTAGTTTACTTAAGCCAAGAATGATAACTTCAAAGAAAATTACCTTCTCATAGACAAGATTAACCTCTTATACAAATCAAAGACAGATAAGGTCCAGTTGCTCAATCCTTCAAATATTCTAGCAGCAACAGAAATTCAAAGAAAAGATCAAATATTTATATATATATGTATGTATGTATGTATGTATGTATGGTTTAGCTATTTGTAACTTCACTACAAATGAAAACAACTTCACGATCATGTAATCAAGAGGCATCCAAGAATTTAAAACACGAAAAAGTGAGGAAAAAAGAAAAAGAAAATAGGGTAATAAGAGGAAAGAAGGAACTGACACTGGGAAATAATTTACAAACCTAAAAAATTAAGTCGACAAGAATATACTTCCAATTCTCGGCAAAAAGGTTGATTTCTATTGAAGCTCTGCACAAAATATTTTCCATAGCTGCTCACCAAAGAAGAATCAACATAAACAACCCAACTCCTTTCTAAGTGTTGTGAGATGGGAAGAAAAAAAGGAAAAAAAATCTAGACAAAGTAGCACCAAAAAGAATGTCAAGACAGCCTAGTGAATCCTCTATATCTATAGGAATGAAGACTTTAAAGCCTACTTCAATCAACTAATACAGCCCGCATTCTTCTTGTCTACATCATTTCCCACCATCTCCAAATTTACAAGAATAGCATCTTTATCATAAATTTCAATTAAGAGAATAGGCCAAGTCAATATTACATCGATTAGTGATTCCTCTATAATCCTTGTAACACATGGATAACTTACCAATAATCTTCAACTTTGAGAGCATAATCTCACAATTATATGCCTGACTTTGTTCAATGCAAAATTAAATTCACATAAGTTCTTTAGATTGTCCATTACCAACAACCCAATATCGGAGAGCTTGTGGGTAGACTTTTACCAGAATTGCCTAGCTATTTTCTTTGTGAGTCGAGCTTGACCAGGCAGAAGCAAGGCTTTGGACTCGAGACAAAGCTTTGGCTTGAGCTCGAATTGCGATCAGATGAGATGGAGCAACCTCTTTCCGACGACAAGGAGCTTGCGATGAGAGGAGCTCCATGGTGAAGCTTCAGAGTGAGAGAGCGGAGGCAATCGAGCTTAGGGCAATGAGAGGGCTCGTGGTTTTGCCAAGCGGCAGAGCTTGCGGTGACAACTTGGGTGACAAATGAAGGTGGCGATGAAGAGAGGTGGTAGAGAGTAGGTGGTGAGAGGAGGCGCGGACAATTAGCCTATTAGGGAAACTTGGGAAAAAGCAAAAACTAGAGTGGGAAAGAAGCGCGACCAATTGAGAAAAAATTAAGTTATCACCGGCTCCATATGCATTACGAGGGTGTTGAGTCTGCTGACCACAGAAGTGAAATTTTTTTTAAAATGCTGGCAAAAGAAAAAAATGTTTTCAAACGATTGAGTGTCTTTCATTTTTTATCTGCTCGCCCATTTTCCCGCTTTGTTTTTTTGTTAAGCATTCAAATTTTTTATTTATTTATTAATTATAAAAAGATCTTTACTTTCTTTTAACCAGTTATCAATTTTTTTACATTATAGTGCTATATTGGTTTAAAGAAATTCTTAGATTAAATTTTAAATTTTGAAAGACTAATTAGTTATTAAATGACCAAAATAAAATTGTTTTGACTGAAAAATTTTTAAATTTATATTTTCAAGTTGAGATTGAAAAAATTATGTATCTTATATATTTAAGTTAATATAGATTTTATATATATATATATATATATATATATATATATTGAAAATCAATTGAAATATTTTATTTAAATGAAGAAGTCAATACAAATGATACAAATACAATCTGATAGATCTCAAATATAATCTAAATTGTACCTCTACTTGGTTGACAAAAAATAAAAAATTATACATTTGTGAAACTAAACTCATTTTTGGGACAGAAAGAGAATAAATATTTACTACTTATGTTATCCATTGTACGTCTAATTACATATATATATGTGTGTGTGTGTGTGTGTGTGTGTGTGTGTGTGTGTGTTAAACACTACTTATGTTCTAACATTACATTAGTGACTGTACTTACTTTGAAGTTATATATTTTTTATTCATGATTTTCTTATAAAGATATATAATTCATAATAAATATCAAAACTGTTGATTATCATTAATCAATAGTCTATTTTAATACTAACAAAATTATGTGCTTAAAGTAAGTAAACTTATGTGTGTAAATTCATAAATCTGAAGATGTTCTAGTATAATTATTTTAAATTAAGAACTATAACATAAATAAGCTAATGAAGATCAGCTTAATGAATAATATACTTAGTGTAATTGTTATTCTTAACCAAAAAGAAGCCAAGTAGTACTAATCAATAGTGTATTGTAATACTAAAAAAATGGTATGATTAAAATACAATTATATGGACAAATAAAAAGGTTAGGGTGTCCTAGTATAATTATTAGAAATTAAGAGTTATAATACAGGTAAGCTAAGTTTGGCATCAGGATGAATATGCTTAATCCAATCATTATTCGTAGCCAAAGAAATCCAATTATAATTAAGTGATAGTGTATTTAAAAAAAGACTCTATGCTTGAAGTGAAATAATGTAGGCAAATTCATATATATTAGGGTGTTTTAGTGCAATTATTAGAAATTAAGAGTTATACATTTAAAAAGTTAACTTTTGCCCAATGATTAACTTACATAGTCCAATTATTATTTTCAACCAAACAAATCAAATCATTATATAAGTTGTGGCCCAATCAATTTGGCCCAAAATATTTTATTTAATCTATCCCAAATTATATAGCCCAATACGTATTTTGTTATTAAAAATTATAATATTTAGTTTCATTACACACTAAAACAAATATTTTACATCTCCATATTTAATAATATTATACATTAAAAGTATATATATATATATATATATATATATATATATATATATATATATATATATATATATATATATATGAATTAAAAGATTATAACTATTTTCATTTTTATTGTAACTATTTTACTAATTAAATTTTCTTTTAAACTAGAGAATTCAATTTTATAATGCACTAACAATTTTTTTCTATATTTGAATTAATAATTTTTCACATATATCCATATAATTAAAAATTTAACTAATAATCAAATATAAATAGTATAAATTACATATATAATAAGAAATTGGTGATGACAAAAATTGTCATTGAAAGGCACCCAAATTGGTGAGGACAATAACTTTGTTACCAATGAATATACTTTACCATTTTAGTGACGAGAATATTTCTCATGACCAATTAGGGTGTCTTAGTGTAATTATTATTAAAAAGTTAACTTTAGCCCAATAAATAAATTACATATCCCAATCATTATCATCAACCAAACAAATATAATCAATATAAGTTGTGGCCCAATCAATTTAGCCCAATATATTTTATCTACTCTATCCCAAATTAATTGGTTTAACACATATATTCTTCTTAAAATTTATAATATTCAATTTTATTATATACTAAAATAAATATTTTATATCTCCATATTTAATAATATTATACACTGAAACTATGAATGTATAAAAATATGAATTAAAAGATTATAACTATTTTCATTTTTATTGGGCCTATTTTACTAATTAAATTTTTCTTTGGACCAGAAAATTCATTTTTATAATACACTAAAGAAAAAAATTTCTATTTTTGAATTAATGATATTTCCCATATATCCATATAATTAAGAATTTGGTGACAACAAAAAATGGTCACTAAAAGATATTCAAATTGGTGATAACAAAAAATGGTCACTAAAAAGTATTCAAATTGGAGACGACAAAAATTTCGTCACCAATAAACAAACTTTATGATTTTAGTGATGATAATAAATGTCGTCACCAATTTCTCGTCACTAATTGCGACCAGTTTCCCGCCACACTCTTTAGTGA
Organism: Gynochthodes officinalis; assembly: GCA_020080225.1. Lineage (NCBI taxonomy): Eukaryota > Viridiplantae > Streptophyta > Magnoliopsida > Gentianales > Rubiaceae > Gynochthodes > Gynochthodes officinalis. The sequence goes on from CM034617.1 coordinate 27,602,044, forward strand.
CGAACTGGTGACGACTTCCGGGAACTCGTCACTAAAGTTGGGGAGTAGCCGAAAAATTGGTGACGACAACATTTTTTGTTACTAAAGGGGGTAATTAGGGGGTATTTGGTGACAAGAATTTTTTTCATCATTGGGTGTTTCATCACTAAAGGCCTATTTTCTTGTAGTGTAATTGAGAAAACCAAAAAAATGATCAATTTGTATGGCTTTCAAAAATGGAGGATTGAGCCATGTGACTGCTTTTTACAATAAGAGGCTTTATTTTCTTATCTAACACAAATCCTTGACATAATTTTGGCAACATCTAATTCTAAAAATTGTTATTCCCCTCCATGTCTTCATGACTAAAAAGAGCCCACTTTTGATATGGTAGTTTTAGTTCTAATGTATAAATAGATTATTAAATTCACAATTCTATATTTTTATCTTTATTTTTTAATTATGAGCTAATCATCATGATGGAAAATGATATAGCCTATGATATTGATGGAACTATTCCATCGTTTTAATCAATTACAAATTGTCATGTAATATGTTGAGATAAACTTGTTTATATTGTAACAATTCTCATATGGTATATAACTTACTACCACGAGTTACTTGCTTAATTCCTATTATTTACTAACTCATTACTTGACCGTTATTACTTATGTACCTATCAGATTGGAGAAATTTAACATATTAAAACCTTTTTACAAACATATCAATATTGTGGAAATTATTTTTTATAATCGAAATATGAAATTATAAAGGTTCAATAATTTGTTAATATATGGTTTATTATCTTTTTTAAATTTGAAGAAAGTTGACAATAATCTTCAAATTTATGAGTCATAATTCACCATAACAATTAACATCAATATAAACTAAATATGAGTTATATAGGCACAAGCATAATACTGAATAACCACAAAAATAAGTCAATTATTTACTAAATTGAGTTTACCATTTACAAAACTCAACAATTACAGATTAGTGATTGTTAAGCAACAAATAATGAATTTCAAAATTAAAAAAATAAATTATTTAGTTGAAAATCGTGGAAAAAGTTTTTCTATTGTCACTAATGAAAAATGTACCTCCTTATTGTTAATATTGTACATTCGAATAACTAGCATTCTACCACTACCAAAAAAGCATTGCAACACTATGAAAATTTATGAATTAAACCTTAATTTAAGTATTAAAAATATATAACTCAATAGTTTTGTTTGTGTAAATATTAGATGCCATCAATTAATTTATTGTTTGAAAAACAAAATTATTTATTTAAGTAGCAAAGTTGTTGTACCTTAGGCAGCTCGAAAATTTAAAAAAAAAAAAGAAAAAGAAATCTCCAGTTGAGTTTCAAATATATCTAAGAAAACAGGATTTTAAAACATAACTTTGACACCAACTAATTTTAAAAATGAAATATTACAGGTGGCAGTTGAAAGCTATGATAGAAGTATTTGTTTCACCAATAATAAAGAATGTACATTCTGGTCATTTGTATTGTACCTTAAAAAAAATAGCATTAATCCACTGTAAAAATGGCATTGCACCACCATAAAAATTAGCAAATTAATTCATAATTTGAGTTTGGAAATATATAGTTCAATAGTTTTGCTTGCGTAAATACAAATGCCATAAAAATACTAATGTATAAAGTATAAAAAACTTATCGTATTTAAAAGTGATAACAAAATTTGTTGTACCATCATTAAGAATATAGCTTCTAGGTATTCATATTGTACCATCAAATAACTAGAATTATACAATCCAAAGTAATAGTACTGAACCAACTAAAAATAAACAAGTTAATTTCAAATTGAGTTTTGAATATATTTAAGTTCACAATTATGGCACTTTAACAAGACTTTAAAACATGATTCCACTAACATTAATTTCAGATATTAAATATTACATGTGGCAATTGAAAGTTATCAAATAAGTCTTTGTTCTGCTGTTGATGAAGAATGTACGTCTTGATTGTACATATTATGCCTTCAAAAAACCAGCATAGTTTAGGTACTAGAAAAAAAGCATCATGCTACCACGAGAATTAGCAAATTAATTCATAATTTGAATTTTAAAAATTTGCTCAAGCATTACGCTTGCATAAATACAAATGCCATAAAAACTAATTTATAATGTTTAAAAATGATTTTATTTGAAAGTGATGCTAAAAGTCATTATACCATCCCTAAGGAAGAACATACCTTTTAGGTAATCATATTGTACTATTAAATAATTAAAATTGTGATATCCAAAGTAATAGTATTGAACCAACTCGAAAATAAACATATTAATATCAAGTTCAGTATCTAATATATTTGCGTTGATAATTATGGGACTTTAAAGGATAATTTCACCAACAATTAAATTTAAAAAATAAATATTACATGTGGTAGTTCAAAATTTTCAAAAAACGGCTTTGTTTTGCCAATAATGAAGAATGTACCTTGTAATTGTTCATATTATGTTTTTAGAAATCTATCTGCATACCATCACAAAAAAGTACTATCATTACAAAAATTGGTAAATTAACTCGTACTTTTAGTTCTATAAATATATAGCTCAACAATTACACTTGTATCAATACAAATGCCATCAAAAAAACTAATTTATAAAGTTTTAAAACGTGATTGTATTTGAAAGTGATAATAAAAGTCGTTGTATCATCACCAAAGAAGAATGACGTTGTACTATTCATGTGTACGACAAGATGACTAAAACTATACCATGCACGATAATGCTATTCAACTAACTCAAAAATAAACAAATTAATATCAAATTGAGTTTGAAATATATTTAAACAACAGTTATGGGACTTTAATACATAATTCTACTAATTAAAAATTAATCAAAAAGCTAGTGTTGTGCCTCCCTAAAAGACACATTGTCCCACAATAAGGATTTAATTTTAAATCCTACATCAGGATTTACGTTTTAATAATATTTCTAAGTTGAGGCATATAGAGATAGAGATGTTGAATGCCATGGTGTTTGTTGAAATAGGAGGGAACCATACTTGCTATGGGTAACTAGTAGTGGTTAGTAGTTTTTTTTTCTTTTTTAATTTCCTACATTCTATTAAAATCTTAGTAAGGATAACATTAATCAAACAGAACCATTCCATTAAATTAAGGTGTGAGACTATAGTCACACTTCAAAATTAATCGCAAATTGAGTTTTAAAAATGAATAAGTTAATAATTACTGGACTTAAAACACAATACTGCTAGCAATTAATATTAAATAGTTAAATGTTACATGTTGTAGTTGAAAATTATGAAAAAAACGCCTTTGTTCTGCCACTAATAAAGAAAGTACCTCCTGATTTTATATTTTACTTTCAGAAAGTTAGTATTATATTGCCCAAGAAAACCTATTAATTATATCATAAAAGGGTTTAATTTTAAACCTTAAATTCATATTTATGTTGTACTGAAATTTATGAATTGAAGGATATGGAGATGGAGATGCCGAATACATTGTTATCTATTGAAAATAGGAGGGAATTATATCTACTAAGGGTAACTAGTTGTGGTTTAATACAACTATGTTAGTAGGTTTTGTTTTTCCTATTTGTTACATTCTGTTAAAATTCTACCATAGGCTACAATGGAATGGTTCATATTACACAAACCGAACCATTTCATCAAATTAAGGGGTGGGGCTATAGTCTCCCTCATCTACAGTTGGCAATATTTCTATAGTCCCAATGGGATGGGAGTTATTTTGTTTCCCATATTTATTAAAAATACCAATTGGGAATAAATGGGTGGGATGTTATTGGGATGAGAATTTATTAGGTGGGTTATGAGATACCCATGGGTCGCAATGGGAATGATTAAATGGATAATTATTGGGTAATGTTGAATAATTAATGATTAATGATAATTTAATAAAAAATATTAACTTAATGGGATTTAATTGTGAATATTTAGTAGCTTTTTAATGAGAGTTTATGGGTAATTAAGTGGGATCTTATTGGGACCCAATAATAGCATCTAATTAGGATCCCAATGGGTAATGGGACTACTCATTCCCATTATCTACCAAATCTCACCTAATATTTAAAATTAATGGGTGTTTAATTATCTATTTCCATTAATTTTCCACCCAATTCCCACCCTTTTTCACCCAATTGCCACCCATACCCTCATCATCATTATTAGTAAGAATATTGCAAGAATTTGATTTAAAAGTGACCTATAATTTTTTGATAGTAAAAATTTTTGAGAAAGTTGTAGTGTTACCAAGAAACGTTATAACTAGAATTGACAATATATCAATTAAATCTTCGAAAGTTGAATAATAAGATACAAAAAGGCAAATAGATGACCCAATATCAATTCAATTGCCCTAGATTCATGCATTGTTTACAGGATGACGAAGTCCTCAAAATTAATTACTAATCTTCTATTGAATTACACTTAAATTTGTAGTAATAGTAGATTCATGTGGCATCCCAAAAGAACTAATAAGGAATTTCTTAGCTTAAAAACAATAAAAAGTAAAATAGAGAAGTTTTTAATAAATTAAACTAATAAAGTAGATTCTAAAAATTAATCAAAATAAAAAACTAAATAACATAAAGAAGAAAATCAATGTTACCACACTTGTGATCCATTGGTACAATTTAACTATGATTTATTACAATTGCCATAACAAACTTGCTATTTTCAAAAATTTATTGACCGAACCTACCTTTCAAATCCATATTTTTCATCACAATTAATTAGACAAGAGAGTGTTTCATATCAATTCACTTGTAGCCATAAGTTCGACGAAAATACTTAAACCAAAACAAAATAACCAAAATAGTTGTAATTATTTAATCTTGTTCCATTAATTCCCTAAGTCAAATATGCATACTTTCATTCATAAACATAAGCAATATATTTGATACTTGTACCGATTATTCATGGTATTCTAAATATGTATACTGAATTTAGGTATGGCATTAGAAAGAAAGACTGTGAATTAATTTGTAATTTTAATTAACACTAGTCATTCATGAAGAAAATAAAATCAAGAACCCATGAGTACTTGAATAAAAGCTAGAAATTTATGTTGAACACATAATTTCATAGTATAACAATTGAAATAAATATTCCCTTGATTCAGAAAATAACAAAAACCCTAGACCCTCTATTCTTTAGGCACCAAGTATAGATACAAGAAAACATGTGGGCGTGTATTTCAAATTTTTTTCTGTCTTGCTTAGATAAAAGAAAGCTTCTCTTGAAAATAGGAGTAATTCCTAATAGTTAAGCCGAAATTACTTGTCCGAGAGAAAATTCCTAAATTAAAATTGTACTTATAGTAGAAAACACGATAATTCTCATTATAGTAAGAAAGATGTTTAGTCACAATAAAAATTAAATTCTTGTTCATTTGTCATAGCAAAAATTCTTCTTTCTCATTAATAGTCACCTTCCAATGGCTTTCTCCAATTAAAATTCATTTTCGCCCATCGACTGTTAAAATGCTTCCACACTTTATCTTCTAAAGTCTTCTGCTCTCCATCTTATCTTCCTCCAAAATGTATTACTTTGACAAATAATGTTTGAAAAGATTGCTTTGAGCTCAATCTGGTTAAAAGTACAAAATTTCATTCCCTAAAACAAAACATAATCAAATACATCAAATAAAACACAATAAGAATCTAACACAAGAAACAACCACAATAAATACAACTTTATACATCCTGTCAAAATCCTCCACACCAAAACCGTTGTTGTCCTCAAGTGTGCACTCATCAAAATATATAAACAATTCTCTTCTTCACCCATCCAACTCCCTTAACTCATCCACAAATATGTCAGAATCATCATGCATTAGAAATCCAAGTTGAGACAACAATCAGAAGAACAAGTACACATAATAGGAATTTCAAAACAAAACATAATTATCTCACTAGTCTCACCAATCTCATCACAAACAAATACAGCAAAATCCAATATCCTCCAATGGGTTGCACTCTATATACTCAAAGTGTTTAGGATTTCATTTAGCTCTTAAATAAAAACATAGTATGTTACTGTGATAGGCTTACTCATATATCATATCTCGATCATTAGTAAACATGAATTCAATTTTAAAATCAAAGTGTCTTCATAACAGTTACAACAGGGCTTAGATGAAGTTAGGAAAATGGAAAATTAAAGATGTAAAAATTAAGTTATGAATAAACTTCCTTGCGTGATATCCACAAATAACCAAAACAACACCTTCAACCTGTTTACTTGTTTTAGTAAAACTCATCCTTCTTTCAGCACGTAACATGTAAGAATCATTGAGTTTCTTTTGTACAATGAAGGGCACGTCACTTGTCTAATCATCATATCCATTGGGCTAAATCTCATTATTCGTTTCTCCTTCTTTATTTCTTGTTCTCTCTGTTTTTTTTTTTTAATTTTTGGAATTTTTTTCACTCTTTATATCTACCCACTCTATTCTTTATCATGTAGTTCATTCTCACATACCCCTGATGAAAAGTTCAACAAGGTAAACATAAGAGGTGTAGGGCTAAAATTCATGTGCTATAACAAAGAAAATGATTAGGCTCGAAATTGGCTATCTAATGGAAAACATAGTGGTAGTAGGCTCTTTAGAAAGTCTAAAGTGGCTAATCTTTGACACCCTTATCATTTTAATTGTTAAATTCACAAATGTGGTCTCAAAATGCATAACAAAACCAATTATAGAATGAACAAAAGATGTTCCACAAACACTCAATAAAGACAACTATAGTAGGAGTAATGAGTTTTTCATTAGCTCAAAAGCATACACAAGTGATCTTATGTATCAAATCTTGAGCACATCGTCATTCAATTCAATCATCAAAATCATTAAAATACTCAAAATATTCGAGGCCAAAATGCTAATTGTACTTCTCTCTTTCATGCATTCAAACTTAAACCAATAATGCATTTTAACATAGGAGTTATTCTAGAGCAGCTCTTAGAAGAGCCAAGAATTTCAAAGAGGACAAAGTAACACATGAAAAAATTAAGCATATTGATGTTCAAACATTATTGATAAAATTTTCCATAGTACTTTGTTTTAGATGTGTTGGTTGTTATTTTTTCTAAAGAAAATTGGAAATAAACATAAAATCAATTAAATAATCCTTAAACTAAGGAAAAAATAATAGAGACCCTCCCTTGCACGTAAATCGTACATTGTTCCCAATATGTAAAAATGATGCTCACATTCACAAGAAAAAGGCAAAACATAAAAATATAAAAAGAAGAAACTCAAACAACTACCTTGAAATGTGAACAAGTGCACGTGGAAACGCTCTCATTTTCTACATGTGATATACGGTGGGACTGTGTGTGCGAGTCGTGGTAAATGAGTTATGGAGTTCATCTCTAGGCTTCAGAACTTAATTCCCTGTTGGTACCAGGTTATTGTGGTGGAGGTTGTCTTGCGGGTGAGGTGATGGCTACGGGGGAGTCTGAAACTTGGGAGATGGAGGTGTCACAGCTGGTGCAGCAGCTTCAGCTGTCTGCGGTGAAAGGGGGAGGGGTGGCTTTGGCGGAGGCTAATGTACAATCTGGACAAGAAGAGGTTCGGTGAAGCTTGCTGGGAAGGATTTTTGGGGATAAACCAGTTAATTTGCTTGGACTGAGGAGTATGATGAAGGTGATTTGGCCAGTGAGCCATCCGTTTCAAGTTCGAGAGCTAGGAGTTAACTTCTTTTAGTTCATTTTCCATACCTTGGAAGATAAGAGGAAGGTTTTGGCGGGGAGAGGGTGGCCATATAACCGACAGTACTTGGTGTTGAGCGAGTGGGCGTCGATGGTTACTAGTCTTGATCCTGATTTCTCGAGAGTGCAGATTTGGGTGTAGGTTTGGAATTTGCCTCACCATTGGATAAGTATAGAGATAGGGATTCGGATTGGGAGGTTATTCCCTCAGTTATATGCGGTGTTCATTCCTGAAGGGGGTAGTGTGCATGGCCGACACTTGAAACTTTTGGTTTCCATTGATTTGCAGCAACCACTTCTCCGAGGTATTAAGGTTTGTTTTTAGAATTTTTCTAGTTGGGTGCTATTCCAATATGAATATCCTCCTGCATTTTGTATTTACTGTGGGAGAGTGGGGCATGTGCAAAATTTGTGTGCAGAGAGGGGAGGATGAAAGAAGTAATCATCTTTGTGTTGGCCAATTTGGGAAGTGGCTTAAATGCGGGGTTGAGTGTCGGGAGGGATGGATTCTGTGACAAAGGCTATGATAAGGAAAAGTAGTGGGTTGTATTTGGATAGGAAGGTTGCGATGGGGGGTATTCAGTGGGGTGCTGGAGGGGATTTGAGACCGGGAGGAATACATGCTGACTATGGATCTTTTTTTTTTTTTTTTATCGTTTGTTCCCTCATAAGCTGACTGCAATCGCAAGGAGAAGGGGGGGGGGGGTTTGCAGCAACTGGATAGCGAAGTTGTTAGGGGGCAGTAGCAAGTAGAAATGGAGGGAGAAGGTGTGGTGAAGGAATTGGTTGGTAGTAGCTTGCTGCAGTTAGAGAAGGAGGAGAAGTTTTGCTCTTTAGAAGTAAGGCGGTTGCTACCAATAAACGTGCAGCCATGCAAACTGCTGAAGCAGCCACCTCTTTCAGCTTTGGAAGGTGAGATGCATGCTCAAAAAAATCAAGTGCTTGCACATGATAGTGTCCCGACATTGGACCGGAATAAACAACCTATTCCTTTGCCCGAGTTGAACCATGCTTTGTTGGCGTCCTTTGTTCCCTCATGAGCTGACTGCAATCGCAAGGAGAAAGAAGGGGGGGGTTGCAGCAACTGGATAGGGAAGTTGTTAGGGGGCAGTAGCAGGTAGAAATGGAGGGAGAGGGTGTGGTTAAGGAATTGGTTGGTAGTAGCTTGTTGCAGTTGGAGAAGGAGGAGAAGTTTTGCTCTTCAGAAGTTAGGCGGTTGTTGCCAATGAACGTGCAGCCATGCAAACTACTAAAGTAGCCACTTCTTTTGGCTTTGGAAGGTGAGATGCCTGCTCAGAAAAATCAAGTGCTTGCACATGATGGTGTCCCGACATTGGACCAGAATAAATAGCCTATTCCTTTGCCCAAGTTGAACCAGGCTATGTTTGTGTCATTGGACTAGATTAATCAGTAGCTTCCTTTGTCTAATTTGCTTGTTTCTAGAACTTCCACACCATGACAAGTGGATGGTCAAGGTGGCATTCCTTTCTTCGATCACAAACCATCAACATGGAGGAGGCTAAATGGTTGATTAAGGTCCATTTTGCGTGATGAATTGCGTATAGAGCCTTGTGTGAGGGAGAAGCGTGAGTGGCATTTGGTAAATGACATTGCTATTGTGTTTGATGATGAGGTATGTTGTTATGATAATCAAGTTGGGAAGAATCCGAAGCAAGGAGCTCAATTTCAAGGGGTGTAAGGGATCGGTCCTCATCGGTCCCGAGTAATTCAATGAAGATTAGGGTGTCGAATTGTCAAGGCTTGGGTGCAGCTTTTACAATTTCCCAGTTGAGGGAGTCTATTATATCCCAGCATCCGGAGGTACATTTTATTTCAGAAATTGAACAAAAAAAAATGTTTTTGTAGAGAAAGTTGTTAGGCAATTGATGTTTGAAGATAGGTGGAGGTATGTTCAACCTGAAGGCACGCGAGGGGGGTTGTTAATATGTTGGGCACCTCAGGTTTCGGTTATGAATATAGTAACTATTTGTTTTGTGTACAGATGCAATAAAGACTTGAGGGTGATGCAAGGATGGAGTGGGGTGTTTTTGTTTATGCAAGTACGGATGTGGTGATGAGAGAGCTTCAATGGAGTTATTTGGAAAATGAGAAGAAAAATTGAGGGGATTGGTGGGTTAGGGGAGGGGGCACTTTAATGATATAGTATATCCAAATGAGAAGGGGGGGGGGGGGGGGAAGAGCTAGAACTAAACAAAGCTGTGCTTCTTTTAAACGCTTTATACGAAGAATGGGGATGGTGGATCTTGGGTATGTTGGCAGTCCATACACTTGGAGTAATAATAGGGTTGGGAGGGTTTTGTGAATGAGGGGTTGGATAGATTCTTTGCTTCTCCAATGTGGAGGTTGGGGTTTTCGAATGCTAAGGTACTTCATTGTGCCAAACAGGCTTCGGATCATTCGTTCTTTATTTTGAAAAGGGATCCTAAGCTACAAAGAGTTTGGGGCCGTTTTGTGTTTGATAAGAGATGGGTTAAAAAAACGGATCTCCAGGAAACAGTGGTGCAGGTATGGAATAGACACAAGTGAGAGACACGACAATATACATTAAGCTCTAAGATTGCTGAATGTCGATTAGAGTTATTGAAGTGGAGCTTCAATTCAGGGAATAATTCTGCTAGAAGGATCAAAGCTCTTTAAGCTCAAATGGAGGCTATGAGTAGGGATGGAGGAGGTAGGGATTGGAGAATCTGGAATGGCCTTATGAATCAACTCCGATATGAGTATAAGAAGGATGAGAGATATTGGTAGCAAAAGTCAAGAAATTAATGGTTGAAGGAAGGGGATAGCAATTCTAAAATTTTCCATGCTTCTACCATTTAGAGGAGGAAGAGGAATAGTATTGAAAGCTTGACAACAAATGAGGCGAGGGTGTGTGTAACTAAAAAGAAGTTAGAAGGGGAAATTGTGAGGTACTTTGACAAGTTATATACTTCTGGTCAACCAGCTCAATCTCCTTCTTTGCTAGAAGGGTTACCTCAATCTATCATTCATGCCATGAATAGAAGACTAATGAGACTGGTGGAGGAATTTGAAGGTGAAAGCAACCTTGTTCCAAATGAATCCCAATAAAACTCCAAGACTGGATGATATGACTCTTTTATTTTTCCAAACTTATTAGAATGAGGTTAAAGTTGATATTATCAATGCTGTGAAGAAGTTTTTTCATAGTAAGAAATTGCTTAGGAAATTCAATCATACGTTGATTACATTGATACCTAAAGTCCAATCTCCTGTGTCGGTATCACAATATAGGCCCATTAGCTTGTGTAATGTGGTCTATAAGATTGTGTCTAAGATCTTGGCAAAATCAATTAAGCTGTGCCTTCATAAGTGTATTAGTCAGAATCAGTCAGCATTTATTCCTGGCCGTCAAATTCTTAATAATGTAGTTATAGCTCATGAGTGTGTTCATATTTTGAATTCGATGAGACAAGGAAGAAAAGGGTATATAGTAGTGAAAATAGATATGGCTAAAGCTTATGATAGGGTAGAGTGGCGTTTTTTGGAGCAGGTCATGAAGAAAATGGGGTTTGCTTGAGGAGTGATTATGTGGATTAAGCAATGCCTTTGTACTATCACTTTGTCCATTAATATTAATGGTGAGTCATGTGGGTACATTAGGCCCACTCGAGGTATTCGCCAAGGGGATCCTCTCTCACCTTATCTGTTTCTTATCATTTGAGAGGGGTTGTCTCATCTTGTTACACGGGCTAGTAACCACGGGGACTATAAGGGAATGAGGGCTAGTAGGAATGGGCTAATCATTACACGCTGATCAAACTATCGACTACAACACTGTTATGTTTCACCTTCTATACACCACCCTCACTATTTACATGTCAACCACTAATCAACCACCTGATCTTAGCTAACTCCTATTTGCTTCTAAAAACTCCAACCAAGTATGCCTCACCATCTACTATCTCTCTCGCCTCCATCCACTCTCGCTGGAAAACCCACACATTCCTGCTCTTCCATATCATCCATAGAATGTAAGCTATAAACTGTGCTCGTTCCTTCTAAGTATCCTCTCTTTGCTTAGAGCATAAATCTTGCCACCATTGCTGAAAATTGTCCTGGTACTGGCCCAGCTTAGCCCAGTCTATACGAGCCACCCGCCAAATGGTTTTAGCTAGAGAATAATTAAACACCATATGCTCCAGCATGTCATCCTCTTTTCCACACAATGGACATGAAGGCTCCACCTGCATTTTCCTTCGGTACAACTTGGCATTTAATGGCAAAATATTGTGACAACACCGCCTTACAAAATGCTTTACTTTACCTATTACCTTCAGCTTATAGGTTGCAGTCCACATACTATGCCTTCTTTCTCACAGATTACTACATTCAGGTTGTTGATCGGCATATTGTCCCTCCTGCTGCATTTTATAATATGCTGAGTTAACTGAATACGCATTATCACAAGTATGCGGCTTCATGCCTTGCAAAATTATTCTTGCTCCCATCCACCCCTTCCACAACCAAGACACATTTTTCCTCCCTACTACTGACTGCAACTAATCATTAGGGAAATATTTGGCTTTCATGACTCTACTCATCAATAAATCCAGTTGTGACCTGACTCGCAAGAGTTGTTTAGCCAACAAAGCATCATTGAACAGTTGAAGATCCTGAAACCCCAATCCTCCCTCCTCCTTTGCCTTAGTAAGCTCTTGTCACATTTTCCAATGGATTTTCTGTCTTGTATCGTTATACGCACCCCACATAAAATTTTCCATAAGAAGACAAATCTCCTTACATACTTCCACTGGAAGCTTAAACAGCCCATCACATATTTGGTAAAGCATTGATCACCGATTTAATGAGTATCTCCTTGCCCACCAAACTCAAGAACTGAGTCTTCCAATTCTGGATTCGTTGCTGCACTTTCTGAATGGTAAAGTTAAACACCTCCCTTTTTGAGCAGCTAATCCTCATAGGCAACCCTAGGTAGTGACCATTAGATTGTTCCTTCACTCCCCCCATCATTTGACAAATCCCAATCCGTATTGCCCTAGAGAGATTATGACTAAAGAACACATGACAGTGTTGTAGTCGACAGTTTGATCAGCAAATTTACTCTTTTGCTTATTGTCGACCATCTTTTGCCTATCATGTATTTTTGTGGGATGGAGGGTAGTATGTTGACATGTGGTCAATTAGTCTTAGCCGCACTAAGAGCTAAGAAGAGTCCAATTGTGGTGGACATTACTTGTAAAGGTTAACTTTCAAGAGTTAATACTATTATCGATCTTTTGGGGGAAAAAAAAACTTCCTTGAAATGCAAGCAATACTACTTGAGATAACTATAGGGAAGAAGGGCACGGTGGAGTGAATCCCATAAAATGGAAGAAAGGATCCAAATTGGTCTCCATCTTCATAATCACATACTCAATCCACTGCAATTCTCCAATTGTGGCTCCCTTGATGTTGTGGAGAGTTGCCAAAATAAATCAGAAATTGAAAATTCTCTCCTCTATTGTGATGAATACTCTACAAATCATAGAAGGAAGCTACTAATAACTAGCCAAGTGACACTGCTTAATTTAATCTTTGAAACCAATTCATAAATTACAACTTTAAGTAGAGTAGACAAGGGCTTAAGATAAATAAGCTAAAAAAGATAAATCAATGTAATCTAAAAGCAAAAAATTCCCTAGCCTCATTCACTTTCATCATTCATATAGCCATAAAATACTATAATTTTGATGTCCAAGTAATGGTTGTAAATCCTTGAATTAGATATGTAAAATTAATAAAGGTTTCAAAGATTAATGAGTTAATAAAAGTTCAGCACAACAAAGAACCAAGAAAAAGTATGAAACTTTGGTAAAAATAAAACAAAATGGTACTAGGAAAAGGAAAATTTGAATGCAAATAAAAATCGCCCATCACATCGTAAAATAGTGCACTACATGCTACTCTATAAGGGCTGTGAAGTAGAAAAACTACAGTTAAAAACGGACAAAACCATGCCACAACAAACCACGTTACAACATGTTTTCTCTTAAAATTGCATTCTTAACAAAGTTACTATGTTTTCTAATTCTTCTTACCTAAGTCATTTTTAGCAAATATTTCAGCCAATTCATTAGAAAACCACAAGGTCATAATAAAAGAACACAAACTCATAAAATCATTAAAAAAACTATACAATTAAACTCTTATTCAAACATGATAACTTTAACATAGAAAAGACAACTAGAAAACACACTAAATTAGAAAAAAAATTTGAAAAGAAAAGGAAAGTAAACCCACAATGGTTGTTTGGGATTTAGCCGTGGATGAGGCATATCCTTGTCGTCATTGAATCTAGAAGTGGTAGTTTGGGATTTAGCCATGGATGGGAAATGTGAAGCATAACCCACAATGGTTGTTTTCCGCGCATGGAAAAAACAATATAATTTTGACAAACAGCAAGAAAAAAAAATAGTGACTATAAATAGAAAAGCAACAAGAAGAAAAAAATCAAGCAAAATATAATAAACCAACAAGCATCGAAAATATTGATAGAAAAAATATGAAAATTCGACAAGCAAAACACTAGAATAATGCAAGAATTAGAGAACTGCAAAATTCTAGCCTTTTAAACATAAGATTACTTTATATATGGCTTGGGCACATCTTATAAAAGAAAGTTTTATGCTCAAAAGCAAAATTGACTTATCTTTCTTCACCAAATATTCAAACAAATACTAATTAATTTCAACTAGTAAATATAAAATACAAATAAATCAATCTTTTGTATTGCCTATCAAATAGCATAATTGTTTTACATCTTTATGCTCGACATGCTCCACCATCACTTATGCCTAGTGTTCTTTTAGGACCTTACTTAGCCTTGCTTCAACCTAGATGTTAGTCATGATAAAGTCAGAGATTTTTAATTCAAAAGAAACCAAGAAACTAAATAATTCACTGGCAATGGCATCAAAATTTTGATGGGTTATTGAAACCTTCTAAATTAGTAGCTGATCATCTCTATTAAACTACACTTAAATTTGCCATAATAGTAGAACCAAGTCGAATCCCAAAAAAATTGATAAGTAATTTCTTTATTCAAATACAATAAAAAGTAAAATAGGGGAGTTTTTAATGAATTAAATTGGTGAACTAAATTCTATTAATTAATCAAAATATATAAATATATAATAAAAATAAGAAAACCAACACTATGAAACTTCTGATCCCTGGGGGCAATTTCTTTCAATTATATTATTAATTGCTAGTTGCAAATATTTATCTTGCAATTGAAGCATTTGATTAAGATTTATTACAGTAGTCATGACAAATCTTTTATTTTTCTAGAGTAATTGACCAAACTCAGCATTGAAGTAAATAATTATCATTAATTGGCTAGGCAGAATGACATTTATTATCAATTTAATGATATCAATAAGTTCTATGAAAATAGTTAAACCAAGTTGAAAAATCGAGATAGATGAAATCATTCAGTATTGCTCTATTGATTCCTTTAGGTTAAACATACATACTTTGGTTCATAAACATAAGTAACCTCTTGGCTACTTATACCAATCATTCAAGATAATTATGGATCATAGAATTTATGGATAGTAATAAAAAGAAATATCTTCAAACTTTGCATTGGTTCATGATTCAATCATTTTCGAGTTGTGTAGCTCAAGATATGGTTTTCAAAAAATGACTCGTTCATCTACTTTGGGTGTGCTTCGGCTTGTACTAAGCAACTTGCAACTCTATTTTGAATATCAAATGAATTTAATAGGCAAAGTGGTTAACATGGAAGCTATAGTCACATCTTCAAGGATTCTATTTGTCTAACAATCATCTAAATTGGAGGTTTGTAGCTTGAAATTTTACTTCCTCAAATTGCCTTAATCACCATCCTCATTTCACAACTTTGAAGGTTGCACTTTTAAGCTTTTATTTAGCTATTTCCATTTAAAGACACTTTGATCTTGTAAAACAAATTAAATTGAGATGATTTTAACATGTAAAACTACAACCAATAGGGTTAAATTTCATAAGGGAAAGAGACAAAAGATTGACTCTTATCAAACTCCCCAAGATATAAACCCTTGCTCATCTTCAAGCAACTTATTTACTACCTAAAATTCATAAGTTTCAAAACATCTAACACCGAATTAATATCTAAGAAGCAAAGGTGACAATATCCAATTCCCATGGTTACTTAAACATAGTCCATATCTAGTTTATAAGTATTCCAACTATTATGAAAAGCTATCATGCATAGTTACATCTAATGGCACTCAACTAATATGGTGCTTATTCATTTAGTTCTTGTCTTTCCAATCACCACTTTTCAAAAGTACTCATTTCTCATTTTAAACAAGTCATGTATGTATGATAGAGGCACCAATTAAATATAGTAAACCTAATGTCCAATGTTCATTCTTGGCCATTTTAATTATTTTGTACTAGTTTCCCTTTATCAACAATAATCTCATTAATCAAGAGAGAAGTATTACGTCATCTTCATGATCATTGGGCCTTTTTATTCTCCCTTGTTTTATCACTTTTTTTTCTGTCAAGTTATCACTTTGTGTTTTAGATGTGAAGGCCACAAATTTGTTACATTGGCATCTAGCTATTTAACAAGTCATATTCACTTGGAGTACTCCATTTTTTTTTATTAGCATTAGATTTTATAACTTTTAGATCCATTCATACTCATGTAAGCTAAGCTCTACAAGACATAGGAAAAGAGCATTCCCATATTGTGGTAATTTATTTGCAAAAGATAAAAACAATTCATATAAGAAATAGTGTGTAGCGCCACTAATAATCATCACAATTATAAGTTGAATCCTAAATCACATTGCATCAAAGTAGTAAATTTCACATGAAAGAATGTCACTTTTCATAAGGCCTGCTCTCATTATTGTTCCCAACATAAGTACTCAAAACATGCTCAAAATAATTTGCTTCAAGGAACAAATTTTTATCTAAATAATGGTTTACGCAAAGTAGTCAACACATCACTTTTTTGCACCATTGAATCTGAAATTTGTTACTCATTTCACTGGTTACATGGTTTTTTTCCATTCACTAGCCTACTTTAGAACTAGAAAGGACTAGTACATCACTTCTATGAGAATTGCTATCTATTGCTTTGTTTATTTCCTATCTTTTATGTTTTCAAGACAACCACTATAAAAAAATGAAGAAAGAACTAAACAAAAATAGCATACAAATATTTAATAAAGCTACAAAAGCAGAGTAAATAACTGAATTACAATCATCCATAACACAAATTAGGTTCAAAGTAAAACATAGTCCACTTAACTACTAAACTTCTCCTCCCTCTTTAAACTTAAATCTTGCTTTGTTCTCAATACAAAGCAAAGACAAGGATGAAAAACCAAAAAAAAAAAAAGAAAAGAAAAGCAAACACTTGTAGGAAACCAAGTGCATCACCCAGCAGAATTTAAAATTTTTGGTTTACTCCAAGGATCCATACGAAATGAAATCAAAGGGGAGTTTAGGGCTTGTACCTTGTTAGTATCGATGAAGAGATGCAGTTGTTTCATGAACCGATGATTGTCAAATTACCAACAAAACCAAATCAGCCTTGCCTCTATGGTATCCACACGATCGTTCCAAGCCTCTAGTTATTGTCACACAAATAACTAGAAAATGAGTAACAAAAACCTGAACTGCTAGCTTCAAGTTTATGTTTGGTTTCTTCAAGAAACTTCTACTCAAAGTGCTTCGGTTTTCTCAAGAACTCTTCTCAAGAGGACAACTATTTTTCTCTTGTTTTCTTACAAGAAGGTGACGGCTAATTTTTCTCTAAAACCAGCCAAAGAATTTCTTGCCCTTTTTCTGAAAAAGAATAGTAGCTATTTTCTTCTTAAGAAAAGCCGAGGAATCTCTTTTCTTCAAGAACAAGATGAGCTACGGGTTTCTTGCTTCTCAAGCTAGGGTTATGGTTTTTCTACACCAATAAAAAGAACTTCGGTTTTTCTTCTTTTTTCAAGAAAGAAGTTTCAGATTTTCATCAAGGGCTGCTGGCCGAAATCCCATTAATAAATATATATAGATGTAGATTGTAGTATTAGGGTAAAACTTCTTCCAAGAGTTTTACTTGAACTACCAAATTCTAATCTATTTGGGATTGGCTGCCAAACACAAGAATCCCATTCTAATTTGGCTTTCTAATTTTGGTTTTCTCATAAATGAATAAATCTAAAACTGTTTTGGATTTGTTAACACAAAAGCAAAACCATTTAGTCTCAAATCCGAATACTGTCTTAAACCGGAAAACCCTATAGAATCCTACTCACGTTAGGATTCTTAAAATTAACCAAAATTCATCATATGAATTTTACACTCCTTTTGGATACGATCTATGTGTTCAACCCAATAGGTTCTCATAATGTTGGCCATGACATAAAATTTATTTTATGCCAGAAGCAGTGAGCGATGTCTAGCAACACATCAAAGCTATCCAAGTTAGGAGAATGTTAGTAATTCGACATTACTTATCCTGTGATAAATGTAACCATGTAATTCAATCCTTTTGCCCTAGATATCTTGATTTAACACAAGCTATGGAACGTGTCACGCTCGCATAGTTCAATCTTTGCATTTCTTGATTCCCGAGTAGACTCATCTAAACAAATGAGCCCGATATCACATATTGCCTCATTTGAGTGCAGCCATACATTTTATGGTCTTATTCATTCAAGGGGCCCAAAGATATCACGCCCATTCAAATTGCAAGAGAGACATAGGCAAAGAGAATCTACCAAGTCTTCATTAATTGAAGATTTATTTGAAGACCTTCATTTAGATGATGAGTGGATAACAGAGAGAAAAGATCCAGTGCTACCAATGGAAAACAAATGGTTGAGAGTTTTGGATGAAAATCCAAATCATGACACTTCAGAAGAAGAAGCAAGTGATGATAATGAGGTTCATTCTATTATAAGGAATATCAAGAGTGCTTGTAAGTAATTTAATTTGTAAGTTTTATTATTACTTATTTTAAATATTTTTAATGTATAATTGGGTCATATTTTTTATGTAGATGATTTTATACCAAGCGGATCTCGTGGCAAGAGGCCACAAGTCAATGAAATGAACAAATTTCAATTAATTAATGAAGATGAAGATGTAGATGCAAATAATCCAACCATCATTGGTCAAAATGAAGTTGAAAATGAAAATTGTGATAATGAAGATTATGGGTTTAATGATGATGATGTGAACTTTGATGAATATAGATTAGGATCTTTTGATAAAGATGTTGATGACATTGGCTTTGGAGATGATAAATTTGATAAGGATGATATGTAGTTTGATTTTACATCCATATTTAGATGCGAAATTGTTCAACATTTTGGTAATTTAATATGCATTATATACTTTATTTGGTGATATTACTACTTTTTGCATAGTATCACTGAATGATGGATGCATTATATACTTTATTTGGTGATATTACTACTTTTTGCATAGTATCACTGAATGATGATTGTTTGTTGTTAAATAGTGTCATTGAATGATGGATGTTTGTTGTTAAATACGAATTGACAAAATACTAAATGCATATACATCATATATTTTATAATGTTGATTTTTT
This sequence comes from Gynochthodes officinalis, assembly GCA_020080225.1. NCBI lineage: Eukaryota > Viridiplantae > Streptophyta > Magnoliopsida > Gentianales > Rubiaceae > Gynochthodes > Gynochthodes officinalis. The sequence goes on from CM034617.1 coordinate 27,621,363, forward strand.
ACAATTTAGCACAAATATACAACTTATTTTTGTGAAACAATTAATATAGGTGATAAAATATGAATAATTATAGTTATTTGGTCATTTTTTTTGTAGTATCTTATGATTCTATGATCCGATCTCACCGAACCGATCTTATTACTTCAAATTGATCCTACAAACATTGGATACTATGCATGGATTATAAAAATATTTTAGCTTGTAATCAATCCTTGTATTTATTTCGCAAATTGTATGGGCTAATTTAATAACAATTTGGCACAACTGGTGGAAATGTCCCCAACTACAATCCAAAACATAGTGATCTTAACCTTTGTAGACCTAAGAATCCAGCAAATCTTGTTTACAACAGGGACTTTAGCCTTGCAGAATGTTGCTGGCCAAGTTTCCTACAAGGAATATGAACTTAAAACTGAGGCATTTGTTAAAAGATTCTCGTATTGATTTGTACTAGAAGAATTTGGGATCTTTTCATTCTTTTAATGATTGATCATTTAAGGAAGGCTATCACATAAAATTTTATTTTGTAATAGAGATACTCGGAATCAATTAAGGTGTACAATTTTCGTACTACTGTTATTATGTCTTCGTGTGGTTACTTCTTTTTCTACACTTAGTTATGGTTTGAGTATAACCAAGCGTAAGACATATTAATCAAATTTTCTCAAAATGTTACTTTTCATGCATATAGCCCTTAAATTTTAATAGACAATCTCTCATAATTGGTCCATCATATAAATTATATTTTGATAAATTACATCTCCATCTTTTGTGGTTAGGCAAAACTATTAAACGAACCTTGTAAGTTAGAAAAAATATTGAGAATCTCCTTGACTCAAAGTTAGTTATCAAAAGTGTGAAACAAAGAGTAAATCGTATATTTCTATCTCTTACAAATTGCTGTTGACATTTTTAGTCCTATAAATTTAAAAATAAATTTTTTTGTCCTTTACATTTTTAAAGTGACTTTTTGGGTCCCTTATAGCAAGTCCATCATGAAATCCATCTATAACTCTCACCAATAATTTTTTAACCCTTCTTTTTTGGGCCATTAGTTGCAGCATTATGGGCTAGAGGTCCAGAACCAGAGTGTTTTTTCTTGTGGGCTCGGGAACATGGCCTGGCTTCTTGCAATGGGTGTAGAATGGGCACAGTCCATTAGGGCCATTCATGGTGGACACCGAAGTGGGCTCTCCTAGCCCAAAGGAAATTGGTGATGGCGTTGGCCCAGTGGTTTGCCAGGGGCCCTATCTAGCAGAAGGCGGAGGAACTTGATTTGTAGCAAAAACACTAAGAGGCTGATTTATAGAAAAAAAGCTGGTTTCAGTGGCGACTTGAAGCTGGCCGTCAATAGAGAATTGCTGGTGAAGATCCTGCTTGGCAAGTGTGTGGAGTTTCTCAAGGGAGAGGAAATCATCTCGGGCAAGAACATTGGTTCGCAGGGTCCGAAAATCGTCTGGGAGAGAAAGCAAAAACTTCATCGCACCATCTGTATTTTCATGCGACCTGAGCTAGTCGTTCACCAGACATTCACAGTGGCCACAAGTGCAGCGAATGGGTGGTTGATGGACGTCCAAATCAATTCAGAGATCTTGGAGGCAGAGGTAGAAAGCAGTGAGTTGTGAACTTGAGGCACCGACAGCGAGCTTTGATTCCCCGATGGCTTGTTTAATCGAGAAAATTTGAGAGCCGGTGACGCGCCCGAAGCTGTCCTTCAAAGTATTCTAGATGGAGGCGACAGTGGGAAGCCAAGAAACCATTGATTCGAGGGAAGGGTTGACGGAATGGGTGAGCCAAGTCTTCACGGTGGCATGGCATTGATCCCGCCTTTTAGTGTTGACGCCGTTGCCAGGGCGTTGCTCAAGTGTACCGATGAGAAACCCCATTTTGTTCCTGGCCAAAAACACTTTTCGAACTTGATCGCTCAAAACTTGCCAATTTGCTTCACCGGTGAGTTTGGTGGAACAATCTTCTTGGTTTGAAGATCAACGGCGGAAAGCTAGTAAGGGTCTCATCGCACAGGGGAAATATTGCCGAAGACAATGGCGGCCGAAGTGGATCCAGAAGCTATGGTTGATTCTGCCATGGCGGTTGACGACGAGGGCAAATGGGGAATGGCCAAAGAAATAAGAAAAAAGCGGTGGCTAGGGTTGCAGAAATTGCACTCAAAAATAAATAAATAAATAACAACAACAAACTCTTGATTGATGGTTAACAAAAAAATTCTGGTTTGCAGGTCACAAGGAAGGATCGCTCTGATACCATGTAAGAAATTGAAAACCAGAGAGTTTGAGGTATGATTGCTGTATATTAATTGTATATACTGTACAATGTTAAGCGTACATTTATATGCTTGAAATCTATGCTAAGTAAGGTAAATAGATAATTACAAATCACAAAAGGATATATAGAAAATATTCTATGTGATATATTTGGTAAACTGACTAATCCTTAACAATTGAAGAGATTTGGATCAACCGTAAAGTTTTTTCTTCCATCTTTGTTTTTCAAATTCTTGTCTTTTAATGATACTTAACTTTTGGTTTCTATTTTCTTTATTCTTGATCTCCTCTTGATTTTATTTTTAGAGGATTGCAATTGAACTTTATTATGTAGTCTAATTAATTTTAATATTTTTTGGTGTAATTATAAAAGCTGTGAATTGTTTATCTATTTTGTTGTTAATGTTTTCAATTGTTTGATCACCAATTAGATTGATAAAAAAGTTTGACAGAATTGCAAGAGGTAGTTAAAGTTTAGTCTTGGGATAGATGACACATTATCATTGAGCAAAAGCCTTGAGGTCATGCAAGATACAAATATGACAACATGGCAGGTACAGTCTTTAAAAATAACCTATTGTTAATGTACTTCTAATTCATAATTACCAAGGGCGGATCTCTTCAAGGCCCAGGAGGGGCAAGTGCCCCTCCTCCCATGTCAAATTTTTGACTTATAGTAGTATTTTTTAACTTTTGTGCTTGTTTGTATGTGTGTTTATGATAATAATTAAGGAATAATTGCTGTTAATTTTTAGTAAATTATTGAGAATGAATCATGAAATTTTTTTGTCTCTTTGTTTTAATTATTTTTAGTAAAAATTTAATTGTGAATTTTTAATAAGATGCAAAAGAATTTGGAATTTTATTTTAAGAAGCTTAGTGCATCTAAACGTTATCGATCAGAACCTTTTTCTGATGATTTTACAAAATAATTGTCTAATTAAAGAAAAATGAAAATACTCACTCAGGACTCTCACACATTAAGGATGAACGATTGCATGATGACTTTCATTAAAACTGATGAATTTGATAAAATTGATAATGATGCCATTATAAAATTATTTCAAGAGATGAAATCTCGAAAAATAATTTTGTAATGTATAATTTTTTTTTATTACAATAGATGACATTACTTTTATACTTCTTTATATTTATCAAATTTATTATTTAATTTTTTTATAAGTATGACCCTGCCCTATAACATTTCTACATCCGCCCATGATAATTACTCATAAGAATATAAGGTAGTTTTAGTGAAATGTATTTTTAATAGATAGTTAGAAGATGCTATTATATAAATTAGTAATTTGTGATGAAAAATTAAGACAATAAATTAACTAGTAGATAATCTAAATATTTAGAAGAAGTACTGGGAGGATATTTATAATTCTAGGTTTTAATTTTTATCTTTTTGATCATATTACTCATTTAATTTTGTGTATTCAAAATTTCCCCTTTCTTTATAAGTTGAATTTTGATTTTAGAATTGTGAAAAAGTTCAAATAATTTTAGTATTAGTAAATTTTATTAATTAAGTACTTGTGGGGGATCGACGCTTTTTATCATTATATTACTTGTCATGGCTTGTGTGCTTCTGGTGTTAATTTTCGTTATAAGTTTTTAGCCAGTTGCTAGGGGCTTATTTTATTAATCTTTAGTATACTAATACCAATAAATTGTTCTTTAATTAAAAATCTATTCTTATTTTTCCTTCTATTTTTCAGGATTTTGAGATTGATTGGATTAGGAATGAATGCGTTTAGCTAATTGTCCACTCAAGCACCTACTTTGCTAACAAGAGTTAATGGTCTTGGGATTAATTATATTTTCTAAAACCTTTCCATTGTTTGTCAAACACGGGGCACTAATGATCATCTAAAAGATGGGTATCTTATGAAGGGGTGGTCAATTTAACAACTGAGCAATTTTGATAGGCATCAAGGTAAGCCACGTTTACACTTTCATAGCCTACAAAGGAATAATAATACTGGCATCCTAAAATTATCAAGATCATCCTCATGCCTTTGTATTTCCTTGTATGCTGTGGGAGTTATGTGTTGAAAATCAGATTATTAAAAAATACCCTATCAATGAGCTTTTGTACCATATATCAATAACTTTCATGTACAGCAATTTAACTCACACGTCGATGACTATAACTACAAGTGGAATGATCATTCTTCCTATCCTTCTTGTGATTATTAAGGAGGTCCTCATAGTTTTTGACCAATAAATCCATTCCATTTTCTTTTACGAGAACAACAAGAAAATTAGTCGAATTTTGAAGAGTACCTAATTAAATACATTGCTATGTATAAAAGAAAGATGCATGATGAACAAGTCACGATGCAAAATCAACGAGTTAGAACGAAAATTTTGGATATGCGAATTATTCACTTGGTCTCTACTTTCAATAACGTTTCTGGTGCATTGCTGAATGAAGTAGTTAAGGCTGAAGTAGAAGAAGAAAAGAAAGGGTGAATACTTGAGGAAGAGTTAACAGAAGATGAGCTTGATGAGAATGACACAAGTTTTGCTCTTCCAATTCCAATACCTCAATACCTTTGAAAGGAAGCTGCTATGGAATGCATGGACCTGTGTGGGGTATTAAGGAAGAATAAGAGGTTCCTAACATATTAAGGAGCTTTTACTTGGCTTATGGGAAATCTTCAATGAGGTGGACTTTGATATGCTCACTTTAAAAGTTAGAGAACAAAAGGTGATTTGTAAACGGAGTCGAGCGATGAAATAAAGATGGATTCCAATGTTAAGAATAAATGGTACAAGGTAGAATTTATATATGATGGAGCTATAAATAATTTTGAGGACAAATGCTTAGCGAGCCATTTAAGAGGAGGGTGGTATCTAAGGCATTTAAGTATCGTTGAACATTCATTCCTATGATAACAAAATTGTTAATTTAATCATTTTATGAATAGTCAAGCTAATGACTATAAATAAGCATTTTTTGAGGTCGCAAACCAAACTTTTCATTTTGTTATTTATCTGTGCTTTGTTTTGATTGTTTATGTTTGTGCCTTTTATCGTGTCTTCTAAGATATCATGTTTTTTTTTCCCCTAAAAATTTTGAATCTCTTATTTTTGACTTTCTTACTTTCTTGGTTTGGTTATTGGCTTATTATTTTCGTTTAGTGTTTATTTATTTTTGTAAGGGATCAATGTTCCCTAATTTTGGAGACTTTAGTTAAAGGATTTCATTTTTATTTCACCAACAAGGCTCAAGTTATTCTTTATAAATTAGAGAAGTTTTCATTTTTTTTTTTAATTTCTTCAACATTGAGGACAACGTTAGATTTTAAAGTGGGGATTGGGAAATTGTCCTGATTTAATATGCCTCATTATGATATTTACTTTTTCCAAATGTTCTTTTGATCAAAGAATACGAACTTTGAAAATAAAACACTTTTAAACATTCTTTTGTTTACTATATTTCTTTAGTTGTCATCATTTTAAATTTAACTTTTGGACACCTTACATATAAATAAATCCGTACATACTGAATAATAGTGAAATTTGATTGCATTATTGACATCAAACACGTACAAATTCTTAATTGTGTATGTAGAATAGCACCTAAATAATTGGACTCGAGGTCTTTCATTATGCTTCTTTTTTATTTGTTTTTAAAATTTTAATTTTTTTTTCTCAAATGCAGTGCATGCATTATTTTCAAGTTTTCTATTTAAAGTGATGGTGATTATAATTTATTTTTTAAATTTGAAATTTGTCTAAAACTTTCATTATTTTATTTGTTTTAGTTGTATCCTTTTTTCGCTGGTTGTAATAGAGTATAGATGCTAGTGTATAGTGTTAAGATTTGGCCAAAAATCTTTCAACATATCTCTTGGTCTATGGATGAAAGATGGAAACCTTGGAGATCATAGATTGAATACAGAACGCAATGGTTTTTATGATACTGATTTTTAGAACTCTGTTCTTTATGTATTTTTTTTCCTTAGGCTATTTCAATGCTTCCATTTTGATTGAGTTGCTGACTGATTGCTGTGGGCTGCTGAAATCAAAGGTCTTCGGAAGTTCTCCTCAATCAGAATGTTCTGAAGAAAACCGAAGTTTGAACTCTCTTGTTCGGCAGGTCACCTTCGAATTTGGGTTTACCGTCGCCAGCTTCCTTTTTCATTGAGAACGCATCTAATAAACAAGCAGGGAGAACATCAATCTCCTTTGAGCCGCTCTTCATACTGTCGGCCGTCACTACAGCCCGTCAGCCGTGAGCTCCATTGCACTCATACTCCTTGGGTCAACAGCTCATCGCTCCTGCAACTTTGTTCAGTCCTCATTACGGTATTTTCATATTTAGTTGAAAATTTTCTTCCCCTATATTGATTATGATGATTCTGTGGCTGGGTCTGTGATTTTGGCAGTTTTAATTTTTGGTTTTGGTTCTGAGATTTCTTGATATACACAACAAGTGATTGACAACAAGCCCCTTAATTGGTCGCTTGTGTTTCAGGTTTTTCTCGACATTTTGAATCTCCAAATTGGCTTGCCATTTTCTTCGTCTGAAAACAAAGCATTTCAGACCTGAAGCCAGAGGGAGAGCCATTGATATTGGGTTGGTGTGGCTGCCCTTGGTCGTCATCGGTTCAGTTTGCTACCCGCCTGCAGCCGGAACAACACCGCTGTCATCCTCTGTAAGTCGTTGGAAATTTGGCCGCCAACTTTTAATCTTGGATTGCTGGAAATGTTTTGCCCATTTGTTTATGGTTCTTGGTTGGAAACATAGCTGGAATTTGAACAATTTGGCTGAATTTGTTGCTATATTAAATGATATTCTTCATGCTAGCCGATTGATTATCAATTAGCTTGATAATCTCGTCCGCTATTTTGAACAGGACTATGTAACAAATTGATCAAATATAGATGATTTAAAGGATTCCTCCTAAATAAGATAATTTTTACCTATTCATCTATGCTTACTGTATCTGAGACTTAATTTTGGTATCCTAGAAATTCCTCCTTGTGATCAGGGTGCCAAAGTACTTATTTTCTGATTTAGTTTTGTTGCTGTGGCAATCACATTTTTATTTAACTATTATTTTTTTAATATCTTGTTCAAATTCTATGTGCTAGGAAATTTCTTGTTCTTCTGCAACCACAAATGGCTGGGGGAATTTCTTGTTCTAATTAAAGATCATTCCTTTTTGGATTGCTATTTAATTTGAATCAATCTAATTATTGGATTGAATCTGGCTAGCATTGTGATGACTATGTTCAATGTTATGCAACTATACTTTGCTTGATGTGTTTCTTTCTTTTTATTTGCATACTTGAAAGCAAGGTGTTTTTTTCAAACAGAAGATGCTTGCTTTAACTATCCATTAGTCCTCCACGATCAATTGGGAAGAGAAAGCTACATTACTATAACTTGGGTGAATGGATAGGCTGAGAGAGGTGGGGGATTGTGGGTGTGCAGGACTAGAAGAATTAGATTGATGGTCATTAGAAAAGGATAATAGTGTGGATGAAATATAGAACAAATGACATTTATAAGATTGAAAGGTGAACTGGAATGATTATACTAAATTATCCTAAAATCTTCAGACGCCAAACCTAAACCCCCATCACTGAAAAATGCATGTTGCATGTGGACAGTGAGGTGATGAATTTATACTATCCCATTAATTGGGTTTTCTCTGTTTCCTTGTAGTCCACTACAAAGAATTTATCCATCTATGCTATCGTTTCATTGTTATGTTTTTTACTTTTTCTTCTAGTGAGCGTTTCTTTGTTGATTTCTAATATAATAAATGAAACCTCGATTCTCAAACATGTATTGTTTTTCTGGAAAGTGAGCAAGTGTTGGGAATCAATTGTATTAATTTCTACAAATATGATCATTTGAATATTTAGTTCGTCAAGTGTAGTTTTCACTTGGTTCTATTAATTTCATGCATTCTAATTTTTCACCGACATAATTTTTTGTTCTTCCACTAAAAAAGACTGAATTTTTTGCTTGTGTTGATTGAATAGCTTGATTGAACTGCAAATTTGTAATATTTACAGAAATTTCAGATTAGAGGAACTATAACCTTAATGATAACAATGATTGGAATGATACTGGTTTCGTGTTATGTTTTTTACTTTTTCTTCTAGTGAGCATTTCTTTGTTGATTTCTAATATAATGAATGAAACCTCTATTCTCAAACATGTATTGTCCAGAAAAAACACCCGTACTGTTTTTCATCCTTGGGTAGGAATTTTTTGTTGAACTGTTCCAAGTAACCCGTGCTTCCTTTTGTCTTGAATCATAACAAGAATTCTCCACTTTTGTCTTGACTGAAAGTTGGCTCCACTTGGCTGAAATTGTTGATTGAATTTTGGTTCCACATGGCAGAAATTTTGACAACAAAAAAAAATTCTGTGCTTGGCAGAAAGTCTTGGCCAAAATTGTTACTGAAGTTTGGTTCTTCTTGGCTGAAAATCCTTGCAAATTGCTTTAGTTGTTTTAAGAATTGTGACATTCTTTGGCAGCCGAAATTCTGGACTTTGTGGCTGAAATTTTGACTGAAATTTGGATCTTCTTGGCTGAAACATCTTGACTGAATTTTTCAGTTGTCTGAATTGTCTTGTTTCTGGCTGAAGCTTCTAGTTCTTGTGCAGAAAAATTATTAATTTTGTTGCTGCCTAACTTTTGTCTCCAGTCACAATTTGTCTTGCTCTCCAACATTGGTTTTCCTGAATTCATCTTGTCTAGAAGTCTATTCCTTGTTCCAAACAAATTCTAGCCCAAGTAGTTGTTGTTATTCTAGAAATTTTCTGCCAACAATTAGTTTTGCTTGACTTCAGATTTCTTTGAAATTTTGGTACTGCTCAAATTACAATTGGTTAGCCGAAGTCCTCTTTGTCCATCAAGCTTTCTTCTACTTGAATTGCAAGTCCTAACCGAAGCTCTCTTTTGTGTCTTGTTCAGATATTATTAAGTCCAAATTTTGTCTTGTCCAAACATAATATTGTTCATCCTATAATTTCTGTTGCTTGTTTTATTGTTTGTTTAGCAATTTTTTGTTTTTCTTGCTGTTTGGCCTACACTAAATCCTTGCCAAAATTGATTCTTGCCTTAATTCCTTCTAGGCTGAACGTACGGAGCTTTTTTTATGCTTCGAAGGCTCTGAAGTTGATACTAGTTTAACTCATGCATTTTCTGTTTGCCACTAGTTAAAGAAGCAAAGGGATCACAAAGCTTCATTTGGAAAAACAAAGAAGAAAAACTCATGTGAAGCAAACTGCATTTGGAAATCTTTTATTTGGAAAGGGAATGCTATTTAATATTCTTTATTACATTCTTTATTGTATACTGCTTTAAGTCCAGCTTTTCTTTGGCATAATCATTAGTGGTAATGTTCTTTTATCTCATAGGAGGAACCGGAGGGTGGTGCTGGATTCATGATTCAGTTCAATTACGAACCTCTATTGCACGACCTTGTGGAGGAGTTTATTTCCCTAACCCTACTGGTTTAATTGTTTTTTTCCCTCACTCTTGAATACATGGGTGGATTGTGGGATGGTGATAGTTGATTGTTGTTTATGTTGTCTTTTTTTTAGGTCCCCTTGCTACGATGCATGTGAGGGGTTTAATGCTTTCCATGATGTGTAGGAAGAGTTAAGAGTTTTTGTAACCCATTCTTGATGCTGATCAATATATTTTACTTGATATATTTTCCTTAATTGGGTCAAGATTCTTCATCCGCTTCTCTTTTGGTTTTCTGGTTTTTTTTTTTTCCTTTTTTGTTGTTGTAGGTTGCCCACACTTTAAGATACCGCTTCTTGAAGACTTTGGTGGTATACTGATTGGTGGTTTATATTATGTAACGAGATACATTTGGTGGTCAATTTCTTTTTTTTCAGTTTTCGGAATTTTAGTATGACTATTATCGTAATTGGTGGAATTGTATTATGTGATGAGATATAATTATGGGATGTTGATGCTTCTGCATATATAATTGTTTTATGAAAACGAGCTTGGTTATCACGAACACATGATGTTCTAATAGGGATTGTTGCATGTCTGTCCATACGTGCATTTCATATCATTATCATCAACGCATGGGACATTTCTATCTTTCTATGAGATATGAACATTATGTAACATATGGGTGACTAGTTAACAAGGTTGGTTTATGAAGATTATATTTGATCGGACATGGTGTATTATGTTATACGATACATTTCATGGTCATTTTAGTTGTCTTTGATTGATGGAGAATATAGTATAATTATTGTCATCTACTGATGAAATTGGATTATGTCATGATATATAATTATGTGGTGTTGCTTTTTCTGTATATATGCGAGTCTTATAAAGATGAGCTTCATTATCGCAACATGTTGGTCCCTTAGTACGATCTCACTTGTAGACTCAATGGTTGCATATCATTATTATCGATGTGTGGCACATTTCTAAATTTCTCTTAGAAATAAGGATGATGTAACATAATGATATATAGTTAATAGGGTTGGTTTAAGAGTAAAATTTGCAGTTTGTGGTTTTGTATTATGTTACGTGATACATTTCGTGGTCACATTAGTTTTCTTTGATTGGTGGGCAATTCTGAAATTGCATTATGTCATGAGTTCAAGTTATGGGGTGTTGTTGTTTCTATAGTTAGTCATTTGTGTGAATGAATTGGATGGATTTTTAAACATTAATTGCTTTTTACTTTTCTTATCATAGTGATACATCCACCACCACATAGCCAAGCATTCATAGATTGAAGGCATTACAAATGGCCCATTGGTTGGTGTTGTCAAGGTCTTTTTCATTCCTTCTGGCTCTTTCCTTTTAGAATGTGAAGGGAATTATGTGTACACTACTATTTGGTGAGTGTATAGTGTTTGGATAATGTTTTATTCTCATGCTACAATTCGGATATTCGACTTTTATTTCTTATGTAGTGGGATATTAAAATGTTGTCTCTGGCATTGAACAAGTTAAAGTTTTGTGCCCTTTTTCAGATTTTTTTTGAATGTTCAATGCTTAGTATGATTGCGTTCAGTACTTTTCCGATTTCGATGATGTATGTATTATAAGAATAAATGATGTTACAATCAATACTGTAATATGGGTGATATGATATTAAAACAAACCACATTATAACGTTGGTTAAAATTTGTCACTAATGACCCCATTTAGTGACAAACTTTTGTCGTCACTAATTCTATTTAAGAACAAACCTTTGGTGACAACAAAATTTCATCACCAATGAACAGTGTCACAAAACTTTTTCGTCACAAATTGCATATTCAACAAATTTTTTGTGATAAACTTTTTCCGTCACCAATGACAAAAAAGGAATTGGTGACGAAAAATTTGTCGTCACTAGCTCGTTACTAAAGGCGTTTACCAAGGCATAATTTGGTGACGAATTTTTTTTTGTCACCAAAAATGTCACGTTGTCTCGCTGCCCAGCCGTACTTTCAGTAACGACCATATTTCGTCACTAATTTTTGTCACTAATTTCGTGCAATTAGTGACGACTTTTATCTTTTAGTGACAACATTTTCCCCCTTTTGGTGACGTCTTTTTTTGGTCACTAATTTTCGTCACCTCCAAGTTTCGTCACTAAAAGCAATCCTTTAGTGATGACTTTTTTTTCCATCACGAAAGACCTTTAGTGACAGACCTTTATTGACGACGCGTCACCAAAAAATTTTTCGTTACTAAAGGCCTCTGCAGGGCTTTTGGTAACGAAAAGCAGCCATTTGGTGACGAAATTCCAGTTGTCACTAAAGGAGGGTTTTTCTTGTATTGGAAGTTCCTTATTAGATCATGGTAGACAAGAGGATATAATAGTAAGCTTACTTTCAAGAAATTCATTGAATTTTGTTTGCTATGAAACTTTTTTATAATTATTAATTCGAAGTTGAAGAAAGAAATTACAAGAACTTTCATTTTTGTATTCATATATATATATTTTTTATTAATGTCAACTAATTTCCTATATGAATTACCAATGGTGTTTATGACAAGTAACATTTTTATATCATTATCAATGAAATTTGAGTTGTTAAATATGTTGCTCAAAACTAATTTAAAATACTACTCTAAAGGTATACTGACCATTAATTCAATTATTATTTTTTTTGTCCAAAATTTGTGAGCTGAATTAACGTCATGAAAGTTAATGAGTACATAGAAGGTCCCCAAAGAGGACTATTCTTAGCGCCATTAATTCAATTAGAGGATTACTAAACTGCAAGTTTAAAATAATTGTATATATCTTAAGTTTAATAGGTAAAAATTAGTAAATTCTAACTTGAATCTACCTTCATTAACTCCTCATCGTTTTTCAAATATAGATTATTGATGGGACGCATAATGTTTATACTTACCGTGAATATTTTATCCTATTATGAATCGATATTTGTTGAGGTTGATTAGTTTTTTTATATTTTTGTTTCAGAGGTTGAAATATGGAGTTTTGGAAACAATTGTATATGGAATAATCATTTTGAGCTATAATTGATGAAGCATGTGAAGATGGAGACAGAAAATTTGTTCATATATGGTGTAAGCAGATGTTGTAGACTAAAATCATATCTAGAAGACTTTCTTGTATAAAGCATGGGCATACCTAAGTAGTTGTTGGAGAGGGATGAATTTTAATTAAAAAGGAAGATTGCTGGTGGTCAATAACAAGAAAGAATGATATTTTTCTGCAACAAATTAGAAAGATTGGACCTTTATTTTGATTAGGAATATCTTTCTTAATAAGAAGATGATTATTTACTTTCCTTTTTAGATTAATATTTAAACTTTAGAAGTCCTTGTGGATTTGTAACTTTACCATATTTTTTAAGTTTCTCTCCCCTATTATAGGAATAGTATTTTCTATTTAAACCTAATACAACACAACAAGGAAAAAATCCACGCATGCACAAAAATACATTCCATTCTTCTTGCTGGGGTTAGCCTTTTCAAGAAAATTAAGGAGACATGTCTTCTACCATGTGTGGCTAAACTCTTTTTTTTTTTATTCAAGGATGTTTGAATTCAAATGCTATCATTGCCAGGTTTTGAACTTAATTTATTTCTTGGTTTTAATTTAAGTATTCATTAATTATTGATTTTATTTTTTTTGTGAATGATTAATGTTGATTAATCTAATAAATCTATTCATCATATTTCCTTCTTTTGCTATCAATGAGTTCAGTGATTTGTAACTATTACGAATGAGTGGTACAAGTAGTAACTAGGTTATTTATATTTATAAATCAAAGTATGCATGTTTAATCTAAAGGAATCAATGGGACAAGATTAAATAATTGCTAGTATCTCAATTATTTAGTTTTGGTTTAACTATTTTAATAGATATTAATGCTGTCATTAAATTGATATGAATGCTATTGTGTCCAATCAATTGATAATAAGTTTTGAATTGGATGCTGGGTTTATATTCAATACTTTAGGAAAATTGAAGATTTGTTATGGCCATCGTAATAAATTTTCAATTAAGTATTTGAATTACAAGATGAACATTTGTAACTCATAATCAGTGATACAATTGAATGAAATCGTACATTTGGATCAAAAGCCTAGTAATATTAATTTTATTCTATATTTGCTATTTCTTTATTTATTTTATCTATTTTTTAGAATTTAGTGAATTAGTTTAAATATTCAAATTCCCCCTTTTATTTTCAAATTAAGAAATTAATTATTTAGTTCCTTTGGAATTCAACATAATCCACTATTTTCGCAAAATTAATTTGTAGTCTCTAGAGCTTTGGTGAGTACTTTTGAGAGTTTTGACAAATCCGCAATTTATTTATTAATTTAAAACACTATTTTATAAAATATCTTTTCCCGTATAAAAAATAATCTATTAATAAAATTTTTGTTTGTCTATAAAAAAGAGTTTAGTTTTGAATAAAATTAAATAAAGTTCCTATATTATTCTTACTAATGATGATCATCTATGGTCTACTATTAAAAATTAAAGATATAAAAATTCTGACATTTAATAATGTATTAATTGTATTATATTTTACAACTAAAAAGATTGTACCAAATTAAAGTGTGCTATTTGGAATAGAGTATTAAAAAATTAACTTAATATTTTATTCTCATCTATATACAACAGACAAACAAAATAATTATATGGTCTTATCCATTTCATGGGTAATATAGTAGTTACTAGAAAAGCAAAGAGACTAAACACTAATTTCTTTAGTATTTAAAAATTTTATTAGTATTTTAAAAAATTTTATTTGTACAATATTAATTTTTGATACTATTTGATATCATATAAAAGGATGGTATACTATTCACTATTTGATTGTACAACATTCAATTGAAATAGTTCAATGCATTTCGTTTAGAGAAAAAAAATTATTTTTTCCCAAAAAAATCTTTACAATGTCATGATTAGGTGTTACATATTAGCTTACACATATTAATTCAATTTTGACAGTTCATAAAAAATTTCAATTCCTACAACGTTTATTTTTGTTTCTGTACACTACCATAGAAAAGTATGATACATTCATTGTTGAAGGTACGAAATTCAATCGAAATAGTACAATGCATTTTGTTCAGGGAAATTTTTTTGTTTTTTTTTCCTTCAAAATCCTTAAGATGTCATAATTAGGTATTACACATTATTTTATGCATAATAAGAAATTTGGATAGTATATGAAAAATTTCAGTTCTTACATTGTTGATTTCTAATGCTGACATATCAAATTAAAGACATTATATTTTTCATTGTTTGATGGTATAATATTTAATTATGATAGTATAATGTATTTTGTTTAGAGAAAGAAATTCATTTTCTCTAAAAAAATCCTTACAATATGATGAGTAGGTGTTATATATGTTTTTATGTATAATAATTTAATTTCGATACAATTACTTAAGTTTGGTTCTTAGAATGTTGATTTTTGGTGTTGTACAATACTGTACAAAAGGATGGTACATTTTTCATTGTTTGACATCATAATGTTCAATTGAGATAGTACAATACATTTTATTGAGGGAAAAAATTCATTTTTTGTCTAAAAAATCCTTATAATGTCATAAGTAGGTGTTTGGTATTATTTTATGTCTAATAAATTATTTTCAACAATATGCAAAAAATTTCATTCCCCGTAAATATTGAATTTGGATTTATGTCCTTTCACCAATATTCACCTATAGCAAAGCAGATTGCAATGGGTTGATGTAATTTGATTTTTGACGCTATACAATAATATAAAGAGGGTGGTACAATATTCATTATTAAACGGTACATTACTCAAGAGAGGTGGTATAATACTTTTTGTTGAGAAAGAACGATGATTTTTTTTTTTGAAAAAAAAAATCCTCACAGTGTGGTGATAGAGGTGCTCTTTATTATTTTATGCCTAATAATTTGATTTCAACAGTACTTTAAAATTTTGGTTCTTAGAATATTGATTTTTGATGTTGTACAGTATCATATGAAAGAACAACACATTATTCATTGCCTGGCTGCATAATATTCAATTGATATGGTACAATTAATTCATTTCATAGGGAAAAGAATTCATTGTTTTTCTCAAAAAATCCTTAGAACGTAATGATTAAGTGTTATGCATTATTTTGTATCTTAAAATTATTTTTGATAGTACTTAAAATTTTTTATTCCTGACAATGTTGAATTTTTAAGATTGAAAAAGTTGATTTCTTCCTTAAAAACTCTAAATGTGGTGATGAGGCGTGACAAATATTTTACACATAATAATTCAATTTTGTTGGTATTTAAAAAATTTTAGTTCCTACAATGTTCATTTTTTACGCTGTTCAATATCATATAAAAGGACAATACATTATTCATTGTTTGGTAGTACAATATTTAATTAAAACGGTACAATTTGTTTTGTTGTGGGAAAAGAATGATTTTTTTCCCTAAAAAGTTCTTACCATGTTATGTTTAGGTGTTGTGTACTATTTTATGTCTAATAATTTAATTTCAATAGTACTTTCAAAATTCCAGTTCCTACAATGTTGATTTTCATGTTGTACAATAATACTATATATAAGAACGGTATAATATTTATTAGTTGACGGTACATTATTCAAGCAAGATGGTACAATGCATTTTATTGAGGAAAAAAGTTGATTTTTTTTTTGTACAAATATTAAAATGTGATAATGATGTGCGAAATATTATTTTATTTGTAATAATTCATTTTCGACAATTCTTAAAAAATTGCAGTTCTGGTAATTATTTGACTATGCAACACTAAATTGAGATTTTACAATACCTTTTGTTGAGGGAAAAGAATTGTTCTTTTTTTACAAAAATCCTTAGAATATCATGATTAAAAGTTATGTATTAATTTATGCCTAATAATTAATTTTTGATAGTGCTTAAAATTTTTATTCCCTACAATATTGATTATTTATGTTGTACTGTACTCTATAAAAGAATGATATATTGTTCATAATTTAATAGTATAATATTTAATTGTGGTGGTATAATGCATTTAACTGATCAAACAGGCTTCCTTTTTTTTTTCAAAAATTCTTATAATTTGGTGTTGAAGTGTTACATATTATTGGATGCCTAATAATTTAATTTCGATAATAGTTAAAAATTTTAATTCTTACAATGTTGATCTTAATACTGTTTAAAACCATATAAAAGTATGATAACTCTTCATTGCCTACATTCTTCAATTGAAGTTCTACGTTTGATGTTGGGGGAAACCTAATTTTGGTTGTTATATAAGTGCAATTCTTTTTTTTTCTCCATCAAAATTCTAACAATAGGGCCATCAGGAACATTGCAATTTTTCTTTGTTGAGGTTACATCGTTGTTGTACTTAACTTTATTTGTCAAAATATAAAATTTCTTTAATAGGATTCTCGCTACAATTTTTGGGTTATAAATATGTAAATTCAAAATAAAAATTTAACCATGTAAATAAAATAAGAATAAAACCCTCAAGTTCTAAACTTTTATCTTTGTCATTTCTAAAAATGATTATCATTAACTCCATTCTTTATTAATTTAAAATAAATTTAAAATTATTATTATTAATTTAGAGATTATATTTTGATAGACAAACAATATTTAAAAAGTTAAAAAAAAAGTAGAGTATTAAAACATATCAGTATCAGATATGTTTACCTACTATAATAGGTTACTCAAATATATATATGGTTTCTATGTATTTTATTTTATGATAATATTGAAATGGTATTCTTTTATTGGATATCAGATAATTGGATGGTTCAATTAAATTGAGTGAAGAACCGCAAAAGGTTTCCCTAACGAATATTAGCAGGTTTGTCTTATTATTATTATTTTTTTTTTTGTAAAATTGATGGTTGCATCTCTAAAGTTGACCCCTAAATTGATGTTTGCATCTATCCAATACATATTTACTCGCTAGTATTTAACCACATTTTCACTTTCAAATTTACCAAGCTGTGAAGCGCATTGGGTAAGAATGGTTATGCATTGTACAACAAACGACTTCCTAATATATACTTCATTTGTTCCAAGAAAAAAAGTTCTTTAAAAAATTTTGTTTGTTTCTAACTAAAGTCTATTTTTAATGTGAAATTCTTGTATTATTTTACTAATAATAACAATGTATAAACTAAAATAAAAAAAAGGAATAAAACTATAAAATTATACTTTTAATGATGTTACTAAGTGTGTTTTACTAAATTAAAAGTGAACTTTTTTTTAAAAAAACAAATAGAGTATATTTGTGTATTTTTCCACAATTCAAAATTATTTTGCCTCCTCTAGTTTTAATAATAATAAAAAGTATAGTACTAGGCTTGTGGCCCTTGTGAGCCATTTTTATGAGAAAATATTTCATGCATCCATTGCACCATGTAAAATTGTGTAGCCAAATATAATTAAAAGGGACATCCTATAAATTAGGGGCACAACCCATATACATAATATGGGTGAAAAAATTATATGATTGACTTGCTGCATTAAAAATAAAGATGCAACAGATATATACAATATATTTAAAAAATTTATATTAAAACCATATAAAGAGATACAACCTCCCCTAGTTAACTTTCTTTATTTTATACTCCATCTATTTAAAAAAAAATTAATAAAGTTTCCAAATATTCATATTAATATTAACTATACTTCATTAAGTATATTGGAATTTGTAATTCTGAAAAGTTATATCCATTTAAAAGTAAACTGTTTAACTATATATATATATATATAACAACAACAAAACCAATAAGTCAAATGCAAAAGTTTTTTTGTTTTTGTTCCCCATTGGACTTCTCTTCATTAGATGGCTTTTCTTTCCGATTTTCCTATAGAGCTAAAACTTAGAACAAGTAGCCTTTCAAAAGATAATTAATTAATTATTTATTTACCTAATATTAGAGAGACAATACATAGAAACCCAATTAGAGTGGACTAATAACTAGTTGAAATTTAAATTGAAACTAAAATTTTAAATTAATTGGTTTTCACTCCCTATTATGTGCTTTAATTCTTATTATTTTTCTAACATGGGACATAGTATATATAAACTCAAACAATCTTTTCCTTTACAGATATACTACCACATCAAAACATATACTTTGCCAGAATCCCAGTTCTTATTTTACCAAACTCATCTCTTTACCATAGATCTATTTAGTGCTTATGCAAGTCATGACTTAGTTATTCACAGGTCCTTAGTAAACCCTCATCCAACTAGAATAGGAATTACTTATTTTAACAAGTAGTTTAATTTTGATACCACTTACTAGGAAGATAACACATGGAGAGGCCAACAATAGCGATTTAAAAAGTAGTTAGAGCCTAACTAACATGAACCAAAAAACTTAAACTAACGGTCTTGGATCCTTCTAACACTATTTTTTTTTCTTTTTTGAACTTTTTCTAATGTGAGACCGTGTTAATAAACTGAACACATAAAAGGTTGAAAGAAGCCATGAAAAAACTTAAACCTGGAAAGAATGTGACAGTATCATAATTATTAAATGGAAAAAAGAAGAGATTGAGCAAGAGTTTTCTTTCAAACTCAATTCAGAATTCTTCATCCATTAAGTTTATTCTTCATATAATTTAATAAATAATTTACATGTTTAAAATTTTAATTATGCATATATCTATATTTTCGGACTAATATAATATAAGTTTACCTATTAAATTTTCCCATTAATTTAGTTTTCTAAATAACCAAAATTGGAAACTTCAACTTGTTCTTAACACATTTTTCCAAATATCTTCCCTTAGTGTTTACATTTTCGTTTTATTACAAACATCTTATGAATACTTTCTCCTGAAATTTTTGAAGTTATAATTTTTTTTCACTTCACAATATCCTATGAAATGTTTAGTGGGTGAACACTAAATTAAATTAAACATATTGAACTCAACAATTTCTTTCGATTTGTTGTTAGAATAATTTGTCAATGAGATGAGAACATTGCCACTTTAAATTTCTGTGATATAAAATTTTGTTTCTTCCCATATTATTCGTTCTTTTATACATTTAACTTGCACTTTATCTTTCATACTTAGCGTAACTGAGCAACATGGACGGTTAGGTTAATTTTATGCCCCCACCGTAATGTACCCTTGGTTATTGTAAGCAAGAATAGTGATAGGGAGTCCACGCTGAAAGTCTAGAGCCATCAACAATACACAGTGGTATTTCCTAAAAAATAAATAACTAGATAAAAGTTAGAGTGATTGACAAAATTATTGAAGATTTTACAAGGTGTGACTTTAATAAAATAGGAAATACTATTCTCTATAGTAAAAGTGAAGTACAAAAACTTTAAATGGCATAGAATGCCATTACTGTTCTTTGTTCTCTTTTTTTCTCTGTATTTTATTTACTAATAGACCTTTATGCATATTCTTTTCTCTGTATTTGTTCTGTTTCTTTTCTCTGTATTTTATTTAATAAATATTCAGTAATTCTTACAATATTTATAGACCTTAACATGCAACATAAATGAATATGAAATGTCGGAAATAATTGTACGTAAACATCTACCCAAATGATTCCTAACAGAAAGGATTTCCTGTGAAAGCTATTCGATTATTTTTGTGTACCTCAAATAATTCTACCTCTTATATTTCTCGGATAATTTTCGAATGTGACGGTCGGAAATTAAGGCTATCCGTAAACGAATCTCAAAATATTCCGCTAAACATGCTAAGCCCTTAGCAAATTTTTTACTCTAACTATAAATAAATAAGAGTAAACAATATAACCGCTTAAAAATTTCCACAACCCGAAAGAAAATTTTAGCATTTAATTTTGCAAGCCAGTCGTTTTCTGTCTCTTCACCCAAAGATGGGACGCAAGCCCAGCAGAATTCTTGGCGTTTGCCTTGCTGCACTTTTCTTGTGCTCTTTAATGCATGTTGGAAATGGGCAAGGTGCAGCGGCAGAAAACCATGCAAACAAGGCAATATCCTATGCTGACTTGCAAAAACCCAGCCTTACTCGTCCACCGGTTCGATACCTCTCAGATTGTGATCCTAAAGACCCGACTTGTCGAAAACCTGTGAATGAATACAGCAGAGGTTGTAGTGCTATCACCCGTTGCGGCAGGGAGATTGAAGGCCATATCTGGTGACTGAATCCCATCCCATCAAGCTCTTAATTTTACTTCTTCTTTTTGAGTCATGGGAGGGAAGGGGGTTAGGCTGTTTCATGTAACGGGTGTGCTTCACAATGAACAAAATGTCATTTTGTTCTCTGCTTATCTGTACTTAAATGAATTCTTCTATCTATGTGGTCACCGCATGTATTGGTCCCAAATTACTAAAAACAAATACTAAGGCTTGAATTATCCAAAACACACACAAGACCGAATGACTTTTTCTTAATCCTGAGATACAAGCGATTTTTTTTTTTTTTTTTGACAAACCAAAAGAGCTTACTTTATTATTAGAAGCAAAGTACAAAAGTTACAATGTCAACAATCAATATCTCAAAAGTCATAATAGCTAATCCACCTCAAAGAACTACTATAATCAAAAGCTCCAACATAAAGGGCATCCTGAAGTAAATGAACTAAAAACACTAAACAAACACTGAATACTCAATAACAACCAACAGATTTTGAGATCTAGACACTCCCGATTTCGCCAACCTATCTGCCACACTATTAACAATCCTCAGTACGTGATGGCCCTCCCATTTCTTAATTCTCTCCTTCAGCAATTCTATGTGACTCGAAACATTCTTAACGTGCCATGGGATATTCTCAAGGTTATGTAGGACAACATCATGACAACAGCATTCACACAACAATTTAGAAACATGAAATGATTAAACATTTCCACAAGTGCTCCCCGAATCCGAAGTAGCATGTGCGCATTTGGAATTATTGCAAATTTTCCTATGGTCAGTTAGTCTTAGCCTTACTTACAGCTAAGAAGAGTCCACTTTTGTGAGGACATTGATTGTACAGGTTAACTTTCAAAAGTTAATGCAATTATCATAGCATCCACCCTCCCACAAAACACAAAACAGGTCAAAAATAAGCGACAGTAATCAAAGGAATAAATCCCTCAATCTCTTGATCCGCTCCCTCCCTGTCATGTTCCACCCTCTATACACTAGCCCCCAGTAAGTACAAGTCAGCTATTGATCGACCACTTGATCCTAGCTAACTCCAATTTGCTTCATAGAATTCTAACGAAGCATTTCTTGCCATCTCGACTGTTTCCTCCGGCTCCCACCATTTGGGCTGAAACACCACACATTCCAACCCTTCCATAGCATCCACATAATGTAGGCTGAAAACTGTACTCGTTCTTTCCCATTATTCTCTTTCTGGCTAGAGCACAAATTTTGCCACCACTACTGAAATGTATCCCGTTGCCACCCAGGATAATCCGCGAGCACAATTGAAAAGAGTCACTTTCAGTTTCAAGTACATGAGAGCTCTTCCAATTAGACTCAGAAAACACCAACAATGCCTCACGAATAGCATAGAACTCGCCCTGATTCGATTAAAGAATTCCAACATGTTTAGAAAACACAGCCTTTGTTCTACCCAAATCATCTCTAAGAATTCCCCCTATCCCAGCCATACCTAGTTTTCCAATTGCAGAACCATCTATGTTAAACTTCATTCTGCCAGGTTGAGGACAAGTCCACGTGGCACTATATTTCTTGCTCCCTTGCACCTACATCACAGTTGAACTATTTGGCTATCGGAAAATATCTGAAATAGATGTTGAAGAAGCTGGCTATTTTGCCTTAAACAAGTTGCAAAACTTATGAAAATCAAATCCACAAGTTGGTAAAGTCGAAACTCTTATTATTGAAAGTAACCTGATTCCTACACAACCAGATTGACCAAGTTATAACATAAAACAACAAAATCCAAGATTGTCTTCCTTTTGTAATCTGGAAAAGAATTATGCTAGCTATTCAAGAAAGTGGAAGGATCTCCAGAGCAGACCCAAGTAATACATCAGATTTCCAAACAACAAGTCCACACCAACCAGCTGCACCTACAGCTAAAAATCAAATGCTAGACAGATTCTAGCTCAGAATTACAAAATGGACATACATCTAACTCAGCTCTAATCATGCCCCTCCAAAGCAAATAGCTTCTAACTAGTAGTTTTTGGTGAATTAGCTACTAGAGAAAGACTTCCACTTTAATTGGTGCATACCCTTTCCACACTAAATTCTAGATTACTCGGCCTTGCCTTTTGGGCAACAACACAGATTTATAGTAAGAGGAAGTAGAAAACATACCATTCGGAACCCCTCTCCAAATGATTCTATCATGGGCGTTTCTATTTAAGTATTGTCCTTACAGAATATACAACACGCCCTCCCACTGCTACTTTTCCCAATCAAAAACATTTCTTTGAATATCGATCCTCCACACCCATAGACCACTCCTCCAAGTTCCAAACTTAGCCATATATCCTTCTTTATTTACTGAAAGAGCATAGATGCGAGAAAAGCTCACTTTTAAAATCATGCTTTCTATCCATTCATCATGCTAGAATACAATATTGTCTCCCTTCCCAAGTAGAGTCCTTATACCTGATGATTCAACAACATAAAACTTATCAATGGGATTAAGTGGAGTAGTAATAGCTTTCCGTGTTTAAAAAAAAAAACCTGTTATTACTAGGAGTGGGGAGGAGCCGCCTCTTGTCAAGCCCATATTTTTCCACAATAAAATTTCTCCATAATAGATTAACCTCATTGCCAAACCTCCATAGCCATTTTGTTAATAAGGCTGAATTTTTTAAATGAAAGTCAATCAAGACAAGACCCCCGAGCCACTTTGGAGCATTGACAGTATACCGGTTAACATAGTGCATTTTACCGTATTGATCCGAGCTACCCCAAAGAAATCTTCGTATCAATTTGTCCATCTCATTCTTGATGCTGCAAGGGAGCTTAAAAATAGTCATGAAAAAAATTGGCAAACTTGATAGAATAGGTTTAATTAGTGTCACCCTACCACCCATAAAAAGATACCTTGTTTGCCAACTGCAAGCTTTGATCTCATTTTTATCCAAGATAGGCCTCCAGATTTTTGAGCCGCTGTGTCAACCCCTAGGGGAAGGCCAAGGTATTTAACTGGGAAGGTTTCAACCTTACAGGATAAGTATTCAACCCAACCATTCAAGAGACCTACATCCACCTCAACACCAATCAAACTACTTTTACTAAAGTTAATCTTCAAGCCAGACAACACCTCATAACATCTAAGAATTCTTTTCACATTCAACACACACTTGAGGTCTGGTCTGGTGAACATTAGGGTATCATCTGCATATTGTAGATGTGCTAATTTGAAATTTCCTTGGCCAATGCTTATCCCTTCGAACAGCCCAGTGGACTCTCCTTTTTGCATTAGAACAATAAACATTTCTGCCAGGATATTAAAAAGCATTGGTGAGAGGGGGTAGCTCTGAGGAAGACCTTTTTTGATGCCGAACTACTTAGTTGGAGGCCCATTTATCAAAATAGACATAGATACAGAGGCCAAGCAGAACCTGATTCCAGCTCATCCAATTCCTTTCGAAATTCATCTTTTGCATGACGTAATCCAAAAAATCCCAATTTGCATTATCGCATGCTTTTTCAAAGTCCACCTTCATCAAAATACCACTTCTATTATTTTTCCTGAGATAATCAACAACTTCATTAGTAATTAAGAAACAATCTGACAATCATCTATTTTTCAAGAATACGAACTGATTGCTCCCTATAACCTCATTAATCACCCGTTTCAATCTTGTTGCTAAAACTTTAGCAAGGATTTTATAAATGCTCCCAACAAGACTTATGGGTCTATGGTCTTTTAAATGAACTGGATTGTTATATTTTGGAACTAGAGTGATAAAAGAAGAATTAACAGTCTTATCAAAATTTTCAGTTCCAAAGAAGCCTTCTAAGAAAGACATAACATCTGATTTTACTGATCCCCAATGATGCTTAAAAAAATTCATATTAAAACGGTCACGCCAAGGCACCTAATTCCCATCACACAACTTGATTGCATCCCACACTTCTATTTTAGAAAAAAGGAACTTCTAGATTATCCCTTTGAGCATCAGAAATACTTTTAAATTGGCACTCTATGTCCATTACTCTAACAGATGACACCCTATTATAGAAGGCAGCATAAAACTTCGCAACTAGATCTTTCAACTCTTTTGGTTGCGACACCCTCCTTCCATCAAAGACCAGACTATTGATATGATTCATCCTTCTCCTTAAGGAAGCCAGTAGATGAAAATATTTTGTGTTCCTATCTCCTTCCTATAGCCATTTACTTAGGAAGCATTAGAAATACTTTTAAATTGGCACTCTAATATACAAGCAAATTAAATTAACTAAAAAGAATTGGGTTCAGCCAAAGTACTACAACGACAAAAATTTGGTCAAACAATGCAACTAAAGACAAAACAACTTCAGAGTAACAAAAGGACAAAATAGAAAAACAATCGAGGCAACCAAAAAAATATCAAACTGTAATGTTTTCAAAACAGGAGTCTTCTGACGTGTGGCAATCCTTTTAACAATAGTAGACTTATTTTCCTATCTCATAAAAGTTTTTGACAATATATCCTATTTATAAATTTTAATAAACCTAAATCGAGTGAAAATAAACTATTCAATTCTCAAAAAGTACTTAAATCAAAATCAAATGAAAAATTGAGTTTAATTCTATTATATTATTAATCCTGGAAATCTATTATTTTTATAGTCTCAACATCTAGATCATTTGAAATCAAGCCAAAACCATCAACAGTTACATTCGCATGGAATGTAAACCATGTCTCTAGTAGACATGTAGAAATGATAATGGGAAAGTCAAAATCAAATATATTCATAAAACTTACTCTCAAGTGAAAAATTGATTCACATACTAGTCTCTCTTACATTGTTTCCACTTGGTAAGAGCATTTACTGCTACCGGCATCCTAGCTTCAACAGAAATAGAAGGAGCCTTAGATGAAGTAATTCCTTCAGAGCCCTGAGTAAGATTAGGGATTGTTGATTTTGGTTTCCAT
Source organism: Gynochthodes officinalis (assembly GCA_020080225.1). Taxonomy (NCBI): domain Eukaryota; kingdom Viridiplantae; phylum Streptophyta; class Magnoliopsida; order Gentianales; family Rubiaceae; genus Gynochthodes; species Gynochthodes officinalis. The sequence goes on from CM034617.1 coordinate 27,647,167, forward strand.
TATTTACTAGGACCCAATAAAACAAAACAGAAGAGGAATTAAAAATCATAGAATATGTCTACCAAATTAGATTCTTTAGTGAAGATTCAAGCTAACAAAGAAACACAATGACCACTGGCTCAATATCATAGAAACACAATGACCATTTATTTCCCCTTGGTACGAAATTTATGAAAAATCACAAATGAATTATGTTGCAAATGAAAAAATATTATGTTAACAAACAAAATAGAAAACTTGAATTCCAAGCTGGTAACATCCATTTTTTAGTACTTGCTTTAGTTTGCAAATCTATGTTTATTATTCAATTCTTGGTAAAATTTTATCCATAACATCCACTAGTAGGCTTCTGTGTAATGGCATTGCAGTTATGAGAAGACACATGCTAATGAAAGCAGCCAACTGGTACACGCCTAAGTACCTAATGATGTCAACCTAAATCACACACTTTATCTTCCCAGCCAACTAGTGACAAAGTTCCACACTAACATCACTAGAGACATGAGACCCCAATCTCAACACCAATCATCTTTCATCATGACCCTCCAAGCACCAATATTAACATTTCAATACATATGAAGCCATGAAAATGTAACCTGGTCCTTTCAAAGACAAAAAAGAAAAAATGAAACGGAAAAAAGGGGAAAATTTAAGAAAAAGCTGGAACCATGACCACCGTGCCTAATACATATTTTCAAGCAGTATTTTACTACATAAACATCTTGTTTCTCACAGAATTTAGAATGTGTCTCTTACACAAAAACATTCAACTCAAGATTATGTCACACCTCTTAGTTTACTACGAAGGTGCAAAAATCACATCACCCACAATTTCTTTTGCTTGTATGAGTATATATTGGTATGGAACCACACAGAACTACTTCCCACTTCTTGAACTTATAAACAATTTATTTTATTAAACAATTTAAATTTTGTTTATCAATCCATGGAAAAAACCCGGAGGTTTGAGAAAAATAATAATTTATTTTATTAAACTAAAAACAAAAACAACTATAGCAGTAGTACCTAGAAGGACGGCAAACTTCAAGAAGGCCGAGAGGACCTGCGGTAAGATTGACAGGCAGAAGGGTGGCGTACAACTAGCGAGCTGGAGGAATTGATGGTTTCTAGTCTTCTATTATTTACTCTGTGTTTTTATATTAAAAAATATTTGAATTACCCATTCCTCCAGCTAAAATTATGCAAATGTTGAACTTAGTTATACTATCTATAGTACGTTGTATGCAAGTGACAAAGAAAAGAACAAACCAAGTAACCAAAGGCTAGGAGAAAACTCATGCTTCTGTAAATACCAGCCAAATTACTTAAGCCAAGAATGTTAACTTCAAAGAAAATTACCTTCAACAAACTTTGGTAAGCAAGCTTTATTATAGAGGTCATTAAGAATAATGATAAAAGCCAAAACTCATCAATTGGCTTTTTCATCATATCCTTGCAGGTTCTATAAATTTTCTAATAGCTTAGATAGGAATATTCTATGCTAGGCCAGCAGTGACATATCAAAAAGTAAAATAAAAAAGCCAAACAAACAAAGAAACTTTAGGGTAAACAACTGACAGAAAAATGGGTAATTCATTCCCATTACCCATACAACATGGCAAGGCAGAAAAAATAAGGAAAAAGACGAGGATGCATGTAAAATGAATTCTCACAAATCATAAAGATGTCAATGATATGATATGCTAATCAGTCAGGCCACACACAAAGAATATGAAGAAGCAGATGTGACGGTAAACAATTGATGCCAAAATTTCTTAGCCAGAGGTGCAAAGTGTTGCATAGCTCAAAATCAAAAAAGTCAGATTGGAACAAGCTGGATACAGAACAGGGAGATAGAGGGCTGATAGAGGCCTAAAGAAATTTCAAATAGTTATTTGCTATATGACAAATAAGAAAAGCATTTCACTCTGTTGTCAATCATTTACTTATAAGTTCTCTTCATTAGGGCATCCACACTAGCCCTTGGCCACGACCACGCCACATCAGCGCATTAGAGCCACATCAGCGCATTAGAGCCACATCAGCTCGTGGTCAAGTCAATACTATTCACACAGCCATCATAAAAAATGACCCACGTTAGTTGGCCTGGTCTTCACTATTCACGCGGCCATTTTCAAACTTTTTTATATTAATAATACAACTTTAATAATTTTTTTAGCCATTATTAAAAAAAATTTTGGAAAATAAATTTACATTACATTAAAATTAAAATTTATGAATACACCTAAAACATGAAAATAAATACTCTAAATTAAATATGAAATATGTAAAACAATTAATGGAAAATAAATTTACATTACATTAAAATTAAAATTTAAGAATACACTTAAAACATGAAAATAAATACTCTAAATTAAATACTAAAACATAGGGTATGACAATATAATAAATAAATTACTACTACATCCCTAAAAATTCGCTAAACTTATGAAACATTTTCTTTTCTACGTCGGATAAGTTTTCTTCTCCACGGTTTGCATAAGTAAGCCAAGCTGTGAATTTTTGCTCAAGTTTCATCCTTTCCATTTTTTCTTGATGAGCAATTCTATCGGCCTCCATTTTTTTCATATCCAAAGCAATCTTCTCCCTCTCGACCACTATCCTCTCTTGGAAGAATATGCCAATCCTTTCAATTTGAGGATTTTCTGAAAATAATTGTACGCGGAGCTTCTATTTTCCTTTATTTTTAGCCATTTTCACACCCACTGGGTGTTTTACAGGACTAGTAGCAGTGTCTTCTAAATTGATTTGAACATCTTCGCCAATTGGAGACAATAGGTTGATAAAATCATCATCTTTGCGTGATCTCTTTCTACTAGCTGTGTTTGGTGTTTTGGGGGTGTTTGAATCATCAAATGGTACATTTGAAGTAGGAACATTTCTTCCAATGCAGGATTCTCACTTGGGAAAAGATCTCAACAACTTCCAATGATCCATAAATTGAAACTTTGAACCCTTATTTGAATGCTTCCAGATGGTGAGTGCGTTTCGGATCACATCTTGATTGTTCATTCAACTTTTTTATTTAACCTTTCCAACTTTGCAAAAATTTCAACCCTCTTTGACACTGTTGCAGAAATTCTCCTCCACCGAGATCTAATATGGGCCAAGTTTCTGAGATTGATGTTGGCATTGTCTTCTTGAGCGGATCTATTTTGTGAAAGTATATCATTCCACATCGTAGAACTCTTTCGAGATGTACCTATTTTCGGATTGGTTGTGATGTTAATATATGCCAAAATCAAAGCTGTGTCTTCATCAATTGACCAAAACTTCATCTTGTTTTGCATTTGCGGATTCGATGAGTCGATATCCGATTCTGTGAAATCTCCGTTGGCTCCAAAGGCATCTTCATTATAAGCTTGATGTTGATAATGTAAATTATCAACATTGATAGGAATTCCACGGTTTGGTTGATGACTGAAATTGGACATCATGTGGTGTTGAAACCCTGGAGCTTGAAACATTGTAGGATTGCTTGGAAAATTAGTTGGAAATTGAGTTGGATTTTGGCGAAGTTGGGTAGGATTTTGAGAATTAGAAGCAAGTTGACTAAAATTATATGGTGGTTGATAGAATGGAGGGTTATTTGGATAGAGTGGATTCTTTCCAACATTCCTTGAAGGATCAATTTTTTGGAAGAAAAAAGAGATTTTGAGAGAGCTTGGGAGATAAGGAAATCAGATTTTGCACCCAACATATGCAAACTACATGTCAATTTATAGAGAAAAATATTCTATGACCATTGGTAAAAAAAAAAATTTTAAAAAATGGCTGAAATTCCTATTGCAAACCGTTGGATGGTTTGCAACTGGCATTCCACATGGCACTTGCCCATTGGGCGCATGTCATGTCGCCTAACTGACTTGGTTTTTAAAAAGAAAAAAAAATTGAAATGACACCGTTTGGCATCCTTAAGACACCAAGCAGCGTCGTTTCAATGAGGCCATTTTTGGAAAAACATCGACACATCGACCAAAAACGACGCCGTTTTGCATCTTTTTGGTGCAAAACGGCGGCGTTTTGACACCATGTGGCCCAAAAAAAAATTTCTTGGCCGCGGTCCAGGGCCATGGTAGAGGCCACAAACCGCGGCCATTAGAGTACTGTAGCCACGCCAAGTCAGCGTTTTTGTTGACTTGGCGTGGCCGTGGCCACCTGCAACCAGCCCCAAAATGGGCTGCTGTGGGTGGCCTTATAAAGTAATCAATTTTGTGGAAGTACGAGTCTTTAAGAAATTGTAGACATAAAATCAAAGGAGGGAATTCTTAAACAGCAGTACATAAAACACGAGCACATTGATTTAATAGATAAAATCAGAAAATGAGTCATGAATTATAAATTGATGAATCATAGGTTGTAAAAGAGAATGCCAGAAGTTTTTTTCTTCTTGTTATGAAATCATAGTAGAAGAGGAATAAGTTTTTTTATTTTTTTTCCTTATTACTATATCGTAGCTGAAGAAAAAATTTAGCCATTTGCAAGAAAACAAGATGGCTAGTTTTTAATCATGAAAACATCCAATTTTTATACAATCTTACATGGTTGTCAATGCCATAATATTCTTTGTGTTTAGTTTACTTAAGCCAAGAATGATAACTTCAAAGAAAATTACCTTCTCATAGACAAGATTAACCTCTTATACAAATCAAAGACAGATAAGGTCCAGTTGCTCAATCCTTCAAATATTCTAGCAGCAACAGAAATTCAAAGAAAAGATCAAATATATATATATATATATATATATATATATATATATATATATATGTATGTATGTATGGTTTAGCTATTTGTAACTTCACTACAAATGAAAACAACTTCACGATCATGTAATCAAGAGGCATCCAAGAATTTAAAACACGAAAAAGTGAGGAAAAAGGAAAAAGAAAACAGGGTAATAAGAGGAAAGAAGGAACTGACACTGGGAAATAATTTACAAACCTGAAAAATTAAGTCGACAAGAATATACTTCCAATTCTCGGCAAAAAGGTTGATTTCTATTGAAGCTCTGCACAAAATATTTTCCATAGCTGCTCACCAAAGAAGAATCAACATAAACAACCCAACTCCTTTCTAAGTGTTGTGAGATGGGAAGAAAAAAAGGAAAAAAAATCTAGACAAAGTAGCACCAAAAAGAATGTCAAGACAGCCTAGTGAATCCTTTATATCTATAGGAATGAAGACTTTAAAGCCTACTTCAATCAACTAATACAGCCCGCATTCTTCTTGTCTACATCATTTCCCACCATCTCTAAATTTACAAGAATAGCATCTTTATCATAAATTTCAATTAAGAGAATAGGCCAAGTCAATATTACATCGATTAGTGATTCCTCTATAATCCTTGTAACACATGGATAACTTACCAATAATCTTCAACTTTGAGAGCATAATCTCACAATTATATGCCTGTCTTTGTTCAATCTGCAAAATTAAATTCACATAAGTTCTTTAGATTGTCCATTACCAACAACCCAATATCGGAGAGCTTGTGGGTAGACTTTTTACCAGAATTGCCTAGCTATTTTGCTGTGAGTCGAGCTTGACCGGCAAGAAGCAAGGCTTTGGACTCTGAGATAGAGCTTTGGCTTCGAGCTCGAATTGGCAGTGCAGATGCGATGGAGCAACCTCTTTCCGACGACAAGGAGCTTGCAGCGATGAGAGGAGCTCCATGGTGAAGCTTCAGACAGTGAGAGAGCGGAGGCAATCGAGCTTAGGGCAATGAGAGGGCTCGGCGGTTTTGCCAAGCGACAGAGCTTGCAGTGACAACTTGGGTGACAAATGAAGCTGGCGATGAAAGAGAGGTGGTGGAGAGCAGGTGGTGAGAGGGAGGCGCCGGACAGTTAGCCTATTAGGGAAACTTGGGAAAAAGCAAAAACTAGAGTGGGAAAGGGGGCGCAGCCAATTGAGAAAAAATTAAGTTATCACCAGCCCCATATGCATTCTGAGGGGTGTTGAGTCTGCTGACCACAGAAGTGAAATTTTTTTTTAAATGTTGGCAAAAGAAAAAATTGTTTTCAAACGATTGAGTGTCTTTCATTTTTTATCTGCCCGCCCATTTTCCCGCTTTGTTTTTTTGTTAAGCATTCAAATTTTTTATTTAATTATTAATTATAAAAAGATCTTTACTTTCTTTTAACCAGTTATCAATTTTTTTACATTATAGTGCTATACTGGTTTAAAGAAATTCTTATATTAAATTTTAAATTTTGAAAGACTAATTAGTTATTAAATGACCAAAACAAAATTGTTTTGACTGAAAATATTTTAAATTTATATTTTCAAGTTGAGATTGAAAAAATTATGTATATTATATATTTAAGTTAATATAGATTATATATATATATATATATATATATATATATATATATATATTGAAAATCAATTGAAATATTTTATTTAAATGAAGAAGTCAATACAACTGATACAAATACAATCTGATAGATCTCAAATATAATCTAAATTGTACCTCTACTTGGTTGACAAAAAATAAAAAATTATACATTTGTGAAACTAAACTCATTTTTGGGACAGAAAGAGTATAAATATTTACTACTTATGTTATCCATTGTACGTCTAATTACATATATATGTGTGTTAACCACTAATTATGTTCTAACATTACATTAGTGACTGTACTTACTTTGAAGTTATATATTTTTTATTCATGATTTTCTTATAAAGATATATAATTCGTAATAAATATCAAAACTATTGATTATCATTAATCAATAGTCTATTTTAATACTAACAAAATTATGTGCTTAAAGTAAGTAAACTTATGTGTGTAAATTCATAAATCTGAAGATGTTCTAGTATAATTATTTTAAATTAAGAACTATAACATAAATAAGCTAATGAAGATCAGCTTAATGAATAATATACTTAGTCTAATTGTTATTCTTAACCAAAAAGAAGCCAAGTAGTACTAATCAATAGTGTATTGTAATACTAAAAAAATGGTGTGATTAAAATACAATTATATGGACAAATAAAAAGGTTAGGGTGTCCTAGTATAATTATTAGAAATTAAGAGTTATAATACAGATAAGCTAAGTTTGGCATCAGGACGAATATGCTTAATCCAATCATTATTCGTAGCCCAAGAAATCCAATTATAATTAAGTGATAGTGTATTTAAAAAAAGACTCTATGCTTGAAGTAAAATAATGTAGGCAAATTCATATATATTAGGGTGTTTTAGTGCAATTATTAGAAATTAAGAGTTATACATTTAAAAAGTTAACTTTCACCCAATGAATAACTTACATAGTCCAATTATTTTTTCAACCAAACAAATCAAATCATTATATAAGTTGTGGCCCAATCAATTTGGCCCAAAATATTTTATTTAATCTATCCCAAATTATATGGCCCAATACGTATTTTGTTATTAAAAATTACAATATTTAGTTTCATTACACACTAAAACAAATATTTTACATCTCCACATTTAATAATATTATACATTAAAAGTATATATATATATATATGAATTAAAAGATTATAACTACTTTCATTTTTATTGTAACTATTTTACTAATTAAATTTTCTTTTAAACTAGAGAATTCAATTTTATAATGCACTAACAATTTTTTTTCTATATTTGAATTAATAATATTTCACATATATCCATATAATTAAAAATTTAACTAATAATCAAATATAAATAGTATAAATTACATATATAATAAGAAATTGGTGATGACAAAAATTGTCATTGAGAGGCACGCAAATTGGTGATGACAATAACTTTGTTACCAATGAATATACTTTACCATTTTAGTGACGAGAATATTTCTCATGACCAATTAGGGTGTCTTAGTGTAATTATTATTAAAAAGTTAACTTTAACCCAATAAATAAATTACATAGCCCAATCATTATCATCAACCAAACAAATATAATCAACATAAGTTGTGGCCCAATCAATTTAGCCCAATGTATTTTATCTACTCTATCCCAAATTAGTTGGTTTAACACATATATTCTTCTTAAAATTTATAATATTCAATTTTATTATACACTAAAATAAATATTTTATATCTCCATATTTAATAATATTATACACTGAAACTATGTATGTATAAAAATATGAATTAAAAGATTATAACTATTTTCATTTTTATTGGGCCTATTTTACTAATTAAATTTTTCTGTGGACCAAAAAATTTATTTTTATAATACACTAAAGAAAAAAATTTCTATTTTTGAATTAATGATATTTCCCATATATCCATATAATTAAGAATTTTGTGACAACAAAAAATGGTCACTAAAAGATATTCAAATTGGTGATGACAAAAAATGGTCACTAAAAAGTATTCAAATTGGAGACGACAAAAATTTTGTCACCAATAAACAAACTTTATGATTTTAGTGATGATAATAAATGTCGTCACTAATTGCGACCAGTTTCCCGCCACACTCTTTAGTGACGAACTGGTGACGACTTCTGGGGACTCGTCACTAAAGTTGGGGAGTAGCCGAAAAATTGCTGACGACAACATTTTTTGTTACTAAAGGGGGTAATTAGAGGGTATTTGGTGACAAGATTTTTTTTCGTCATTGGGTGTTCCATCACTAAAGGCCTATTTTCTTGTAGTGTAATTGAGAAAACCAAAAAAATGATCAATTTGTATGGCTTTCAAAATGGGAGGATTGAGCCATGTGACTGCTTTTTTACAATAAGAGGCTTTATTTTCTTATCTAACACAAATCCTTGACATAATTTTGGCAACAACTAATTCTAAAAATTGTTATTCCCCTCCATGGCTTCATGACTAAAAAGAGCCCACTTTTGATATGTTAGTTTTAGTTCTAATGTATAAATAGATTATTAAATTCACAATTCTATATTTTTATCTTTATTTTTTAATTATGAGCTAATCATCATAATGGAAAATGATATAGTCTATGATATTGATGGAACTATTCCATCGTTTTAATCAATTACAAATTGTCATGTAATATGTTGAGATAAACTTGTTTATATTGTAACAATTCTCATATGGTATATAACTTACTACCATGAGTTACTTGCTTAATTCCTATTATTTACTAACTCATTACTTGACCGTTATTACTTATGTACCTATCAGATTGGAGAAATTTAACATATTAAAACCTTTTTACAAACATATCAATATTGTGGAAATTATTTTTTATAATCGAAATATGAAATTATAAAGGTTCAATAATTTGTTAATATATGGTTTATTATCTTTTTAAATTTGAAGAAAGTTGACAATAATCTTCAAATTTATGAGTCATAATTCACCATAACAATTAACATCAATATAAACTAAATATGAGTTATATAGGCACAAACATAATACTGAATAACCACAAAAATAAGTCAATTATTTACTAAATTGAGTTTACCATTTACAAAACTCAACAATTACAGATTAGTGATTGTTAAGCAACAAATAATGAATTTCAAAATTAAAAAAATAAATTATTTAGTTGAAAATCGTGGAAAAAGTTTTTCTATTGTCACTAATGAAAAATGTACCTCCTTATTGTTAATATTGTACATTCGAATAACTAGCATTCTACCACTACCAAAAAAGCATTGCAACACTATGAAAATTTATGAATTAAACCTTAATTTAAGTATTAAAAATATATAACTCAATAGTTTTGTTTGTGTAAATATTAGATGCCATCAATTACTTTATTGTTTGAAAAACAAAATTATTTATTTAAGTAGCAAAGTTGTTGTACCTTAGGCAGCCCGAAAATTTTAAAAAAAAAAAGAAAAAGAAATCTCCAGTTGAGTTTCAAATATATCTAAGAAAACAGGATTTTAAAACATAACTTTGACACCAACTAATTTTAAAAATGAAATATTACAGGTGGCAGTTGAAAGCTATGATAGAAGTATTTGTTTCACCAATAATAAAGAATGTACATTCTGGTCATTTGTATTGTACCTTAAAAAAAATAGCATTAATCCAATGTAAAAATGGCATTACACCACCATAAAAATTAACAAATTAATTCATAATTTGAGTTTGGAAATATATAGTTCCATAGTTTTGCTTGCGTAAATACAAATGCCATAAAAATACTAATGTATAAAGTTTAAAAAACTTATCGTATTTAAAAGTGATAACAAAATTTGTTGTACCATCATTAAGAATATAGCTTCTAGGCATTCATATTGTACCATCAAATAACTAGAATTATACAATCGAAAGTAATAGTACTGAACCAACTAAAAATAAACAAGTTAATTTCAAATTGAGTTTTGAATATATTTAAGTTCACAATTATGGCACTTTAACAAGACTTTAAAACATGATTCCACTAACATTAATTTTAGATATTAAATATTACATGTGGCAATTGAAAGTTATCAAATAAGTCTTTGTTCTGCTGTTGATGAAGAATGTACCTCTTGATTGTACATATTATGCCTTCAAAGAACCAGCATAGTTTAGCTACTAGAAAAAAAGCATCATGCTACCACGAGAATTAGCAAATTAATTCATAATTTGAATTTTAAAAATTTGCTCAAGTATTACGCTTGCATAAATACAAATGCCATAAAAACTAATTTATAATGTTTAAAAATGATTTTATTTGAAAGTGATGCTAAAAGTCATTATACCATCCCTAAGGAAGAACATACCTTTTAGGTAATCATGTTGTACTATTAAATAATTAAAATTGTGATATCCAAAGTAATAGTATTGAACCAACTCGAAAATAAACATATTAATATCAAGTTCAGTATCTAATATATTTGCGTTGATAATTATGGAACTTTAAAGGATAATTTCACCAACAATTAATTTTAAAAAAATAAATATTACATGTGGTAGTTCAAAATTTTCAAAAAACGGCTTTGTTTTGCCAATAATGAAGAATGTACCTTGTAATTGTTCATATTATGTTTTTAGAAATCTATCTGTATACCATCACAAAAAAGTACTATCATTACAAAAATTGGTAAATTAACTCGTACTTTTAGTTCTATAAATATATAGCTCAACAATTACACTTGTATCAATACAAATGCCATCAAAAAAATAATTTATAAAGTTTAAAAACGTAATTGTATTTGAAAGTGATAATAAAAGTCGTTGTATCATCACCAAAGAAGAATGACGTTGTACTATTCATGTGTACGACAAGATGACTAAAACTATACCATGCACGATAATGCTATTCAACTAACTCAAAAATAAACAAATTAATATCAAATTGAGTTTGAAATATATTTAAACAACAGTTATGGGACTTTAATACATAATTCTACTAATTAAAAATTAATTTTAAAGATTAAATCTTACATGTGCAGTTGAAAGTTTTGAAAGAAGTCATTATTCCTCCTCTAATAAAGAATGTCTCTTCTAATTGTTTGTATTTTACTTTCAAAAAACTATTATTGAACTGCCACAAAAGTATTATACCACCATGAGAATTTACAAATTGATTCATAATTTGAGTTTTAGAAATATAAAGCTCAACTCAACAATTACGCTTGTGTAAATACAAATGCTAAAAAAAATTAATTTATATTGTTGTACCATTACAAATGCCATAGAAAATTAATGATTATATTCGAGAATGATGATAAAAGTCATTGTACAATTACTAAGGAGAATATTATATCATCAAATAGCTAATATTGTACTATCCAAGAAAATAGTATTGATAGTGCTTGAAAATAAAAGAAATCTAATCCCATATTGAGTTTCAAAAATGATTTAGTCAATAATTACGTGGCTTTAAAACATAATATTGCCAATAGTTAATTTTAAAAGTTAAATATTACATTTGGCTATTGAAAATTATGATTTTTTTTTTCTAGCCACTAATAAAGAATATACTTGCTGATTTGATATTGGTGCTTTCAAAAAGCTAGTGTTGTGCCTCCCTAAAAGACACATTGTCCCACAATAAGGATTTAATTTTAAATCCTACATCAGGATTTACGTTTTAATAATATTTCTAAGTTGAGCCATATAGAGATAGAGATGTTGAATGCCATGGTGTTTGTTGAAATAGGAGGGAACCATACTTGATATGGGTAACTAGTAGTGGTTAGTAGTTTTTTTTTCTTTTTTAATTTCCTACATTCTATTAAAATCTTAGTAAGGATAACATTAATCAAACAGAACCATTCCATTAAATTAAGGTGTGAGACTGTAGTCACTCTTCAAAATTAATCCCAAATTGAGTTTTAAAAATGAATAAGTTAATAATTACTGAACTTAAAACACAATACTGCTAGCAATTAATATTAAATAGTTAAATGTTACATGTTGTAGTTGAAAATTATGAAAAAAACGCCTTTGTTCTGCCACTAATAAAGAAAGTACCTCCTGATTTTATATTTTACTTTCAGAAAGTTAGGATTATATTGCCCAAGAAAACCTATTAATTATATCATAAAAGGGTTTAATTTTAAACCTTAAATTCATATTTATGTTGTACTGAAATTTATGAATTGAAGGATATGGAGATGGAGATGCCGAATACATTGTTATCTATTGACAATAGGAGGGAATTATATCTACTAAGGGTAACTAGTAGTGGTTTAATACAACTATGTTAGTAGGTTTTGTTTTTCCTATTTGTTACATTCTGTTAAAATTCTACCATAGGCTACAATGGAATGGTTCATATTACACAAACCGAACCATTTCATCAAATTAAGGGGTGGGGCTATAGTCTCCCTCATCTACAGTTGGCAATATTTCTATAGTCCCAATGGGATGGGAGTTATTTGGTTTCCCATATTTATTAAAAATACCAATTGGGAATAAATGGGTGGGATGTTATTGGGATGAGAATTTATTAGGTGGGTTATGAGATACCCATGGGTCGCAATGGGAATGATTAAATGGATAATTATTGGGTAATGTTGAATAATTAATGATTAATGATAATTTAATAAAAAATATTAACTTAATGGGATTTAATTGTGAATATTTAGTAGCTTTTTATTGGGAGTTTATGGGTAATTAAGTGGGATCTCATTGGGACCCAATAATAGCATCTAATTAGGATCCCAATGGATAATGGGACTACTCATTCCCATTATCTACCAAATCTCACCTAATATTTAAAATTAATGGGTGTTTAATTATCTATTTCCATTAATTTTCCACCCAATTCCCACCCTTTTCACCCAATTGCCACCCATACCCTCATCATCATTATTAGTAAGAATATTACAAGAATTTGATTTAAAAGTGACCTATAATTTTTTGATAGTAAAAATTTTTGAGAAAGTTGTAGTGTTACCAAGAAACGTTATAACTAGAATTGACAATATATCAATTAAATCTTCGAAAGTTGAATAATAAGATAAAAAAAGGCAAATAGATGACCCAATACCAATTCAATTGCCCTAGATTCATGCATTGTTTACAGGTTGACGAAGTCCTCAAAATTAATTACTAATCTTCTATTGAATTACACTTAAATTTGTAGTAATAGTAGATTCATGTGGTATCCCAAAAGAACTAATAAGGAATTTCTTAGCTTAAAAACAATAAAAAGTAAAATAGAGAAGTTTTTAATAAATTAAACTAATAAAGTAGATTCTAAAAATTAATCAAAATAAAAAACTAAATAACATAAAGAAGAAAATCAATGTTACCACACTTGTGATCCATTGGTACAATTTAACTATGATTTATTACAATTGCCATAACAAACTTGCTATTTTCAAAAATTTATTGACCGAACCTACCTTTCAAATCCATATTTATCATCACAATTAATTAGACAAGAGAGTGTTTCATATCAATTCACTTGTAGCCATAAGTTCGACGAAAATACTTAAACCAAAACAAAATAACCAAAATAGTTGTAATTATTTAATCTTGTTCCATTAATTCCCTAAGTCAAATATGCATACTTTGATTCATAAACATAAGCAATATATTTGATACTTGTACCGATTATTCATGGTATTCTAAATATGTATACTGAATTTAGGTATGGCATTAGAAAGAAAGACTGAATTAATTTGTAATTTTAATTAACACTAGTCATTCATGAAGAAAATAAAATCAAGAACCCATGAGTACTTGAATAAAAGCTAGAAATTTATGTTGAACACAAATTTCATAGTATAACAATTGAAATAAATATTCCCTTGATTCAGAAAATAAAAAAACCCTAGACCCTCTATTCTTTAGGCACCAAGTATAGATACAAGAAAACATGTGGGCGTGTATTTCAAATTTTTTTCTGTCTTGCTTAGATAAAAGAAAGCTTCTCTTACCAAAGTCCTCTTGTCCTAGTGGCAAAGGACTAAGGTATTCCAGAGGGAGGTCTTGGGTTCAAGTCTCACTCTGCGCAAGTGGTACTGAGCCTCCCCAAAAAACCCTTCAAGTGGTAGGGCCAAGCGGTGTATACTAACTCGTAGGGCCAAGCCAAAGTAGGGTTTCTGGGGTATGGGGCCGCGAAGCGGTGGGGCCAGTCACTATAAAAAGTTTACCCTACCTTAGTTTTAGCCCCAGGGGCATAGGCGAGTTGGTAACCCTGAGGTGATGTGAGGAGAAATCCTCCGGCAACGCAGGTTCAAACCTCGCGTGGGGCAGATTTTTCGCTGAAATATTGTGGGAGTCTGTCCTAGGGTTTTGGTCTGTTGGCTCTCTCCCTCAGGCCTCTGCCAATTCGTGCACATCCCTCGATTTACAACCCGCCTGGCTAAGGGGCCTCTGGTACAGGTGGGGGAGTTTCGCCTTCGTAAGGAGGACTTTCTCTAAATCAAAGAAAGCTTCTCTTGAAAATAGGAGTAATTCCTAATAGTTAAGCCGAAATTACTTGTCCGAGAGAAAATTCCTAAATTAAAATTGTACTTATAGTAGAAAACACGATAATTCTCATTATAGTAAGAAAGATGTTTAGTCACAATAAAAATAAAATTCTTGTTGATTTGTCATAGCAAAAATTCTTCTTTCTCATTAATAGTCACCTTCCAATGGCTTTCTCCAATTAAAATTCATTTTCGCCCATCGACTGTTAAAATGCTTCCACACTTTATCTTCTAAAGTCTTCTGTTATCCATCTTATCTTCCTCCAAAATGTATTACTTTGACAAATAATGTTTGAAAAGACTGCTTTGAGCTCAGTCTGGTTAAAAGTACAAAATTTCATTCCCTAAAACAAAACATAATCAAATACATCAAATAAAACACAATAAGAATCTAACACAAGAAACAACCACAATAAATACAACTTTATACATCCTGTCAAAATCCTCCACACCAAAACCGTTGTTGTCCTCAAGTGTGCACTCATCAAAATATATAAACAATTCTCTTCTTCACCCATCCAACTCCCTTAACTCATCCACAAATATGTCAGAATCATCATGCATTAGAAATCCAAGTTGAGACAACAATCAGAAGAACAAGTACACATAATAGGAATTTCAAAACAAAACATAATTATCTCACTAGTCTCACCAATCTCATCACAAACAAATACAGCAAAATCCAATATCCTCGCATGGGTTGCACTCTATATACTCAAAGTGTTTAGGATTTCATTTAGCTCTTAAATAAAAACATAGTATGTTACTGTGATAGGCTTACTCATATATCATATCTCGATCATTAGTAAACATGAATTCAATTTTAAAATCAAAGTGTCTTCATACTTGATACAACAGGGCTTAGATGAAGTTAGGAAAATGGAAAATTAAAGATGTAAAAATTAAGTTATGAATAAACTTCCTTGCGTGATATCCACAAATAACCAAAACAACACCTTCAACCTGTTTACTTGTTTTAGTAAAACTCATCCTTCTTTCAGCACATAACATGTAAGAATCATTGAGTTTCTTTTGTACAATGAAGGGCATGTCACTTGTCTAATCATCATATCCATTGGGCTAAATCTCATTATTCGTTTCTCCTTCTTTGTTTCTTGTTCTCTCTGTTTTTTTTTTTTAAATTTTTGGAATTTTTTTCACTCTTTATATCTACCCACTCTATTCTTTATCATGTAGTTCATTCTCACATACCCCTGATGAAAAGTTCAACAAGGTAAACATAAGAGGTGTAGGGCTAAAATTCATGTGCTATAACAAAGAAAATGATTAGGCTCGAAATTGGCTATCTAATGGAAAACATAGTGGTAGTAGGCTCTTTAGAAAGTCTAAAGTGGCTAATCTTTGACACCCTTATCATTTTAATTGTTAAATTCACAAATGTGGTCTCAAAATGCATAACAAAACCAATTATAGAATGAACAAAAGATGTTCCACAAACACTCAATAAAGACAACTATAGTAGGAGTAATGAGTTTTTCATTAGCTCAAAAGCATACACAAGTGATCTAATGTATCAAATCTTGAGCACATCGTCATTCAATTCAATCATCAAAATCATTAAAATACTCAAAATATTCGAGGCCAAAATGCTAATTGTACTTCTCTCTTTCATGCATTCAAACTTAAACCAATAATGCATTTTAACATAGGAGTTATTCTAGAGCAGCTCTTAGAAGAGCCAAGAATTTCAAAGAGGACAAAGTAACACATGAAAAAATTAAGCATATTGATGTTCAAACATTATTGATAAAATTTTCCATAGTACTTTGTTTTAGATGTGTTGGTTGTTATTTTTTCTAAAGAAAATTGGAAATAAACATAAAATCAATTAAATAATCCTTAAACTAAAGCAAAAATAAGAGAGACCCTCCCTTGCACGTAAATCGTACATTGTTCCCAATATGTAAAAATGATGCTCACATTCACAAGAAAAAGGCAAAACATAAAAATATAAAAAGAAGAAACTCAAACAACTACCTTGAAATGTGAACAAGTGCACGTGGAAACGCTCTCATTTTCTACATGTGATATACGGTGGGACTATGTGTGCGAGTCGTGGTAAATGAGTTATGGAGTTCATCTCTAGGCTTCAGAACTTAATTCCCTGTTGGTACCAGGTTATTGTGGTGGAGGTTGTCTTGCGGGTGAGGTGATGGCTACGGGGGAGTCTGAAACTTGGGAGATGGAGGTGTCACAGCTGGTGCAGCAGCTTCAGCTGTCTGTAGTGAAAGGGGGAGGGGTGGCTTTGGCAGAGGCTAATGTACAATCTGGACAAGAGGAGGTTCGGTGAAGCTTGCTGGGAAGGATTTTTGGGGATAAACCAGTTAATTTGCTTGGACTGAGGAGTATGATGAAGGTGATTTGGCCAGTGAGCCATCCGTTTCAAGTTTGGGAGCTAGGAGTTAACTTCTTTTAGTTCATTTTCCATACCTTGGAAGATAAGAGGAAGGTTTTGGCTGGGAGAGGGTGGCCATATAACCGACAGTACTTGGTGTTGAGCGAGTGGGCGTCGATGGTTACTAGTCTTGATCCTGATTTCTTGAGGGTGCAGATTTTGGGGGGAAATTTCAAAAATAGCAGGCCCAACTCCTTCATTTACAAATATAGCAGCCCCGCTTTTTTATTTTGAAACATGGCAGGTCAACTGTGTTTGACCATGTGAAAATACCACAATGTCCCTCAATATAGCAAACTGCATCGTTATTCTTCAGTAATCTTGATTCTTGATTCATTATTCTTCATTCTCAAATTGCAAGGATCATCATTTCATCATCTCAATTGCTGGCTTGAACGGTTTATAATGATGTGTAGTCCATACACTGTTTTCATCCTCATTGTCGCTGTGTAGTAAGTTAGGACGAAAAACAAAACCCGATCGACGAACACGGAGTATTTCCTCTGGAAATAGGTTGTTTTATGGACCTACATCTTATACAAGCTTCAAAGAAAGAAATTATACAGTTGTTTATGTACTCTACAATTTTGTCGACATTTTGGTCGATATGTGTATCGACATTTATTTATGTATTCTATATATTGGTCGATGTTTTGGTCGACATTATACTCCACATTTGAGTTGATATATTTTTCGACATTTGAAACGATATTTTTGTCGACATTTTTGTCGAGAGGTTAAAAATACGAAAATGCCACCGCATTTGAAAGTCACGCCCGTTCGTTTTCCCACTCCCATTCAGTTATCCCTCATCATTCGCAGTTACTTCCAAAAAGTTTCAATTCCTTCCAAAAGGCTGTAGACCGATTCAACACCTTTACCAACCATCCTTTGCCTTAGTTCGAGTTCAGCAAAGTACCTACACCATCAATGGCACGCACGCGAGGTGGACGCCCATCGTCGGACACAATAGAGGAGAAATCAAAGAATGTGCAAAAGAAAAAGGTCAGTTTTTTTCTGAGTGTGATGTTGAATGCAGTGTTGTTTTACTTATTTGAAGCTTCCTGTGTTGGTGAGTTAGCAGCTGATTGTTGTTTTGCTTATTTCTACTTATTTGAACATTATATTTGAACCTTATAAGTTAGGGTTTTATCACATAGTGCTTTTGTTCATATACAACAAACGGTTGAAAGAATACGCGTTTGCAAATGTTAATGTTAGCCATAAACAGTTTGAGGATAAATACATGGAGACCAAATGCCGACATTTCTGTCGACTGTTTACCTTAGACTAAACCCTCGACTAAAGTATCGATTTAAGTGTCGACTAAAGTATCGAGTGAAGTGCCGACTAAAGTATCGATTTAAGTGTCAACTAAATTATCGACGAAAGTATGGAGTAAAATCTCAAGTGAAGTGTCGACTAAATTATCGACGAGAGTATGGAGTAAAATCTCGAGTGAAGTGTCGACTAAGAGTATGGAGTAAAATCTCGAGTGAAGTGTCGAGTAAAATATCGAATAATGTGACCAATTAAATCCACACTAAAAACATATTGTAGTTTCATCGAAACATATAAATGCTGACTAATCTAGGTGATAATTGTGTGGAACAAAATGTCAACTGCTTTGTTGAAGCTTCTTGTTATGTGCAGGAACATCTAAAAGATAGAATGGTCGTTCAAGGAGACTTTTTCAACGCCCAGGTTTCGCAGTACTACTATTACGAAGCAAATATGAAGATGATCCGGTCCAAGATGACAGAGATGCAGAAGCAAATACTGCGAAGGGAGAGTAGTCTGGCTGCAATCGCTCTTGACCATGAGCATACATTATGGTGCAAACAGATCATACACTCCGTGCTGATGAGGCAACTGAAGCCCGACGAGAAATCCACCCGGGATAATAGTATATACTTCAACTTCGCAGGAAAGAAGGTGAAGTTCGACAGGAGGGAGTTTGCCATCATCATGGGCCTTAGGATGGGAGAATTTGACACTGCTTTTGGCAAATACCATGCCCCACATGGTCCGGCACCAATTGTCAAGTACATTAAACCATTGGGGTCAACCGAGGAAGCCACGTATGATGAAGTGTTAAAGGCTTACGATCGCATCAACTCAACTTATCCAGACGCTGATGTCGTTAGCCTTACGCTCTTGCTCTTATACACATCAATCAATGGCCTGGCGAAGAGAACGAAAATCAAAGACAAGATACTTCGTTTGGCATGCGATTGGGCTCGGTTTGATGCATTGCCGTGGGGTGAATTATCATACAGGCAGACCGTTGATAGTGCTAGGAAGAGCATGATCAATGCCTTGAAACAAACTAGCCACCCACATCTTAGGACTTACACTCTGGGGGGATTCCCGCCTGCATTGGGGGTAAGGCTACCGATGTTGTTTTTAAGTCACGGTTTATGTTGTTATATAAATCCATATTATGCCACATCATCTTCTTATTTATCTTTCAATGTCTCAGATATTTGCATATGAGGTTATGCCACATCTAGAGCGTCTGAAGATGGTGCACAAGGTCCACATTGAAGGTGTAAAACCTAGGATGTTCAGATGGAAGGCTGTGAACGCACAGCGTAGAGAACAAGAAAGAAAGCAAGTGTGGGAGAAACGAATCAGACGGGGAGGTAAGATTTGTGTAATTGAAAGTATTACTAAGTTATTTTTTTATTTAAATTATTGTATACCGACGTAATGAAATGATTGGGTTGTCATCAGTTTATGTCTTGCTTTGTCTTGCCTGAGTAATATGTTTATGATATGCAGAAAGTGGTAGTTACACGAATAAAGCCAACTGAGGAAGAAGAAGAACATTTTTTGCAGTGGGAAGATGAGACGGATGATGAGGGGGCTGACCAATCAAGAGAAGGAGAAGAATGAGACGAAGGAGAGTCTGAAACTTTTTATGTCTCATATAGGAAGAGGCCCAGAGAAGAAGAAGTTTCAGGAGGAGAAAAGAGAGCAAAGGTTCGCCATGAGGCCGGAGTTGAAGCGCATTCTAGAAATGCCCAAAACACGCAGCTGCTTGAACGTCTGAGGCAGACTGAGCAAGAATTGTTCGATACAAGAGAGGAGCTCAATAGTCTGAGGGCGGATATAGATTCTAAAGTGAATGGCTTGACTATTCAACTCTAGCAGATGTCCGCGAAATTCGAGCAGCTGAGTGCATATGTACAAAAACTTATTGGCAAGGATGCTTCTCCTCCCCCGGCCAGTACTTCGGGCGGTGATAGCAATGAAAAGGGGGGTCTAGACAGTGGTACTGGGGGCAATGAAGAGGGGGGATCAGAAGAAGGGGGGTCAAGCCCTGGAGATGGGGGTTCAGGGCCTCGAGAGGGGGGATCTGGGCTTGGAGAGAGGGGTTCTTCTCCTGGAGAGGGGGCCCCAAGTGAAGAGGGTATTGATGAAGGCCCCGGTGATGGGCACAAGGCCCCTGAAGACGAACTGCCGGGTGATGCAGCTGATAAGGAGCAACCATTGGATCGGGCAAACGAAGAGGTCGATATAATGGATATTGTCCAACAGCTAACTGTTGAGCACAGTACTCCATCGCCAAAGGCCGCCGACCCTGCCGATAGCACTCCGCCTCCGCCGATAAAAGAGAAGGGTACAACATCGAAAGTAGAGGAAGGCATTGTTGGGCAAAATTTGGGCCCGTCACTTGACCTAGCAGTGGTCAATGAGAGCAAAGATACCTTGTCCACGTTGCCTTTGCCTTTGCCGCCAACCGAGGAACAAGAGAAGGAAATGAAGGAATGGATGACCGCCTCGGAAATCCGTTACTTATGGACCCCGCTTTTTTCGGTGGACTCGGAAATGCTCGAGTCAATGTGGACCAAGGGTTTTTGGCTGTCGGATCACGTAATATTTCACGTTTGATCTATTGTCCATACTAACTTCGTTTTGTATGATTGTATTCTCTTTCTAATGTTTTTTGTTTTGCAGCAAATTGATTTGTATACTTCCATGCTGCGTAAACGGTTCATGGATAATGGCGGCGGAAGAATCTTGATTATGGAGTCATATTTTGATGTAAGTTGGACATTTAAATACTTTAGGCAAAAATTTGTCATATGTTAACTCACTCCTTCAATATGTTAACTGTTTTCCCTATTTTATAGACTGGCATGAAGATGATACACGACACGAATAAGGAGGTGGACGTCGATGACTTGGCGCTTAAGCAATTCGTTGGTGATACTCCATTTCCCCACGACCTCATGATGTTGGATTATATTCTATTCCCCTGCCACATTGATGGCAACCATTGGATGTTGGTGAAGATGGACATATATGAAAAGCCCTTCCATGTGTTCAACCCATCGCCTCAAGGGGACATTGTCGTTGAGAAGTTAGACTATCTAGTGAAGACAATGCCCAAGATATTCGAGACCTGTGATTTTTACCAACACTACTCTAAATGGATTCCTCTGCGGGATAGATGGGAGGTCATGGTGGAGCCCAATATGGTGCACCAAGAACCGGTGTAAGTTTACATTTGTCGGAAAGAAACGGTTACGTTGTTTAATCACAGTGTCTATATACTAACTTCAATTTCTGGCTTAACGTAAATGCAAGAGCGGCGACTGTGGTATTTATGTTTTAAAATGGGCCGAGTGTATTATCCACGGCGCGCCGCTCACCACAATCACACCAACGAATGCTTTGAAGGTGCGTCAACAGATGGCGTACACGCTTTTTGCCCACGCCTCCGAGCAAAATAAATTTCAACCGGATGATAGAAGGAGAGCTAGGGCAGCTAGGCAACAAGTTAAGAAAAAGGCTGCGCCAAAAGGGCGAAAGAAACCTCCAAAGAAGAAATGACATACAAGATGTCGTATAGGTTGTGACTACACACATTATACAATGTAAATGGATATTTGATATGAGAAATACACACATTATACAATGTAAATAGATGATTACTTGTAAATATATACATTCACATTATAGGTTTCAAATGTAAAAAAATACATTATACAATGTAACTATATACATTTACACATTATACATTATACAAAAAATACATTTACAATACAAATCTATACATTATACATTATCTAGAGAAATGTGTCATATTCCATGCTTAAATGTCTTAAATTCAATGCAGTGAAGCTTCTGCTTCTAAATTTATTCGCATAATACTACAGATGCATTTTAGTCGATATTTCTGTCGACAAATTGCAAGAGAAATTAAGACGGGGTTATTTAGTCAACATTTTGATCGACATTTTAGTCGATATTTTAGTCTACGTTTTAGTCGACATTTTAGTCGACAATTATGACCGTTGATACTTTAGTCGACAATTTAGTCGATATTTTGATCGACATCGACATTTTGTTGAAAAAATCGGCGACCTGAATGCGCAACGGCGTCGTTGGGTCTGCGTGGGAAAAGCAAAAAGGAAAGGGAAAAGGGCCGGGGAATTTTTATATTACTGCATAGGAACACATCCAGACGCCTCGAGTTAAACAATTCTATCGCACTCAAACTTGTGATCGATCTACCACATTTCCAATTTCAGAGCGCTTTCACTGGTCGGGATACATTTCAGGTAAGGAGTATTTATATCGTCATTCTATGAAATTGTTCACCCACATAATTCTTCTATGAGTTTGTTCACCTACATCTACATTGGTCATTTGCATTGGTCATACATTGGTGACCTACATCCATCTTTCTATTTTCATATTTTTCGGAATGGCTCACCTGAACATTTGGACTGTCCATGCGTTAGTTGGCGGCGAATGGATAGTCGATCCCGTCACAAATGAACATAGATTCGTGAACCACCGTGCTTGACAAGATTTTGTTGAAAGAGGACGCGAGCTTCTCTGAAGTGGTTGATGAGATCACGGGTATCATGGGTCTAGACCCAGACTAAGGAATAACCTAGTGATTCAATACCTACCAAAGTATCTATCACACATCGCCGCCTTGACGATACGGCATGATCGCCAAGTCCAAAGGTTTTTTGAATGACATTATAAAATGTTCGAGGTCTCACGTACCATTATGTGTTATCACAAAGACGCTGGAGCAACGAACCTAGAAGATGGGGCTAGCAACTCGCCGATGAAGCGATTGAGCTCTGATAGTCCAATATGGACTAACAATGTCATTGTTTCAAGACAAATGGATGAGCGAATATTGACCATACCGAACGGTTGGTAGAGATAGTGATGAGGAGGAGGATCGGGTTGACCAAACATTTGTTGGGAGGATCATGGACAACGAGTCCCCACGGAAACAAGACATGTAGGAGAAATTGAAGCAGATTACGAGAGCGGCATTGTCTAGACGTAATAAATTCATCACACGCGATGTCGTACTCGTCGATAGACTATCCACATTGGTGGATGTTGCAGTAAAGGATGTGTTTGAGACCAGACATCATTTGTACATGAGGATGTCCATGCTGGCCGTGAAAAATTTCTTCGAGTGGAAGGTTATAAGGGCAAATAGCCAGTTCTGGTACCTACGGTGTAAGGACAAAAATTGCAAGTGGATGTTGAATGCGGCTGCCATTGGGAATTCGGAAGCCTGGAGGATCACTAAATATGACAACACCCATACATGTCAATCATCTTTGGTCCGAAGTGATAATCGGCACTAATGTACCGTGTACTTGGCTCATGGATCAAGTGTAAGTACACGGACGTGTGTCGGCCGTATAGGCCAAAGGAAATCATTTCTGATGTTCGGACAAAGTTGGGTGTTAACATTACCTACCAAAAGGCGTGGCGATCAAGAGAAGCTGCATTGGACGAAATTAGAGGATATTTTGAGGATTCATATAGCATTCTACCAGTTTATTTACACGTGATGAACGAGGTAAACCCTGGATCATTTATTGAGATAAGTAGAGAAGACGATGGTATATTCAAGTATCTGTTTTTCGCATTAGGTGCATCCATCCGGGGATTCCGCACCCACCTGCGGCAAGTTATTGCCGTTGATGCTTGTTTCTTGAAAGGAAAATACCCAGGATCATTACTTGTTGCAACTAGCATAGACGGTAACAACCAAGTCTACCCCGTCGGATGGGGAATTGTTGATTCCGAAAATGACGCATCATGGGACTGGTTTTTACAAAAACTTAAGACTACAATTGGTAACGATATGGATGGGTTGGTGTTTGTTTCCGACTGACATAAGAGCATTGCAAAGGGTATTGCCAATGTTTTTCTAGAATCGTTCCACGGAGCGTGTATTTACCATCTGAGCAACAATCTAAAATCAAAATTCAAAGACCGTTCAGGGATCCAATTATTCTTTAAGGCTGCAAAGGCTTACACGGTGGCTGAATTCAATGAGATGTTTGGAAATCTTTCACTACAAAATCCAAGGATGAGTGAGTATTTAAGAGATGTTGGGATTGAACGATGGTCAAGGGCGCATTCTGGTGGCCGACGGTATGCAATAATGACGAGCAACATAGCAGAATGTCTAAATGCATTGTTGAAAGATGCCCGGGAATTACCTATCCATTCTTTGGTCGATTACATCCGCAACACTCTTCAGAGGTGGTTCCACGATAAGCGTACCGCAGCGGCCGAAGTGAAAACAATGATAACCCCATACATTGAGGATAAAATCGGCTCTAGAATGAGAGAAGCATAAGCGTACGTTGTGGAGCAGGTCGATATGAACCGATGGTGTGTCCGAGACATTGCAAACCGTGCAGCTACAGTCGATTTGCTTGAGAAAACTTGCACTTGTAGAGTGTTTGATATAGATCAACTCTCGTGTGTGCATGCATTAGCTGCAGCTCGGCGCAGACAAATTGACCATTACACCTTATGCTCACCACTTTATCACACAGATGCACTTTCAGGTGTATATGCAGATCCTATTATGCCCGTTGGTGATCCTAAGGATTGGAATGTGCCCGAAGATATTGTAGCTTTTCAGCTATTACCTCCAGAATCGAGGGCTAAGAGTGGTAGGCGCAAGAAAAAGAGAATTCCTTCAACCGGCGAGCATGTGGTTCAAAAGAAATGTGGCCGTTGTGGACAACACGGACATAACCAAAGAAACTTGCTCAAATCCACTCAAGCATTAGAAAGAACCATTGATGACGCTATTTTCCTTTCATCTATTGAATATTAAAATGTATTCAGGTTGGCAAGGAAATATGATGTTATATTACTACAACACAACAATTTGAGGATTAAAATAAATGCAATATTCCATTCCATTAATTTCTATATTCGAACCATTAAATATTGCAATAAAACCCATTTGGATCGCAATGGCCATGTGGTTTTCTTTTTCAATAAGTTTTTTCAACAATTGAGTCGACAATTTGGTCGACAAATTTATAAAAAAAGTTAATCAAGAATGAGCAATGTCGATTAAAATGTCGACAAAAATGTCAACATAAATGTCGACAAAATGTCGACAAATATATCGATCAAAATATCGACCACTATATAGAACACATAAACAAATGTCGACCAAAATGTGGACCAAAATGTCGACAAAATCGTTGAATACATAAACGAATGTATAATTTTTAACTTTGAAACTTATATCATATGCAAGTCCATAAAACAACCAGTTTCCAGTGGAAATGGCCCATGTTTGTCGATAGGGTTTTGTTTTTCATGCTAACTTACGAAAGCTTATATCTACACAACGACGATGACATTCAAACTAGGAAATCGTTCAACCCAGGCAAATGAGATGATGAAACGATGATCCTCATGAATTCAGAATTCAGAATAATGAATAATGAATCAAGAAATGGTGAGTTGCAATGAAACGATGAGGGACATTGTGGTATTTTCACATGGTCAAACACAGTTGACCTGCCATGTTTCAAAAGAAAAATGTGGGGCTGCTATATTTGTAAATGAAGGAGCTGGGCCTGCTATTTTTGAAATTTCCCCAGATTTGGGTGTAGGTTTGGAATTTGCCTCACCATTGGATAAGTATAGAGATAGGGACTCGGATTGGGAGGTTATTCCCTCTGTTATATGCGGTGTTCATTCCTGAAGGGGGTAGTGTGCATGGCTGACACTTGAAACTTTTGGTTTCCATTGATTTGCAGCAGCCACTTCTCCAAGGTATTAAGGTTTGCTTTTAGAATTTTTCTAGTTGGGTGCTATTCCAATATGAATATCCTCCTGCATTTTGTATTTACTGTGGGAGAGTGGGGCATGTGCAAAATTTGTGTGCAGAGAGGGGAGGATGAAAGAAGTAATCATCTTTGTGTTGGCCAATTTGGGAAGTGGCTTCGTACGGGGGTTGGGCTGTCGGGAGGGATGGATTCTGTGACAAAGGCTATGATAAGGAAAAGTAGTGGGTTGTATTTGGATAGGAAGGTTGCGATGGGGGGTATTCAGTGGGGTGCTGGAGGGGATTTGAGACCAGGAGGAATACATGCTGACTTGGGATCTTTTTTTTTTTTTTTATCCTTTGTTCCCTCATAAGCTGACTACAATCGCAAGGAGAAGGGGGGGGGGTTGCAGCAACTGGATAGCGAAGTTGTTAGGGGGCAGTAGCATGTAGAAATGGAGGGAGAAGGTGTGGTTAAGGAATTGGTTGGTAGTAGCTTGCTGCAGTTAGAGGAGGAGGAGAAGTTTTGCTCTTTAGAAGTAAGGCGGTTGCTACCAATAAACGTGCAGCCATGCAAACTGCTGAAGCAGCCACCTCTTTCAGCTTTGGAAGGTGAGATGCATGCTCAGAAAAATCAAGTGCTTGCACATGATAGTGTCCCGACATTGGACCGGAATAAACAACCTATTCCTTTGCCCGAGTTGAACCATGCTATGTTGGCGTCCTTTGTTCCCTCATGAGCTGACTGCAATCGCAAGGAGAAAGGGGGGGGTTGCAGTAACTGGATAGGGAAGTTGTTAGGGGGCAGTAGCAGGTAGAAATGGAGGGAGAGGGTGTGGTTAAGGAATTGGTTGGTAGTAGCTTGTTGCAGTTGGAGAAGGAGGAGAAGTTTTGCTCTTCAGAAGTAAGGCGGTGTTAGCCAATGAACGTGCAGCCATGCAAACTACTAAAGTAGCCACCTCTTTTGGCTTTGGAAGGTGAGATGCATGCTCAGAAAAATCAAGTGCTTACACATGATGGTGTCCCGACATTGGACCAGAATAAATAGCCTATTCCTTTGCCCAAGTTGAACCAGGCTATGTTGGCGTCATTGGACCAGATTAATCAGTAGCTTCCTTTGTCTAATTTGCTTGTTTCTAGAACTTCCACACCATGCCAAGTGGATGGTCAAGGTGGCATTCCTTTCTTCGATCACAAACCAGCAACATGGAGGAGGCTAGATGGTTGATTAAGGTCCATTTTGCGTGATGAATTGCGTATAGAGCCTTGTGTGAGGGAGAAGCGTGAGTGGCATTTGGTAAATGACATTGCTATTGTGTTTGATGATGAGGTATGTTGTTATGATAATCAAGTTGGGAAGAATCCGAAGCAAGGAGCTCAATTTCAAGGGGTGTAAGGGACCGGGCCTCATCGGTCCCGAGTAATTCAATGAAGATTAGGGTGTCGAATTGTCAAGGCTTGAGTGCAGCTTTTACAATTTCCCAGTTGAGGGAGTTTATTATATCCCAGCATCCAGAGGTACATTTTATTTCAGAAATTGAACAAAAAAAATGTTTTTGTAGAGAAATTTGTTAGGCAATTGAAGTTTGAAGATAGGTGGAGGTATGTTCAACCTGAAGGCACGCGAGGGGGGTTGTTAATATGTTGGGCACCTCAGGTTTCGGTTATGAATATAGTAACTATTTGTTTTGTGTACAGATGCAATAAAGACTTGAGGGTGATGCAAGGATGGAGTGGGGTGTTTTTGTTTATGCAAGTACGGATGTGGTGATGAGAGAGCTTCAATGGAGTTATTTGGAAAATGAAAAGAAAAATTGAGGGAATTGGTGGGTTAGGGGGGGCACTTTAATGATATAGTATATCCAAATGAGAAGGGGGGGGGGGGAAGAGCTAGAACTAAACAAAGCTTTGCTTCTTTTAAACGCTTTACACGAAGAATGGGGATGGTGGATCTTGGGTATGTTGGCAGTCCATACACTTGGAGTAATAATAGGGTTGGGAGGGTTTTGTGAATGAGGGGTTGGATAGATTCTTTGCTTCTCTAATGTGGAGGTTGGGGTTTTCGAATGCTAAGGTACTTCATTGTGCCAAACAAGCTTCGGATCATTCGTTCTTTATTTTGAAAAGGGATCCTAAGCTACAAAGAGTTCGGGGCCGTTTTGTGTTTGATAAGTGACTCGGTTTATTTTTACCACTAATTGCAATTCATGTAATTATAGTATAATTATGAGTATCGTCCCACAGGGAGGTGAACAACTACCGGTTGAGCAATATTAATTCCTATTATCTAGAGCAACATGCAAAAGAAAAGTGGATGTAGTGAAGTAATAAAAACCAAGTAAAAGCAATATTAAAAACGTTCAACGAAAAGAATTCAGGTAAATAGACTTTAGGACTTGGGATTTCACCAACCATTACTATAAATTCCAATCATATAATTATTTTGTGATAAACATCCTCACAACTATTCACATAATTAATCACTATCTCCTCTCAGAGTATAATATTACTATTCAAATAATAATTATGGGACTACTTTCGTGACTCCAAAATTACTATGAATGCATGATGAACAAAAGAATACTATGTTGCAGAAATTGAGAATCTACTATCGTGATTCACAATTAAAGTCCAAGAATTCATTTAACTAATATTGATGTCACCGTCGCCTCTTCATCAATACCTTAAGCATGCAAATGGTGATCAAGCATTTACAAGAAGTAATACCGAATAAATCAAATATTGGATAATACCACAATTATATAAATGAAAATTACGTAATGATGGTTACATCCCTGTCCTAAAGAAAGATAACTTCAGCCACTAAACATGGCTTGCATAAAATTATGTCTAAGCTATTCTATTCTATTCTATTGTTGTGTTCTCTATTGTATAATGCTAGTCTCCTCTGTTTATACTTGTTCTAGTCCATGAGGATTAGAAGTCCATGTTGTGTACAACTCATTTGTCTAAACCGAATAATCTGATTTGCGTAATCCTTTCAGTTCCCGTAATTTTGCCAATTCCTGAATGCTGTGGCATGAAAAGTTACATGCCATGGCATTAGTATCCCAGTCCTTCTTTTCTTCAGCAAAATCGTGGCTTTTCTGTTTCCGCAAGCAATCTTTTCGGTCTTATCTTTTTCCAAACAGTTTTCTTCCTACAAAATTGCAAATCAAGCTGGATAAGGCTAAATTTTCCCATAATTAGATAAGATAATAGAGATATCTTAACCTAGAAGTTATCATTATATTCACTTATCAAAATACCCCCAACTTAAGCAGTTGCTTGTCCTCAAGCAAAAAGGAATAATTATCTGAAATCAGTTGTTATCTTAAATCTCAGAGATTCTAACCAATACCCACAGGAAATTTAAAAATACCATATTCATGAGTAAGACCAATCAAAAGAACAACCTAAACCTGCTTAACATCACCAGAGTGTGTGTGTGCTATGGATCACATCCCATCATTCCAGATTAAAGCCAGTTGCATAAAACAAATATCCTCATCCTTTATATAAAAACAACCAACTCAATTTGGATCAGGTAGGACTTTTAGCTTGTAACGTTAGGCTCAGGATTGGCTATCAAAGAAGGGGAAAAGATATAAAATCAAAGAAAAGAGTTTAATTCTTGTAAGCACATTGGACAGATACTTTTTTTTAAATTGTAGCACTTTCCATCACAACCCCCAACTTATTGTACTCTAGTCTCTTTTGACAATGTACACCAAACAAGCAATCTTTGAAGCTGAACAGAATAATTTCTCTTCTTTTTTCCTTGTTTCCTTTCTTCTTTCTTTTTTTTTTCTTCTGTTCTGTTCTTTTCTTCTTTTTTTCTTTTTCTCTTTTTTTTTCTTTTTTTGGATACAAAATAAATCAACAATAAACAGAACATTATTCATAACAGAATAAGAACTCTCCTTCAACCCCATGCATCAAGAGACTTTATCTTTTAAGCCCATAACCTATCCCTTCTTCTACCCATTTTTTAACTTGTACCTCACATTGGACTCCATGTCTCCCTCTTTCCCTAGTATCATATATACCAAAGTGCATTTAAACTCTTTTTAAGGGATTTTAGAAGGATAAAAATTTAACATGAATAAGGCTATAAGGTAGTAAATGAGGTTATGAAAAAAAAATAATCTTGAATGGTGGTTCTTTCCATTCTATCATTTAGGCTCAAATCAGGTTCAAGGGATAAGATACATAACCGGGTTAGCTTGAAAGGTTCAAACGGCCAAAGAACTGCCTATGACCTTCATCTCCAAATCAAATCAAATTGTTGCATTTAAAAAGATAAAAACCTTTGATTTATACAGACTTTTCACATAGAACAATGGACTGATCATAGTTGTGCTCAAAAGAAATTCCAGTCATGTTAAAACAAGGTAAAAGTCACATCAAACAATTGAGTTACTCATTCTCATAGCATTTTATATTCCCATGGGCTTGAGGTTTAAACCATTCTCATCATGGATCATAACAACTAATTCCATCATAAAATACCTTTGTACTGCTTTTTTCATTCTTTTCATTCTGTTTTTGTTTCTTTTTTGTTTTTGTTTTTTTTTGTTTTTTCAATTTTTTTTTCAAAAACAAAACAGTTCACAAACTAAAACTAACAGAAAGGGATTAAACAACAGTGACTAAACAAAGCGAATACCAGCTGGAAGCAAAGTGAAGCAAAACAAAAAGTAAAAATAAAAGTAGAAGTACCCCCCCCCCAACTGAAAAATACAGTGTCCCCAATGTAACAAAAACAAGAAAAACAGTCAAATAGCAATAAAGATCAAAGGAGGACTTCCCTGTTGAAATCAAGCAGAATCAGTATTCGAACTCCCTTCCTTGTGCGGAAATATTGGTAGCGGAGGTAACACCACAGGATTTTTTCCCCGTCGCTGGGCAAGCTGAACCAAGGATTGGTGGAGGATTTCATTGGACTGCCTTTGATATTCAAACAGCTCCTCGATCCTGCGTTGACTGTCAAGAAAATTAGCTTGGGATGTAGTAATATGATCATTTACCCTTTTTTCTAAATGCTCCAATTGCTGCCCTATGCTTTGCCGTCGTGGAGGAGGAGGTGGTTGTTCAAATTCAGCATCAGGTCCGAAACCACTCTGGGAATCCTTCATAGCATGGAAAGATCTAGCATCAAAAACTCCTTTCACTGGCAGCAATGGTTCATCCGCGTTCCAAGGAACACCTGCCGCCTTACACAGACCAGTGATAAGATTGGGACAGACAAAAGCTAAATTTTCATCCTGAACGCAGTATGAAATAGCCTCATGTATGACTTTACCAATGTTAATAGGAATATCATTGATAATGGCAGAAATCAATGCTGCCCGATTCCTATGGACTGAACTTAAATGAGATGCAGGCATTAAAGTGGCAGAAATAAAATAAAACCATGCGCGAGGATAAGTTGCCAACTGTTTGGTAGGAAAAACAGAAACATCTCCTGAGATTTTACAATATTTCCAGGTTGTGGCTTCCTTGCAAAGACCACGTATAATATCATTCCAATCAATATGGCTATTTAAAAATTCATGGAAATCCTCTGTTTCAGTTGGTTCAGGCAACTCATAGAATCTGTTAATGGCCAAACTACTAAAGCACACCTGTTTACCCCTAACAAAAACAGTGTCAGTAACCCCTTCCTCTTTAGCATTAGCATAGAATTCCATTACCAAGGGTAAGCTAGTAGGGGCAGGTTGCGCACATAGTTTTTCCCAATGTCGCTTTTGAATTTCATCATTAATAGGTCCTAGGACATTCAACCCTCGTTCAGGTATAGCCATCCGTTTGTTATTATAGGCCCTATACCTAGAGGCAGCTTGTCCACTTACAAAGTTTGATGGGTGAATTTGTTGTCCTGCTCTAGTTCGTTTCTTTGGTGGCATCTTCAAATTGTGGGGATTATAGAATACACAGCTAGGGATTTAAAAATTGAATAAAACCAAGGAACCCAACAGTAGGTAGTTAACCAATACACAGCAAAATCAAAACAACAACCGCAGTCCAAGAAGCATGCCAAACAGAGTATTACCGTGGAGAAGGAAAGAAGAAATTCAAACCAGATTTGTGACAATCGACGTGGTCGTTTGGGAACGAAGTGGTGAGTCTTCAGCGGCGGATGGGTGGTGGTGGCGATGTGGAGCGGCAGGAGACAGAGCGACAGTCAGTGGTGAGAAGGTACGACGGACGGCTGAACGCGGATTTGAACGGCGATCGTCGGTTGGCAGAGAGAAAAGAACAAAAACAATGGGAAAGAAAAGTTTTGAATTTGGAATTAGAAACCGGCAAAGAGCAGATATACTACTTTACTAAAAATTTTGTTTTTTTTTTTTTGGATATATGTGTATAATAAACGAACCGCCGCAGCGCTGAAATAAGCGCCGCGGTGGTTAAAACTTTCTGTCCAACGTCTTTCCACCATGTAATGCGTTATGCCATGGCATTGAGAATTACATGCCATGGCATTGGAAAGAAATTTATAAGCGAACCGCCGCAGCGCTGAAATAAGCGCCGCGGTGGTTAAAATCTTCTGGCCAAGCCTCCTTTTGCTATGAAGTGTGTCATGCCATGGCACTCAAAATTACATGCCATGGCATAAGCATGAGATTTTTCCCACATCTTGGTTTACTTTTCTTTGTCCAATGTCTGCCTCCAGTCTTCAGAAACATGAAAAATACAAAGCAAACTTTAGTGAATTAAATTAAATATCTAATTAAAAGGAAATAAAGAAATATAACAACAGGGTGCTTGTTTATAGTCTGTAGCTCGACTCTTATTAGCTAGTTTGTTTGTGGACTGGACAAGGAGCATGAAACTCCATTTGGTACGGATTGTCCTTCAAAATACTGCTTCAATCTTTGGCCATTAACCTTGAATACTCCAGTCCTCTCACTGTGAATTTCAACGGCGCCATAGGGAAAGACTTTAGTGATTGTGAATGGTCCAGACCATCTAGATCTCAGTTTACCTGGGAACAATTTCAACCTTGAATTGAAAAGTAAAACCTTCTGTCCCACTTCAAAAGCTTTCCTCTTGATGTGCTTATCATGCCACAACTTAATCTTTTCCTTATAAATTCGGGTATTTTCATAAGCATCTAATCTAAACTCCTCAAGTTCACTAAGTTGAAGCAACCTCATATTTCCAGCAGCTTTTAGGTCCATATTTAACTCCTTAACAGCCCAGTACGATTTGTGCTCCACCTCAACGGGCAGATGACAAGATTTCCCATATACTAGCCTATAAGGTGACATTCCCAAGTTGGTCTTGAATGCAATCCTATATGCCCAGAGTGCATCATCCAGTTTTGCTGCCCAATCTTTGCGTGAACTACCCACAGTCTTTTCTAAAATCCTTTTCAGCTCACGGTTAGCCAGCTCTACTTGCCCATTAGCTTGTGGGTGATATGCCAAGGCAATTCTATGAGTGACACCATATTTCCTAAGCAGTCCCTCCAATGATTTGTTGCAGAAATGGTTGCCTTCATCACTTATGATGGCCCTAGGAATGCCAAATCTAGAGAAAATATTCTTCTTGATGAACTTCATTACCACCTTGGAATCATTAGTTTGAGTGGCTATTGCTTCCACCCATTTGGAAACATAATCTACTGCAACTAAAATATAGTTATGACCATAAGAGGATGGAAATGGACCCATAAAATCTATGCCCCAGACGTCAAAGAATTCAACTTCAAAGATATTATTCAAAGGCATTTCATCACGTTTGGAAATATTACCTCCCCTTTGGCATTTATCACAAGAGATAACATAATTCCTTGCATCATTATACATTGAAGGCCAATAAAATCCAAATTGCCATACCTTAGCCACTGTTTTTGATGTGCTAAAATGTCCTCCACATTCCAAAGAGTGACAGTGGCTTAGAATATCCGAGACATCCTCTTGAGGTACACATCTCCGAATTATCCCATCTGCACAGAATTTAAACAATAAAGGTTCCTCCCAAAAATAGTGTTTAGCCTCCAAAAAGAATTTTTTTCTTTGTTGATAGTTAAAATCAAGACAATTCCACTTACTAAATAATTAACTAAATC
The DNA here is from genome assembly GCA_020080225.1 of Gynochthodes officinalis. Taxonomy (NCBI): domain Eukaryota; kingdom Viridiplantae; phylum Streptophyta; class Magnoliopsida; order Gentianales; family Rubiaceae; genus Gynochthodes; species Gynochthodes officinalis. The sequence continues at coordinate 27,681,554 of CM034617.1, forward strand.
TGCATACCAAGGTAAAATGGAATATGCTAACAGTTTTTCATCAGGAAAATTTTCATTAATAGGCAAATTTGGTTCCTTATTATTAACTTCTAGTCTAGAAAGATAATCAGCTACTGTATTCTCTAATCCTTTTTTATCCTTAATTTCTAGATCAAATTCTTGTAACAATAATATCCACCATATCAATCTAGGCTTAGCATCTTTCTTTAACAACAAGTATTTGATGGCGGAGTGATCCGTGAACACAACCACCTTGGAACCTACAAGATACGAACGAAATTTGTCAACTGCAAAAACAATGGCAAGTAGTTCTTTTTCAGTGGTTGCGTAGTTTAGTTGTGCATCATTCAACATTCTACTTGCATAGTAGATCACATGCAACTTATTATCCTTCCTTTGTCCTAATACTGCACCTACAGCAAAATTGCTAGCATCACACATTAGTTCAAAAGGTAAGTTCCAATCGGGTGCAGCCATAATAGGGGCAGAAATCAAAGCATGCTTCAATTTATTAAAAGACTCTAAACAGCTAGAATCAAAATAAAAATCCACATCTTTTTTCAGCAAGTTACACAGTGGTTTTGCAATTTTTGAAAAATCTTTTATAAAGCGTCTGTAAAAACCAGCATGTCCTAAAAAACTTCTCACTCCCTTAACAGATGTAGGTGGAGGTAATTTCTCAATAATTTCAACTTTTGCACGATCCACCTCAATTCCCCTTGCTGAAACTTTATGTCCAAGAACAATTCCTTCTGTTACCATAAAATGACATTTTTCCCAATTTAATACCAGATTTGTTTCTTCACAACGCTGCAAAACTTGAGACAAGTTAGCTAAGCAGTTATCAAAAGAAGAACCAAAAACAGAGAAATCATCCATAAATATTTCCAAAATTTTTTCAACATAATCAGAAAATATAGCCATCATGCAACGTTGAAAAGTAGCGGGAGCATTACACAATCGAAAAGGCATTCTACGAAAAGCAAATGTACCATATGGACATGTAAATGTTGTTTTTTCTTGGTCCTCAGGTGCTATATGAATTTGATTATATCCTGAATACCCATCTAAGAAGCAATAAAATGCATAACCAGCCAGTCTTTCTAAAATTTGCTCAAGAAAAGGTAAAGGAAAATGATCCTTTCTAGTGGCTTTATTTAATTTTCTCAGAATCTATACGCACTCTCCATCCGATTCCATCGCTCTTGTGGGTAGTAGTTCATTATGTTCATTTAGCACTACTGTGATCCCTCCCTTCTTTGGTACCACTTGTACTGGACTAATCCATGAACTGTCGGAAATGGGATAAATTATTCCAGCATCTAATAATTTTAAAATTTCTAATCTCACCACTTTTTTCATGTTTGGATTCAGTCTTCGTTGATTTTCCACAATGGGTTTATAATTTTCCTCCATTAAGATTCTATGCATACAGAATGAAGGGCTAATTCCCTTAAGATCACTTATAGACCAACCTATAGCCTTTTTCTTGGACCTCAAGACACGCAATAATTTTTCTAACTGCAAGTCAGTCAAGCTCGCATTTACTATCACAGGTAACTTTCGATCATCATCTAAAAATACATACTTCAAATGAGAAGGTAAAGGTTTTAACTCCATACCTGTAAGTTGATTATTGGATGAAGACGGTAATAACTTATCTTTCTTTAATTCTTCCACATGAATTTTACCTCGTTGATTAGGACTGAATTCGGCTCCTTCCAATGTCTTGGCCATCAACGAAATTTCTTCATCCTCATCCTGTATAGTTCTTGCACTAACCAAGCATTCCTCCAACGGATTCCTTGACTTGTCAATTCTAACAAACTCATCAGTAAGCTTAGTAAAAATATCCACACAGTAAACATGGTCAGTAAAAGACAGGTATTTGCAAGATTTAAAAACATTGAATTCTACCTGCTCATCACCGATACTAAATGTTAGTTTACCGTGCTTCACATCAATGACTGCCCCAGCTGTGGCTAAAAAGGGTCTTCCCAGAATGATTGGAATGTCAACGTCCTCATCTATTTCTAATACTACAAAATCTTTAAGAATAAAGAAATTATTGACTTTGACAAGAACGTTTTCCAGAATTCCTACTGGATGTGTTAAAGACCTGTCAGCCAATTGTAAAGTCACATTAGTAGGTTGCAACTCCTTTAATCCTAATTTTTCTGAAACAGATAAAGGCATTAAAGAAACACTAGCTCCTAAATCACATAATCCTTTAGAAAATTTTATTTCACCAATGGTACAAGGGATAGAAAAACTCCCTGGATCTTTGAGCTTTTGAGGTAATTTATTCTGAATTAGAGCACTTGTTTCCTCAGTCAACGGTATTGTCTCAAAATCTTCCAGTTTCCTCTTGTTGGACATGATTTCCTTCAAAAATTTAGGATATGCAGGGATTTGAGCAAGAGCATAAGCAAAAGGTATGTTGATGTGTAACTGCTTAAACACTTGAACAAATTTTTGGAATTGCTTGTCATCTCTAAATTTCTTCAATCTTTGAGGAAATGGTATTGGCAGAACATAAGGTTCAGGTTCCTTCACTACTTCAGGAGCTTCCTTCAAGGGTTCTCCTTCAATCTCAGATTCTTCCTTCATTACCTTTTCATCTTTTCTCATTGTCACCAGTTCTTCTTCTTGTTCTTTCTTGTTCTCTTCACCCAATCATTTCCATCATGCAAGGTTATTACTTTGCACTGCTCTTTGGGATTTATTTCCGGCATGCTAGGTAGCTTCCCTTTGTCTCTAGCATTCACAGCATTGGCTATCTGGCCTATCTGAAATTCCAGATTTTTGTTTACTGCCACAACTTGATCCAACTTTGCTTCCAGTTTTTCAAACCTGTCTGAAGTGGCACCGGTCAGCTTTTCAATGGCTACTTCCCATGATGGTTTTACCTCAGCTTGATGTGGTCTTGGCTGAAATCCTGCTGAGTTAAATTGTCTCACATTACTGCTTCCGGCATTATTCTGGTTTGCCCATGAAAAATTCGGGTGATTCCTCTAGCCTGGATTATATGTGTTGGAATATGGGTTGTACTGCTGTGGCCTGTTAAAGTTTTGAGCAAGTTGTGCATTTTCTACTTGTAAACACTCGGCAGTGGTGTGAGATCCTCCACAATTGTCACAGCATAAAATAGAATTGGAGATAACATTTGCACTACTTAATTTTTCAAACATATTAGTCAATGAATCAATTTTTGCACTCAACAAATCTACTTTATCTACTCCATACTTTCCAACCACCTTTCGTTGTTGATTTTTTTCATTAGACCACTGAAAATTATTTGAAGACATTTCTTCCAGCAAATTATATGCTTCCTCTAGTGATTTACCCATTAAAGTACCACCTGCGGCTGCGTCTACAGAAGTTTTAATAGATTGGTTCAATCCATTGTAAAAAGTTTGTAAAATTAGCCATCCAGGAAGACCATGATGAGGACACATTCTTTGCAGTTCTTTATATCTTTCCCATGCCTCATATAATGATTCATTATCTAATTGTGTAAAGCTAGCAATATCATTACGTAGCTTAGCAGTTTTACCAGGAGGAAAATATTTGTTTAAAAATGCTTGAGATAAACCCGCCCAAGTGGTAAAAGTACCAGACGGAAAAGAAGTGAGCCAAGCTTTAGCTTTATCTTTTAATGAAAAAGAAAACAACCTTAGTCTAATGGCATCATCGGTTACCCCATTCATTTTTATGGTATCGCAAATTTCCAAAAAATTTGACAAATGAATATTTGGATCCTCAAACAATTCTCCTCCGAATTGAATTTGCTGAACCATATGAATAAGTGCAGGTTTTAACTCAAAATTGTTAGCATTTACCACAGGTCTTGAAATACTTGCACGTGCTCCCTCAGGTGTAGGCATAGCAAAATCACGTCACAGCACTCTTGCAGGAATTGGATTATCTTCTGCCATTTTGAGAGCTTCCTTCCTTTGTTTGCTTTCTTTAGCTAATGCCTTGCAAGTCTTTTCTATCTCAGGATTATATGGTACTAAATCACGTGTTCTCCTGGGCATAAAACACAACAATAATTAATCAGTAAACAAAATACAATCTAAATTAATAGGAAAAATATTACTAATTTGATATTGAAAACGCCTCCCCGGCAACGGCGCCAAAATTTTTGACTCGGTTTATTTTTACCACTAATTGCAAGTCATGTAATTATAGTATAATTATGAGTATCGTCCCACAGGGAGGTGAACAACTACCGGTTGAGCAATATTAATTCCTATTATCTAGAGCAACATGCAAAAGAAAAGTGGATGTAGTGAAGTAATAAAAACCAAGTAAAAGCAATATTAAAAACGTTCAACGAAAAGAATTCAGGTAAATAGACTTTAGGACTTGGGATTTCACCAACCATTACTATAAATTCCAATCATATAATTATTTTGTGATAAACATCCTCACAACTATTCACATAATTAATCACTATCTCCTCTCAGAGTATAATATTACTATTCAAATAATAATTATGGGACTACTTTCGTGACTCCAAAATTACTATGAATGCATGATGAACAAAAGAATACTATGTTGCAGAAATTGAGAATCTACTATCGTGATTCACAATTAAAGTCTGAAGAATTCACGAACTAATATTGATGTCAGCTGTCGCCTCTTCATCAATACCTTAAGCATGCAAATGGTGATCAAGCATTTACAAGAAGTAATACCGAATAAATCAAATATTGGATAATACCACAATTATATAAATGAAAATTACGTAATGATGGTTACATCCCTGTCCTAAAGAAAGATAACTTCAGCCACTAAACATGGCTTGTATAAAATTACGTCTAAGCTATTCTATTCTATTCTATTGTTGTGTTCTCTATTGTATAATGCTAGTCTCCTCCTTTTATACTTGTTCTAGTCCATGAGGATTAGAAGTCCATGTTGTGTAGAACTCATTTGTCTCAACCGAATAATCTGATTTGCGTAATCCTTTCAGTTCCCGTAATTCTGCCAATTCCTGAATGCTGTGGCATGAAAAGTTACATGCCATGGCATTAGTATCCCAGTCCTTCTTTTCTTCAGCAAAATCGTGGCTTTTCTGTTTCCGCAAGCAATCTTTTCGGTCTTATCTTTTTCCAAGCAGTTTTCTTCCTACAAAATTGCAAATCAAGCTGGATAAGGCTAAATTTTCCCATAATTAGATAAGATAATAGAGATATCTTAACCTAGAAGTTATCATTATATTCACTTATCAATAAGAGATGGGTTAAAAAAACGGATCTCTAGGAAACAGTGGTGCAGGTATGGAATAGACACAAGTGAGAGACACGACAATATATATTAAGCTCTAAGATTGCTGAATGTCGATTAGAGTTATTGAAGTGGGGCTTCAATTCAGGGAATAATTCTGCTAGAAGGATCAAAGCTCTTTAAGCTCAAATGGAGGCTATGAGTAGGGATGGAGAAGGTAGGGATTGGAAAATCTGGAATGGCCTTATGAATCAACTCCGATATGAGTATAAGAAGGATGAGAGATATTGGTAGCAAAAGTCAAGAAATTAATGGTTGAAGGAAGGGGATAGCAATTCTAAAATTTTCCATGCTTCTACCATTTAGAGGAGGAAGAGGAATACTATTGAAAGCTTGATAACAAATGAGGCGAGGTGTGTGTAACTAAAAAGAAGTTAGAAGGGGAAATTGTGAGGTACTTTGACAAGTTATATACTTCTAGTCAACCAGCTCAGTCTCCTTCTTTGCTAGAAGGGTTACCTCAATCTATCATTCATGCCATGAATAGAAGACTAATGAGACTGGTGGAGGAATTTGAAGGTGAAAGCAACCTTGTTCCAAATGAATCCCAATAAAACTCCAAGACTGGATGATATGACTCTTTTATTTTTCCAAACTTATTAGAATGAGGTTAAAGTTGATATTATCAATGTTGTGAAGGAGTTTTTTCATAGTAAGAAATTGCTTAGGAAATTCAATCATACTTTGATTACATTGATACCTAAAGTCCAATCTCCTGTGTCGGTATCACAATATAGGCCCATTAGCTTGTGTAATGTGGTCTATAAGATTGTGTCTAAGATCTTGGCAAAATGAATTAAGCTGTGCCTTCATAAGTGTATTAGTCAGAATCAGTCAGCATTTATTCCTGGCCGTCAAATTCTTAATAATGTAGTTATAGCTCATGAGTGTGTTCATATTTTGAATTCGATGAGACAAGGAAGAAAAGGGTATATGGTAGTGAAAATAGCTATGGCTAAAGCTTATGATAGGGTAGAGTGGCGTTTTTTGGAGCAGGTCATGAAGAAAATGGGGTTTGCTTGAGGAGTGATTATGTGGATTAAGCAATGCCTTTGTACTATCACTTTGTCCATTAATATTAATGGTGAGTCATGTGGGTACATTAGGCCCACTCGAGGTATTCGCCAAGGGGATCCTCTCTCACCTTATCTGTTTCTTATCATTTTAGAGGGGTTGTCTCATCTTGTTACACGGGCTAGTAACCACGGGGACTATAAGGGAATGAGGGCTAGTAGGAATGGGCTAATCATTACATGCTGATCAAACTGTCGACTACAACACTGTTATGTTTCATCTTCTATACACCACCCTCACTATTTACATGTCAGCCACTAATCAACCACCTGATCTTAGCTAACTCCTATTTGCTTCTAAAAACTCCAACCAAGTATGCCTCACCATCTACTATCTCTCTCGCCTCCATCCACTCTCGCTGGAAACCCCACACATTCCTACTCTTCCATATCATCCATAGAATGTAAGCTATAAACTGTGCTCGTTCCTTCTAAGTATCCTCTCTTTGCTTACAGCATAAATCTTGCCACCATTGCTGAAAATTGTCCTGCATCGCCCAAATTTAGCCAGATCTATACGAGCCAACCGCCAAATGGCTTTAGCTAGAGAATAATTGAACACCATATGCTCCAAAGATGTCATCCTCTTCTCCACACAATGGACATGAAGGCTCCACCTGCATTTTCCTTTGGTACAACTTGGCATTTAATGGCAAAATATTGTGACAACACCGCCTTACAAAATGCTTTACTTTACCTATTACCTTCAGCTTCCAGGTTGCAGTCCACATACTATGCCTTCTTTCTCACACATTACTACATTCAGGTTGCTGATCGGCATATTGTCCCTCCTGCTGCATTTTATAATATGCTGAGCTAACTGAATACGCATTATCACAAGTATGCGGCTCCATGCCTTGCAAAATTATTCTTGCTCCCATCCACCCCTTCCACAACCAAGACACATTTTTCCTCTCTACTACTGACTGCAACTAATCATTAGGGAAATATTTGGCTTTCATGACTCTACTCATCAATAAATCCAGTTGTGACCTGACTCGCAAGAGTTGTTTAGCCAACAAAGCATCATTGAACAGTTGAAGATCCTGAAACCCCAATCCTCCCTCCTCCTTTGCCTTAGTGAGCTCTTGTCACATTTTCCAATGGATTTTCTGTCTTGTATCGTTATACGCACCCCACATAAAATTTTCCATAAGAAGACAAATCTCCTTACATACTTCCACTGGAAGCTTAAACAGCCCATCACATATTTGGTAAAACATTGATCACCGATTTAATGAGTATCTCCTTGCCCGCCAAACTCAAGAACTGAGTCTTCCAATTCTGGATTCGTTGCTGCACTTTCTGAATGGTAAAGTTAAACACCTCCCTTTTTGAGCAGCTAATCCTCATAGGCAACCCTAGATAGTGACCATTAGATTGTTCCTTCACTCCCCCCATCATTTGACAAATCCCAATCCGTATTGCCCTAGAGAGATTATGACTAAAGAACACATGACAGTGTTGTAGTCGACAGTTTGATCAGCAGATTTACTCTTTTGCTTAATGTCGACCATCTTTTGCCTATCATGTATTTTTGTGGGATGGAGGGTAGTATGTTGACATGTGGTCAATTAGTCTTAGCCGCACTGAGAGCTAAGAAGAGTCCAATTGTGGTGGACATTACTTGTAAAGGTTAACTTTCAAGAGTTAATACTATTATCGATCTTTTGGGGGAAAAAAAACTTCCTTGAAATGCAAGCAATACTACTTGAGATAACTATAGGGAAGAAGGGCACGGTGGAGTGAATCCCATAAAATGGAAGAAAGGATCCAAATTGATCTCCATCTTCATAATCACATACTCAATCCACTGCAATTCTCCAATTGTGGCTCCCTTGATGTTGTGGAGAGTTGCCAAAATAAATCAGAAATTGAAAATTCTCTCCTCTATTGTGATGAATACTCTACAAATCATAGAAGGAAGCTATTAATAACTAGCCAAGTGACACTGCTTAATTTAATCTTTGAAACCAATTCATAAATTACAACTTTAAGTAGAGTAGACAAGGGCTTAAGATAAATAAGCTAAAAAAGATAAATCAATGTAATCTAAAAGCAAAAAATTCCCTAGCCCCATTCACTTTCATCATTCATATAGCCATAAAATACTATAATTTTGATGTCCAAGTAATGGTTGTAAATCCTTGAATTAGATATGTAAAATTAATAAAGGTTTCAAAGATTAATGAGTTAATAAAAGTTCAGCACAACAAAGAACCAAGAAAAAGTATGAAACTTTGGTAAAAATAAAACAAAATGGTACTAGGAAAAGGAAAATTTGAATGCAAATAAAAATCGCCCATCACATCGTAAAATAGTGCACTACATGCTACTCTATAAGGGCTGCGAAGTAGAAAAACTACAGTTAAAAACGGACAAAACCATGCCACAACAAACCACGTTACAACATGTTTTCTCTTAAAATTGCATTCTTAACAAAGTTCGAACAACCCAAGCTACTATGTTTTCTAATTCTTCTTACCTAAGTCATTTTTAGCACATATTTCAGCCAATTCATTAGAAAACCACAAGGTCATAATAAAAGAACTCAAACTCATAAAATCATTAAAAAAACTATACAATTAAACTCTTATTCAAACATGATAACTTTAACATAGAAAAGACAACTAGAAAACACACTAAATTAGAAAAAAAATTTGAAAAGAAAAGGAAAGTAAAACCACAATGGTTGTTTGGGATTTAGCGTGGATGAGGCATATCCTTGTCGTCATTGAATCTAGAAGTGGTAGTTTGGGATTTAGCCATGGATGGGAAATGTGAAGCATAACCCACAATGGTTGTTTTCCACGCATGGAAAAAACAATATAATTTTGACAAACAGCAAGAAAAAAAAAATAGCGACTATAAATAGAAAAGCAACAAGAAGAAAAAAATCAAGCAAAATATAATAAACCAACAAGCATCGAAAATATTGATAGAAAAAATATGAAAATTCGACAAGCAAAACACTAGAATGCAAGAATTAGAGAACTGCAAAATTCTAGCCTTTTAAACATAAGATTACTTTATATATGGCTTGGGCACATTTTATAAAAGAAAGTTTTATGCTCAAAAGCAAAATTGACTTATTTTTCTTCACCAAATATTCTAACAAATACTAATTAATTTCAACTAGTAAATATAAAATACAAATAAATCAATCTTTTGTATTGCCTATCAAATAGCATAATTGTTTTACATCTTTATGCTCGACATGCTCCACCATCACTTATGCCTAATGTTCTTTTAGGACCTTACTTAGCCTTGCTTCAACCTAGATGTTAGTCATGATAAAGTCAGAGATTTTTAATTCAAAAGAAACCAAGAAACTAAATAATTCACTGACAATGGCATCAAAATTTTGATGGGTTATTGAAACCTTCTAAATTAGTAGCTGATCATCTCTATTAGACTACACTTAAATTTGCCATAATAGTAGAACCAAGTTGAATCCCAAAAAAATTGATAAGTAATTTCTTTATTCAAATACAATAAAAAGTAAAATAGGGGAGTTTTTAATGAATTAAATTGGTGAACTAAATTCTATTAATTAATCAAAATATATAAATATATAATAAAATAAGAAAACCAACACGATGAAACTTCTGATCCCTGGGGGCAATTTCTTTCAATTATATTATTAATTGCTAGTTGCAAATATTTATCTTGCAATTGAAGCATTTGATTAAGATTTATTACAGTAGTCATGACAAATCTTTTATTTTTCTAGAGTAATTGACCAAACTCAGCATTTAAGTAAATACTTATTATTAATTGGCTAGCCAGAATGACATTTATTATCAATTTAATGATATCAATAAGTTCTATGAAAATAGTTAAATCAAGTTGAAAAATCGAGATAGATGAAATCATTCAGTATTGCTCTATTGATTCCTTTAGGTTAAACATACATACTTTGGCTCATAAACATAAGTAACCTATTGGCTACTTATACCAATCATTCAAGATAATTACGGATCATAGAATTTATGGATAGTAATAAAAAGAAATATCTTCAAACTTTGCATTGGTTCATGATTCAATCATTTTCGAGTTGTGTAGCTCAAGATATGGTTTTCAAAAAATGACTCGTTCATCTACTTTGGGTGTGCTTCGGCTTGTACTAAGCAACTTGCAACTCTATTTTGACTATCAAATGAATTTAATAGGCAAAGTGGTTAACATGGAAGCTATATTCACATCTTCAAGGATTCTATTTGTCTAACAATCATCTAAATTGGAGGTTTGTAGCTTGAAATTTTACTTCCTCAAATTGCCTTAATCACCATCCTCATTTCACAACTTTGAAGGTTGCACTTTTAAGCTTTTATTTAGCTATTTCCATTTAAAGACACTTTGATCTTGTAAAACAAATTAAATTGAGATGATTTTAACATGTAAAACTACAACCAATAGGGTTAGATTTCATAAGGGAAAGAGACAAAAGATTGACTCTTATCAAACTCCCCAAGATATAAACCCTTGCTCATCTTCAAGCAACTTATTTACTACCTAAAATTCAAAAGTTTCAAAACATCTAACACCGAATTAATATCTAAGAAGCAAAGGTGACAATATCCAATTCCCATGGTTACTTAAACATAGTCCATATCTAGTTTATAAGTATTCCAACTATTATGAAAAGCTATCATGCATAGTTACATCTAATGGCACTCAACTAATATGGTGCTTATTCATTTAGTTCTTGTCTTTCCAATCACCACTTTTCAAAAGTACTCATTTCTCATTTTAAACAAGTCATGTATGTATGATAGAGGCACCAATTAAATATAGTAAACCTAATGTCCAATGTTCATTCTTGGCCATTTTAATTATTTTGTACTAGTTTCCCTTTATCAACAATAATCTCACTAATCAAGAGAGAAGTATTACGTCATCTTCATGATCATTGGGCCTTTTTATTCTCCCTTGTTTTATAACTTTTTTTCTGTCAAGTTATCACTTTGTGTTTTAGATGTGAAGGCCACAAATTTGTTACATTGGCATCTAGCTATTTAACAAGTCATATTCACTTGGAGTACTCCATTTTTTTTTATTAGCATTAGATTTTATAACTTTTAGATCCATTCATACTCATGTCAGTTAAGCTCTACAAGACATAGGAAAAGAGCATTCCCATATTGTAGTAATTTATTTGCAAAAGATAAAAACAATTCATATAAGAAATAGTGTGTAGCGCCACTAATAATCATCACAATTATAAGTTGAATCCTAAATCACATTGCATCAAAGTAGTAAATTTCGCATGAAAGAATGTCATTTTTCATAAGTGATAACTCTATTTTATATAGGGTTTTCTTATTCATTTTTGTTAGAAATTGGCTTGTGTTTTAATTTGTTTTTACATATTTTGGCCAAATTATCCTTTGATTTTATGATTTCCAAGTTTTCAAATATTTTTAGAACTTTTGAGCATAATCTTGAATTTTCTTCTAATTTGAGGATAAAAGGACTAACCAATTATCTTGGACTATTTTATTGTCAAAAGCCAAAGGAAAAAGGGAATGAAGCAACTTCGGGCAAGAAGAAAAAAAACAGAGAAACCAACGGCGGCTTGGCCTGGTGGTAAGCGAGCGTCCTTAGTGCTCACATCCACTTACACCCGGGTTCGAGCCTTGCCAGAGGTACCTTAAGGGAGGTGTACGGGTGATTTTTACCGCGCTCGGGCGCAACCCTTTTCATCCTGTGGTTGGCCATTAGAGGAAGACTCCTTACCAAGGATCGATTGGGCTTCTTGGGTATCAACCCAATGTGTGATTTATGCCAGGGAGAAGTAGAATCGGTGGAGCACTTGTTCTTCCATTGCCCCTTCTCGGCAGAGGTATGGAAACATATCAAAGATTGGTGTGGGATCCGAAGGGAGATGACAACACTATCGGCTGCTCTAAGGTGGACACAGAAGATTAAAGGTACGACATGGATCAGTAGACGAAAGAGGATTGCTCTCGTGTGCACTGTGTACTACATCTGGTTATCTCGAAACCGGAAGCACTTTGAGGGACACACTCCAGTTACTAGGGAGGTCACACATAGGATCATGACACAAGTGTACAAGGTGGGTCACTCATTGTACCCGAGTGCCACGATCTTATAGGATAGCTAGTATGTTAGTAGGCTTAAACTAGCCACACTTGTATGCTAGCATGAATCAGGTTTTTGTATCGTTAGTCCGGTAAACCCGGTGATGCTGTAAACCTCAGTTTTGATCAATAGTAATTTTTACATTCGATCAAAAAAAAAAAAAAAAAACAGAGAAGGAAAACTGCACAAAAGAAAACTAAACCAGCCATTTACTCGGCTTGAACAAAAAAATCAGCCACCATTCATTCTTTACAAAGGAGGCCAACTGCAAAGAAATAAAAGAAAGGAAGAAGCCAGCACACAAAAGGAAACAAAGCTCAACTACAATTGGGAAACAAAACAAGAAGAATCGGCCAAAGGAAACAAAAGAAAAACACAACATATGATGCCAGCTTTTGAGTGAAGAAACCGAGCACATGAAAGCATAAACAACCCAGCTGCATTCTTTTCTTTTTCTGAAGAAAAAATGCACATGGACAGCAAGAAAGTATCTTCAAAATGCAGTCTCACATGGGCAAAAGAAAGAAAAAGAAAAATACAGAAAGAAAGAAAGCTGGACAGAAGAGAGAAGAAAAAAAAAAAATTCCAGCATTGCATTTCTTGGGCCATCCGAATTTCTGCATGAAGAGAGAACATGCATTCAACAATTTTATGGAGACCAGCTGCCATCTTTTATTTTTCTGAAGAAAGAGTGCATGAGGACAGCAAGAAAGCCTCTCCAAAATGCAGCCTCACATGGGAAAAAGAAAGCCAAAGAAGAAAAGGAAATCAGTACAAAGACAAAAGCGACAAGAAGCATTAACAAAAGAAAAAGAAAAGAGAGGACCACAAGAGAGAATAATGAAGAACATGAGGACTGGCATAAAGAAAAGATAAAAGAAAATGGCCACAATCAAATGTCTTGAATCCTTGCCTATAAATAGGCAAGGCTTGGATATGATCGAGATCATCCCATTTGAGCGATCCATTTCAAGTAGAAGCGACATATTTCTTTTCCTTTCTTCCTTAGTTTAGGAGTAGTTTCCTTTCTTTCCTTAGAAATTTTTCAGTAGTTCTCTTTGGTTTTTCTTTAGAAATTTCAGTTGTACTTCATCTCGGATTTTTCTTCAACAAAATTTCATTGAAGCTCACGGGTTCAAAGACAACTTGAGCCTTCCTCGGTTTTTCTGCGCAAACTTGAGCCTTCTTGGGTTTCTTCTTTCTTTTCTGCAGCAATCTTTTCTTTGTTTTCTTGATTTTTTTATTTTGTTCTTGTTGCTTCATTGGTTTGTGATAAAAACTCACTGCCAAGACTTGACTTGGGTGTAAAGCTAGCATAAATTGTTGTTTCCTTTGGAAGCTATGGCGAAGCAAAACAAACCATGCGAAATTTTTTCTCACATATTTTCTCTGTTTTTGTCTTCTTCTTGTTTTCTTTAGTTTATTTTAGTTATCAATTTTAGCTTTCTTTTATTGTTTTAGTTTTTAGTTTTATTTAGAAATTTTAGTAATTTAAGTTTTTGTTATGAAATTTTGTTGCTAAGTATTATCATCTACGGCTTTTGTTTGGATTTTTCTTTTATTTTTCTTTTCAATCATGTTTAAATTTTTGGTGATATTCTTTTATATTAATATGAACTAAATTCTTTTCTAGGTTTTAGATGTAGCCTAACTATGAAGTCTTAATATTTTTCTATTAATATAATTTGATTTAATTTTCTATGGTTGAGTATTTATCTTTGTGCTTAATGCTTCTAATTACTTGATCACTAATTAGATGATTTGTTAATCATAACGAATTGGAAGAGGAGTTATGTGTCAAGTTCATTGAGATAAATGCCATAAATTGCATGTAGGATAGGAATATACCTACATGGTTTGTGTAGTTGCTAAATGAGAATCCATAGAAATTAATGACTTCATAATTGTTGTAATTCACATAGGAATATAGTGAATTAGCAATTAGGAGGATTTTTATTAGAACTCGGGAGGGACTAGTAAATAAATTTGGGAATCTCGACTATCAACCAGGAAATTAAATTAGATTATAGAAATAGATTAATATTAGGATGGATTAGTTATGGTGAAATCGAAAACCCTAGATCTTTCGTCAACTTAATCTATTAACTTGCTTTGTTTAGTTTTTAATTTTAGTTTTAATTAAGTTTTAAAATTACTTTTAATTTAGCTTATCCATAAAATATTTTTTTTCTTCAAATAAAGTTAGAACTATTTTAATTTCGGTATTTAATAATTCATTAGTCTCTGTGGGAACGATAAATTATATTCACTCTATATTACTTGTTAACGATCACGTGCACTTGCGTGTAAAATCGACCAACAATAAGGCCTGCTCTCATTATTGTTCCCAACATAAGTACTCAAAACATGCTCTAAATAATTTGCTTCAAGGAACAAATTTTTATCTAAATAATGGTTTACGCAAAGTAGTCAACACATCACTTTTTTGCACCATTGAATCTGAAATTTGTTACTCATTTCACTGGTTACATGGTTTTTTTCCATTCACTAGCCTACTTTAGAACTAGAAAGGACTAGTACATCACTTCTATGAGAATTGCTATCTATTGCTTTGTTTATTTCCTATCTTTTATGTTTTCAAGACAACCACAATAAAAAAATGAAGAAAGAACTAAACAAAAATAGCATACAAATATTTAATAAAGCTACAAAAGCAGAGTAAATAACTGAATTACAATCATCCATAACACAAATTAGGTTCAAATTAAAACATAGTCCACTTAACTACTAAACTTCTCCTCCCTCTTTAAACTTAAATCTTGCTTTGTTCTCAATACAAAGCAAAGACAAGGATGAAAAACCAAAAAAAAAAAGAAAAGAAAAGCAAACACTTGTAGGAAACCGAGTGCATCACCCAGCAGAATTTAAAATTTTTGGTTTACTCCAAGGATCCATACGAAATGAAATCAAATGGGAGTTTAGGGCTTGGACCTTGTTAGTATCAGTAGAACTGGTACAGTTGTTTTGCAAAGACCGATGATTGTCAAATTACCAACAAAACCAAATCAGCCTTGCCTCTATGGTATCCACACGATCGTTCCAAGCCTCTAGTTATTGTCACACAAATAACTAGAAAATGAGTAACAAAAACCTGAACTGCTAGCTTCAAGTTTATGTTTGGTTTCTTCAAGAAACTTCTACTCAAAGTGCTTCGGTTTTCTCAAGAACTCTACACAAGAGGACAACTATTTTTCTCTTGTTTTCTTACAAGAAGGTGACGGCTAATTTTTCTCTAAAACCAGCCAAAGAATTTCTTGCCCTTTTTCTGAAAAAGAATAGCAGCTATTTTCTTCTTAAGAAAAGCCAAGGAATCTCTTTTCTTCAAGAACAAGATGAGCTACGGGTTTCTTGCTTCTCAAGCTAGGGTTATGGTTTTTCTACACCAATAAAAAGAACTTCGGTTTTTCTTCTTTTTTCAAGAAAGAAGTTTCAGGTTTTCATCAAGGGCTGCTGGCCGAAATCCCATTAATAAATATATATAGATGTAGATTGTAGTATTAGGGTAAAACTTCTTCCAAGAGTTTTACTTGAACCACCAAATTCTAATCTATTTGGGATTGGCTGCCAAACACAAGAATCCCATTCTAATTTGGCTTTCTAATTTTGGTTTTCTCATAAATGAATAAATCTAAAACTTTTTTGGATTTGTTAACACAAAAGCAAAACCATTTAGTCTCAAATCCGAATACTGTCTTAAACCAGAAAACCCTATAGAATCCTAATCATGTTAGGATTCTCAAAATTAACCAAAATTCATCATATGAATTTTACACTCCTTTTGGATACGATCTATGTGTTCAACCCAATAGGTTCTCATAATGTTGGCCATGACATAAAATTTATTTTATGCCAGAAGCAGTGAGCGATGTCTAGCAACACATCAAAGCTATCCAAGTTAGGAGAATGTTAGTAATTCGACATTACTTATCCTGTGATAAATGTAACCATGTAATTCAATCCTTTTGCCCTAGATATCTTGATTGAACACAAGCTATGGAACGTGTCACGCTCGCATAGTTCAATCTTTGCATTTCTTGATTCCCGAGTAGACTCATCTAAACAAATGAGCCCGATATCACATATCGACTCATTTGAGTGCAGCCATGCATTTTATGGTCTTATTCATTCAAGGGGCCCAAAGATATCACGCCCATTCAAATTGCAAGAGAGACATAGGCAAAGAGAATCTACCAAGTCTTCATTAATTGAAGATTTATTTGAAGACCTTCATTTAGATGATGAGTGGATAACAGAGAGAGAAGATCCAGTGCTACCAATGGAAAACAAATGGTTGAGAGTTTTGGATGAAAATCCAAATCATGACACTTCAGAAGAAGAAGCAAGTGATGATAATGAGGTTCATTCTATTATAAGGAATATCAAGAGTGCTTGTAAGTAATTTAATTTGTAAGTTTTATTATTACTTATTTTAAATATTTTTAATGTATAATTGGGTCATATTTTTTATGTAGATGATTTTATACCTGCGGATCTCGTGGCAAGAGGCCACAAGTCAATGAAATGAACAAATTTCAATTAATTAATGAAGATGAAGATGTAGATGCAAATAATCCAACCATCATTGGTCAAAATGAAGTTGAAAATGAAAATTGTGATAATGAAGATTATGGGTTTAATGATGATGATGTGAACTTTGATGAATATAGATTAGGATCTTTTGATAAAGATGTTGATGACATTGGCTTTGGAGATGATAAATTTGATAAGGATGATATGTAGTTTGATTTTACATCCATATTTAGATGTGAAATTGTTCAACATTTTGGTAATTTAATGTGCATTATATACTTTATTTGGTGATATTACTACTTTTTGCATAGTATCACTGAATGATGGATGCATTATATACTTTATTTGGTGATATTACTACTTTTTGCATAGTATCCTTTGAATGATGAATGTTTGTTGTTAAACAGTGTCATTGAATGATGGATGTTTGTTGTTAAATACGAATTGACAAAATACTAAATGCATATACATCATATATTTTATAATGTTGATTTTTTACTATTTAGCACAAATACACAACTTATTTTTGTGAAACAATTAATATAGGTGATAAAATATGAATAATTATAGTTATTTGGTCTTTTTTGTTTGTAGTATCTTATGATTCTATGATCCGATCTCATCGAACCGATCTTATTACTTCAAATTGATCCTACAAACATTGGATACTATGCATGGATTATAAAAATATTTTAGCTTGTAATCAATCCTTGTATTTATTTCGCAAATTGTATGGGCTAATTTAATAACAATTTGGCACAACTGGTGGAAATGTCCCCAACTACAATCCAAAACATAGTGATCTTAACCTTTGTAGACCTAAGAATCCAGCAAATCTTGTTTACAATGGAGACTTTAGCCTTGCAGAATGTTGCTGGCCAGGTTTCCTACAAGGAATATGAACTTAAAACTGAGGTATTTGTTAAAAGATTCTCGTATTGATTTGTAGTAGAAGAATTTGGGATCTTTTCATTCTTTTAATGATTGATCATTTAAGGAAGGCTATCACATAAAATTTTATTTTGTAATAGAGATACTCGGAATCAATTAAGGTGTACAATTTTCGTACTACTGTTATTATGTCTTCGTGTGGTTACTTCTTCTTTTTCTACACTTAGTTATGGTTTGAGTATAACCAAGCGTAAGACATATTAATCAAATTTTCTCAAAATGTTACTTTTCATGCATATAGCCCTTAAATTTTAATAGACAATCTCTCATAATTGGTCCATCATATAAATTATATTTTGATAAATTACATCTCCATCTTTTGTGGTTAGGCAAAACTATTAAACGAACCTTGTAAGTTAGAAAAAATATTGAGAATCTCCTTGACTCAAAGTTAGTTATCAAAAGTGTGAAACAAAGAGTAAATCGTATATTTCTATCTCTTACAAATTGCTGTTGACATTTTTAGTCCTATAAATTTAAAAATAAATTTTTTTGTCCTTTACATTTTTAAAGTGACTTTTTGGGTCCCTTGTAGCAAGTCCATCATGAAATCCATCTATAACTCTCACCAATAATTTTTTAACCCTTTTTTTTGGGCCATTAGTTGCAGCATTATGGGCTAGAGGTCCAGAACCAGAGTGTTTTTTCTTGTGGTCTCGCGAACATGGCCTGGCTTCTTGCAATGGGTGTAGAATGGGCACAGTCCATTAGGCCCATTCATGGTGGACACCGAAGTGGGCTCTCCTAGCCCAAAGGAAATTGGTGATGGCGTTGGCCCAGTGGTTTGCCAGGAGCCCTGTCTAGCAGAAGGCGGAGGAACTTGATTTGTAGCAAAAACACTAGAAGGCTGATTTACAGAAAAAGAACTGCTTTCAGTGGCGACTTGCAGCTAGCCGTCAATAGAGAATTGCTGGTGAAGATCCTGCTTGCTAAGCATGTGGAGTTTCTCAAGGGAGAGAAAATCATCTCGGGCAAGAACATTGGTTCGCAGGGTCCGAAAATCGTCTGAGAGAGCAAGCAAAAACTTCATCGCACGATCTGTATTTTCATGCGACTTGAGCTAGTCGTTCACCAGACATTCACAGTGGCCACAAGTGCAGCGGATGGGTGGTTGATGGACGTCCAAATCAATCCAGAGATCTTGGAGGCAGAGGTAGAAAGCAGTGAGTTGTGAACTCGAGGCACCGACAGTGAGCTTTGATTCCCCGATGGCTTGTTTAATCGAGAAAATTTGAGAGCCAGTGACGCGCCCGAAGCTGTCCTTCAAAGTATTCTAGATGGAGGCGACAGTGGGAAGCCGAGAAACCATTGATTCGAGGGAAGGGTTGACGGAATGGGTGAGCCAAGTCTTCACGGTGTTGACGCCTTTTAGTGTTGACGCCGTTGCCAGGGCGTTGCTCAAGTGTACCAATGAGAAACCCCATTTTGTTCCTGGCCAAAAACACTGTTCGAACTTGATCGCTCAAAACTTGCCAATTTGCTTCACCGGTGAGTTTGGTGGAGACAATGCTGCTGGTTTGAAGATCAACGGCGGAAAGCTAGTAAGGGTCTCATCGCACAGGGGAAATATTGCCGAAGACAATGGCGGCCGAAGTGGATCCAGAAGCTATGGTTGATTCTGCCATGGCGGTTGACGACGAGGGCAAATGGGGAATGGCCAAAGAAATAAGAAAAAAGCGGTGGCTAGGGTTGCAGAAATTGCACTCAAAAATAAATAAATAAATAACAACAACAAACTCTTGATTGATGGTTAACAAAAAAATTCTGGTTTGCAGGTCACAAGGAAGGATCGCTCTGATACCATGTAAGAAATTGAAAACCAGAGAGTTTGAGGTATGATTGCTGTATATTAATTGTATATACTGTACAATGTTAAGCGTACATTTATATGCTTGAAATCTATGCTGAGTAAGGTAAATAGATAATTACAAATCACAAAAGGATATATAGAAAATATTCTAGGCGATATATTTGGTAAACTGACTAATCCTTAACAATTGAAGAGATTTGGATCAACCGTAAAGTTTTTTCTTCCATCTTTGTTTTTCAAATTCTTGTCTTTTAATGATACTTAACTTTTGGTTTCTATTTTCTTTATTCTTGATCTCCTCTTGATTTTAATTTTAGAGGATTGCAATTGAACTTTATTATGTAGTCTAATTAATTTTAATATTTTTTGGTGTAATTATAAAAGCTGTGAATTGTTTATATATTTTGTTGTTAATGTTTTTAATTGTTTGATCACCAATTAGATTGATAAAAATGTTTGACAGAATTGCAAGAGGTAGTTAAAGTTTAGTCTTGGGATAGATAACACATTATCATTGAGCAAAAGCCTTGAGGTCATGCAAGATACAAATATGACAACATGGCAGGTACAGTCTTTAAAAATAACCTATTGTTAATGTACTTCTAATTCATAATTACCAAGGGCGGATCCCTTCAAGGCCCAGGAGGGGCAAGTGCCCCTCCTCCCATGTCAAATTTTTGACTTATAGTAGTATTTTTTAACTTTTGTGCTTGTTTGTATGTGTGTTTATGATAATAATTAAGGAATAATTGTTGTTAATTTTTACTAAATTATTGAGAATGAATCATGAAATTTTTTTGTCTCTTTGTTTTAATTATTTTTAGTAAAAATTTAATTGTGAATTTTTAATAAGATGCAAAAGAATTTGGAATTTTATTTTAAGAAGCTTAGTGCATCTAAACGTTATCGATCAAAACCTTTTTCTGATGATTTTACAAAATAATTGTCTAATGAAAGAAAAATGAAAATACTCACTCGTGACTCTCACATTAAGGATGAACGATTGCATGATGACTTTCATTAAAACGATGAATTTGATAAAATTGATAATGATGCCATTATAAAATTATTTCAAGAGATGAAATCTCGAAAAATAATTTTGTAATGTATAATTTTTTTTATTACAATAGATGACATTAATTTTATACTTCTTTATATTTATCAAATTTATTATTTAATTTTTTTATAAGTGTGACCCTGCCCTATAACATTTCTACATCTGCCCATGATAATTACTCATAAGAATATAAGGTAGTTTTAGTGAAATGTATTTTTAATAGATAGTTAGAAGATGCTATTATATAAATTAGTAATTTGTGATGAAATATTAAGACAATAAATTAACTAGTAGATAATCTAAATATTTAGAAGAAGTACTGGGAGGATATTTATAATTCTAGGTTTTAATTTTTATCTTTTTGATCATATTACTCATTTAATTTTGTGTATTCAAATTTTCCCCTTTCTTTATAAGTTGAATTTTGATTTTAGAATAGTGAAAAAGTTCAAATAATTTTAGCATTAGTAAATTTTATTAATTAAGTCCTTGTGGGGGATCGACGCTTTTTATCATTATATTACTTGTCATGGCTTGTGTGCTTCTGGTGTTAATTTTCGTTATAAGTTTTTAGCCATTGCGTGGGCTTATTTTATTAATCTTTAGTATACTAATACCAATAAATTGTTCTTTAATTAAAAATCTATTCTTATTTTTCCTTCTATTTTTCAGGATTTTGAGATTGATTGGATTAGGAATGAATGCGTTTAGCTAATTGTCCACTCGAGCACCTACTTTGCTAACAAGAGTTAGTGGTCTTGGGATTAATTATATTTTCTAAAACCTTTCCAATGTTTGTGAAACACGGGGCACTAATGATCATCTAAAAGATGGGTATCTTATGAAGGGGTGATCAATTTAACAACTGAGCAATTTTCATAGGCATCAAGGAAAGCCACGTTTACACTTTCATAGCCTTCAAAGGAATAATAATACTGGCATCCTAAAATTATCAAGTGTTGGATTATGCCCTAAGAACCAATCATATGATGATGGTATATGCATATATTGTATCATAATGTTCATAATTAATGGCACTAATTATTATGTTTATCTTATATCTGCGTTTTATGAAATAAACATAATAATGTCCCAAGAATTTAATTATTCTAAAATTATCCCTAGTCGAGTTTTATCATTAAATGGGACAATGATAATGCATTAAGACTAGTATGTGTAGTGATTGATGAAATTGTTCATGATATGATATATCAACTCAACACATGGGTACATGTTAGAGAACAATGTACTGGATTGACCCGCCATGAAAAATATTACATGGATTATTATATGAAGTGTCATAAATATTTCTCATAGTGATGATGGTGTAAATAATCCTTAGACTTGAGATCCTCAGAGATCCCAACATGAGGAGTTACATGTTTTGATACTACCAAACGTTACCCGTAACAGGGTGAACTATAAAAGTAGTAATTGGATATCTAATAAATCATGCAGTGGGATGTTAAGCGATCAAGAAAGGATTTGCCCCTCTTATATAATGAGAGTGATATCTTTGGGCCTCTTGATTGAGTAAGACCATAAAATGCATGGCCGTGCTCAAATGAGTCGATATGTGATATCAGACTCATTTGCTTAGATGTGTCTACTCGGGAATCAAGAAATGAAAAGATTGAACTATACGAGAATGACACGATCCATGGCTTGTGTTCGATCAAGATATCTAGGGCAAAGGGATTTAATTACACAATAATATATATCACAAGAAAAGTAATGTCGAATTACTAATATTTTCATGACTTGGGTAGTATTGATGTGTTGCTAGACACCACTCATTACTTTTGGCATAAAATTTATTTTATGTCAATGCCAACGTTATGAGAACCTATTGGGTCGCACAATTAGATCGTATCCAAAAGAAGTGCAAAATTCATGTGATGAAATTTTGGTTAATTTAAGAATCCTATTGAGAATAGGAACCTATCGGGTTTTCGTTTTAAAACGGTTTTGGATTTAAGGCGAAAAGATTTTGGTTCTATTAATATTAATAAATCCAAAATGAGTTTTAGATTTATTAATAATAATCAAAATGGATTTTATTATTGGAAGATGAGAAGGCAACCATTTATTGGAAAATGAAAAGACAACCATTCATTGGAAAATGAAAAGGCAATATATTGCAATTCATTTTAGGAAAATGAAAAGGCAGCCATTCATTGGAAAATGGAAAGGCAACTGGTGAGCGGAATCGGGTGTGTGCAAAAGTGCGTCAAAATAAAGCTCAAACTCACACAAATATACACCTAAACCTCACTTAATCAATTGTAGTAAAGCATAGGGATCATTTTCCACAGGGAAGGGGACAAAACAAGAATTTAAGTGCAACTAATTATTTGCTATCTATGTTAACTAATGCAATGATTTAGAAAGTGAAATTTAAATAACTAAACCAACACCATTGAAACAAGGAAATAAACACACAAATGAGGAAAGAGGGTGATCCTTGGGTTAAATGCAAAGGTCGGCTATTTTGACTCCTAAAGGCAGCCAAGTGTAGGGCATCTTAACTAAGTGACTACATCCATTCACTCCGAATCTCCTTTCGGTCTCATCAAAATTATAGAATGAGGAATCTCCTTTCGGTCTCATCCCCACCTAGAGCACATTAGCGCCTATGGCTTCCACACAACTCTAATGCACAATTCTTGCCCTAGATGTTTTAGCCAACTACTTCACACTCCCTAGTTCAAGTGTTTAATCTAAGAAACCACCTATTTTTCACTCCACATCTCCTTTCGGTCTCAATGGAATTAAAGAATAGAAGATCTCCTTTCGGTCTCACTTCTACCTTTGCACACTAAAACCTATGGCTTCCACACAATTTTAGTGCACAATTAAGTTCATATGGTAATTGTTTCTTGTCTCAAACACCTAAATTTAGAGAATGCTAGATAGTTCTTCCTACTTTTGGTCTAAATTCATGTATATTCTAAAACACACACGAACACCAAGAACACACACTAAATGTGGCCACAATTCAATGCATGTCAATTCATTAAATACAAGTAGGAAAACTTCAATTAAAGCAAGCCCATTACTCTACAACCAACAAGAAATCATAATAAACCTAACCCATACATCAAACACCAAGAATCACCCAAGATAGTTTAGCCTCTCATGGCTTCAAATAACCAACAATTACAAGGAGAATCAACAATTGAAAGCATAGGAAATATGTAAGAAAAACTTCCCTTAATCAAAAGATTTGTGAATCCAACAAATTCCAACACCTTAGCAATCCAAATCAACTCCAAAGATGAAAGTCTTCAAGCCACAAAATGCCAAACCCTAGCCTCTAGGAAAAATCCCCTCAAGATTGGGGAAAATGTGCAAATAAACAAAAACTAAACCCTAACCTACTCTACTTCCCTTGTTTCTGCAGAAAATGGGGTATTTATAGACATAGGGACGTTGGGGAACAATTGTGAAGCTTCCAAAACATTAGGGACGCAAAATGCAAATTTCAGCTTTTGGATGAACAGTAGACCGCCGCAGCGGTCATTCCAGCCCGCCGCGGCGTTCTACTGTTTCCTTTGGACCGCCGCGGTGGTCAGAAAGACCGCCGCGGCGCTCAAAAGTTTCTGCCCAACATCTCTTTTCTCGCGCGTTGTTCCGATTTTGTCCAATTTTGGTCCCTTTCCGTCCCGAATTTGAAAAAACTTTCTGCATGAAAGTTTTTCCTCTCTTTCTCATCTTTCCATAGCATTTTGAATCATCTCATTTGGATGTCTTCATCAAGATTTATGAGCTCTGGAAGATGGCTGATTTTTATCCCTGTTTGCCTCTTCTTTGGTTCATGCCTTCTTCTGCTTTTGTCCAGTTTTGGTCCATTTGCTTCCAGAATTTGAGAAAACTTTGTTCATGAAAGTTTTAGCTCTCTTTCTCATCTTTCCATAGCATCTTTAATCACCTCATTTGGACATTCTCATCAAACTTTATGAACTCCCGAAGATAACTGGTTTTTCACCCCTTTTTTCCTACAAAACCAATAAAAGATGAGAATCACAAATATAATGTGATTTCTCTAATAAACATGGCATATCTCAATGAAATCTATGCAAAAGCGTGAAAAACACATATCTAAGTTTATGAATATTTGATTCTCATCAAATACCCCCAAACTTGAACCATTGCTTGTCCCCAAGCAATTTTCTACGCATAGTAATAATATGTGGAATGTATTCATTGAGACATGCATATTCAGATTCTCATCTAATTTTTTTTTATTTTTTTATTTTATTTTTATTTTTTTTATTTTTTATTTTTTATTTTGATAGTGGCAAATACTAGCTTAATTAGGCAACCACTCGTCGCCCCATTCTACCGAACAATGCATATTGAGAGTTTTAAGAAATGAAAACATCTTAACGTCTCCGAGTTAGACAATTTCGGCACGTACTAATGCAATGCATGACCCTTTTCTTTCTTGTTTTTCTGTACTAATCTTCACACATTAAATGATGTGTGTGTGTGTGTGTGATAGAGGTAAATGTTCATGAACAATGCAGTGCAAGAACTGAGTAGAGGTCACGAAATCATGCCACTAGTGTGCCCTAAAGTTGCATAGAAAAATTTCACTTCCTTGAAATCCTTAAGACTTTTTATTCCCTCTTTCCCCTAAGTTGTCATGCTACCATCTAGGCAATTTTCATCACATTTAAGCAACCATCATGACATTATACTTAGGGTACTTCCTCACTCATTTACAAATTTATTTTTTTTTTTTTTCGTTTTTTTTTTTTTTTTGCAAAGAGTTTTTTCGGCTTTTTATACTTCTACCACTCATACGAGTTCACTTAAGGGACATCCCCTAAGAGCAATCTCATAGCGGAGTGGCAATTATTCAACAAAATCAGAATCTCATAAGCAAAACTAATAACAAGCCTAAGTCATCTTCCAAGTTTGTGAAGTGAAATGCTATAACTTTAGGGTGGACTAGGGGCACTACATTTACTCGCAACCGCATCATAATCAATACACTACATCTCACAAACACTTCTCATTGACGTGCACTGTAACAACACCATTTAATATGCAAAACTTTCCTCCAAATACAAGGAATCAAAAGACATGCATTACAAATTCCATGCCTATTCTGTCCAGCATTTTTCTGTATAGACTAAGGTTTTAATTACTTTACGGCTCGCATGCATTTAGTCGGTAATATGTTTCTTAAGTGGTGCATATTTCAGCCATTACTTGCCAACCATTCAAGAGTTTCCAAAAACAAAACAAGCAACATCTTGAATATTTCAATAAAAGCCTCAATTTAAGCCAATTCACCCATGGAATTTCATGTATTTTCTTCCTATAAACACCCCCAAACTTAGGTTATATCAAAAGCTTTAAGCTTCCACCCCCAAACTTAAGATGAGCATTGCCCTCAATGCTTCAAGAATGCATGCATGAAGGGTGGGGTGGGTGGGAAAGAAGAAATACATGTGTTCGGTTGCAAAATTGTGAAATGACTTAAAGCATGTTGCCTATTTGCACCTCCCCCAAACTTAAGATGTGTTGCACGTTAAGCATTAAAATTAGGGAGTGCATTATTCACAACATTCAAGAAACTATTATTAACAAAATTCACAAACAAAAAACACAAAATAAACTTTACCACTAAATGCAAAAACATAAAACACAAAAGAAAAAGAAAAAAAATAAAAATAAAAAAATTCAAAAGCTTCATTTCCAATCTCAACTCAAGTGTCTATGCTAGGTTTTAAGAACTCATCAAGTTATTTCACTTAAAATTCAATTTTATATGCAACATTATGTTAAAGTTCATCAATGAATTTCTAGGATTTCAAATGGAAACACAAAAATTGACAATTCATCCAAAATAACTCATTGAGGCATTTTGTCAAACACAGGATGTGCATGGTGAAAAACTTGAAATTTCACAAAATTAGCAAGCACCCTAGCCTAAAAATTTAACAAACAGCCCAAACAAACCCAATTACACAATATCTAATCAATATTCATCACTAGGAATCATATTTAAAGCAATTCAAAATCACCGTTGTAATGAAATTTGAAAGGTTCAACCATACATACCTTGGATTCTTGGATGAATTTGATGGTGGAAATGTGTTTACAAAGGTGTTTGGATCACTTAAGATGGATTGGACTTGAAGAAGAATGTAAAATTCAAAATGTGGTTGAAAGTGGTTGAGAGAAAATTGCAAAAACAAAGGTAAGAAATGAAAAAAATGATTAGGGGGGCAAAAAATGCGCCAAAAGGCACTGCGCTAAAAGATCGCCTTGAGACGCCAAGGCGGTCTACTGCTCATGAGGAACCGCCACAGTGATTAACAGACACATGCGGTCAAAAGTTTCATTCACAAAATTTTTTTTTTTTTTTTTTTTTTTTTACATTTCATCCCTTGTCTTAGCAAACATGCAAACTACATGCATCAACCTCTTAATCCACAAGAAACAAAACAAACAAAACAACACAAAATAAAACCAAAACAAACCAACACAAAACAAAATGAAACAAAATGGACTAAACTAAAACAAAAGGATACGCTTGGGTTGCCTCCCAAGAAGCGCTTGGTTTTAACGTCGCCGGCTCGACTCAATCCATTTCATCCTATTCCTTGCTTTAGTCTTTTCCTTGCATGTTTAAACTCCTCTTCCAACAACATTTTTTTCATGCAAGTTGATGGCCTAATACCCTTACTATCGTCAAGGGTAAACCCAATGGCCTCTTTAAGAGTGCCTAACCCCAAAAGCTTTTCTTCCTGTTTGGATTCCAAAGGAGATGATATTAACACAGGCAACATTTCATGCTCTTCCAAAAATGCATTTTCCAACTGAGGGAGTAAGGGCTTCAACTTGGGCGGCTCATCGACGGTCGGTTTTAGCTTATCATCACCACTGGCCACGAGCAACTCTTGGTTGATTTCAACCACTTCAAAATCTTCCCCTATTATTTCATAAATGGACTCATCTACAAACCAATTCTTAACCATCTCACGAAGTTGTCCATCTATTCTATTATCTTCTTCATCAAACTCAAGGGGAACTTTGGATGGAATAATTGCCTTCATTGTTTGAGATTCAAGATACCACTCCTCCTTCACAGTTTCACCAATACATTCATCTACCATATCTTTCCGGAAGTAGTCTAGATTCTCTCTTGGATATTTCATGGCATCATTCACATCGAACATCATGGTCTCGTGCAAGTTCAACCTCATGGAATGGTCTTCTAAAAGCTTTGTGGAACTTCTCATCTCAAGCTGGATTTCTCCCATCTTAAGCTGCATTTCTTCCATCTTTTTCATCAAGAGTTCTTCAAAATTTGGGTTTCTGTCCATGGGATTATTCATTTGATTCCCAAATCCTGAAGTTTGCCATGATGTGTTAGAAAACGATGGCCCCGAATTATCCCAACTTTGATCGCTTTGATTATTCCAATTTTGACCACCTCCTTGGTTGTTCCAACCTTGATTTTCTCGCTTGGTAGCTGCCATTGTTGCCCAGCTTTGGTTGAAATTTTCTTGCTGCCCAAAATTATTCATGAAGTTAACGGATTCATCCTGCCCATCACATTGATCCGTATGGTGGTCTCTCCTTGGCAAAGTCCACATATTAAGACCGGATTCCAGTTCATCCTCGCCTCCAATGAATTCATCCTATCGGTTAATGCAGCCAATTGAGCACTAATGTTTGTGCCAACATCAAACTCTAGGAATCCCCCTTGGGGCAGAATTTCGTAGCTCTCAGCTTCAACCGGGTAAGCACTTATACGGTTGTTGAACCATGGCTCTAATGCATAAGCATTGAAATTAGGCTCTAAGAATTCCCCAAACAACCGTTCTCCTTGTTTTCCCTGTTCGGCCATTGAAAGTTAAAAATGAAAATATATACAAACACAAACAGGTATTTTCTAAATATATACAAAAACACAAAACTAACAAACAATTAGAACACCTAAAAACTAGTTCCGTTGCCCTTCCCCGGCAACGGCGCCAAAATTTGGTGAGCAAAATCGGTGTGTGCAAAAGTGCGTCAAAATAAAGCTCAAACTCACACAAATATACACCTAAACCTCACTTAATCAATTGTAGTAAAGCATAGGGATCATTTTCCACAGGGAAGGGGACAAAACAAGAATTTAAGTGCAACTAATTATTTGCTATCTATGTTAACTAATGCAATGATTTAGAAAGTGAAATTTAAATAACTAAACCAACACCATTGAAACAAGGAAATAAACACACAAATGAGGAAAGAGGGTGATCCTTGGGTTAAATGCAAAGGTCGGCTATTTTGACTCCTAAAGGCAGCCAAGTGTAGGGCATCTTAACTAAGTGACTACATCCATTCACTCCGAATCTCCTTTCGGTCTCATCAAAATTATAGAATGAGGAATCTCCTTTCGGTCTCATCCCCACCTAGAGCACATTAGCGCCTATGGCTTCCACACAACTCTAATGCACAATTCTTGCCCTAGATGTTTTAGCCAACTACTTCACACTCCCTAGTTCAAGTGTTTAATCTAAGAAACCACCTATTTTTCACTCCACATCTCCTTTCGGTCTCAATGGAATTAAAGAATAGAAGATCTCCTTTCGGTCTCACTTCTACCTTTGCACACTAAAACCTATGGCTTCCACACAATTTTAGTGCACAATTAAGTTCATATGGTAATTGTTTCTTGTCTCAAACACCTAAATTTAGAGAATGCTAGATAGTTCTTCCTACTTTTGGTCTAAATTCATGTATATTCTAAAACACACACGAACACCAAGAACACACACTAAATGTGGCCACAATTCAATGCATGTCAATTCATTAAATACAAGTAGGAAAACTTCAATTAAAGCAAGCCCATTACTCTACAACCAACAAGAAATCATAATAAACCTAACCCATACATCAAACACCAAGAATCACCCAAGATAGTTTAGCCTCTCATGGCTTCAAATAACCAACAATTACAAGGAGAATCAACAATTGAAAGCATAGGAAATATGTAAGAAAAACTTCCCTTAATCAAAAGATTTGTGAATCCAACAAATTCCAACACCTTAGCAATCCAAATCAACTCCAAAGATGAAAGTCTTCAAGCCACAAAATGCCAAACCCTAGCCTCTAGGAAAAATCCCCTCAAGATTGGGGAAAATGTGCAAATAAACAAAAACTAACCCTAACCTACTCTACTTCCTTTGTTTCTGCAGAAAATGGGGTATTTATAGACATAGGGACGTTGGGGAACAATTGTGAAGCTTCCAAAACATTAGGGACGCAAAATGCAAATTTCAGCTTTTGGATGAACAGTAGACCGCCGCGGCGGTCTACTGTTTCCTTTGGACCGCCGCGGCGCTCAAAAGTTTCTGCCCAACATCTCTTTTCTCGCGCGTTGTTCCGATTTTGTCCAATTTTGGTCCCTTTCCGTCCCGAATTTGAAAAAACTTTCTTCATGAAAGTTTTTCCTCTCTTTCTCATCTTTCCATAGCATTTTGAATCATCTCATTTGGATGTCTTCATCAAGATTTATGAGCTCTGGAAGATGGCTGATTTTTATCCCTGTTTGCCTCTTCTTTGGTTCATGCCTTCTTCTGCTTTTGTCCAGTTTTGGTCCATTTGCTTCCAGAATTTGAGAAAACTTTGTTCATGAAAGTTTTAGCTCTCTTTCTCATCTTTCCATAGCATCTTTAATCACCTCATTTGGACATTCTCATCAAACTTTATGAACTCCCGAAGATAACTGGTTTTTCACCCCTTTTTTCCTACAAAACCAATAAAAGATGAGAATCACAAATATAATGTGATTTCTCTAATAAACATGGCATATCTCAATGAAATCTATGCAAAAGCGTGAAAAACACATATCTAAGTTTATGAATATTTGATTCTCATCAGCAACCATATGCAACACGTTGCAATTCAATTTCTAGAATATGAAATGTGAAAGGGCAGCTGTTTCACATGGATGAATTATTGAATTCAGATCAAGGAAACCGAAGGGACACTTTCATTGAGAGAGTTTTCTTTTTAAGCTTTCTTTGTTGAAGAAAACTTTGTGCTATTATTGGTGCACGAAATTTCTTTCTTTTCTTCTTCTCTTGTTCAATATAGACACCACTCCTTATTTGAGAAATAAGAACCAAAACCGAAATTTGAGTTGAGAACTCAAAATAGAAAACCAATCCTTAAGTTGAGAACTTGAGGGAATACCCAAGTAACAAAATCTTTGCTAGCACTAAAAGAATTTTGTTATTTCTTTCTTTAGTTAATTGTTTGACAATTAACTTGAGGTTTGGAGACGATCGTGTGGATACCATAGAGGCAAGGCTAGATTGGTCTTGCTTGTGATTCGACTATCAACAATATCCCACAATCAACAAGGCTACACTACCGGTAAGGTAACAATCTTCACTACCAATTTGATTTCACTTCGTATGGATCCTTGGAGGAAACCAAAAAATTTTAAATTTCCGCTGCGTTCTTTGATTTGGTTTCCTACATCAAGATCATCCTCATGCCTTTGTATTTCCTTGTATGCTGTGGGAGTTATGTGTTGAAAATCAGATTATTAAAAAATACCCTATCAATGAGCTTTTGTACCATATATCAATAACTTTCATGTACAGAAATTTAACTCACACGTCGATGACTATAACTACAAGTGGAATGATCATTCTTCCTATCCTTCTTGTGATTATTAAGGAGGTCCTCATAGTTTTTGACCAATAAATCCATTCCATTTTCTTTTACGAGAACAACAAGAAAATTAGTCGAATTTTGAAGAGTACCTAATTAAATACATTGCTATGTATAAAAGAAAGATGCATGATGAACAAGTCACGATGCAAAATCAACGAGTTAGAACGAAAATTTTGGATATGCGAATTATTCACTTGGTCTCTACTTTCAATAACGTTTCTGGTGCATTGCTGAATGAAGTAGTTAAGGCTGAAGTAGAAGAAGAAAAGAAAGGGTGAATACTTGAGGAAGAGTTAACAGAAGATGAGCTTGATGAGAATGACACAAGTTTTGCTCTTCCAATTCCAATACATCAATACCTTTGAAAGGAAGCTGCTATGGAATGCATGAACCTGTGTGGGGTATTAAGGAAGAATAAGAGGTTCCTAACATATTAAGGAGCTTTTACTTGGCTTATGGGAAATCTTCAATGAGGTGGACTTTGATATGCTCACTTTAAAAGTTAGAGAACAAAAGGTGATTTGTAAACGGAGTCGAGCGATGAAATAAAGATGGATTCCAATGTTAAGAATAAATGGTACAAGGTAGAATTTATATATGATGGAGCTATAAATAATTTTGAGGGCAAATGCTTAGCGAGCCATTTAAGAGGAGGATGGTATCTAAGGCATTTAAGTATCGTTGAACATTCATTCCTATGATAACAAAATTGTTAATTTAATCATTTTATGAATAGTCAAGCTAATGACTATAAATAAGCATTTTTTGAGGTCGCAAACCAAACTTTTTCATTTTGTTATTTATCTGTGCTTTGTTTTGATTGTTTATGTTTGTGCCTTTTATCGTGTCTTCTAAGATATCATGTTTTTTTTTTTCCCCTAAAATTTTTGAATCTCTTATTTTTGACTTTCTTACTTTCTTGGTTTGGTTATTGGCTTATTATTTTCGTTTAGTGTTTATTTATTTATTTATTTTTGTAAGGGATCAATGTTCCCTAATTTTGGAGACTTTAGTTAAAGGATTTCATTTTTATTTCACCAACAAGGCTCAAGTTATTCTTTATAAATTAGAGAAGTTTTCATTTTTTTTTTTAATTTCTTCAACATTGAGGACAACGTTAGATTTTAAAGTGGGGATTGGGAAATTGTCCTGATTTAATATGCCTCATTATGATATTTACTTTTTCCAAATGTTCTTTTGATCAAAGAATACGAACTTTGAAAATAAAACACTTTTAAACATTCTTTTGTTTACTATATTTCTTTAGTTGTCATCATTTTAAATTTAACTTTTGGACACCTTACATATAAATAAATCCGTACATACTGAATAATAGTGAAATTTGATTGCATTATTGACATCAAACACGTACAAATTCTTCATTGTGTATGTAGAATAGCACCTAAATAATTGGACTCGAGGTCTTTCATTATGCTTCTTTTTTATTTGTTTTTAAAATTTTAATTTTTTTTTCTCAAATGCAGTGCATGCATTATTTTCAAGTTTTCTATTTAAAGTGATGGTGATTATAATTTATTTTTTAAATTTGAAATTTGTCTAAAACTTTCATTATTTTATTTGTTTTAGTTGTATCCTTTTTTCGCTGCTTGTAACAGAGTATAGATGCTAGTGTATAGTGTTAAGATTTGGCCAAAAATCTGTCAACATATCTCTTGGTCTATGGATGAAAGATGGAAACCTTGGAGATCATAGATTGAATATAGAACGCAATGGTTTTCATGATATTGATTTTTTGAACTCTGTTCTTTATGTATTTTTTTTCCTTAGGCTATTTCAATGCTCGAGTTGAGTGTGGTACAACACTATAAGAAAAACCCCCATTTAGTGACGAAAACTATCGTGACGAACAAAAATTCCGTCACCAAATGACATCTTTAGTGACAGGAAATCGAGTCCTCACTAAATTTTCAGCATTTCACCATCTTTAGTGACGAGTGACTAATAATTGTCACTATTTTGTCACTAAAGAGTTTGGCGGAAAGTTTCCCGCCAATATGGCACAATTACTGACGAAACATTAGTGACGAAGAAGCACTCTTGTCACTAACATCTTAAAATTCAGTCATTGGTGACGAACTTATGGTCGTCACTAATTTTGATGGCTTTTAGTGACGAACTTCCAGTCGTCACCAATTTGGATGCATTTTATTATTGTCCTTAATTTATAATAATTATTCTATGACACCCTAATAGTAATAATCTTTTAATTCATATCTCTATATAAAAAGTTTTAATGTATAATATTATTAAATATTGGTGTATAAAAGATTTGTTTTGGTAGGTAATGAAACTAAATATCAAAGGATGTAATAACAATATATGTATTTGGGTATATAATTAGGGATAGATTGAATAAAATATTTTGGCCTAAATTGATTGGCTTCAACTTATAGAATTATTTGACTTGTTGGGTTAAGGATCATGATTGGGCTATGTTATTTATCCATTAGACCAAAGTGAACATTTTAAAGTTATGACTCCTAATTTTTACTAATCGCACTAAGACACCTAATGTATATGAATTTGCCTACATTATTTTTTAAGATACACCATCAATTAATTATGATTGGATTTCCTTGGTTAAAAATAATGATTAGACAAAGCATATTATTCCTTATACCAAACATAGCTTACTTACATTATCGCCTGTAATTTCTAATGATTGTACTATTTCTAAGAGTTTGACATAAAGACTCAATATTGATTAGTAGTAATTGGTTTCTTTGGTGAAAAATAGCAATTGAACTAAGTATTCTTTATTGGCTGAGCCAAAGGTTGATTGGCTTATTCATGTTCATGTTTTTTAATTTAAAATAATTATCTTAGGACACCTTCAGATTTATGAATTTGCACATAAATTTAATGAATTTGCTCACATAAATTTCTTCAATTTAAGCACATAATTTCATTACCATTAAAATACACTATTGTGTAATGGTAATCCAAATATTTGACATTTATTATGAAGTATATTTGTAAATAAGAAAATAAGGAATACCAAATATATAGTTAGAAACTAGTTCTGATTAGTAATTTAATATTATAACATAAGTAGTGGCTAATATATGTGTATACATAGTTAGATGTGGAATGTATAACAAAAGTAATATGAACATGTATACTTCTCCTATTCCAAAAAAAAGATATTATGTTTGAACAAGTGGAGGTACAACTCATTTTATGCCACTAATTTTTACATTAGAGGTATTATTTATTAATATACTGTTTTATAACTTTATCTCATTAAGAGTATTTTAAATTTTTTTTTAGAAAAATTAGTTTTGACTTTTAAAATTGAACTAGTTTTTGGACCAGAAGAAATATATACATGTATATATAGTTAGAAGCAAAACTCATACTATAAGTGGTATGTTGCTATATGTAACTATTACATAACATATGTAGTATAGTGTATATATACATAGTTTTATAAGCACACAAAATAATACACACATGTTAATTATTTATATATTTACTTATCTTTTATATAAACAACATATAATCTTAAATACATATAATGATTTTAAATGATTTTTTTTTAGCCATTTAATTCCAAATCAGCAAAATGTTGCCGCCCTTTAGAGAAGAAAAATGTTTAAATTTTTTGCCCGCCTTTTAGAGGTGAAAGAGTTAAAGGTTTCTGTTTTTAGACCATCCGCCTCCACCACACAAGCAGCTCAATATTCTCGCTCAGCAAAACCCATTTTCCTCAATCTTGCGCTGTTCTTCACCCCTTTTTATTCCAATCATTTGCCGTGGGTTTCTGAGATCAAGGCCTTCGGAAGTCCTGAATTCGAAGGTTCTGAAATTTTTCTGAAATCTGAAGTTCTAAGATTGAAGTCCTAATTTCTAAAATCCGATGCTGCAAACTATTAGGTTTCTAAAAATCCAAAGCTTGTAGTTCCAAAAATCTAAAGCTTTTAGTTCCAAAAATCTGAAGCTTATTTCCTGAAAATCTGAAGCTTCCATTTTGATTGAGTTGCTGACTGATTGCTGTGGGCTGCTGAAATCAAAGGTCTTCGGAAGTTCTCCTCAATCAGAATGTTTTGAAGAAAACCGAAGTTTGAACTCTCTTGTTCGGCAGGTCACGTTCGAATTTGGGTTCACCGTCGCCAGCTTCCTTTTTCATTGAGAACGCATCTAATCAACAAGCAGGGGGAACATCAATCTCCTTTGAGCCGCTCTTCATACCGTCGGCCGTCACTACAGCCCGTCAGCCGTGAGCTCCATTACACTCATACTCCTTGGGTCAACAGCTCATCGCTCCTGCAACTTTGTTCAGTCCTCATTACAGTATTTTCATATTTAGTTGAAAATTTTCTTCCCCTATATTGATTATGATGATTCTGTGACTGGGTCTGGGATTTTGGCAGTTTTAATTTTTGGTTTTGGTTCTGAGATTTCTTGATATACACAACAAGTGATTGACAAAAAGCCCCTTAATTGGTCGCTTGTGTTTCAGGTTTTTCTCGACATTTTGAATCTCCAAATTGGCTTGCCATTTTCTTCGTCTGAAAACAAAGCATTTCAGACCTGAAGCCAGAGGGAGAGCCATTGATATTGGGTTGGTGTGGCTGCCCTTGGTCATCATCGGTTCAGTTTGCTACGCGCCTGCAGCCGGCACAACTCCGCTGTCATCCTCTGTAAGTCGTTGGAAATTTGGCCGCCAACTTTTAATCTTGGATTGCTGGAAATGTTTTGCCCATTTGTTTATGGTTCTTGGTTGGAAACATAGCTGGAATTTGAACAATTTGGCCGAATTTGTTGCTATATTAAATGATATTCTTCATGCTAGCCGATTGATTATCAATTAGCTTGATAATCTCGTCCGCTATTTTGAACAGGACTATGTAACAAATTGATCAAATATAAATGATTTAAAGGATTCCTCCTAAATAAGATAATTTTTAGCTAGTCATCTATGCTTTCTGTATCTGAGACTTAATTTTGGTATCCTAGAAATTCCTCCTTGTGATCAGGGTGCCAAAGTACTTATTTTCTGATTTAGTTTTGTTGCTGTGGCAATCACATTTTTATTTAACTATTATTTTTTAAATATCTTGTTCAAATTCTATGTGCTAGGAAATTTCTTGTTCTTTTGCAACCACAAATGGCTGGGGGAATTTCTTGTTCTAATTAAAGATCATTCCTTTTTGGATTGCTATTTAATTTGAATCAATCTAATTATTGGATTGAATCTGGCTAGCATTGTGATGGGTATGTTCAATGTTATGCAACTATACTTTGCTTGATGTGTTTCTTTCTTTTTATTTGCATACTCGAAAGCAAGGTGTTTTTTTCAAACAGAAGATGCTTGCTTTAACTA
This sequence comes from Gynochthodes officinalis, assembly GCA_020080225.1. Taxonomy (NCBI): domain Eukaryota; kingdom Viridiplantae; phylum Streptophyta; class Magnoliopsida; order Gentianales; family Rubiaceae; genus Gynochthodes; species Gynochthodes officinalis. The sequence goes on from CM034617.1 coordinate 27,718,441, forward strand.
TCCATTAGTCCTCCTCGATCAATTGGGAAGAGAAAGCTACATTACTATAACTTGGGTGAATGGATAGGCTGAGAGGGGTGGGGGATTTTGGGTGTGCAGGACTAGAAGAATTAGATTGATGGTCATTAGAAAAGGATAATAGTGCGGATGAAATATAGAACAAATGACATTTATAAGATTGAAAGGTGAACTGGAATGATTATACTAAATTATCCTAAAATCTTCAGACGCCAAACCTAAACCCCCATCACTGAAAAATGCATGTTGCATGTGGACAGTGAGGTGATGAATTTATACTATCCCATTAATTGGGTTTTCTCTGTTTCCTTGTAGTCCACTACAAAGAATTTATCCATCTATGCTATCGTTTCATTGTTACGTTTTTTACTTTTTCTTCTAGTGAGCATTTCTTTGTTGATTTCTAATATAATAAATGAAACCTCTATTCTCAAACATGTATTGTTTTTCTGGAAAGTGAGCAAGTGTTGGGAATCAATTGTATTAATTTCTACAAATATGATCATTTGAATATTTAGTTCGTCAAGTGTAGTTTTCACTTTGGTTCTATTAATTTCATGCATTCTAATTTTTCACCGACAAAATTTTTGGTTCTACCACAAAACAAGACTGAATTTTTTGCTTGTGTTGATTGAATAGCTTGATTGAACTGTAAATTTGTAATATTTACAGAAATTTCAGATTAGAGGAACTATAACCTTAATGATAACAATGACTGGAATGATACTGGTTTCGTGTTATGTTTTTACTTTTTCTTCTAGTGAGCATTTCTTTGTTGATTTCTAATATAATGAATGAAACCTCTATTCTCAAACATGTATTGTCCAGAAAAAACACCCGTACTGTTTTTCATCCTTGGGTAGAAATTTTTTGTTGAACTGTTCCAAGTAACCCGTGCTTCCTTTTGTCTTGAATCATAACAAGAATTCTCCACTTTTGTCTTGACTGAAAGTTGGCTCCACTTGGCTGAAATTGTTGATTGAATTTTGGTTCCACATGGCAGAAATTTCGACAACAAAAAAAAATTATGTGCTTGGCAAAATGTCTTGGCCAAAATTGTTACTGAAGTTTGGTTCTTCTTGGCTGAAAATCCTTGCAAATTGCTTTAGTTGTTTTAAGAATTGTGACATTCTTTGGCAGCCGAAATTCTGGACTTTGTGGCTGAAATTTTGACTGAAATTTGGATCTTCTTGGCTGAAACATCTTGACTGAATTTTTCAGTTGTCTGAATTGTCTTGTTTCTGGCTGAAGCTTCTAGTTCTTGTGCAGAAAAATTATTAATTTTGTTGCTGCCTAACTTTTGTCTCCAGCCGCAATTTGTCTTGCTCTCCAACATTGGTTTTGCTGAATTCATCTTGTCTAGAAGTCTATCCCTTGTTCCAAACAAATTCTGGCCCAAGTAGTTGTTGTTATTCTAGAAATTTTCTGCCAACAATTAGTTTTGCTTGACTTCAGATTTCTTTGAAATTTTGGTACTGCTCAAATTACAATTGGTCAGCCGAAGTCCTCTTTGTCCATCAAGCTTTCTTCTACTTGAATTGCAAGTCCTAACCGAAGCTCTCTTTTGTGTCTTGTTCAGATATTATTAAGTCCAAATTTTGTCTTGTCCAAACATAATATTGTTCATCCTATAATTTCTGTTGCTTGTTTTATTGTTTATTTAGCAATTTTTTGTTTTTCTTGCTGTTTGGCCTACACTAAATCCTTGCCAAAATTGATTCTTGCCTTAATTCCTTCTAGGCTGAAAGTACGGAGCTTTTTTTATGCTTCGAAGGCTCTGAAGTTGATACTAGTTTAACTCATGCATTTTCTGTTTGCCACTAGTTAAAGAAGCAAAGGGATCACAAAACTTCATTTGGAAAAACAAAGAAGAAAAACTCATGTGAAGCAAACTGCATTTGGAAATCTTTTATTTGGAAAGGGAATGCTATTTAATATTCTTTATTACATTCTTTACTGTATACTGCTTTAAGTCCAGCTTTTCTTTGGCATAATCATTAGTGGTAATGTTCTTTTATCTCATAGGAGGAACCAGAGGGTGGTGCTGGATTCATGATTCAGTTCAATTACGAACCTCTATTGCACGACCTTGTGGAGGAGTTTATTTCCCTAACCCTACTGGTTTAATTGTTTTTTTCCCTCACTCTTGAATACATGGGTGGATTGTGGGATGGTGATAGTTGATTGTTGTTTATGTTGTCTTTTTTTTAGGTCCCCTTGCTACGATGCATGTGAGGGCTTTAATGCTTTCCATGATGTGTAGGAAGAGTTAAGAGTTTTTGTAACCCATTCTTGATGCTGATCAATATATTTTACTTGATATATTTTCCTTTATTGGGTCAAGATTCTTCATCCGCTTCTCTTTTGGTTTTCTGGTTTTTTTTTTTCCTTTTTTGTTGTTGTAGGTTGCCCACACTTTAAGATACCGCTTCTTGAAGACTTTGGTGGTATACCGATTGGTGGTTTATATTATGTAACGAGATACATTTGGTGGTCAATTTCTTTTTTTTTCAGTTTTCGGAATTTTAGTATGACTATTATCGTAATTGGTGGAATTGTATTATGTGATGAGATATAATTATGGGATGTTGATGCTTCTGCATATATAATTGTTTTATGAAAACGAGCTTGGTTATCACGAACACATGATGTTCTAATAGGGATTGTTGCATGTCTGTCCATACGTGCATTTCATATCATTATCATCAACGCATGGGACATTTCTATCTTTCTATGAGATATGAACATTATGTAACATATGGGTGACTAGTTAACAAGGTTGGTTTATGAAGATTATATTTGATCGGACATGGTGTATTATGTTATGCGATACATTTCATGGTCATTTTAGTTGTCTTTGATTGATGGAGAATGTAGTATAATTATTGTCATCTACTGATGAAATTGGATTATGTCATGATATATAATTATGGGGTGTTGCTTTTTCTGTATATATGCGAGTCTTATAAAGATGAGCTTCATTATCGCAACATGTTGGTCCCTTAGTACGATCTCACTTGTAGACTCAAAGGTTGCATATCATTATTATCGATGTGTGGCACATTTCTAAATTTTTCTTAGAAATAAGGATGATGTAACATAATGATATATAGTTAATAGGGTTGGTTTAAGAGTAAAATTTGCAGTTTGTGGTTTTGTATTATGTTACGTGATACATTTCGTGGTCACATTAGTTTTCTTTGATTGGTGGGCAATTCTGAAATTGCATTATGTCATGAGTTCAAGGTATGGGGTGTTGTTGTTTCTATAGTTAGTCATTTGTGTGAATGAATTGGATGGATTTTTAAACATTAATTGCTTTTTACTTTTCTTATCACAGTGATACATCCACCACCACATAGCCAAGCATTCATAGATTGAAGGCATTACAAATGGCCCATTGGTTGGTGTTGTCAAGGTCTTTTTCATTCCTTCTGGCTCTTTCCTTTTAGAATGTGAAGGGAATTATGTGTACACTACTATTTTGTGAGTGTATAGTGTTTGGATAATATTTTATTCTCATGTTACAATTCGGATATTCGACTTTTATTTCTTATGTAGTGGGATATTAAAATGTTGTCTCTGGCATTGAACAAGTTAAAGTTTTGTGCCCTTTTTCATATTCTTTTTTAATGTTCAATGCTTAGTATGATTGCATTCAGTACTTTTCCGATTTCGATGATGTATGTATTATAAGAATAAATGATGTGACAATCAATACTGTAATATGGGTGATATGATATTAAAACAAACCACATTATAACGTTGGTTAAAATTTGTCACTAATGGCCCCATTTAGTGACAAACTTTTGTCGTCACTAATTCTATTTAAGAACAAACCTTTGGTGGCAACAAAGTTTCATCACTAATGAATAGCGCCACAAAACTTTTTCGTCACAAATTGCATATTCAACAAATTTTTTGTGATAAACTTTTTCCGTCACCAATGACAAAAAAGGAATTGGTGACGAAAAATTTGTCATCACTAGCTCGTCACTAAAGGCGTTTACCAAGGCATAATTTAGTGACGAATTTTTTTTTGTCACCAAAAATGTCACGTTGCCTCGCTGCCCAGCCGTACTTTCAGTAACGACCATATTTCATCACTAATTTTTGTCACTAATTTTGTGCAATTAGTGACGACTTTTATCTTTTAGTGACAACATTTTCCCCCTTTTGGTGACGTCTTTTTTTGGTCACTAATTTTCGTCACCTCCAAGTTTCGTCACTAAAAGCAATCCTTTAGTGACGACTTTTTTTTCCATCACGAAAGACCTTTAGTGACGGACCTTTACTGACGACGCGTCACCAAAAATTTTTTCGTTACTAAAGGCCTCTGCAGGGCTTTTGGTAACGAAAAGTAGCCATTTGGTGACGAAATTCCGGTTGTCACTAAAGGAGGGTTTTTCTTGTAGTGCAAGTTCCTTATTAGATCATGGTAGACAAGAGGATATAATAGTAAGCTTACTTTCAAGAAATTCATTGAATTTTGTTTGCTATGAAACTTTTTTATAATTATTAATTCGAAGTTGAAGAAAGAAATTACAAGAACTTTCATTTTTGTATTTATATATATATTTTTTATTAATGTCAACTAATTTCCTATATGAATTACCAATGGTGTTTATGACAAGTAACATTTTTATATCATTATCAATGAAATTTGAGTTGTTAAATATGTTGCTCAAAACTAATTTAAAATACTACTCTAAAGGTATACTGACCATTAATTCAATTATTATTTTTTTGTCCAAAATTTGTGAGTTGAATTAACGTCATGAAAGTTAATGAGTACATAGAAGGTCCCCAAAGAGGACTATTCTTAGCGCCATTAATTCAATTAGAGGATTACTAAACTGCAAGTTTAAAATAATTTTATATATCTTAAGTTTAATAGGTAAAAATTAGTAAATTCTAACTTGAATCTACCTTCATTAACTCCTCATCGTTTTTCAAATATAGATTATTGATGGGACGCATAATGTTTATACTTACTGTGAATATTTTATCCTATTATGAATCGATATTTGTTGAGGTTGATTAGTTTTTTTATATTTTTGTTTCAGAGGTTGAAATATGGAGTTTTGGAAACAATTGTATATGGAATAATCATTTTGAGCTATAATTGTTAAAGCATGTGAAGATGGAGATAGAAAATTTGTTCATATATGGTGTAAGCAGATGTTGTAGACTAAAATCATATCTAGAAGACTTTCTTGTATAAAGCATGGGCATACCTAAATAGTTGTTGGAGAGGGATGAATTTTAATTAAAAAGGAAGATTGCTGGTGGTCAATAACAAGAAAGAATGATATTTTTCTGCAACAAATTAGAAAGATTGGACTTTTATTTTGATTAGGAATATCTTTCTTAATAAGAAGATGATTATTTACTTTCCTTTTTAGATTAATATTTAAACTTTAGAAGTCCTTGTGGATTTGTAACTTTACCATATTTTTTAAGTTTCTCTCCCTTATTATAGGAATAGTATTTTCTATTTAAACCTAATACAACACAACAAGGAAAAATCCACGCATGCACAAAAATACATTCCATTCTTCTTGCTAGGGTTAGCCTTTTCAAGAAAATTAAGGAGACATGTCTTCTACCATGCGTGGCTAAACTCTTTTTTTATTCAAGGATTTTGAATTCAAATGCTATCATTGCGTGTTTTGAACTTAATTTATTTCTTGGTTTTAATTTAAGTATTCATTAATTATTGATTTTATTTTTTTTATGAATGATTAATGTTGATTAATCTAATAAATCAATTCATCATATTTGCTTCTTTTGCTATCAATGAGTTCAGTGATTTGTAACTGTTATGAATGAGTGGTACAAGTAGTAACTAGGTTATTTATATTTATAAATCAAAGTATGCATGTTTAATCTAAAGGAATCAATGGGACAAGATTAAATAATTGCTAGTATCTCAATTATTTAGTTTTGGTTTAATTATTTTAATAGATATTAATTCTGTCATTAAATTGATATGAATGCTATTGTGTCCAATCAATTGATAATAAGTTTTGAATTGGATGCTGGGTTTATATTCAATACTTTAGGAAAATTGAAGATTTGTTATGGCCATCGTAATAAATTTTCCATTAAGTATTTGAATTACAAGATGAACATTTGTAACTCGTCATCAGTGATACAATTGAATGAAATCGTACATTTGGATCAAAAGCCTAGTAATATTAATTTTCTTCTATATTTGCTATTTATTTATTTATTTTATCTATTTTTTAGAATTTAGCGAATTAGTTTAAATATTCAAATTCCCCCTTTTATTTTCAAATTAAGAAATTAATTATTTAGTTCCTTCGGAATTCAACATAATCCACTATTTTCGCAAAATTAATTTGTAGTCTCTAGAGCTTTGGTGAGTACTTTTGAGAGTTTTGACAAATCCGCCAATTATTTATTAATTTAAAACACTATTTTATAAAATATCTTTTCCCGTATAAAAAATAATCTATTAATAAAATTTTTGTTTGTCTATAAAAAAGAGTTTAGTTTTGAATAAAATTAAATAAAGTTCCTATATTATTCTTACTAATGAAGATCATCTATGGTCTACTATTAAAAATTAAAGATATAAAAATTCTGACATTTAATAATGTATTAATTGTATTATATTTTACAACTAAAAAGATTGTAGCAAATTAAAGTGTGCTATTTGGAATAGAGTATTAAAAAATTAACTTAATATTTTATTCTCATCTATATACAACAGACAAACAAAATAATTATATGGTCTTATCCATTTCATGGGTAATATAGTAGTTACTAGAAAAGCAAAGAGACTAAACACTAATTTCTTTAGTATTTAAAAATTTTATTAGTATTTTAAAAATTTTTATTTGTACAATATTAATTTTTGATACTATTTGATATCATATAAAAGGATGGTATACTATTCACTATTTGATTGTACAACATTCAATTGAAATAGTTCAATGCATTTCGTTTAGAGAAAAAAAATTATTTTTTCCCAAAAAAATCTTTACAATGTCATGATTAGGTGTTACATATTAGCTTACACATATTAATTCAATTTTGACAGTTCATAAAAAATTTCAATTCCTACAACGTTTATTTTTGTTTCTGTACACTACCATAGAAAAGTATGATACATTCATTGTTTGAAGGTACGAAATTCAATCGAAATAGTACAATGCATTTTGTTCAGGGAAAATTATTTGCTTTGTCTCCCTTCAAAATCCTTAAGATGTCATAATTAGGTATTACACATTATTTTATGCATAATAAGAAATTTGGATAGTATATGAAAAATTTCAGTTCTTACATTGTTGATTTCTAATGTTGACATATCAAATTAAAGACATTATATTTTTCATTGTTTGATGGTATAATATTTAATTATGATAGTATAATGTATTTTGTTTAGAGAAAGAAATTCATTTTCTCTAAAAAAAATCCTTACAATATAATGAGTAGGTGTTATATATGTTTTTATGTATAATAATTTAATTTCGATACAATTACTTAAGTTTGGTTCTTAGAATGTTGATTTTTGGTGTTGTGCAATACTATACAAAAGGATGGTACATCTTTCATTGTTTGACATCATAATGTTCAATTGAGATAGTACAATACATTTTATTGAGGGAAAAAATTCATTTTTTGTCTAAAAAATCCTTACAATGTCATAAGTAGGTGTTTGGTATTATTTTATGTCTAATAAATTATTTTCAACAATATGCAAAAAATTTCATTCCCCGCAGTTATTGAATTTGGATTTATCTCCTTTCACCAATATTCACCTATAGCAAAGCAGATTGCAATGGGTTGATGTAATTTGATTTTTGACTCTATACAATAATATAAAGAGGGTGGTACAATATTCATTATTAAACGGTACATTGCTCAAGAGAGGTGGTATAATACTTTTTGTTGAGAAAGAACGATGATTTTTTTGAAAAACAGTCCTCACAGTGTGGTGATAGAGGTGCTCTTTATTATTTTATGCCTAATAATTTGATTTCAACAGTACTTTAAAATTTTGGTTCTTAGAATACTGATTTTTGATGTTGTACAGTATCATATGAAAGAACAACACATTATTCATTGCCTGGCTGCATAATATTCAATTGATATGGTACAATTAATGCATTTCATAGGGGAAAAGAATTCATTGTTTTTCTCAAAAAATCCTTAGAACGTAATGATTAAGTGTTATGCATTATTTTGTATCTTAAAATTATTTTTGATAGTACTTAAAATTTTTATTCCTGACAATGTTGAATTTTAAGATTGAAAAAGTTGATTTCTTCCTTAAAAACTCTAAATGTGGAGATGAGGCGTGACAAATATTTTACACATAATAATTCAATTTTGTTGGTATTTAAAAAATTTTAGTTCCTACAATGTTCATTTTTTACGCTGTTCAATATCATATAAAAGGACAATACATTATTCATTGTTTGGTAGTACAATATTTAATTAAAACGGTACAATTTGTTTTATTGTGGGAAAAGAATGATTTTTTTCCCTAAAAAGTTCTTACCATGTTATGTTTAGGTGTTGTGTACTATTTTATGTCTAATAATTTAATTTCAATAGTACTTTCAAAATTCCAGTTCCTACAATGTTGATTTTCATGTTGTACAATAATACTATATATAAGAACGGTATAATATTTATTAGTGATATGATTTAATTTCTACCATTTAATATGAGCAAAACTATGATGTTAATACTTTATTTGGTATGCAATTGGCTAATTTAAAGTGTTTTTGTACAGGGAGTGAAGTTGATAGTCTAAAGTGAAAAGATGGTATTTAATGAAGATTTAGATGATTTTTGGAGAAGCACTTTAGAAGCAAAACAGAAGACTATTTTGGATTGGTCGTGCCCACGCCTTAAAGGATGAAGTTTTGGAGAAGAAACTCAAAGAAATGCACGTGACCACGTCTTAAGCTGAGAAAAAGGACCAATGGGCTGAATTTTCAAGATTGCAATTGTCTTTTGATTTAAACTTTTGTAATTCAAGTTAGTATGGATTGGATTACATTTGTTAGGGTTAGATAGGATTAGATAGGATAGGATGGTTGGCTGGATAATTAGTTAGGAATTTAAGGTTTAAAGACTTAGAATTTGTTGGAGAGATTTTAGGAAGTCTTTAGGGAGGTTGTTAGAGAATAAGGCTATAAATAGGAGGGTTAGTGAGCTTGGAAGACATAAGCCTTTCTTTTAATTCTTTGCAGAATTTTTCCTTTCTCTTGTACTTCTCTTTCTCTTTAGAATAAATTTAGAATAGTTTTGCCATCATGAGTGGCTAATTTACTTTCATTCCGTTCCAAGGGGTGTTGATGCCAATATATTTAGTGAGGTTTTGTTCATAGTTTCATAATCTTTTGCATTCAAGTAATCATTATTTCTTGCATTATATTTTTATGGATTGTTGAATGATAAATAAATTGACAACTTATTTGCATTCTTCTTTCTATAGCTATCTATTTGTTCTTGATCCGTAATTGTCCGGAACATTTAGTACAAGTAGCACTTAAATCTTTTTGCGTGTGTAAAGTGACAGTAATCATGCATTTATGATTTAAAGGGAAGTAATGATACAAAGATTTTCAATTGTAGCTATCTCAATTGTTGGTTTTTGTTTTAACTGTTTTCAATGATTTTAATGCTACTATCAAATGATATGGAACGCTATCACCCCCAGTCATTTGTTAGTAAGGTTTGTTGTGAATGCTAGGTTCAAACAAATAGAATAGGAAAACTCAAAATTTTGTCATGGCTATCCTGCGAAATTTTTGGTTAAATGCTTCAATGAAAAAGTGTCTTTAGAATCCTATGATCTAGATATATTCAGTACAACTACACTTCCTTGGATCGGAATTTAGTAAGATTGAAGTTTTTCTTTTACATATTTCTAGTAATTTCTTTTATAATTTTTCTCTATTTATTTGATATTAAACTTCTTTCTTTTATTCTTTTCTTTTTATTTCAAGTGCTAAAAACCCCCCCTCACACATAGCTCCTCGTGGGATTCGAACTGGTCCACTACTACTACAAGTTAATTGTAGTTAGTTAAAGATCTGAAATAATTTTGGGGGTTTCGACAACCCGACCAATTAGTTGACGGTACATTATTCAAGCAAGATGGTACAATGCATTTTGTTGAGGAAAAAAGTTGATTTTTTTTTTGTAAAAATATTAAAATGTGATAATGATGTGCTACATATTATTTTATTTGTAATAATTCATTTTCGACAATACTTAAAAAATTGCAGTTCTGGTAATTATTTGACTATGCAACACTAAATTGAGATTTTACAATACCTTTTGTTGAGGGAAAAGAATTGTTCTTTTTTTACAAAAATCCTTAGAATATCATGATTAAAAGTTATGTATTAATTTATGCCTAATAATTAATTTTTGATAGTACTTAAAAATTTTTATTCCCTACAATATTGATTATTGATGTTGTACTATACTCTATAAAAGAATGATATATTGTTCATAATTTAATAGTATAATATTTAATTGTGGTGGTATAATGCATTTAACTGATCAAACAGGCTTCTTTTTTTTTTTTCAAAAATTCTTATAATTTGGTGTTGAAGTGTTACATATTATTGGATGCCTAATAATTTAATTTCGATAATAGTTAAAAATTTTAATTCTTACAATGTTGATCTTAATACTGTTTAAAACCATATAAAAGTATGATAACTCTTCATTGCCTACATTCTTCAATTGAAGTTCTACGTTTGATGTTGAAACCTAATTTTGGTTGTTATATAAGTGCAATTCTTTTTTTTTCTCCATCAAAATTCTAACAATAGGGCCATCAGGAACATTGCAATTTTTCTTTGTTGAGGTTACATCGTTGTTGTACTTAACTTTATTTGTCATAAATATAAAATTTCTTTAATAGGATTCTCGCTACAATTTTTTGGGTTATAAATATGTAAATTCAAAATAAAAATTTAACCATGTAAATAAAATAAGAATAAAACCCTCAAGTTCTAAACTTTTATCTTTGTCATTTCTAAAAATGATTATCATTAACTCCATTCTTTATTAATTTAAAATAAATTTAAAATTATCATTATTAATTTAGAGATTATATTTTGATAGACAAACAATATTTAGAAAGTTAAAAAAAAAGAAGTAGAGTATTAAAACATATCAGTATCAGATATGTTTACCTACTATAATAGGTTACTCAAATATATGGTTTCTATGTATTTTATTTTATGATAATATTGAAATGGTATTCTTTTATTGGATATCAGATAATTGGATGGTTCAATTAAATTGAGTGAAGAACCGCAAAAGGTTCCCCTAACGAATATTAGCAGGTTTGTCTTATTATTATTTTTTTTTTTTTGTAAAAATTGATGGTTGCATCTCTAAAGTTGACCCCTAAATTGATGTTTGCATCTATCCAATACATATTTACTCGATAGTATTTAACCACATTTTCACTTGCAAATTTACCAAGCTGTGAAGCGCATTGGGTAAGAATGGTTATGCATTGTACAACAAACGACTTCCTAATATATACTTCATTTGTTCCAAGAAAAAAAGTTCTTTCAAAAATTTTGTTTGTTTCTAACTAAAGTCTATTTTTAATGTGAAATTCTTGTATTACTTTACTAATAATAACAATGTATAAACTAAAATAAAAAAAAAGGAATAAAACTATAAAATTATACTTTTAATGATGTTACTAAGTGTGTTTTACTAAATTAAAAGTGAACTTTTTTAAAAAAAAAACAAATAGAGTATATTTGTGTATTTTTCCACAATTCAAAATTATTTTGCCTCCTCTAGTTTTAATAATAATAAAAAGTATAGTACTAGGCTTGTGGCCCTTGTGAGCCATTTTTATGAGAAAATATTTCATGCGTCCATTGCACCATGTAAAATTGTGTAGCCAAATATAATTAAAAGGGACATCCTATAAATTAGGGGCACAACCCATATACATAATATGGGTGAAAAAAATTATATGATTGACTTGCTGCATTAAAAATAAAGATGCAACAGATATATACAATATATTTAAAAAAATTTTATATTAAAACCATATAAAGAGATACAACCTCCCCTAGTTAACTTTCTTTATTTTATACTCCAACTATTTAAAAAAAATTTAATAAAGTTTCCAAATATTCATATTAATATTAACTATACTTCATTAAGTATATTGGAATTTGTAATTCTGAAAAGTTATATCCATTTAAAAGTAAACTGTTTAACTATATATAAATATATATATATATATATATATATATATATATATATATATAACAACAACAAAACCAATAAGTCAAATGCAAAAGTTTTTTTTTTTTTTTGGTTCCCCATTGGACTTCTCTTCATTAGATGGCTTTGCTTTCCGATTTTCCTATAGAGCTAAAACTTAGAACAAGTAGCCTTTCAAAAGATAATTAATTAATTATTTATTTACCTAATATTAGAGAGACAATACATAGAAACCCAATTAGAGTGGACTAATGACTAGTTGAAATTTAAATTGAAACTAAATTTTAAATTAATTGGTTTTCACTCCCTATTATGTGCTTTAATTCTTATTATTTTTCTAACATGGGACATAGTATATATAAACTCAAACAATCTTTTCCTTTACAGATATACTACCACATCAAAACATATACTTTGCCAGAATCCCAGTTCTTATTTTACCAAACTTATCTCTTTACCATAGATCTATTTAGTGCTTGTGCAAGTCATGACTTAATTATTCACAAGTCCTTACTAAACCCTCATCCAACTAGAATAGGAATTACTTATTTTAACAAGTAGTTTAATTTTGATACCACTTATTAGGAAGATAACACATGGAGAGGCCAACAATAGCGATTTAAAAAGTAGTTAGAGCCTAACTAACATGAACCAAAAAACTTAAACTAACGGTCTTGGATCCTTCTAACACTCTATTTTTTTTTTCTTTTTTGAACTTTTTCTAATGTGAGACCGTGTTAATAAACTGAACACATAAAAGGTTGAAAGAAGCCATGAAAGAACTTAAACCTGGAAAGAATGTGACAGTATCATAATTATTAAATGGAAAAAAGAAGAGATTGAGCAAGAGTTTTCTTTCAAACTCAATTCAGAATTCTTCATCCATTAAGTTTATTCTTCATATAATTTAATAAATAATTTACATGTTTAAAATTTTAATTATGCATATATCTATATTTTCGGACTAATATAATATAAGTTTACCTATTAAATTTTCCCATTAATTTAGTTTTCTAAATAACCAAAATTGGAAACTTCAACTTGTTCTTAACACATTTTTCCAAATATCTTCCCTTAGTGTTTACATTTTCATTTTATTACAAACATCTTATGAATACTTTCTCCTGAAATTTTTGAAGTTATAATTTTTTTTCACTTCACAATATCCTATGAAATGTTTAGTGGGTGAACACTAAATTAAATTAAACATATTGAACTCAACAATTTCTTTCGATTTGTTGTTAGAATAATTTGTCAATGAGATGAGCACATTGCCACTTTAAATTTCTGTGATATAAAATTTTGTTTCTTCCCATATTATTCGTTCTTTTATACATTTAACTTGCACTTTATCTTTCATACTTAGCGTAACTGAGCAACATGGACGGTTAGGTTAATTTTATGCCCCCACCGTAATGTACCCTTGGTTATTGTAAGCAAGAATAGTGATAGGGAGTCCACGCTGAAAGTCTAAAGCCATCAACAATACACAGTGGTATTTCCTAAAAAATAAATAACTAGATAAAAGTTAGAGTGTGTGACAAAATTATTGAAGATTTTACAAGGTGTGACTATAATAAAATAGGAAATACTATTCTCTATAGTAAAAGTGAAGTACATAAACTTTAAATGGCATAGAATGCCATTACTGTTCTTTGTTCTCTTTTTTTCTCTGTATGTTATTTACTAATACACCTTTATGCATATTCTTTTCTCTGTATTTGTTCTCTTTCTTTTCTCTGTATTTTATTTAATAAATATTCAGTAATTCTTACAATATTTATAGACCTTAACATGCAACATAAATGAATATGAAATGTCGGAAATAATTGTACGTAAACATCTACCCAAATGATTCCTAACAGAAAGGATTTCCTGTGAAAGCTATTCGATTATTTTTGTGTACCTCAAATAATTCTACCTCTTATATTTCTCGGATAATTTTCGAATGTGACGGTCGGAAATTAAGGCTATCCGTAAACGAATCTCAAAATATTCCGCTAAACATGCTAAGCCCTTAGCAAATTTTTTACTCTAACTATAAATAAATAAGAGTAAACAATATAACCGCTTAAAAATTTCCACAACCCGAAAGAAAATTTTAGCATTTAATTTTGCAAGCCAGTGGTTTTCTGTCTCTTCACCCAAAGATGGGACGCAAGCCCAGCAGAATTCTTGGCGTTTGCCTTGCTGCACTTTTCTTGTGCTCTTTAATGCATGTTGGAAATGGGCAAGGTGCAGCGGCAGAAAACCATGCAAACAAGGCAATATCCTATGCTGACTTGCAAAAACCCAGCCTTACTCGTCCACCGGTTCGATACCTCTCAGATTGTGATCCTAAAGACCCGACTTGTCGAAAACCTGTGAATGAATACAGTAGAGGTTGTAGTGCTATCACCCGTTGCGGCAGGGAGATTGAAGGCCATATCTGGTGACTGAATCCCATCCCATCAAGCTCTTAATTTTACTTCTTCTTTTTGAGTCATGGGAGGGAAGGGGTTAGGCTGTTTCATGTAACGGGTGTGCTTCACAATGAACAAAATGTCATTTTGTTCTCTGCTTATCTGTATTTAAATGAATTCTTCTATCTATGTGGTCACCGCATGTATTGGTCCCAAATTACTTAAAACAAATACTAAGGCTTGAATTATCCAAAACACACACAAGACCGAATGACTTTTTCTTAATCCTGAGATACAAGCGATTTTTTTTTTTTTTTTGACAAACCAGAAGAGCTTACTTTATTATTAGAAGCAAAGTACAAAAGTTACAGTGTCAACAATCAATATCTCAAAAGTCATAATAGCTAATCCACCTCAAAGAACTACTATAATCAAAAGCTCCAACATAAAGGGCATCCTAAAGTAAATGAACTAAAAACACTAAACAAACACTGAATACTCAATAACAACCAACAGATTTTGAGATCTAGACACTCCCGATTTCGTTAACCTATTTGCCACACTATTACTAATCCTCAGTACGTGATGGCCCTCCCATTTCTTAATTCTCTCCTTCAGCAATTCTATGTGACTCGAAACATTCTTAAGGTGCCATGGGATATTCTCAAGGTTATGTAGGACAACATCATGACAACAGCATTCACACAACAATTTAGAAACATGTAATGATTAAACATTTCCACAAGTGCCCCCGAATCCGAAGTAGCATGTGCGCATTTGGAATTATTGCAAATTTTCCTATGGTCAGTTAGTCTTAGCCTTACTTAGAGCTAAGAAGAGTCCACTTTTGTGAGGACATTGATTGTACAGGTTAACTTTCAAAAGTTAATGCAATTATCGTAGCATCCACCCTCCCACAAAACACAAAACAGGTAAAAAATAAGCGACAGTAATCAAAGGAATAAATCTCTCAATCTCTTGATCCGCTCCCTCCCTGTCATGTTCCACCCTCTATACACTAGCCCCCAGTAAGTACAAGTCAGCTATTGATCGACCACTTGATCTTAGCTAACTCCAATTTGTTTCATAGAATTCTAACGAAGCATTTCTTGCCATCTCGACTGTTTCCTCCGGCTCCCACCATTTGGGCTGAAACACCCACACATTCCAACCCTTCCATAGCATCCACATAATGTAGGCTGAAAACTGTACTCGTTCTTTCCAATTATTCTCCTTTTGGCTAGAGCACAAATTTTGCCACCACTGCTGAAATGTATCCTGTTGCCACCCAGGATAATCCGCGAGCACAATTGAACAGAGTCACTGTCAGTTTCAAGTACATGAGAGCTCTTCCAATTAGACTTAGAAAACACCAACAATGCCTCACGAATAGCATAGAACTCGCCCTGATTCGATTCAAGAATTCCAACATTTTTAGAAAACATAGCCTTTGTTCTACCCAAATCATCTCTAAGAATTCCCCATATCCCTGCCATATCTAGTTTTCCAATTGCAGAACCATCTATGTTAAACTTCATTCTGCCAGGTTGAGGACAAGTTCACGTGGCACTATCTTTCTTGCTCCCTTGCACCTATATCACAGTTGAACTATTTGGCTATCGGAAAATATCTGAAATAGATGTTGAAGAAGCTGGCTATTTTGCCTTAAACAAGTTGCAAAACTTATGAAAATCAAATCCACAAGTTGGTAAAGTCGAAACTCTTATTATTGAAAGTAACCTGATTCCTACAAAACCAGATTGACCAAGTTATAACATAAAACAACAAAATCCAAGATTGTCTTCCTTTTGTAATCTGGAAAAGAATTATGCCAGCTACTCAAGAAAGTGGAAGGATCTCTAGAGCAAACCCAAGTAATACATCAGATTTCCAAACAACAAGTCCACACCAACCAGCTGCACCTACAGTTAAAAAACAAATGCTAGACAGATTCTAGCTCATAATTACAAAATGGACATACATCTAACTCAGCTCTAATCATGCCCCTCCTAAGCAAATAGCTTCTAACTAGTAGTTTTTGGTGAATTAGCTACTAGAGAAAGACTTCCACTTTAGGTGGCGCATACCCTTTCCACACTAAATTCTAGATTACTCGGCCTTGCCTTTTGGGCAACAACACAGATTTATAGTAAGAGGAAGTAGAAAACATAACATTCGGAACCCCTCTCCAAATGATTCTATCATGGGTGTTTCTATTTAAGTATTGTCCTTATAGAATATACATCACGCCCTCCCACTGCTACTTTTCCCAATCAAAAACATTTCTTTCAAGATCGATCCTCCACACCCATAGACCACTCCACCAAGTTCCAAACTTAGCCATATATCCTTCTTTATTTACTGAAAGAGCATAGATGCGAGGAAAGCTCACTTTTAAAATCATGCTTTCTATCCATTCATCATGCCAGAATACAATATTGTGTCCCTTCCCAAGTAGAGTCCTTATACCTGATGATTCAACAACATAAAACTTATCAATGGGATTAAGTGGAGTAGTAATAGCTTTCCAAGTTTTAAAAAAAAACCTGTTATTACTAGGAGTGGGGAGGAGGCGCCTCTTGTCAAGCCCATATTTTTCCACAATAAAATTTCTCCATAATAGATTAACCTCATTGCCAAATCCATAGCCATTTTGTTAATAAGGCTGAATTTTTAAATGAAAGTCAATCAAGACAAGACCCCCGAGCCACTTTGGAGCATTGACAGTATACCGGTTAACATAGTGCATTTTACCGTATTGATCCGAGCTGCCCCAAAGAAATCTTCGTATCAATTTGTCCATCTCATTCTTGATGCTGCAAGGGAGCTTAAAAATAGTCATGAAAAAAATTGGCAAACTTGATAGAATAGGTTTAATTAGTGTCACCCTACCACCCATAGAAAGATACCTTGTTTGCCAACTGCAAGCTTTGATTTCATTTTTATCCAAGATAGGCCTCCAGATTTTTGAGCATTGTGTCAACCCCTAGGGAAGGCCAAGGTATTTAACTGGGAAGGTTTCAACCTTACAGGATAAGTATTCAACCCAACCATTCAAGAGACCTACATCCACCTCAACACCAATCAAACTACTTTTACTAAAGTTAATCTTCAAGCCAGACAACACCTCATAACATCTAAGAATTCTTTTCACATTCAACACACACTTGAGGTCTGGTCTGGTGAACATTAGGGTATCATCTGCATATTGTAGATGTGCTAATTTGAAATTTCCTTGGCCAATGCTTATCTCTTGAGCAATGATGGACTCTCCTTTGCATTAGAACAATAAACATTTCTGCCGGGATATTAAAAGCATTGGTGAGAGGGTAGCTCGAGAAAGACCTTTTTGATGCCGAACTACTTAGTAGGAGGCCCATTTATCAAAATAGACATAGATCTGAGGCCAAGCAAAACTGATTCCATTTCATCCAATTCCTTTCGAAATTCATCTTTTGCATGACGTAATCCAAAAAATCCCAATTTGCATTATCGCATGCTTTTTCAAAGTCCACCTTCATCAAAATACCACTTCTATTATTTTTCCTGAGATAATCAACAACTTCATTAGTAATTAAGAAACAATCTGACAATCATCTATTTTTCAAGAATGCGAACTGATTGCTCCCTATAACCTCATTAATCACCCTTTCAATCTTGTTGCTAAAACTTTAGCAAGGATTTTATAAATGCTCCTAACAAGACTTATGGGTCTATGGTCTTTTAAATGAAGCTGGATTGTTAGATTTTGGAACTAGAGTGATAAAGAAGAATTATGACCTTATCAAAGTTTCATTTCCAAAGAAGCCTTCTAAGAAAGACATAACATCTGATTTTCTGATCCCCAATGATGCTTAAAAATTCATATTAAAAGCATCACGCCAAGGCACCTAATTCCCATCACACAACTTGATTGCATCCCACACTTCTATTTTAGAAAAAGGAACTTCTAGATTATCCCTTTGAGCATCGAAATACTTTTAAATTGGCACTCTATGTCCATTACTCTAACAGCTGACACCCTATTATAGAAGGCAGCATAAAACTTCGCAACTAGATTTTTCAACTCTTTTGGTTGCGACACCCTCCTTCCATCAAAGACCAGACTATTGATATGATTCATCCTTCTCCTTAAGGAAGCCAGCAGATGAAAATATTTTGTGTTCCTATCTCCTTCCTATAGCCATTTACTTAGGAAGCATCAGAAATACTTTTAAATTGGCACTCTAATACACAAGCAAATTAAATTAACTAAAAAGAATTGGGTTCAGCCAAAGTACTATAGCTACAAAAATTTGGTCAAACAATGCAACTAAAGACAAAACAACTTGAGTAACAAAAGGAAAAATAGAAAAACAATCGAGGCAACCAAAAAATATCAAAGCGTAATGTTTTCAAAGCAGAGTCTTGGCGTGTGGCAATCCTTTTAACAATAGTAGACTTATTTTCCTATCTCATAAAAGTTTTTGACAATATATCCTATTTATAAATTTTAATAAACCTAAATCAGTGAAAATAAACTATTCAATTCTCAAAAGTACTTAAATCAAAATCAAATGAAAAATTTAGTTTAATTCTATTATATTATTTCCCTTAAACTAAGTTTGCAAAATTCACCATGCCAATTATTTTCTTCAATTTTACAAATGTTTCTATCTTCAATGTCATTACAAAAATATTAGCCACTTGATCTTTAGTTTTGCAATAATCAATGACAATTGTTTTTTAACCAATTCATAAATGAAGGTAAATCTTATGTCAATATACATACTTGACTATGAGACACCTAGTTTTGTCAACTTTATAGTTGAAATACTGTCACATAATATTGCAATTGCACCATCTTGGTTATGCTGAAGAAAGCCAAGTATCCTCTTGTGCCATACTGCATATGTACCACCATTAGTTGTTGCAATATATTATAGCTTTGCTTTAGACAATGCAATAATTGATTGTTTCTTTGAACTACATTAGAACCAGTAAAGAATGAATAACCAGAAATAATTTTTCTCTAAATAATATATCCAGTCCAACCACTACTAGTGAATCCAAAAATATCTATGAGATAACCTTTTGTATAACAAATACTAGCACTTGGAGTACCTTTGATATAACTCAAAATTCTTTTAATTTTTTTTGCAAATGAGACTGGTATAAATTTTTCATAAACCTACTAATCAAACCAACATGAAAATTAATATCATGTCTTGTAACAATCAAATATCTCAATCTCCATTCCAAATATTTAAAATAAGTAGGATCCACAAAATTTCTAACCCCATCTTTGACCAGAGGCAATTGCATTTTAACTAGTGTCAACGTTATTTTAGCACCATCCAAAATGTCAACAACATATTTCTTCTGGTACATAAAAATGTCTTAATCGGTTTGTGAAACCTTAATGCCAAGAAAGTAAGATATAAAATCTATGTCCTCAAACGATCAAATTATAGACTCCCTGAATTTTGCAATGTCTTTGGTATAATTTTCTATAAAAATAAAATCATCTACATGCAAACATAAAATAATAACTGCACCAAGGGTAGAAAACTTTACATGTAAAACATAATCAAAAGGACAGTGTTGAAAGCCACTGTCAACAAAGAAAAAATGAATGTGGGCATACTACATTCTTAGAGCTTGCTTTAAGCCATCAAAAACTCTCTTCAACCGATACATCTTATTTTCTTGGCCATTCTTCACAATTCCTATAGGTTACTTAACATACACTTATTCCTTAGGTGTTCCATTAAAAAATGCAAACTTTATATCCATTAGATTAGTTTTCAATTATTTTGAGTAGCTAAAGAAATAGTCAAATGAATAGTATCAAGCTATCCTATAGGCATAGATACCTAAGAATAATAAATGCTAGGCTTTTGTTTGTAATCTTAGCAACTAATCGTGCCTTGAATCAATCTATTTCTTCATTTGACTTGTATTTTGTCTTGTAAACCACTTTACACCAATGGGTTTCTTATCACTTGGAAGATTTGCGAACTCCCAAATATCATTCTTTTCAACGGCATGAATTTCATTAGCTATCATTGTCTTCTTTTAGTGATCCTCATGAATGGCATCATCAAAGCTAACAGGTCACAATCTATCAAAAGAGCAAATTTAATAACATCTTCGTTAGATAAATTGGAAGAGTGACCATCAATAATATAATCTTGCAAGGAAGTTGGTCAAAGACTTTATCTTTGTTGGCAACTAGATTGAATGGGAATAGGCGGGAAGTTGGTGAAGACTTTATCTTTGTTGGCAACTAGATTGAACGGGAATAGGCTAAGTAGTAACATGCTACTATCTAGATACTTTTGATTGATTAATGTCATCATTAGCACCATCAAATATGTATGTTTTGGAGGATGACTCACTCTAGATTTTGATTCCTTTTCTAATTAGTACTAGGCACATTCATTAAAATTGACATCTCTACTAATAACATAGTTTTTCATGACTAGATTAAATAACTTGTTCCCTTTAGTCTTAGAATTGTGGCCAATAAAACTACACCTTTATGTCGTGTTAAGTCCTTTTTCTAAAAGCATTTGAAACATGTGCATAAGCCATGTAACTAGGTATTGTAAGATAAGAGATATTTGGCTTTTTGCCAGACTAAGTCTCATAAGAAGTCTTCTCACCATTGCATCTAGTAGGACATCTATTTAATACGTAAATAGTGCAAGGAAAAAGCTTTTGGCCAAAACCCCTTGGGCATATACTTGGCAACCAACATTCGCTGCACCATGTCTATCAAAGTCTTGTTCTTTTTTCTTCTATGCCATTCTATTAAATGTGTACTTGGTTGTCAACTAATGTGTAATTTCATGTTGTGCCAAAAAATCATCACTTTGTGTATCTGTTAGTTCTCAAAATTTTGATGGAATAACCACTTTGTTTTTCAACAAGTACTTTAACATTTTAAAAATATCACGAGCCAAGCATTGGATTGATTTTTCCAAAAAAAAAAAAAACCTTTTTGCTAAAATCATCAATGAAAGTAATAATAAGTAACTCTACTAGAGAGAACATCTATTGTACACAAATCAGAATGACTAACTTGTAAAGGTAGGTTTTTCCTGCAATCTATGCCTTTAGGAAATGAGACCCTGTGTGTCTTGCCAAAATACAAGATTCACACTGGCTATAATGAGATTTAATAGAATGTAGCATTAAAAAAACAATATTTTGAGCCAAAAACTATGAGCCACGAAAATGAAAGTGCCCAAATCTCATGCGCCACAACCAAGTATCATTGACTTAAATAGAGTGAAAACAAGTTGAACTATCATAGTTTAAAGTAATAGGGGACAATCTACTTAATGAGAAGTCAAGTGTAAAAGGTCAAATGGAGGTTGATCGAGCTAACCAAGTTAAGGAGTTGGACTTAAAATGAACTAAGATTGAGACGTCAAAGGGGTTTGAGTTCAACATCCAAAGATCCAATATGCAACATTTATAGTCTAATGACTAGATTTCATGCTAAAAAACTAAAAGAAGTTTTAAGTATATTAGTTAAAGAAGTTCAAACCAATGAGGTTGCCAAATTCGACCACCATGAGCCAGTATCGTAAATATTCTTTAAGTTATTGATTTTGGGTCAAAATTAAGTTTTCTATGTAGTTTAATAGCTACATTTTAAGTTAAAAGACATGAAACATTCTAAGTTTTAAATTAGCGTTTCACCCAACCCTAGCTCAAAAACACTAAAAAAATTTTCATTCTTTTAGTAGTTTAGTTATCATAATTTCAATAGGATTTAGAATTCTTGGCTGCCACTACGCCCTAGAATTTAGGCATGGCCAAATTATATTGGTGTTAGGATTTTATGTCTTTCAATTTTAGTCCAATTGTGTTAGGGTTTAGTTGCCAAATCTTTGTGACTTCAAACCACATATTCTAGTCCGATTGTAAGACCAAAAGGGGCGGCTACAACACTTACTTAAAACCTCTTATGGCCATTTTTATTTTAAACATGAGATAATAACAATTTTGTGAGTTTTTTTCTTTTTACAACATAGGTTCTTGTTCTTGAACTTGATTCGAGCTCATCAAGGTTCACTTTGTAGCTCTTTTAACTTATCAAGTTACTAATTGACCTAGTGAGTTGTGGCATCTTCTACCCCATAATTTTGCCACATTTGTACATTTGTTTATAGCCAAAAGAGTTAGGTATCTACTATTGTGTCTAGTTTGTTAGACTTATTCAAAGTCATGCTTGTGGTATCACCCGATCATGTGTTTAGTTCAATTCTTAGTAAAGTTTTGGCTTGTGGAATTTGGTCATAATGGGAGGTCCTTACTAGCCTTTAGGTGTGTATCACTACCATTAGTCATATTCACCTTTGCAATCAAACCCAATTGATCATCAATATTAGCACAAACACATTTCCAAAATGCAAATCATAAACATTATCTTGAAGTTGACCCAGACTCAAAAGATTTTGGTGTAGATAAGGCACATAATCAGCAATACCATTTTTAGCACCATTTTTTAGAGTAATAGGAATATCTCTTATATCACATACAGGCACTACATGACTATTACAAAACCAAATAGTGGATTTAAAAGACTTATTCAAATTAACAAATAGTTCCTTTTGTCCTTTTATATAGTTACTACACCCAAAGTCAATATACCAAGTATTATTTTTAGCCTCCTCAACAATACCAGTAGATAATAAATTTGTCTTATGCTTTTCACTAGATTTTTCAACAACATTAGTAGTCACATCTTTAATTTTATATTTATAACTCCGACAATTCTTTTGAACATGAGCCAATTTACCACAACTAAAATACTTTTGACTCCTTTTGATTATTATTAGAATTATTAAAATTATCGATTTGCTAAAAAGAATTTTTACCTTTTCCACAACTATGGAAACTACCTCCAACATGTCATAGCGTTTGAAATTTTTACCATAACCAATAGAAATAGCATTACCAAAAGAATCTCTAATGCCTTTATCTTTAGTAGTTTGAATTTGAAGGGTCTATCACACCTTCTCCACTGACCCATTTGATGTGCACCTCACGACTATAAAGAGCCACAATACACAATATGTGAATAGGACCCAAGACTTAACTTGCAAAATCACTAGAACTGGCAGAATTGAGACAAATGGATGAACTGTTGCCACAACCTAGGGTTCTACTAGATTAATATGACTCAAAGGTACCACAAACTGATCAAGTTTGATAAGCCCATTTTTCTTTAAAAGAACGAAGAGATTGATTCTCTCAAACTCTCAAGTACGTAATGTCACAAAATAATTCTCAACTTCTTGAGGTGTTAGCCAAATGGCCTATATTTATAGAGTACAAAAAATGTGTTAAAAGGCAATAACTAAAATCCTAACCCTAATCTACTTCTAGGAGATGGCTAGCTCTTTAAGAAATTAAGGGCAGCCTTACAAATAAAAAGGAAATAAAAACAAGAAAACCCTATTCGTCACTATTCATGGGACTATTTACTGTTAATAACATTGTTCATGCACTATTCACGTGTTGTTCATCAAAAACTATTCTAGGTGCTGTTCATGCTACTGTTCATGAGTACTTCATGTTTTGGCCCTCATGATTAACGGGATTGGATGTCATGGATTAAACCATTTAAAATTTCTTGAAATCATTTAGATCTAACTCTTGTCTTTGGGCCCTGTAATATGTCATGGTGGATCGAATGCTTGGCGAGTAGGTTGAACAGCTCCTGGATTCCCATCACATTTTCAATTGATTTATCGAACTTGCCATTAATTCTTTGTTCATAAAAAAAGTAATAAACCCTACAACTCTTCAATCACCAAAGATGACAAATCTTTTGTCTCATGTATCACTACAATAATGTGATCAAATTTTATTGGCAAAGTATTCAGGATGTTTTCAACAAAAATATGATTAGAAAGATCATAACTATTTAGTTCTCTCTCTTTTTTATTATTATTATTATTTCAATCAAACAAGACAAAATAAAGAGTCAATAGTCAATGGTCTCAGACTTCTCCATATTACAAAACTCAAATTTCCTTTTCAATATTAACAAGGAGTTTTGTTGAACTTTATCAACATCTCAATATGTTTTTGTAAAATATTAGACACTTTTTTCGTGGTTATAAGAAAATTTTGCCAAGCATAGAAATATCAATAGCCTATAAATTTGGGATAACATTAGACTATTATTATGTTTAGAACCATTGTCGGCATTCTCTACTAATTCTTTCTAAATATGGACTAATAAATAAAACACTATTAGGTGCATTTTTATCTGAATCCTCCAAAAATTGTAATCTTGTTTTCCATTCATTTTTGGAACCAAGAAAGTAATATTTTGATTCACCATAATTGTCAAACCCTAACCTATCTCTAATACTAGATATAGGTCCCAAAATGTTAAAAACCAAATAGTAAGGCTTGGATGATCCAAAACTCAGACAAAGCTAATTTTTTTTTTCTCAATCCCAAGATGCAAAGCAAATTAAATTGACAAAAGAAATTGACTTTAGCAAAAGCCATATGGCTTTTCTAGATAATAAGAAGGAATTTGATCAAATAACACAACAAAAAACAAAACAACTCTAAAACAACAAAAGGAGAAAACAGCAAAGTAACACTACAAGAAAAAGGGGCTTTAGTGACGATGGGTTTTTTTGTCAATAAAAGGACTTTTTTCGTCACCAAAAGCGTTTAATGATGAAAAAAAATTTCGTCACTCTGTCATCAGTAATGCTCTGTCACTAAAGGGTCTGACGTGATGAAAAAAAAAGTCGTCACTAAATGGGTGTTTTAGTGACGACACGAGAATGTGATGAAAATTAGTGACGAAAAAAAGTCATCACAAAAAGGGGGAATGTTTGTTACTTAAAGATGAAAGTGGTCACTAATTTGTGACTGATTAGTAACAACAAATTCTCATCACTAAAAGAATGGGGGACAGCTAGTAGTTTGGATGGTTTTGGTGACGGAAAGAAAATCGTCACTAAAAGATATGCTGGTCAACTCCTTTTGTGACGAGCTAGTGACAAAATTTTTTCCGTCACCAATTGTCGATTTGCATTGGTGACGAAAAAAATCCGTCACCAAAGGTTTGTTGCCAATACAATTCATGATGAAAAAAATTTGACGCTCTTTTCATTGATGAGAAAAAAAGTTCGTCACCAAAGGTTTGTTAGCAAATGGAATTAGTGACAGAAAAAAGTTGTCATTAAATAGTGTTAGTTGTGACAAATTTTAACCAAAATTAGAATGAGGTTTGTTTTAGTGTCTTATTGCCAATATCACTATATTGATCGCAACATTATGTATCCTTATAATACATGCATCATCGAAATCAAAAATATAATGAAAAGCCATTCATACTAAGCATTGAACCTCAAATAAGTACATGAAGAAGGGCACAAAAGTTGAACTTGTGCAGTGCAAAGGACAACATTTTAACTTCCCACTAGAAAAGAAAATAATAGTCGAATATCCTAGTTGTACCATGAGACTAAAATATTATCCAAACACATGAACAACACAAAATAGTAGTGCACACATAATTCCCTTAACATTCTAAAATAAAAGAGGCAAAAGGAATGCAAAAGACCTCAACAACACCAACCAACAGGCAATTTGTAATGCCTTCATTCTATGGTTGCTTGACCATTTGGTGGTGGATGCATCACTGTGACAAGAAAAGTAAACAACACTCTGTTATCAATTCAATCTAATCTAATTGCAAGTATGACTGACAAATAGTAAATTAACATATTAAGAGAGATGAAAACAATTGATCATCAACAAGAAAACATGACTGATGAAGACTAGAATTAAAAAGATCAAAGAGAGACAGACAAATAGTAAATTAACATACTTCACAGCACAAGGGAGCAATGTCTGAATCTGAAAAAGGAGAGAAGAAGGCATGATGATATGCTATTCTTCTTTTGTCTTAATATAAGTAAGTCTAAGGGATGACTTGGTAGCCGTGGGATTTCACACTTCGCATCTTGTACGTTTCTATAGTTGGAGAACGCAGAAACTCCATGGATGGAGTTAAATATTTTACATAGTGAACATTTAAAAAACAGAATACAGAACAAATGCAGGTATCATAGACTCAACGTTTCCTTAAATTCCAAAAAAAAACTCAGTCCAACACCATTTATGTATCCATTGCAAGGGGAATGTTTTCATCTTCAAGAAACGGATTATTACTTTTCCTAAACATCTAATATTTTCTTTTTCTTCTTCTTCTTCTTCATACAACTATGCTATTTCAGTTTCAAATTGAAGGTAGAAAGATCATGTTGTTGATGATGAAGCATCATCAAAGATGTGTAGTTGGTATATTTGTGGGTTTACTTAATCTTTCCTAGCATTTAGAAAAATGTTGTTCGAAAGTTAGTTTTGTTCATCGAAGGAAAACAGCTCCAACTTTGTTTACCTTATGAAAGTAACTATAGTTTGAATAGTTGGAAAAAGGTTCTCAATGGGCTACATGATGCTCCTTGCATGCCCACCTAAAGCCTACAAAATATTTTATGTCCATATCTACAGCAACCTTCTCAAGCATTTGAATGGTTAAAATTTTAAGAACACGGAAAATGAGGTTTGTACATTTCATAGACGACAATTCTCATAGAACAATCAAGACTATTTAAGAAAAAAAAGCAGTATAGCCCAATCCAAAAGACAATTGGCTTGAAGGATCACAAACTACTAGGTAATATTTCAAAATATAGCAGAGTTCATCCCAAAAACCATCCAAAAAAAAATCCTAGAAATCTATTATTTTTATAGTCTCAACATCTAGATCATTTGAAATCAAGCCAAAACCATCAACAGTTACATTCGCATGGAATGTAAACCATGTCTCTAGTAGACATGTAGAAATGATAATCGGAAAGTCAAAATCAAATATATTCATAAAACTTACTCTCAAGTGAAAAATTGATTCACATACTAGTCTCTCTTACATTGTTTCCACTTGGTAAGAGCATTTACTGCTACCGGCATCCTAGCTTCAACAGAAATAGCAGGAGCCTTAGATGAAGTAATTGCCTCAGAGCCCTGAGTAAGATTAGGGATTGTTGATTTTGGTTTCCATTATTTACTAGGACCCAATAAAACAAAACAGAAGAGGAATTAAAAATCATAGAATATGTCTACCAAATTAGATTCTTTAGTGAAGATTCAAGCTAACAAAGAAACACAATGACCAATGGCTCAATATCATAGAAACACAATGACCATTTATTTCCCCTTGGTACGAAATTTATGAAAAATCACAAATGAATTATGTTGCAAATGAAAAAATATTATGTTAACAAACAAAATAGAAAACTTGAATTCCAAGCTGGTAACAGCCATTTTTTAGTACTTGCTTTAGTTTGCAACTCTATGTTTATTATTCAATTCTTGGTAAAATTTTATCCATAACATCCACTAGTAGGCTTCTGTGTAATGGCATCGCAGTTATGAGAAGACACATGCTAATGAAAGCAGCCAACTAGTACACGCCTAAGTACCTAATGATGTCAACCTAAATCACACACTTTATCTTCCCAGCCAACTAGTGACAAAGTTCCACACTAACATCACTAGAGACATGAGACCCCAATCTCAACACCAATCATCTTTCATCATGACCCTCCAAGCACCAATATTAACATTTCAATACATATGAAGCCATGAAAATGTAACCTGGTCCTTTCAAAGACAAAAGAGAAAAAATGAAACGGAAAAAAGGGGAAAATTTAAGAAAAAGCTGGAACCATGACCACCGTGCCTAATACATATTTTCAAGCAGTATTTTGCTACATAAACATCTTGTTTCTCACAGAATTTAGAATGTGTCTCTTACACAAAAACATTCAACTCAAGATTATGTCACACCTCTTAGTTTACTACAAAGGTGCAAAAATCACATCACCCACAGTTTCTTTTGCTTGTATGAGTATATATTGGTATGGAACCACACAGAACTACTTCCCACTTCTTGAGCTTATAAACAATTTATTTTATTAAACAATTTAAATTTTGTTTATCAATCCATAGAAAAAACCCAGAGGTTTGAGAAAAATAATAATTTATTTTATTAAACTAAAAACAAAAACAACTATAGCAGTAGTACCTAGAAGGGCGGCAAACTTCAAGAAGGCCGGGAGGACCTGCGGTAAGATTGACAGGCAGAAGGGTGGCGTACAACTAGCGAGCTGGAGGAATTGATGGTTTCAAGTCTTCTATTATTTACTGTGTGTTTTTATTTTAAAAAATATTTGAATTACCCATTCCTCCAGCTAAAATTATGCAAATTTTGAACTTAGTTATACTATCTATAGTACGTTGTATGCAAGTGACAAAGAAAAGAACAAACCAAGTAACCAAAGGCTAGGAGAAAGCTCATGCTTCTGTAAATACCAGCCAAATTACTTAAGCAAAGAATGTTAACTTCAAAGAAAATTACCTTCAACAAACTTTTGGTAAGCAAGCTTTATTATAGAGGTCATTAAGAATAATGATAAAAGCCAAAACTCATCAATTGGCCTTTTCATCATAGCCTTGCAGGTTCTATAAATTTTCTAATAGCTTAGATAGGAATATTCTATGCTAGGCCAGCAGTGACATATCAAAAAGTAAAATAAAAAAAGCCAAACAAACAAAGAAACTTTAGGGTAAACAACTGACAGAAAAATGGGTAATTCATTCCCATTACCCATACACCATGGCAGGGCAGAAAAAATAAGGAAAAAGACGAGGATGCATGTAAAATGAATTCTCACAAATCATAAAGATGTCAATGATATGATATGCTAATCAGTCAGGCCACACACAAAGAACATGAAGAAGCAGATGTCACGGTAAACAATTGATGCCAAAATTTCTTAGCCAGAGGTGCAAAGTGTTGCATAGCTCAAAATCAAAAAAGTCAGATTGGAACAAGCTGGATACAGAACAGGGAGATAGAGGGCTGATAAAGGCCTAAAGAAATTTCAAATAGTTATTTGCTATATGACAAATAAGAAAAGCATTTCACTCTGTTGTCAATCATTTACTTATAAGTTATCTTCATTAGGGCATCCACACTAGCCCTTGGCCACGACCACGCCACATCAGCGCATTAGAGCCGCCTCAGCTCGTGGTCAAGTCAATACTATTCACACAGCCATCATAAAAAATGACCCACGCTAGTTGGCCTAGTCTCTACTATTCATGCAGCCATTTTCAACCTTTTTTATATTAATAATACAACTTTAATAATTTTTGTAGCCATTATTAAAAAAAATTTGGAAAATAAATTTACATTACATTAAAATTAAAATTTATGAATACACCTAAAACATGAAAATAAATACTCTAAATTAAATATGAAATATGTAAAACAATTAATGGAAAATAAATTTACATTACATTAAAATTAAAATTTAAGAATACACTTAAAACATGAAAATAAATACTCTAAATTAAATATTAAAACATAGGGTATGACAATACAATAAATAAATTACTACTACAACCCTAAAAATTCGCTAAACTTATGAAACATTTTCTTTCTACGTCGGATAAGTTTTCTTCTCCACGGTTTGCAAAAGTAAGCCAAAGTGTGAATTTTGCTCAAGTTTCATCCTTTCCATTTTTCTTGATGAGCAATTCTATCGCCTCCATTTTTTTCATATCCAAAGCAATCTCCCTCTCGACCACTATCCTCTCTTGGAAGGATATGGCAATCCTTTCAATTTGAGGATTTTCTGAAAATAATTGTATGCTGAGCTTCTATTTTCCTTTATTTTTAGCCATTTACACACCCACTGGGCGTTTTACAGGACTAGTAGCATTGTCTTCTAAATTGATTTGAACATCTTCGCCAATTGGAGACGATAGGTTGATAAAATCATCATCTTTGCGTGATCTCTTTCTACTAGCAGTGTTTGGTGTTTTGGGGGTGTTTTAATCATCAAATGGTACATTTGAAGTAGGAACATTTCTTCCAATGCAGGATTCCCACTTGGGAAAAGATCTCAACAACTTCCAATGATCCATAAATTGAAGCTTTGAACCCTTATTTGAATGCTCCCAGATGGTGAGTGCGTTTCGGATCACATCTTGATTGTTCATTCAACTTTTTTATTTAACCTTTCCAACTTTGCAAAAATTTCAACCCTCTTTGACACTGTTGCAGAAATTCTCCTCCACTGAAATCTAATATGGGCCAAGTTTCTGAGATTGATGTTGGCATTGTCTTCCTGAGCGGATCTATATTGTGAAAGTATATCCTTCCACATCGTAGAACTCTTTTGAGATGTACCTATTTTCGGATTGGTTGTGATGTTAATATATGCCAAAATCAAAGCTGTGTCTTCATCAATTGACCAAAACTTCATCTTGTTTTGCATTTGCGGATTCGATGAGTCGATATCCGATTCTGTGAAATCTCCGTTGGCTCCGAAGGCATCTTCATTATAAGCTTGATGTTGATAATGTAAATTATCAACATTGATAGGAATTCCACGGTTTGGTTGATGACTGAAATTGGACATCATGTGGTGTTGAAACCCTTGAGCTTGAAACATTGTCGGATTGCTTGGAAAATTAGTTGGAAATTGAGTTGGATTTTGGCGAAGTTGGGTAGGATTTTGAGAATTAGAAGCAAGTTGACTAAAATTATATGGTGGTTGATAGAATGGAGGGTTATTTAGATAGAGTGGATTCTTTCCAACATTCCTTGAAGGATCAATTTTTTGGCAGAAAAGAGAGATTTTGAGAGAGTTTGGGAGATAAGGAAATCAGATTTTGCACCCAACATATGCAAACTACATGTCAATTTATAAAGAAAAATATTCTATGGCCATTGGTAAAATTTTTTTTTTTAAAAGAGGGCTGAAATTTCTATTGCAAACTGTTGGATGGTTTGCAACTGGCATTCCACATGGCGCGTGCCCATTGGGCGCATGTCATGTCGCCTAACTGACTTGGTTTTTGAAAAGAAAAAAAAATTGAAATGATGCCGTTTGGCATCCTTAAGGCACCAAGCAGCGTCGTTTCAATGAGGCCATTTCTGGAAAAAAAAACGTTGACACACTGACCAAAACGACGCCGTTTTGACACCATGTGGCCCAAAAAAAAATTTCATGGCCGCGGTCCGGGGCCATGGTAGAGGCCACAAACCGCGGCCATTAGAGTACTGTAGCCACGCCAAGTCAGCGTTTTTGTTGACTTGGCGTGGCCGTGGCCACCTGCAACCAGCCCCAAAATTGGCTGCTGTGGGTGGCCTTATAAAGTAATCAATTTTGTGGAAGTATGAGTCTTTAAGAAATTGTAGACATAAAATCAGAGGGAATTCTTAAACAGCATTACATAAAACACGAGCACATTGATTTAATAGATAAAATCAGAAAATGAGTCATGAATTATAAATTGATGAATCATAGGTTGTAAAAGAGAATGCCAGAAGTTTTTTTCTTCTTGTTACGAAATCATAGTAGAAGAGGAATAAGTTTTTTTTTTCCTTATTACTATATCGTAGCTGAAGAAAAGATTTAGCCATTTGCAAGAAAACAAGATGGCTAGTTTTTAATCATGAAAACATCCAATTTTTATACAATCTTACATGGTTGTCAATGCCATAATATTCTTTGTGTTTAGTTTACTTAAGCCAAGAATGATAACTTCAAAGAAAATTACCTTCTCATAGACAAGATTAACCTCTTATACAAATCAAAGACAGATAAGGTCCAGTTGCTCAATCCTTCAAATATTCTAGCAGCAACAGAAATTCAAAGAAAAGATCAAATATTTATATATATATATATATATATATATATATATATATATATATATATATATATATATGTATGTATGTATGTATGTATGTATGGTTTAGCTATTTGTAACTTCACTACAAATGAAAACAACTTCATGATCATGTAATCAAGAGGCATCCAAGAATTTAAAACACGAAAAAGTGAGGAAAAAAGAAAAAGAAAATAGGGTAATAAGAGGAAAGAAGGAACTGACACTGGGAAATAATTTACAAACCTAAAAAATTAAGTCGACAAGAATATACTTCCAATTCTCGGCAAAAAGGTTGATTTCTATTGAAGCTCTGCACAAAATATTTTCCATAGCTGCTCACCAATGAAGAATCAACATAAACAACCCAACTCCTTTCTAAGTGTTGTGAGATGGGAAGAAAAAAAGGAAAAAAAATCTAGACAAAGTAGCACCAAAAAGAATGTCAAGACAGCCTAGTGAATCCTCTATATCTATAGGAATGAAGACTTTAAAGCCTACTTCAATCAACTAATACAGCCCGCATTCTTCTTGTCTACATCATTTCCCACCATCTCCAAATTTACAAGAATAGCATCTTTATCATAAATTTCAATTAAGAGAATAGGCCAAGTCAATATTACATCGATTAGTGATTCCTCTATAATCCTTGTAGCACATGGATAACTTACCAATAATCTTCAACTTTGAGAGCATAATCTCACAATTATATGCCTGTCTTTGTTCAATCTGCAAAATTAAATTCACATAAGTTCTTTAGATTGTCCATTACCAACAACCCAATATCGGAGAGCTTGTGGGTAGACTTTTTACCAGAATTGCCTAGCTATTTTGCTGTGAGTCGAGCTTGACCGACAAGAAGCAAGGCTTTGGACTCTGAGACAAAGCTTTGGCTCCGAGCTCGAATTGGCAGTGCAGATGCGATGGAGCAACCTCTTTCCGACGACAAGGAGCTTGCAGCGATGAGAGGAGCTCCATGGTGAAGCTTCAGAGAGAGAGAGCGGAGGCAATCGAGCTTAGGGCAATAAGAGGGCTTAGCGGTTTTGCCAAGCGACAGAGCTTGCAGTGACAACTTGGGTGACAAATGAAGCTGGCGATGAAAGAGAGGTGGTGGAGAGTAAGTGGTGAGAGGGAGGCGCCGGACAATTAGCCTATTAGGGAAACTTGGGAAAAAGCAAAAACTAGAGTGGGAAAGGGGGGCGCAGCCAATTGAGAAAAAATTAAGTTATCACCAGCTTCATATGCATTCTGAGGGGTGTTGAGTCTGCTGACCACAGAAGTGAATTTTTTTTTAAAATGTTGGCAAAAGAAAAAAATGTTTTCAAACGATTGAGTGTCTTTCATTTTTTATCTGCTCGCCCATTTTCCCGCTTTGTTTTTTTGTTAAGCATTCAAATTTTTTATTTAAGTATTAATTATAAAAAGATCTTTACTTTCTTTTAACCAGTTATCAATTTTTTTACATTATAGTGCTATATTGGTTTAAAGAAATTCTTAGATTAAATTTTAAATTTTGAAAGACTAATTAGTTATTAAATGACCAAAATAAAATTGTTTTGACTGAAAAAATTTTAAATTTATATTTTCAAGTTGAGATTGAAAAAATTATGTATATTATATATTTAAGTTAATATAGATTATATATATATATATATATATATATATATATATATATATTGAAAATCAATTGAAATATTTTATTTAAATGAAGAAGTCAATACAAATGATACAAATACAATCTGATAGATCTCAAATATAATCTAAATTGTACCTCTACTTGGTTGACAAAAAATAAAAAATTATACATTTGTGAAACTAAACTCATTTTTGGGACAGAAAGAGAATAAATATTTACTACTTATGTTATCCATTGTACGTCTAATTACATATATATATGTGTGTGTGTGTGTGTGTGTGTGTGTGTTAAACACTA
Source organism: Gynochthodes officinalis (assembly GCA_020080225.1). Classification (NCBI taxonomy): domain Eukaryota; kingdom Viridiplantae; phylum Streptophyta; class Magnoliopsida; order Gentianales; family Rubiaceae; genus Gynochthodes; species Gynochthodes officinalis. The sequence continues at coordinate 27,752,830 of CM034617.1, forward strand.
CTTATGTTCTAACATTACATTAGTGACTGTACTTACTTTGAAGTTATATATTTTTTATTCATGATTTTCTTATAAAGATATATAATTCCTAATAAATATCAAAACTGTTGATTATCATTAATCAATAGTCTATTTTAATACTAACAAAATTATGTGCTTAAAGTAAGTAAACTTATGTGTGTAAATTCATAAATCTGAAGATGTTCTAGTATAATTATTTTAAATTAAGAACTATAACATAAATAAGCTAATGAAGATCAGCTTAATGAATAATATACTTAGTGTAATTGTTATTCTTAACCAAAAAGAAGCCAAGTAGTACTAATCAATAGTGTAATGTAATACTAAAAAAATGGTATGATTAAAATACAATTATATGGACAAATAAAAAGGTTAGGGTGTCCTAGTATAATTATTAGAAATTAAGAGTTATAATACAGGTAAGCTAAGTTTGGCATTAGGACAAATATGCTTAATCCAATCATTATTCGTAGCCAAAGAAATCCAATTATAATTAAGTGATAGTGTATTTAAAAAAAGACTCTATGCTTGAAGTGAAATAATGTAGGCAAATTCATATATATTAGGGTGTTTTAGTGCAATTATTAGAAATTAAGAGTTATACATTTAAAAAGTTAACTTTTGCCCAATGAATAACTTACATAGTCCAATTATTATTTTCAACCAAACAAATCAAATCATTATATAAGTTGTGGCCCAATCAATTTGGCCCAAAATATTTTATTTAATCTATCCCAAATTATATAGCCCAATACGTATTTTGTTATTAAAAATTACAATATTTAGTTTCATTACACACTAAAACAAATATTTTACATCTCCATATTTAATAATATTATACATTAAAAGTATATATATATATATATATATATATATATATGAATTAAAAGATTATAACTATTTTCATTTTTATTGTAACTATTTTACTAATTAAATTTTCTTTTAAACTAGAGAATTCAATTTTATAATGCACTAACAATTTTTTTCTATATTTGAATTAATAATATTTCACATATATCCATATAATTAAAAATTTAACTAATAATCAAATATAAATAGTATAAATTACATATATAATAAGAAATTGGTGATGACAAAAATTGTCATTGAAAGGCACCCAAATTGGTGAGGACAATAACTTTGTTACCAATGAATATACTTTACCATTTTAGTGACGAGAATATTTCTCATGACCAATTAGGGTGTCTTAGTGTAATTATTATTAAAAAGTTAACTTTAGCCCAATAAATAAATTACATAGCCCAATCATTATCATCAACCAAACAAATATAATCAATATAAGTTGTGGCCCAATCAATTTAGCCCAATATATTTTATCTACTCTATCCCAAATTAATTGGTTTAACACATATATTCTTCTTAAAATTTATAATATTCAATTTTATTATATACTAAAATAAATATTTTATATCTCCATATTTAATAATATTATACACTGAAACTATGAATGTATAAAAATATGAATTAAAAGATTATAACTATTTTCATTTTTATTGGGCCTATTTTACTAATTAAATTTTTCTTTGGACCAGAAAATTCATTTTTATAATACACTAAAGAAAAAAATTTCTATTTTTGAATTAATGATATTTCCCACATATCCATATAATTAAGAATTTGGTGACAACAAAAAATGGTCACTAAAAGATATTCAAATTGGTGATAACAAAAAATGGTCACTAAAAAGTATTCAAATTGGAGACGACAAAAATTTCGTCACCAATAAACAAACTTTATGATTTTAGTGATGATAATAAATGTCGTCACCAATTTCTCGTCACTAATTGCGACCAGTTTCCCGCCACACTCTTTAGTGATGAACTGGTGACGACTTCCGGGAACTCGTCACTAAAGTTGGGGAGTAGCCGAAAAATTGGTGACGACAACATTTTTTGTTACTAAAGGGGGTAATTAGGGGGTATTTGGTGACAAGAATTTTTTTCGTCATTGGGTGTTTCATCACTAAAGGCCTATTTTCTTGTAGTGTAATTGAGAAAACCAAAAAACTGATCAATTTGTATGGCTTTCAAAATGGGAGGATTGAGCCATGTGACTGCTTTTTACAATAAGAGGCTTTATTTTCTTATCTAACACAAATTCTTGACATAATTTTGGCAACATCTAATTCTAAAAATTGTTATTCCCCTCCATGGCTTCATGACTAAAAAGAGCCCACTTTTGATATGGTAGTTTTAGTTCTAATGTATAAATAGATTATTAAATTCACATTTCTATATTTTTATCTTTATTTTTTAATTATGAGCTAATCATCATGATGGAAAATGATATAGCCTATGATATTGATGGAACTATTCCATCGTTTTAATCAATTACAAATTGTCATGTAATATGTTGAGATAAACTTGTTTATATTGTAACAATTCTCATATGGTATATAACTTACTACCACGAGTTACTTGCTTAATTCCTATTATTTACTAACTCATTACTTGACCGTTATTACTTATGTACCTATCAGATTGGAGAAATTTAACATATTAAAACCTTTTTACAAACATATCAATATTGTGGAAATTATTTTTTATAATCGAAATATGAAATTATAAAGGTTCAATAATTTGTTAATATATGGTTTATTATCTTTTTTAAATTTGAAGAAAGTTGACAATAATCTTCAAATTTATGAGTCATAATTCACCATAACAATTAACATCAATATAAACTAAATATGAGTTATATAGGCACAAACATAATACTGAATAACCACAAAAATAAGTCAATTATTTACTAAATTGAGTTTACCATTTACAAAACTCAACAATTACAGATTAGTGATTGTTAAGCAACAAATAATGAATTTCAAAATTAAAAAAATAAATTATTTAGTTGAAAATCGTGGAAAAAGTTTTTCTATTGTCACTAATGAAAAATGTACCTCCTTATTGTTAATATTGTACATTCGAATAACTAGCATTCTACCACTACCAAAAAAGCATTGCAACACTATGAAAATTTATGAATTAAACCTTAATTTAAGTATTAAAAATATATAACTCAATAGTTTTGTTTGTGTAAATATTAGATGCCATCAATTAGTTTATTGTTTGAAAAACAAAATTATTTATTTAAGTAGCAAAGTTGTTGCACCTTAGGCAGCTCGAAAATTTTTTAAAAAAAAAAAAGAAAAAGAAATCTCCAGTTGAGTTTCAAATATATCTAAGAAAACAGGATTTTAAAACATAACTTTGACACCAACTAATTTTTAAAATGAAATATTACAGGTGGCAGTTGAAAGCTATGATAGAAGTATTTGTTTCACCAATAATAAAGAATGTACATTCTGGTCATTTGTATTGTACCTTAAAAAAAATAGCATTAATCCACTGTAAAAATGGCATTGCACCACCATAAAAATTAGCAAATTAATTCATAATTTGAGTTTGGAAATATATAGTTCAATAGTTTTGCTTGCGTAAATACAAATGCCATAAAAATACTAATGTATAAAGTTTAAAAAACTTATCGTATTTAAAAGTGATAACAAAATTTGTTGTACCATCATTAAGAATATAGCTTCTAGGTATTCATATTGTACCATCAAATAACTAGAATTATACAATCCAAAGTAATAGTACTGAACCAACTAAAAATAAACAAGTTAATTTCAAATTGGGTTTTGAATATATTTAAGTTCACAATTATGGCACTTTAACAAGACTTTAAAACATGATTCCACTAACATTAATTTTAGATATTAAATATTACATGTGGCAATTGAAAGTTATCAAATAAGTCTTTGTTCTGCTGTTGATGAAGAATGTACCTCTTGATTGTACATATTATGCCTTCAAAAAACCAGCATAGTTTAGGTACTAGAAAAAAGCATCATGCTAACACGAGAATTAGCAAATTAATTCATAATTTGAATTTTAAAAATTTGCTCAAGTATTACGCTTGCATAAATACAAATGCCATAAAAACTAATTTATAATGTTTAAAAATGATTTTATTTGAAAGTGATGCTAAAAGTCATTATACCATCCCTAAGGAAGAACATCCCTTTTAGGTAATCATATTGTACTATTAAATAATTAAAATTATGATATCCAAAGTAATAGTATTGAACCAACTCGAAAATAAACATATTAATATCAAGTTCAGTATCTAATATATTTGCGTTGATAATTATGGGACTTTAAAGGATAATTTCACCAACAATTAATTTTAAAAAATAAATATTACATGTGGTAGTTCAAAATTTTCAAAAAACGGCTTTGTTTTGCCGATAATGAAGAATGTACCTTGTAATTGTTCATATTATGTTTTTAGAAATCTATCTGTATACCACCACAAAAAAGTACTATCATTACAAAAATTGGTAAATTAACTCGTACTTTTAGTTCTATAAATATATAGCTCAACAATTACACTTGTATCAATACAAATGCCATCAAAAAAATAATTTATAAAGTTTAAAAACGTGATTGTATTTGAAAGTGATAATAAAAGTCGTTGTATCATCACCAAAGAAGAATGACGTTGTACTATTCATGTGTACGACAAGATGACTAAAACTATACCATGCACGATAATGCTATTCAACTAACTCAAAAATAAACAAATTAATATCAAATTGAGTTTGAAATATATTTAAACAACAGTTATGGGACTTTAATACATAATTCTACTAATTAAAAATTAATTTTAAAGATTAAATCTTACATTTGCAGTTGAAAGTTTTGAAAGAAGTCATTATTCCTCCTCTAATAAAGAATGTCTCTTCTAATTGTTTGTATTTTACTTTCAAAAAACTATTATTCAACTGCCACAAAAAGTATTATACCACCATGAGAATTTACAAATTGATTCATAATTTGAGTTTTAGAAATATAAAGCTCAACTCAACAATTACGCTTGTGTAAATACAAATGCTAAAAAAAATTAATTTATATTGTTGTACCATTACAAATGCCATAGAAAATTAATGATTATATTCGAGAATGATGATAAAAGTCATTGTACAATTACTAAGGAGAATATTATATCATCAAATAGCTAATATTGTACTATCCAAGAAAATAGTATTGATAGTGCTTGAAAATAAAAGAAATCTAATCCCATATTGAGTTTCAAAAATGATTAAGTCAATAATTACGTGGCTTTAAAACATAACATTGCCAATAGTTAATTTTAAAAGTTAAATCTTACATTTGGCTATTGAAAATTATGATTTTTTTTGCTAGCCACTAATAAAGAATATACTTGCTGATTTGATATTGGTGCTTTCAAAAAGCTAGTGTTGTGCCTCCCTAAAAGACACATTGTCCCACAATAAGGATTTAATTTTAAATCCTACATCAGGATTTACGTTTTAATAATATTTCTAAGTTGAGGCATATAGAGATAGAGATGTTGAATGCGATGGTGTTTGTTGAAATACGAGGGAACCATACTTGCTATGGGTAACTAGTAGTGGTTAGTAATTTTTTTTTCTTTTTTAATTTCTTACATTCTATTAAAATCTTAGTAAGGATAACAATAATCAAACAGAACCATTCCATTAAATTAAGGAGTGAGACTATAGTCACTCTTCAAAATTAATCCCAAATTGAGTTTTAAAAATTAATAAGTTAATAATTACTGGAGTTAAAACACAATACTGCTAGCAATTAATATTAAATAGTTAAATGTTACATGTTGTAGTTGAAAATTATGAAAAAAAGAGCGCCTTTGTTCTGCCACTAATTAAGAAAGTAGCTCCTGATTTTGTATTTTACTTTCAGAAAATTAGCATTATATTGCCCAAGAAAATCTATTAATTATATCATAAAAGGGTTTAATTTAAACCTTAAATTCATATTTATGTTGTAATGAAACTTCTGAATTGAAGGATATGGAGATGGAGATGCCGAATACATTGTTATCTATTGAAAATAGGAGGGAATTATATCTACTAAGGGTAACTAGTAGTGGTTTAATACAACTATGTTAGTAGTTTTTTTCCCCTATTTGTAACATTCTGTTAAAATTCTACCATAGGCTATAATGGAATGGTTCATATTACACAAACCGAACCATTTCATCAAGTTAAGGGGTGGGGCTATAGTCTCCCTCATTTACAGTTGGCAATATTTCTATAGTCCTAATGAGAACTCAATGGGATGGGAGTTATTTGGTTTCCCATACTTATTAAAAATACCAATTGGGAATAAATAATAGGGATGTTATTGGGATGAGAATTTAATGGGTGAGTTATGATATACCCATGGGTCGCAATGGAAATAATTAAATGGATAATTATTAGATAGTGTTGAAAAATATTAACTTAACGGGATTTAATTGGGAATATTTAGTAACTTTTTATTGGAAGTTTATGGGGGGAATTAAGTGGGATCCCATTGGGACCCAATAATAGCATCTAATTAGGATCCCAATGGGTAATGGGACGACCCATTCCCATTATCTATTAATCTCACCCAATATTTAAAATTAATGGGTGTTTAATTATCCATTTCCATTAATTTTCCACCCATTAAATTCCCACCCAGTTCCCACCCTTTTTCACCCAATTGCCACCCATACCCTCATCATCATGATTAATAAGAATATTACAAGATTTAAAAGTGACCTATGTTTTTTGATAGTAAAAATTTTTGAGAGAGTAAGTTGTAGTGTTACCAGATTTTGATATACTTGAGTTTGAGCACTTGGAGCTTTAGCTTGGATTCAATCAAAAGAACACGGAGCTACAGTGCTAAAAATGATGTTATCAAGATTGATATAATAGAAGGGGAATAAGAGTGGAAGAGGATTCAGAAAGAGATGTGTTTAAGTAAAGGGAAATTTTTGCTGCGATGATAGCATCACCATTAATTAATATATATACATAATTGAATTTAAGAAGTTTATCCTTTTGCCCTATCCTTTTTATCTTGGCATACTTTAAAATATAGATGATGTGTAAGTCAGGCTATCTCAAATTCTATTTGTTCTACTGATCAAGTATATCCTAATTCTTCTCTTCATCAAAAAATTTGAAATATATAATCATGCCACTATCATCACTCACAACAATGTCCATAGTTTCCTCAACAAATAAAAGTAATCTTTGCATGCTATTACACAGGGGCGGGATTTACCTAGTGCGCATCATTGGTAGCGGCTGCGGGTTCCTTAGTCAATAAAAAAATAAAAGTAATCTAACCCAATAAGTTATTAACGAAAGACAAATTTGATGATGAGCTATACACTGAATGCACAAATTCTTCGTGTCATATCATTTGGGTGGTAAACACATAACTAAGAGCTTACAACACTAATACCAAGAAACGCTATAACTAGAATTGACAATATATCAATTAAATCTTTCGAAAGTCGAACAATAAGATAAAAAAGATGGTACATGAAAAAAGGCAAACAGATGACCCAATATCAATTCAATTGCCCTAGATTCATGCATTGTTTACAGGTTGATGAAGTCCTCAAAATTAATTACTAATCTTCTATTGAATTAGACTTAAATTTGTAGTAGTAGTAGATTCATGTGGAATCCCAAAAGAACTAATAAGTAATTTGTTAGCCTAAAAACAACAAAAAGTAAAATAGGAAGTTTTTAATAAATTAAACCAATAAAGTAGATTCTAACAATTAATCAAAATAAAAAACTAAATAACATAAAGAAGAAAATCAATGTTATCACACTTGTGATCCAATGGTACAATTTCATTGAAATATTTTCCTAATCGCTGGTTATAAACATCCATCTCACAAGTCAAGTATTTAACTATGATTTATTACAATTGCCATAACAAACTTGCTATTTTCAAAAATTTATTGACCGAACCTACCTTTCAAATCCATATTTATGATCAAAATTATTTAGACAAGAGAGTGTTTCATATCAATTTACTGGTAGCCATAAGTTCCATGAAAATACTTAAACCAAAACACAATAACCAAAATAGTTGTAATTATTTAATCTTGTTCCATTAATTTCCTAAGTCAAATATGCATACTTTGATTGATAAACATAAGCAATATATTTGCTACTCGTACCAATTATTCATGGTATTCACAGTGAATACGTATAATGAATTTAGGTATAGCAATAGAAAGAAAGACTATGAATTAATTTGTCATTTTAATTAACACTAGTCATTCATGAAAAAAATAAAATCAAGAACCATGAGTACTTGAATCAAAAGCTATAAATTTACGTTGAACACATAATTTCATAGTATAACAATTGAAATAAATATCCCCTTGAATCATGAAATAAAAAAACCCTAGACCCTCTATTCTTTAGGCACCAAGTATAGATACAAGAAAACATGTGTGCGTGTATTTCAACATTTTTTCTATCTTGCTTAGATAAAAGAAAGCTTCTCTTGAAAATAGGAGTAATTCCTAATAGTTAAGCCGAAATTACTTGTCCGAGAGAAGCTTCCTAAATTAAAATTGTACTTATAGTAGAAAAGACGATAATTCTCATTATAGTAAGAAAGATGTTTAGTCCCAATAAAAATAAAATTCTTGTTGATTTGTCATAGCAAAAATTCTTCTTTCTCATTAACAGTCACCTTCCAATGGCTTTCTCCAATTAAAATTCATTTTCGCCCATCGACTGTTAAAATGCTCCCACACTTTATCTTCTAAAGTCTTCTGTTCTCCATCTCATCTTCCTCCAAAATGTATTACTTTGACAAATAATGTTTGAAAAGATTGCTTTGAGCTCAATCTGGTTAAAAGTACAAAATTTCATTCCCTAAAACAAAACATAATCAAATACATCAAATAAAACACAATAAGAATCTAACACACAAGAAACAACCACAATAAATACAACTTTATACATCCTGTCAAAATCCTCCACACCAAAACCGTTGTTGTCCTCAAGTGTGCACTCATCAAAATATATCAACAATTCTCTTCTTCACCCATCCAACTCCCTTAACTCATCCACAAATATGTCAGAATCATCATGCATTAGAAATCCAAGTTGAGACAACAATCTGAAGAACAAGTACACATAATAGGAATTTCAAAACGAAACATAATTATCTCACTAGTCTCACCAATCTCATCACAAACAAATACAGCAAAATCCAATATTCTCGCATGGGTTGCACTCTATATACTCAAAGTGTTTAGGATTTCATTTAGCTCTTGAATAAAAACATAGCATGTTACTGTGATAGGCTTACTCATATATCATATCTCGATCATTAGTAAACATGAATTCAATTTTAAAATCAAAGTGTCTTCATACTGGTTACAACCGGGCTTAGATGAAGGTAGGAAAATGGATAATTAAAGATGTAAAAATTAAGTTATGAATAAACTTCCTTGCGTGATATCCACAAATAACAAAAACAACACCTTCAAACCTGTTTACTTATTTTAGTAAAACTCGTCCTTCTTTCAGCACATAACATGTAAGAATCATTGAGTTTCTTTTGTACAATTAAGGGCACGTCACTTGTCCAGTCATCATATCCATTGGGATAAATCTCATTATTCGTTTCTCCTTCTTTGTTTCTTGTTCTCTCTGTTTTTTTTTTTTTAATTTTTGGAATTTTTTTCACTCTTTATATCTACCCACTCTATTCTTTATCATGTAGTTCATTCTCACATACCCTTGATGAAAAGTTCAACAAGGTAAACATAAGAGGTGTAGGGCTAAAATTCATGTAATATAACAAAGAAAATGATTAGGCTCGAAATTGGGTATCTAATGGAAAACATAGTGGCAGTAGGCTCTTTAGAAAGTCTAAAGTGGCTAATCTTTGGCACCCTTATCATTTTAATTGTTAAATTCACAAATGTGGTCTCAAAATGCATAACAAAACCAATTATAGAATGAACAAAAAGATGTTCCACATACACTCAATAAAGACAACTATAGTAGGAGTAATGAGTTTTCCATTAGCTCAAAAGCATACACAAGTGATCTAATGTATCAAATCTTGAGCACATCGTCATTCAATTCAATCATCAAATCATTAAAATACTCAAAATATTCGAGGCCAAAATGCTAATTGTACTTCTCTCTTTCATGCATTCAAACTTAAACCAATAATGCATTTTAACCTAGGAGTTATTCTAGAGCAACTCTTATAAGAGCCAAGAATTTCAAAGAGGACAAAGTAACACATGAAAAAATTATGCATATTGATGTTCAAACATTATTGAGAAAATTTTCCATGTAGTGATTTAAACTTATCGTGATTTAACAAAAATTCCGTCACCAAATGACATTTTTAGTGACAGGAAATCGAGTCGTCACTAAATTTTCAGCATTTCACTATCTTTAGTGACGAGTGACTAATAGTTGTCACTATTTCGTCACTAAAGAGTTTGGCAGGAAGTTTCCCGCCAATATGGCACAATTACTGACGAAACATTAGTGACGAAGAAGCACTCTTGTCACTAACATCTTAAAATTCAGTCATTGGTGACGAACTTATGGTCGTCACTAATTTTGATGGCTTTTAGTGACGAACTTCCGGTCGTCACCAATTTGGATGCATTTTATTATTGTCCTTAATTTATAATAATTATTGTATGACACCCTAATAGTAATAATCTTTTAATTCATATCTCTATATAAAAGTTTTAATGTATAATATTATTAAATATTGATGTATAAAAGATTTGTTTTGGTATGCATTTTTATTATTGCCCTTAATTTCTAATAATTATTCAATGACACCCTAATAGTAATAATCTTTTAATTCATATCTCTATATAAAAAGTTTTAATGTATAATATTATTAAATATTGGTGTATAAAAGATTTTTTTTGGTATGTAATGAAATTAAATATCAAAGGATGTAATAACAATATATGTATTTGGGTATATAATTAGGGATAGATTGAATAAAATATTTTGGCCTAAATTGATTGGCTTCAACTTATAGAATTATTTGACTTGTTGGGTTAAGGATCATGATTGGGCTATGTTATTTATCCATTAGACCAAAGTGAATATTTTAAAGTTATGACTCCTAATTTTTACTAATCGCACTAAGACACCCTAATGTATATGAATTTGCCTGCATTATTTTTTAAGGTACACCATCAATTAATTATGATTGGATTTCCTTGGTTAAAAATAATGATACGACAAAGCATATTATTCCTTATACCAAACATAGCTTACTTACATTATCGCCTCTAATTTCCAATGATTGTACTATTTCTAAGAGTTTGACATAAAGACTCGATATTGATTAGTAGTAATTGGTTTCTTTGGTGAAAAATAGCAATTGAACTAAGTATTCTTTATTGGCTGAGCCAAAGGTTGATTGGCTTATTCATGTTCATGTTTTTTAATTTAAAATAATTATCTTAGGACACCTTTAGATTTATGAATTTGCACATAAATTTAATGAATTTGCTCACATAAATTTCATCAATTCAAGCACATAATTTCATTACCATTAAAATACACTATTGCGTAATGGTAATCCAAATATTTGACATTTATTACGAAGTATATTTGTAAATAAGAAAATAAGGAATACCAAATATGTAGTTAGAAACTAGTTACAGTTAGTAATTTAATATTATAACATAAGTAGTGGCTAATATATTTGTATACACAGTCAGATGTGGAATTTATAAGAAAAGTAATATGAACATGTATACTTCTCCTATTCCAAAAAAAAGATATTATGTTTGAACAAGTGGAGGTACAACTCATTTTATGCCACTAATTTTTACATTAGAGGTATTATTTATTAATATACTGTTTTATAACTTTATCTCATTAAGAGTATTTTAAATTTTTTTTTAGAAAAATTAGTTTTGACTTTTAAAATTGAACTAGTTTTTGGACTAGAAGAAATATATACATGTATATATAGTTAGAAGCAAAACTCATACTATAAGTGGTATGTTGCTATATGTAACTATTACATAACATATGTATTATAGTGTATATATACATAGTTTTATAAGTACACAAAATAATACACACATGTTAATTATTTATATATTTATTTATCTTTTATATAAACAACATATAATCTTAAATACATATAATGATTTTAAATGATTTTTTTTAGCCATGTAATTCCAAATCAGCAAAATGTTGCCGCCCTTTAGAAAAGAAAAATGTTTAAATTTTTTGGCCCGCCTTTTAGAGGTGAAAGAGTTAAAGGTTTCTGTTTTTAGACCATCCGCCTCCACCACACAAGCAGCTCAATATTCTCGCTCAGCAAAACCCATTTTCCGCAATCTTGCGCTGTTCTTCACCCCTTTTTATTCCAATCGTTTGCCGTGGGTTTCTGAAATCAAGGCCTTCGGAAGTCCTGAATTCGAAGGTTATGAAATTTTTCTGAAATCTGAAGTTCTAAGATTGAAGTCCTAATTTCTAAAAACTGATGCTGCAAACTATTAGGTTTCTAAAAATCCGAAGCTTGTAGTTCCAAAAATCTGAAGCTTATTTCCTGAAAATCTGAAGCTTCCATTTTGATTGAGTTGCTGACCGATTGCTGTGGGCTGCTGAAATCAAAGGTCTTCGGAAGTTCTCCTCAATCCGAATGTTCTGAAGAAAACCGAAGTTTGAACTCTCTTTTTCGGCAGGTCACCTTCGGATTTGGGTTTACCGTCGCTAGCTTCCTTTTTCATTGAGAACGCATCTAATAAACAAGCAGAGGGAACATCAATCTCCTTTGAGCCACTCTTCAGACCGTCGGCCGTCACTACAGCCAGTCAGCCGTAAGCTCCATTGCGCTCATACTCCTTGGGTCAGCAGCTCATCGCTCTTGCAACTTTGTTCAGTCCTCATTACGGTATTTTCATATTTAGTTGAAAATTTTCTTCCCCTATATTGATTATGATGATTCTGTGACTGGATCTGTGATTTTGGCAGTTTTAATTTTTGGTTTTGGTTCTGAGATTTCTTGATATACACAAGTGATTGACAAAAAGCCCCTTAATTGGTCGCTTGTGTTTCAGGTTTTTCTCGACATTTTGAATCTCCAAATTGGCTTGCCATTTTCTTCGTCTGAAAACAAAGCATTTCAGACCTGAAGCCAGAGGGAGAGCCATTGATATTGGGTTGGTGTGGCTGCCCTTGGTCGTCATCGGTTCAGTTTGCTACCCGCCTGCAGCCGGCACAACTCCGTCGTCATCCTCTGTAAGTCGTTGGAAATTTGGCCGCCAACTTTTAATCTTGGATTGCTGGAAATGTTTTGCCCATTTGTTTATGGTTCTTGGTTGGAAACATAGCTGGAATTTGAACAATTTGGCCGAATTTGTTGCTATATCAAATGATATTCTTCATGCTAACTGATTTATTATCAATTAGCTTGATAATCTCGTCCGCTATTTTGAACAGGACTATGTAACAAATTGATCAAATATAGATGATTTAAAGGATTCCTCCTAAATAAGATAATTTTTACCTATTCATCTATGCTTACTGTATCTGAGACTTAATTTTGGTATCCTAGAAATTCCTCCTTGTGATCAGGGTGCCAAAGTACTTATTTTCTGATTTAGTTTTGTTGCTGTGGCAATCACATTTTTATTTAACTATTATTTTTTTAATATCTTGTTCAAATTCTATGTGCTAGGAAATTTCTTGTTCTTTTGCAATCACAAATGGCTGGGGGAATTTCTTGTTCTAATTAAAGATCATTCCTTTTTGGATTGCTATTTAATTTGAATCAATCTAATTATTGGATTGAATCTGGCTAGCATTGTGATGGCTATGTTCAATGTTATGCAACTATACTTTGCTTGATGTGTGTCTTTCTTTTTATTTGCATACTCGAGAGCAAGGTGTTTTTTTCAAACAGAAGATGCTTGCTTTAACTATCCATTAGTCCTCCTCCATCAATTGGGATGAGAAAGCTACATTACTATAACTTGGGTGAATAGATAGGCTGAGAGGGGTGGGGGATTGTGGGTGTGCAGGACTAGAAGAATTAGATTGATGGTCATTAGAAAAGGATAATAGTGCGGATGAAATATAGAACAAATGACATTTATAAGATTGAAAGGTGAACTGGAATGATTATACTAAATTATCCTAAAATCCTCAGACGCCAAACCTAGACCCCCATCACTGAAAAATGCATGTTGCATGTGGACAGTGAGGTGATGAATTTATACTATCCCATTAATTGGGTTTTCTCTGTTTCCTTGTAGTCCACTACAAAGAATTTATCTATCTATGCTATCGTTTCATTGTTACGTTTTTTACTTTTTCTTCTAGTAAGCATTTCTTTGTTGATTTCTAATATAATAATTGAAACCTCTATTCTCAAACATGTATTGTTTTTCTGGAAAGTGAGCAAGTGTTGGGAATCAATTGTATTAATTTCTACAAATCTGATCATTTGAATATTTAGTTCGTCAAGTGTAGTTTTCACTTTGGTTCTATTAATTTCATGCATTCTAATTTTTCACCTACATAATTTTTTGTTCTTCCACAAAAAAGGACTGAATTTTTTGCTTGTGTTGATTGAATAGCTTGATTGAACTGTAAATTTGTAATATTTACAGAAATTTCAGATTAGAGGAACTATAACCTTAATGATAACAATAACTGGAATGATACTGGTTTTGTTTGGTTTTTTACACTACAAAGAATTTATCCATCTATGATATCGTTTCAGTGTTATGTTTTTTACTTTTTCTTCTAGTGAGCATTTCTTTGTTGATTTCTAATATAATAAATGAAACCTCTGTTCTCAAACATGTATTGTCCAGAAAAAACACCCGTACTGTTTTTCATCCTTGGGTAGGAATTTTTTGTTGAACTGTTCCAAGTAACCCGTGCTTCCTTTTGTCTTGAATAATAACAAGAATTCTCCACTTTTGTCTTGACTGAAAGTTGGCTCCACTTGGCTGAAATTGTTGATTGAATTTTGGTTCCTCATGGCAGAAATTTTGACAACAAAAAAAAATTCTGTGCTTGGTAGAAAGTCTTGGCCAAAATTGTTACTGAAGTTTGGTTCTTCTTGGCTGAAAATCCTTGCAAATTGCTTTAGTTATTTTAAGAATTGTGACATTCTTTGGTAGCCGAAATGCTGGACTTTGTGGCTGAAATTTTGACTGAAATTTGGATCTTCTTGGCTGAAACATCTTGACTGAATTTTTCAGTTGTCTGAATTGTCTTGTTTCTGGCTGAAGCTTCTAGTTCTTGTGCAGAAAAATTATTAATTTTGTTGTTGCCTAACTTTTGTCTCCAGCCGCAATTTGTCTTGCTCCCCAACATTGGTTTTGCTGAATTCATCTTGTCTAGAAGTCTATTCCTTGTTCCAAACAAATTCTAGAAATTTTCTGCCAACAATTAGTTTTGCTTGACTTCAGATTTCTTTGAAATTTTGGTACTGCTCAAATTACAATTGGTCAGCCGAAGTCCTCTTTGTCCATCAAGCTTTCTTCTATTTGAATTGCAAGTCCTAACCGAAGCTCTCTTTTGTGTCTTGTTCAGATATTATTAAGTCCAAATTTTGTCTTGTCCAAACATAATATTGTTCATCCTATAATTTCTGTTGCTTGTTTTATTGTTTGTTTAGCAATTTTTTGTTTTTCTTGCTGTTTGGCCTACACTAAATCCTTGCCAAAATTGATTCTTGCCTTAATTCCTTCTAGGCTGAAAGTACGGAGCTTTTTTTATGCTTCAAAGGCTCTGAAGTTGATACTAGTTTAACTCATGCATTTTCTGTTTGCCACTAGTTAAAGAAGCAAAGGGCTCACAAAACTTCATTTGGAAAAACAAAGAAGAAAAACTCATGTGAAGCAAACTGCATTTGGAAATCTTTTATTTGGAAAGGGAATGCTATTTAATATTCTTTATTACATTCTTTACTGTATACTGCTTTAAGTCCAGCTTTTCTTTGGCATAATCATTAGTGGTAATGTTCTTTTATCTCATAGGAGGAACCAGAGGGTGGTGCTGGATTCATGATTCAGTTCAATTACGAACCTCTATTTCACGACCTTGTGGAGGAGTTTATTTCCCTAACCCTACTGGTTTAATTGTTTTTTTCCCTCACTCTTGAATACATGGGTGGATTGTGGGATGGTGATAGTTGATTGTTGTTTATGTTGTCTTTTTTTAGGTCCCCTTGCTACGATGCACGTGAGGGGTTTAATGCTTTCCATGATGTGCAGGAAGAGTTAAGAGTTTTTGTAACCCATTCTTGATGCTGATCAATATATTTTACTTGATATATTTTCCTTTATTGGGTCAAGATTCTTCGTCTGCTTCTCTTTTGGTTTTCTGGTTTTGTTTTTTGTTTTCCTTTTTTGTTGTTGTAGGTTGCCCACACTTTAAGATACCGCTTCTTGAAGGCTTTGGTGGTATACTGATTGGTGGTTTATATTATGTCACGAGATACATTTGGTGGTCAGTTTCTTTTTTTTTAGTTTTCGGAATTTTAGTATGACTATTATCGTAATTGGTGGAATTGTATTATGTGATGAGATATAATTATGGGATGTTGATGCTTCTGCATATGTAATTGTTTTATGAAGACGAGCTTGGTTTTCATGAACACATGATGTTCTAATGGGGATTGTTGCATGTCTGTCCATACGTGCATTTCATATCATTATCATCAACGCATGGGGCATTTCTATCTTTCTATGAGATATGAACATTATGTAACATATGGGTGACTAGTTAACAAGGTTGGTTTATGAAGATTATATTTGATCGGACATGGTGTATTATGTTATGCGATACATTTCGTGGTCATTTTAGTTGTCTTTGATTGATGGACAATGTAGTATAATTATTGTCATCTACTGATGAAATTGGATTATGTCATGATATATAATTATGGGGTGTTGCTTTTTCTGTATATATGCGAGTCTTATAAAGATGAGCTTCATTATCGCAACATGTTGGTCCCTTAGTACGATCTCACTTGTAGACTCAAAGGTTGCATATCATTATTATCGATGTGTGGCACATTTCTAAATTTCTCTTAGAAATAAGGATGATGAACATAATGATATGTAGTTAATAGGGTTGGTTTAAGAGTAAAATTTGCAGTTTGTGGTTTTGTATTATGTTACGTGATACATTTCGTGGTCACATTAGTTTTCTTTGATTGGTGGGCAATTTTGAAATTGCATTATGTCATGAGTTCAAGTTATGGGGTGTTGTTGTTTCTATAGTTAGTCATTTGTGCGAATGAATTGGATGGATTTTTAAACATTAATTGCTTTTTACTTTTCTTATCACAGTGATGCATCCACCACCACATAGCCAAGCATTCATAGATTGAAGGCATTACAAATGGCCCATCGGTTGGTGTTGTCAAGGTCTTTTTCATTCCTTTTGGCTCTTTCCTTTTAGAATGTGAAGGGAATTATGTGTACACTACTATTTTGTGAGTGTATAGTGTTTGGATAATATTTTATTCTCATGCTACAATTCAGATATTCGACTTTTATTTCTTATGTAGTGGGATATTAAAATGTTGTCTCTGGCATTGAACAAGTTAAAGTTTTGTGCCCTTTTTCAGATTTTTTTTGAATGTTCAATGCTTAGTATGATTGCGTTCAGTACTTTTCCGATTTCGATGATGTATGTATTATAAGAATAAATGATGTGACAATCAATACTGTAATATGGGTGATATGATATTAAAACAAATCACATTATAACGTTGGTTAAAATTTATCACTAATGACCCCATTTAGTGACAAACTTTTGTCTTCACTAATTCTATTTAAGAACAAACCTTTGGTGGCAACAAAATTTCGTCACTAATGAACAGCGCCACAAAACTTTTTCGTCACAAATTGCATATTCAACAAATTTTTTGTGATAAACTTTTTCCGTCACCAATGACAAAAAAGGAATTGGTGACGAAAAATTTGTCGTCACTAGCTCGTCACTAAAGGTGTTTACCAAGGCATAATTTAGTGACGAATTTTTTTTTCGCCACCAAAAATGTCACGTTGCCATTGCGATCGCACTTTCGATGGCGACCATATTTAAATCACTAATTTTTGTCACTAATTTCGCAATTAGTGACGACTTTTATCTTTTAGTGACAACATTTTCCCCCTTTTTGTGACGTCTTTTTTTGGTCACTAATTTTTGTCACCTCCAAATTTCGTCACTAAAAGCAATCCTTTAGTGACGACTTTTTTTTTTCCGTCACGAAAGACCTTTAGCGACGGACCTTTATTGACGACGCGTGACCAAAAAATTTTTCATCACTAAAGGTCTCTGCAGGGCTTTTGGTAACGAAAAGCAACCATTTGGTGACGAAATTCCGATTGTCACTAAAGGGGGGTTTTTCTTGTAGTGCAAGTTCCTTATCAGATCACGGTAGAGAAGAGGATATAATAGTAAGCTTACTTTCAAGAAATTCATTGAATTTTGTTTGCTATGCAACTTTTTTATAATTATTAATTCGAAGTTGAAGAAAGAAATTACAAGAACTTTCATTTTTGTATTTATATTTTTTATTTTTTATTAATGTCAACTAATTTCCTATATGAATTATCAATGGTGTTTATGACGAGTAACATTTTTATATCATTATCAATGAAATTTGAGTTGTTAAATATGTTGCTCAAAACTAATTTAAAATACTACTCTAAAGGTATACTGACCATTAATGCAATTATTATTTTTTTTGTCCAAAATTTGTGAGCTGAATTAACGTCATGAAAGTTAATGAGTACATAGAAGGTCCCCAAAGAGGACTATTCTTAGCGCCATTAATTCAATTAGAGGATTACTAAACTGCAAGTTTAAAATAATTGTATATATCTTAAGTTTAATAGGTAAAAATTAGTAAATACTAACTTGAATCTACCTTCATTAACTCCTCAGCGTTTTTCAAATATAGATTATTGATGGGACGCATAATGTTTATACTTACTGTGAATATTTTATCCTATTATGAATCGATATTTGTTGAGGTTGATTAGTTTTTTTATATTTTTGTTTCAGAGGTTGAAATATGGAGTTTTGGAAACAATTGTATATGGAATAATCATTTTGAGCTATAATTGTTGAAGCATGTGAAGATGGAGACAGAAAATTTGTTCATATATGGTGTAAGCAGATGTTGTAGACTAAAATCATATCTAGAAGACTTTCTTGTATAAAGCATGGGCATACCTAAATAGTTGTTGGAGAGGGATGAATTTTAATTAAACAGGAAGATTGCTGGTGGTCAATAACAGGAAAGAATGATATTTTTCTGCAACAAATTAGAAAGATTGGACCTTTATTTTGATTAGGAATATCTTTCTTAATAAGAAGATGATTATTTACTTTCCTTTTTAGATTAATATTTAAACTTTAGAAGTCCTTGTAGGATTAGTAACTTTACCATATTTTCTAAGTTTCTCTCCCTTATTATAGGAATAGTATTTTCTATTTAAACCTAATACAACACAAGAAGGAAAAAATCCACACATGCACAAAAATACATTCCATTCTTCTTGCTAGGGTTAGCCTTTTCAAGAAAATTAAGGAGACATGTCTTCTACCATGAGTGGCTAAACTCTTTTTTTTTTATTCAAGGATTTTTGAATTCAAATGCTATCATTGCTAGGTTTTGAACTTAATTTATTTCTTGGTTTTAATTTAAGTATTCATTAATTATTGATTTTATTTTTTTTATGAATGATTAATGTTGATTAATCTAATATTTCCTTCTTTTGCTATCAATGAGTTCAGTGATTTGTAACTGTTATGAATGAGTGGTACAAGTAGTAACTAGTTTATTTATATTTATAAATCAAAGTATGCATGTTTAATCTAAAGGAATCAATGGGACAAGATTAAATAATTGCTAGTATCTCAAATTCTCAATTATTTAGTTTTGGTTTAACTATTTTAATAGATATTAATTCTGTCATTAAATTGATATGAATGCTGTTGTGTCCAATCAATTGATAATAAGTTTTGAATTGGACGCTGGGTTTATATTCAATACTTTAGGAAAATTGAAGATTTGTTATGGCCATCGTAATAAATTTTCAATTAAGTATTTGAATTACAAGATGAACATTTGTTACTCGTGATCAGTGATACAATTGAATGAAATCATACATTTGGGTCAGAAGCCTAGTAATATTAATTTTCTTCTATATTTGCTATTTATTTATTTATTTAATCTATTTTTTAGAATTTAGTGAATTAGTTTAAATATTCAAATTCCCCCTTTTTATTTTCAAATTAAGAAATTAATTATTTAGTTCCTTTGGAATTCAACATAATCCACTATTTTCGCAAAATTAATTTGTAGTCTCTAGAGCTTTGGTGAGTACTTTTGAGAGTTTTGACAAATCGGCCAATTATTTATTAATTTAAAACACTATTTTATAAAATATCTTTTCCCATATAAAAAATAATCTATTAATAAAATTTTTGTTTGTCTATAAAAAAGAGTTTAGTTTTGAATAAAATTAAATAAAGTTCCTATTTTATTCTTACTAATGATGATCATCTATGGTCTACTATTAAAAATTAAAGATATAAAAAATCTGACATTTAATAATGTATTAATTGTATTATATTTTACAACTAAAAATATTGTACCAAATTAAAGTGTGCTATTTGGAATAGAGTATTAAAAAATTAACTTAATATTTTATTCTCATCTATATACAACAGACAAACAAAATAATTTATATGGTCTTATCCATTTCATGGGTAATATAGTAGTTACTAGAAAAGCAAAGAGACTAAACACTAATTTCTTTAGTATTTAAAAATTTTATTAGTATTTTAAAAAATTTTATTTGTACAATATTAATTTTTGATACTATTTGATATCATATAAAAGGATGGTATACTATTCACTATTTGATTGTACAACATTCAATTGAAATAGTTCAATGCATTTCGTTTAATTTAGAGAAAAAAAATTATTTTTTCCCAAAAAAATCTTTACAATGTCATGATTAGGTGTTACATAGTAGCTTACACAGATTAATTCAATTTTGACAGTTCATAAAAAATTTCAATTCCTACAACGTTTATTTTTGTTTCTGTACACTACCATAGAAAAGTATGATACATTCATTGTTTGAAGGTACGAAATTCAATCGAAATAGTACAATGCATTTTGTTCAGGGAAATTTTTTTTTTTTTCCCTTCAAAATCCTTAAGATGTGATAATTAGGTATTACACATTATTTTATGCATAATAAGAAATTTGGATAGTATATGAAAAATTTCAGTTCTTACATTGTTGATTTCTAATGCTGACATATCAAATTAAAGACATTATATTTTTCATTGTTTGATGGTATAATATTTAATTATGATAGTATAATGTATTTTGTTTAGAGAAAGAAATTCATTTTCTCTAAAAAAAATCCTTACAATATAATGAGTAGGTGTTATATATGTTTTTATGTCTAATAATTTAATTTCGATACAATTACTTAAGTTTGGTTCTTAGAATGTTGATTTTTGGTGTTGTGCAATACTATACAAAAGGATGGTACATTTTTCATTGTTTGACATCATAATGTTCAATTGAGATAGTACAATACATTTTATTGAGGGAAAAAAATTCATTTTTTGTCTAAAAAATCGTTACAATGTCATAAGTAGGTGTTTGGTATTATTTTATGTCTAATAAATTATTTTCAACAATATGCAAAAAATTTCATTCCCCGTAAATATTGAATTTGGATTTATGTCCTTTCACCAATATTCACCTATAGCAAAGCAGATTGCAATGGGTTGATGTAATTTGATTTTTGACGCTATACAATAATATAAAGAGGGTGGTACAATATTCATTATTAAACGGTACATTACTCAAGAGAGGTGGTATAATACTTTTTGTTGAGAAAGAACGATGATTTTTTTTTTTGAAAAAAAAAATCCTCACAGTGTGGTGATAGAGGTGCTCTTTATTATTTTATGCCTAATAATTTGATTTCAACAGTACTTTAAAATTTTGGTTCTTAGAATATTGATTTTTGATGTTGTACAGTATCATATGAAAGAACAACACATTATTCATTGCCTGGCTGCATAATATTCAATTGATATGGTACAATTAATTCATTTCATAGGGAAAAGAATTCATTGTTTTTCTCAAAAAATCCTTAGAACGTAATGATTAAGTGTTATGCATTATTTTGTATCTTAAAATTATTTTTGATAGTACTTAAAATTTTTTATTCCTGACAATGTTGAATTTTTAAGATTGAAAAAGTTGATTTCTTCCTTAAAAACTCTAAATGTGGTGATGAGGCGTGACAAATATTTTACACATAATAATTCAATTTTGTTGGTATTTAAAAAATTTTAGTTCCTACAATGTTCATTTTTTACGCTGTTCAATATCATATAAAAGGACAATACATTATTCATTGTTTGGTAGTACAATATTTAATTAAAACGGTACAATTTGTTTTGTTGTGGGAAAAGAATGATTTTTTTCCCTAAAAAGTTCTTACCATGTTATGTTTAGGTGTTGTGTACTATTTTATGTCTAATAATTTAATTTCAATAGTACTTTCAAAATTCCAGTTCCTACAATGTTGATTTTCATGTTGTACAATAATACTATATATAAGAACGGTATAATATTTATTAGTTGACGGTACATTATTCAAGCAAGATGGTACAATGCATTTTATTGAGGAAAAAAGTTGATTTTTTTTTTGTACAAATATTAAAATGTGATAATGATGTGCGAAATATTATTTTATTTGTAATAATTCATTTTCGACAATTCTTAAAAAATTGCAGTTCTGGTAATTATTTGACTATGCAACACTAAATTGAGATTTTACAATACCTTTTGTTGAGGGAAAAGAATTGTTCTTTTTTTACAAAAATCCTTAGAATATCATGATTAAAAGTTATGTATTAATTTATGCCTAATAATTAATTTTTGATAGTGCTTAAAATTTTTTATTCCCTACAATATTGATTATTTATGTTGTACTGTACTCTATAAAAGAATGATATATTGTTCATAATTTAATAGTATAATATTTAATTGTGGTGGTATAATGCATTTAACTGATCAAACAGGCTTCCTTTTTTTTTTCAAAAATTCTTATAATTTGGTGTTGAAGTGTTACATATTATTGGATGCCTAATAATTTAATTTCGATAATAGTTAAAAATTTTAATTCTTACAATGTTGATCTTAATACTGTTTAAAACCATATAAAAGTATGATAACTCTTCATTGCCTACATTCTTCAATTGAAGTTCTACGTTTGATGTTGGGGGAAACCTAATTTTGGTTGTTATATAAGTGCAATTCTTTTTTTTTCTCCATCAAAATTCTAACAATAGGGCCATCAGGAACATTGCAATTTTTCTTTGTTGAGGTTACATCGTTGTTGTACTTAACTTTATTTGTCATAAATATAAAATTTCTTTAATAGTATTCTCGCTACAATTTTTTGGGTTATAAATATGTAAATTCAAAATAAAAATTTAACCATGTAAATAAAATAAGAATAAAACCCTCAAGTTCTAAACTTTTATCTTTGTCATTTCTAAAAATGATTATCATTAACTCCATTCTTTATTAATTTAAAATAAATTTAAAATTATTATTATTAATTTAGAGATTATATTTTGATAGACAAACAATATTTAGAAAATTTAAAAAAAAAAGTGGAGTATTAAAACATATCAGTATCAGATATGTTTACCTACTATAATAGGTTACTCAAAAATATGGTTTCTATGTATTTTATTTTATGATAATATTGAAATGGTATTCTTTTATTGGATATCAGATAATTGGATGGTTCAATTAAATTGAGTGAAGAACCGCAAAAGGTTTCCCTAACGAATATTAGCAGGTTTGTCTTATTATTATTTTTTTTTTTTTTTGTAAAAATTGATGGTTGCATCTCTAAAGTTGACCCCTAAATTGATGTTTGCATCTATCCAATACATATTTACTCGCTAGTATTTAACCACATTTTCACTTTCAAATTTACCAAGCTGTGAAGCGCATTGGGTAAGAATGGTTATGCATAGTACAACAAAAGACTTCCTAATATATACTTCATTTGTTCCAAGAAAAGAAGTTCTTTCAAAAATTTTGTTTGTTTCTAGCTAAAGTCTATTTTTAATGTGAAATTCTTGTATTACTTTACTAATAATAACAATGTATAAACTAAAATAAAAAAAAGGAATAAAACTATAAAATTATACTTTTAATGATGTTACTAAGTGTGTTTTACTAAATTAAAAGTGAACTTTTTTTAAAAAAAAACAAATAGAGTATATTTGTGTATTTTTCCACAATTCAAAATTATTTTGCCTCCTCTAGTTTTAATAATAATAAAAAGTATAGTACTAGGCTTGTGCCTCTTGTGAGCCATTTTTATGAGAAAATATTTCATGCATCCATTGCACCATGTAAAATTGTGTAGCCAAATATAATTAAAAGGGACATCCTATAAATTAGGGGCACAACCCATATACATAATATGGGTGAAAAAATTATATGATTGACTTACTGCATTAAAAATAAAGATGCAACAGATATATACAATATATTTAAAAAAAATTTATATTAAAACCATATAAAGAGATACAACCTCCCCTAGTTAACTTTCTTTATTTTATACTCCATCTATTTAAAAAAAAATTAATAAAGTTTCCAAATATTCATATTAATATTAACTATACTTCATTAAGTATATTGGAATTGTAATTCTGAAAAGTTATATCCATTTAAAAGTAAACTGTTTAACTATATATATATATATATGTGTGTGTGTGTGTGTGTGTGTGTGTGTGTGTGTATATAACAACAACGAAACCAATAAGTCATATGCAAAAGTTTTTTTTTTTTTGGTTCCCCATTGGACTTCTCTTCATTAGATGGCTTTGCTTTCCGATTTTCTATAGAGCTAAAACTTAGAACAAGTAGCCTTTCAAAAGATAATTAATTAATTAATTATTTACCTAATATTAGAGAGACAATACATAGAAACCCAATTAGAGTGGACTAATGACTAGTTGAAATTTAAATTGAAACTAAAATTTTAAATTAATTGGTTTTCACTCCCTATTATGTGCTTTAATTCTTATTATTTTTCTAACATGGGACATAGTATATATAAACTCAAACAATCTTTTCCTTTACAGATATACTACCACATCAAAACATATACTTTGCCAGAATCCCGGTTCTTATTTTACCAAACTTATCTCTTTACCATAGATCTATTTAGTGCTTGTGCAAGTCATGACTTAATTATTCACAAGTCCTTACTAAACCCTCATCCAACTAGAATAGGAATTACTTATTTTAACAAGTAGTTTAATTTTGATACCACTTACTAGGAAGATAACACATGGAGAGGCAAACAATCACTACAAGAAAAACCCCCATTTAGTGACGAAAACCACCGCGACGGAAAAAAATTCCGTCACCAAAGGACACCTTTAGTGACAAGAATTCAAGTTGTCACCAAATCTTCACCATCTCACCATCTTTAGTGACGAGTGTCTAATTCTCGTCACCATTTCGTCACTAAAGACTTTGGCAGGAGGTTTCCCGCCAATATGGCACATTTAGTGACGAAACATTGGTGACGAAAAAACACTATCGTCACTAAAAGCTTAAAGTTCAGCCATTGGTGACGAAGTTATGGTCGTCACCAATTGGATAGCTTTTAGTGACGGAATTCTTGTCGTCACCAAAATGGATGCCTTTTATTATTGCCCTTACTTTTTAAGAATTATACAATGACACCCTAATAGTAATAATCTTTTAATTGGTATTTGTATATATAAAGTTTTAATGTATAAAATTATTAAATATTGATATATAAAAGATTTTTTTTGGTGTGTAATGAAATTAAAAATTATAGGATTTAATAACAATATATGTATTTGGGCATATAATTAGGGATAGATTGAATAAAATATTTTGGCCTAAATTAATTTGCAACAACTTATATAATTATTTGACTTGGGCTAAGGATCATGATTGGGTTATGTTATTTATCTATTGGGCAAAATTGAAGATTTTAAATTTTTGACTCCTAATTTTTACTAATTGCACTAAGACACCCTAAGGTATATGAATTTGCCTACATTACTTTTTTAAGATATACCATCAATTAATTATGATTGGATTTCCTTAGTTAAGAATAATTATATGACTAAGCATATTATTCCTTATACCAAACTTAGCCTACTTATATTATGGCGGTTAATTCTAATGATTGTACTACTTATAAGAGTTTGAGATAAGGACTCAATATTGATTAGTAGTAATTGGTTTGTTTGATGAAGCAATTGAACTAATGTAATACTATAACATACGTAGTGACTAATACATATGCACGTCTAGCTAGATGTACAATGTATCACAAAAGTAATATGGACATGTATACGTACTCCCCCTATTCTAACAAAAAGATATTATGTTTCAACAAGTGGAGTTATCCCTCATTTTATTATACTAATTTTCACATTAAGGGTATTATTTATTAATACACCGTTTTATAACATTATTTCATTAAGGATATTTTAAATTTTTTGTGAAAAAATCAATTTTGACTATTAAAATTGAACTATGTTTTTGGACTAGAAGAAATATATACATATGTGTATATATAGTTAGAACTAAGATTCATGGTTTAAGAGGTTAATATATATGTAACTATTACATAACATACATATTATAGTGTATACATACACAAAATTTTATGAGCACACACAATAACACACACATGTTATTATTCATATATTTATATAAGCAACATATAATTTTAAATACATACAATGATTTAAAATGATTTTTCTTTTGCCATTTAATTCCAAATCAGCAAGTGGAAAAGTAAAATTAAAAAGAAAATTAAGAAAAAATTCTGAAAAGCCAATAGAGTGTCAAGAGTCAAGACTTAGTCTGTTTTTGGACCTTCCACCTCTATCACACAAGCAGTAATTTTCTTACATTTGACCCACCACATCTCCCCTCCCTGCCGCCGCTAAGCTAAACCCATTTTCCCCAAACCGCCAGATCTCTTCGCCCCGCCAAGTTTTGCCAGTTCGAAGGCAAGTTCCGCCGGCGTTCATCCACTGCTTCCTGCTTCTCAGCATTTGCAGATCGACTTAAATCCTGCTACCGGCATTCGTCCACTGCTGCCGGCGTTCGTCCATTGCAGATCGACTTCAATCTGTGCTGCCGTTCCCGATCGATCTGTGCTGCAGATTGTTGTCTCTTGTTGCTGGGAGAAACGATCTGCCTTGCTGCTGCGTTTCGCCATTCCTCGGTAGCGCCGCTGCCATTCATCGTCAGCCGTCCGTCGTTCGCCATCAAGCACGAGTTAAGGTAGTCAATTTTAGTATTTTGATTCTATTAGTTCTCCAGCACAAACTTGATTTATTGTTCCTCTTATTTGTGGGTCGGACCTATGTATTCTATACAGCTCGGAAGTAAATATTCTGTTCATATTTTTTACTGTTTAATTGGAAAAAAACGCAGTTTTAAGATGCGATTTGATTTTAAATGGATTTTTATCGTTAAATAGAAAAAACTAGTTTTATAAAGTTCTGGAGTTCCCTTCAAATGTCTTTGCACATGATTGGGAACCTTCCAATTTGGAAGTAAGAGAGGGAATTAAGAAATTGCGAAGATTGAGAATTATTATGACTGAGAATGAGGAAATTTATTATTTTCCTCAAATTTCTATACTTTAATAATTTTATAAATAGATTTTAATTTGAATTTTATAAAAAAATTTAATTCTAATATTTTCTTAACCAAATATTATAAAAGAGATACAATTGGAAAAAAATTACAAAATTCAACTAAATTTTATTAGAGAAAAAAAGAGTAAACTATTGGATTCTGTTTCTGCTTGGTTTTTACTTTTACTTTTAATTTCTTTCTAGATGAGATGGAAATATTTTCTATTAAATAGGTTGATAATCACTTCTGCTAAATTGAAGACGACTATGTGATTAGGGCTGTGATTGTTGGATTGTTGGGGTCATTTTTTAGCAATTTTGGTGTGCTATTTTCTGGATATATGAATAATGATTGTGGCATTTGGATTGTTCAGCATAATGATTAATATTATTATGATGTGCATTTAGGATTCAAGCACCAGCGAAGGGCCGTCGACTGATCTGTTTCGCAAACCAGGGGAAAAATAAATCGGTCAGTTGTTTTTTGAGTTCCATATTTGTAACATATTGGATGTTCATAAGGGAATTTCCATGTCTCACTTTCTATTTTTTTTTCTTTTGCAAATTGTTGCACATTGTTTAAATGAAGTTTGATTACATCATGTGGATCATTCTTTTGCTTAGATTTGTTGTTTAGCATTGTCGTTGGGGATTTGGATGAGATTTATGATTTATAGGTTTTTTTTTTGTAAATAATAATATGGGATGAGAGACAAAAATAAAAATACAATCTTAATTTGAAGTCAAAAGTCTTAATATGAGGCAGCAAAGTTCTTCATAGCTAATAAATGTGGATTTTTAGGGGTGTTGAAAATGGAGAGGCTTTATTTGAGTTTGACACCGGTTCAACATTCTCCAAAATTATGTAATACGTGTATTTGGTTAAACATTTTATTGTTGCAATACATGATTTGGATGAGATGCGATTTTATTTCATTGTTTTAATTTAATGTCTTTTGGATCATTTTTTCTTGACTTTTTTAGAAGAGGATCCATCATTTTCATAAAAATAAGAAGAAGATTCATCATGAATTCCGGGTTACATGAGATGGAAATATTTTTCTACTAAATAACTAGATAATCACTTCCGCTAAGTTGAAAATTACTATGTGAGAAATGATTAAACATAGATTTTTTAAAGGATTTATTATTCTTTGGGGGATCTTAATTGCATTACTGCCGTTCACCCTTACTTTTATGGACTGAATATTATTTGTTATCTATTATATGAGGGAAAATTCCTCTTACGAAATTCCTCATGTTACTAATGATGTTGTTTTCTATTTTCTGTTTTGGTAATTTGTGATGAATTGGTCGTGGATCATGAAGTAGTTACGTTATGAAACAATTGGTGAATAAACTTGTGAATTTGGGCTCAGATTTGGATTGAAATAGACGAAGATGAGATTTTCTTCCATTCTAATTTAATTTCAGCCGGTCCTTTTTCTGATTTTTTAAGATAATGGTTCATCATTGTTATAAAAAAGAATAGTAGAATCAACATAAATTTCTTTCTAGATGAGATGGAAATATTTTCTATTACATAGGTTGATAATCACTTCTGCTATGTTGAACACACCGATGTGATTAGGGCTGTGATTGCTGGACTGTTGGGCTCATTTTTTAACTCGTTTTGGTGTGCTGTTTTCTAGATATATGCATAATGATTGTGGCATTTGGATTGTTCAGCATAATGATTAATATTATTATGATGTGCATTTAGGATTCAAGCACCAGCGAAGGGCCGTCGACCGATCTGTTTCGCAAACCAGGGGAAAAATAAATCGGCCAGTCGTTTTTTGAGTTCCATATTTGTAACATATTGGATGTTCATAAGGGAATTTCCATGTCTCACTTTCTTTTTTTTTTTCTTTTGTAAATTGTTGCACATTGTTTAAATGAAGTTTGATTACATCATGTGGATCATTCTTTTGCTTAGATTTGTTGTTTAGCATTGTCGTTGGGGATTTGGATGAGATTTATGATTTATAGGTTTTTTTTTTTGTAAATAATAATATGGGATGAGAGACAAAAATAAAAATACAATCTTAATTTGAAGTCAAAAGTCTTAATATGAGGCAGCAAAGTTCTTCATAGCTAATAAATGTGGATTTTTAGGGGTGTTGAAAATGGAGAGGCTTTATTTGAGTTTGACACCGGTTCAACATTCTCCAAAATTATGTAATACGTGTATTTGGTTAAACATTTTATTGTTGCAATACATGATTTGGATGAGATGCGATTTTATTTCATTGTTTTAATTTAATTCCTTTTGGATCATTTTTTCTTGACTTTTTTAGAAGAGGATCCATCATTTTCATAAAAATAAGAAGAAGATTCATCATGAATTCCGGGTTACATGAGATGGAAATATTTTTCTGGATATTAACTAGATAATCACTTCCGCTAAGTTGAAAATTACTATGTGAGAAATGATTAAACATAGATTTTTTAGAGGATTTATTATTCTTTGGGGGATCTTAATTGCATTACTGCCGTTCACCCTTACTTTAATGGACTGAATATTATTTGTTATCTATTATATGAGGGAAAATTCGTCTTACAAAATTCCTCATATTACTAATGATGTTGTTTTCTATTTTCTGTTTTGGCAATTTGTGATGAATTGGTCTTGGATCATGAAGTAGTTATGTTATGAAACAATTGGTGAATAAACTTGTGAATTTGGGCTCAGATTTGGATTGAAATAGACGAAGATGAGATTTTCTTCCATTGTTCTAATTTAATTCAGCCGGATCCTTTTTCTGATTTTTTAAGATAATGGTTCATCATTGTTATAAAAAAGAATAGTAGAATCTACATAAATTTCTTTCTAGATGAGATGGAAATATTTTCTATTACATAGGTTGATAATCACTTCCGCTATATTGAACACACCTATGTGATTAGGGCTGTGATTGCTGGACTGTTAGGCTCATTTTTTAACTCGTTTTGGTGTGCTGTTTTCTGGATATATGCATAATGATTGTGGCAGTGGAATCTTTAAGGGTACTGATTAATATTATTGTGATGTGCATTTAGGATTCAAGGTCGATGGTTTACTTTTCTTATGGTTGATTTGTTTGTTTTTTTACGTATTACTTGTGCATGGATGCGTGTGAGTGCAAAATAATAAAACGGGTCGTATTCTTGCTTGTGAACCAAAAACGATGGGAGAAAACGATTAATCCCATTTGTTGTGTGCTCTAATGTTTGAATACATTGATTATAGGTAATGGACAAGTCATGGTTGAGAATTGCTCACAGATTAAAGGACATACACTATAAGTTATGGGTGGAAGAGTTCTTAGAATTTGCATATCGTGCGAAAGAGGGATCTGAAAAAATTCCATGTATCCAGGGTGTCAAAATTTTTCCAAATTTTCTTTCATTGTGAGTCTTTTACATTTAAAAACTACTAGTGGTTGGACAGCCAAATCTTTTGATCTTCTTCTTGACATATTCAAGAAAGCCCTTCCAAATTCAGCTTCCATTCCAAAGAATTTCTATGAGTGTAAAAGATATATAAGGGATTTAGGATTTCAAAGTGAAAAAATTCATGCTTGTGTCAATGATTGTGTTTTGTTTCGCAATGAGTATGCATCCCTCACAACTTGTCCAAATCCTAAGTGTAATGAGTCTCGATTCATGGCCGAGGGTTCAAATGTTCCCCGTAAGGTTCTTCGGTACTTACCTCTAAAACCCATGCTTCAACGGCTGTTCATTAATGAGGAGATAGCTTCTGGCATGAGATGGCATAAGGAGAAGTGAGTAGAAGATGGTAACATCCTTAAGCATCCTGCAGATAGTGAAGCATGGAAACACTTTGATAGAGTGTTTCCTTCTTTTTCAAGTGACCCTCGTAGTGTTAGACTTGGTCTTGCCATTGATGGGTTCAATCCTTTCGGCAACCTAAGCAATGCATATAGTATTTGGCCTGTCTTTCTTGTCCCGTACAATTTTCCTCCTTGGAGGTGCATAAGGATCCATTCATATTCATGTCAACTCTAATTCCTGGACCCAAATCTCTCGGAAAGAGTATTGATGTCTTTTTGCAACCCTTGGTTGATGAGTTGAAGGAGTTGTGGACTGGTGTCGATGCGTATGATGCTCACAAAAGAGAAAAGTTCACATTACGTGCCGCTCTCCTGTGGACCATAAATGATTTTCCCGCATATGGTATGCTCTCTGGTTGGAGTACCAAAGGTTATAATGCCTGCCCAGTTTGCATGAATGAGACTTCATCTCATTACTTGCATCACAGTAGGAAAATTTGTTATATGGGACATTGTAGGTTTTTACCATTGAACCACGAATGGCGAAGGGATAAAAGATCTTTTGATGGGATGGTAGACCTTCGCTATCCAGTAGTACCCAAATCGGGTCATGAGATCCTTCATGATGTTGAGATGTCAGTTAGTGGATCATATGCGTTTGGTGAATCACCAACTAATGTCAACAGGAGTAAGCGTAAGCGTGAAGGTCATGTTGCGATGTGGTCTAAAAAGAGCGTGTTCTTCGACCTTCCGTACTGGGCAGACCTGAAGTTGAGACACAATCTAGACATCATGCATGTGGTGAAAAATGTGACTGAGAGTGTGGTTGCAACATTGTTCGACATTAAGGGTAAGACCAAGGACACTTGGAAATCTCGTAGGGATTTGATGGATCAGGGGTTGAAAAGAGAGTTGCATTTGCGACCACGGGGGACTTCATTCATCATGCCCATGGCTTCCAAACATTTTCACAAAAGATGAAAAGCAAAAAATCTTTAACTTCATAACATCAGTGAAGTTCCCTGATGGTTTTGCGTCGAACATATCTCGATGCATAAAAGGGGGAGAGTTGCATTTGTCGAGTTTGAAAAGTTACAACTTGTATGTGTTCGTGCAACGTGTTCTTCCGGTGGCAATTAGGTTCTCCTTCACAAAGGAAGTTCGACTGATTCTGTACGAACTTAGTGAGTTTGTGCAAAAGTTATGTACGCGGAGTACAAACTTAGATGTACTTGAAAGAGAAGAGTTGAAAATTGCTTCACTATTGTGCAAATTGGAAAGATTGTTTCCTCCATCATTCTTTGACATCATGTTTCATCTATTGACACACTTGCCGTATGAAGCAAGGATATGTGGTCCACCCCAATATCGTTGGATGTTCCCATTTGAGAGGTAATCAATTTATCTAAATGCCTTAGCATATTCTCTTATATTCAAATTTTTTTCTTTCACTAATCTCAGTAATTTTTCTAGACAAATGGGGACCTTGAAAGGATATGTTCAGAATAAAGCTCGGCCGGAAGGGTGTATTGCTGAGCGGTACATAGACAAAGAATGCTTAACATTTTGTTCTATGTACTTGAATGATGTTGAGACTAGCTTCAATAGGGTTGATAGAAACAACAAGATGGTAGATAGAAATGGTGTGATTTCTATTTTCGCAAGTAGAGGTAGGCCATTGGGGGGCTCGCATCGGTGTGTGCTTAGTGAGGGCGAATTGGCCAGGATTCATTCATACATTCTAAACAACTGTGACGAAATGGAGGAGCTAATCAAGTACGTTCATTTCTCACACTTTGTTTGATGTTAATTTATCAATAATACCATGTGTATTTACTCTTATTGCTATGTTGGTGCCTGTAGCAAACATAAACTCCTCCTCGAAGAAGAAGGCAGTGACAATGTGGATGAAAGGCACAATAATCAATTTGGATTATGGTTCAGAGAACGTGTAAGTTTGCCACAAACTTCATTCAAATAATGTACTTGCATATAATGAAGTTCCCTAATGTCTCTTTAATTTCTATACGTAGGTTGGCCGTGATCCACACGCATTTGCGGATGAGATTCGAACTTTGTCATTTGGACCACTGCATCAAGTAAATCGATACACGGGATGCGTGGTTAATGGGTGTAGATTTCGCACCCAAGGTCGTGAAAGGATTAGAAAAACTCAAAATTTTGGAGTTTCAGTACAGGGAGAACATGGGAGCAATATAATTGATTTCTATGGGGTACTGCAAGATGTCTTAGAAATTCAATATCTAGGTGCGCATAAGAGAGTGTTGGTTTTTGTGTGTGATTGGTTTAGTCTAACTAATGCGACCGGCCTACAAATTGATAAGGAAAGTGGTCTGATTACCGTAAATATTGCTAGAAAATGGTACATAGATCAGCCATATATACTTCCATCTCAAGCTAGGCAGGTATTTTATGTGGCTGATCTAAAACTAGGCAAGGATTGGCATGTTGTGCAAAGTGTAACTCCTCGTAGGATGTATGATATTCCAGAAAACATTGCGGTGTTCCAAGAAGAAGAAATGTATCAAGAAGAGGATCCAAGTTTCAATCTTGTTGTTGAGTTGAATATAGAGATGCCATCCTTGACAATGGATACATAGACTTTTACATTGGTTGAGGCAGAAATTGCTAATGATGTCCATTTTGGATCTCCACAGGCTAGGCAATCCCTGGATCAATCATTAATTGATGATGATGGTTTACAGGACATAGTAGACTCTAAATCTTCTGAACCGGAAGATGAGTTAGGGGAAGATGGGTATTCTGAGTCAGAATAAGGTCCAAATCCTTTTTCTCTACGTGTAGTTGTATTTTCCAAAGAAAGAGTGAGTGTTGTATGTGTGAAACTCAACATGTGTGGTGTTTACAAAGTTATGCTGTGTATTTATATCCTCTAAATTTTTTAACCATTATCTTCCGTTTCAAATGGTATGCCAACATGGTACTTAGTACAAAGTTCTTCGTTATGCATGTTTGTTGTTAGCTACATTTGGTTAGCTTATACCAATTGGATGGCTTATTGTTAGGAAATTCTTAATGGGACTAATATTTATTTGTTGATGAACAGATGGTTGGGCCAAGCAAGGAGAAGATGGGAAAAAAGGGAACTTCCGCTCCAGATAAAGGAAAGAATACAGAAGCTCCTCCACTTGGTGCATCCCCTCGCAGAAGTGCGCGCCTAATGCCAAGTCAGGAAAGCCATCCAGAACTCGTGCCTCCTCGGCGAAGTGCCAGGCTGACGCCACAAAGGCCAAATCCTCCTTTCCAACTTCGAGACGAGGACACTGATGACTCGGGTATGTTGTCGACAAACCCTATTGACGTTAGGCGTTCGTTGAAGTTGATGTTAGAGGGCCATACAGAAGAGGCTCAACATACCCCGTCAGCAACTGAACATACTGGTGAGGAGGATGCTCATGAACCGTCTGAGGGGAACAACCCTAATCAGCAGGATTTGACGGCAAGTACACCTCCGGGAAATACTTCGCTTGTAATTTCATTGCATTCCACTTATTTTTAAAAGTTTGATGCATCATAGCATATTTTTATGAATGCTTCTCCTTTGATGGTCAATTTTATTAATGTATATTTGGCTCTTGTGGCATATGGGTGTTAAAAATTATGTAGTCACATCCATTATGAGGGGACCCACCCGCAATTTGGGACGTAAGAGAAAAGGCTGTTTGGATGTTCCTCTTGTC
This sequence comes from Gynochthodes officinalis, assembly GCA_020080225.1. NCBI lineage: Eukaryota > Viridiplantae > Streptophyta > Magnoliopsida > Gentianales > Rubiaceae > Gynochthodes > Gynochthodes officinalis. The sequence goes on from CM034617.1 coordinate 27,787,977, forward strand.
ATAGAAGTGAATGAGAAAGTAGGACGGTTTGTGGGACCTGATAGTCTGGAATTGATCACTAAGAGTGGGTGCATTCTACGTCAGTTTGCAAAATACGATGGCACTACTTGGAAGAACCAGCCACAGGAGCTGAAGGAAGGGATAATGGCCAAGTGTACGGTATTTATGTGCTTAGTATTTGTTAGTTCAATTCGTAGAGATCATTTGTTGATGCTAATGTCATTTTTGTTGCGTATTGGAACGGTATGGGTGCTTAGATGCATATTTGAAGGGTAATGTCATTTTTGTTAACGTTTAGGAGAATTCAAGTTATGATGAGAGTGATGTAGTGAAGAAGGCCTTCAATACACAATTTAGCGGCCAACACCGAAGTAGGCAATACAGACTGCATCTTCACTTTAAAAAATTTCCATCGAAGGAGGAGGCACTAAGGCATCTGCCAGCGAATGTGAAAGAGGAAGAATGGGCCAGTCTATGTGAGAGATTTGCCAGCGAGAACTTCCAGGTCACGTAGGCAGTAATTCTTATTTTCTTTTTCATTTCAATTTGTTTTCACTAGTGACAACTTTGGATTTGACTCAATTTGCATATAGAATCATTTCCAGGGGATTAGCCAACACAATAAAGTGAATAGGGCTGCTAATGAGACCCCACCGGCTGTTGGGTCAGTCTCCATTGCCAGGAGGGTGGATGATTTGGTTAGTAAAGCATTTTATAGGTTTCATTTTTTTCCCCATATATGGGATGTTACACATGCTCACAACATGTACTGTGCATTTTTCGAGGAAGAAAGGAAAGATGGTTTCGGACAAGGCACAATGAACTTTGGTAAATGAGTGTCACTTCCTAATTATACACTATTTGTTTGCAAATATATATGCTAATCGGCGAATAATGTTGGAATGCATAATGTAGGATGAATTGTGGCAGGAGGAGTCTACTTTTTCAAGTTCGCCAGCAGATATATGAAGAAACAAACTACACCACATCCCCGGACAGATGCAGGGGTGGGCTAAATCAGTGAGACCGGCAGTTGCCTTGGAAAGACTCCAGAGTGAAGTGAAAGTGGAGAGGAAGAGGGCTAATGATGCTGTCGTACAAAATACAGCCATGACTGCAAAAGTAGAAGCTGAAATGAGTGCAATGAAAGAGCAAATGCAGTTTTTATCGGCAGAATTAACTCGTTTGACCAATCAATAATCATCAAAGGAGGTAAGTGCAGATTTTATAGGTTTTATATCATTATGATGATGCGATTGGTTATCTCGAGAACATGTTCCCTTAAGGGATTGTTGCATGTATACTCATACATTTCATTTCAATATTAACAATGCGTGGGATATTTCTAGCATCCACCTGAGATAAGAACATTATGTAACATATTGGTGCGTAGATGTATGAGTTGGTTCTTTTGCTTGGCATATGCAATTGATGGTATTCGGTTATGTCACTGGATTATGGTTTGTTGGTCAGTTATGTTATCTTTCGTTGGTGGAATTGTAATATGATTATTATCGTTAATAGTTTGGAATTGTATTATGTCATGAGATATAATTATAGGATGTTGCTATTTTTGTAGATATAAGTGACTTATGATGATGAGATTGGTTATCTCGAAAACATGTTCCCTTAAGGGATTGTTGCATATATACTCATACATTTCATATCTTAGGTGGATGTTAGAAATGTCCCACACATTGCTAATATTGATATGTTACATATTGGTGCGTAGATATGTGGGTTGGTTCTTTTGCTTGGCATAGGTGATTGGTGGTATTGTGTTATGCCAATGGATTATGGTTTGTTGGTCTGTTCTGTTATCGTTGGTTGGTGGAATTGTAATATGATTATTATCGTTAACAACTTGGAATTGTATTATGTTGTGAGATATAATTATTGGATGTTGCTATTTCTGTAGATATTAGTGTCATATGATGGTGAGATTAGGTATCGCGAAGAACATGAGACCGTAAGGAATTTTTGCATGTCTGCTCATAGAATTCATATCAATATTAGCAATGCGTGTGACATTTCAACTTTGTACCTGAGATATGAACATTATGTAACATATTGGTGCGTAGATGTATGAGTTGGTTAATGATTTATATATGCGATTTGTGGTTTATATTATGTCACGAGATACATTTGGTGGTCAGTTTCTTTTTTTTTTCTATTTTCGGAATTTTAGTATGACCATTATCGTTAATTGGTGGAATTGTATTATGTGATGAGATATAATTATGGGATGTTGATGCTTCTGTATATATCATTGTTTTATGAAAACGAGCTTGGTTATCCCAAACACATGATGTTCTAATAAGGATTGTTGCATGTCCATACGTGCATTTCATATCATTATCATTAACGCATGGGACATTTCTATTTTTCTATGAGATACAAACATTATGTAACATACGGGTGACTAGTTAACAATGTTTGTGTATGAGATACAAACATTATATTTGATTGGTTGTGGTGTATTATGTTATGCTATACATTTCATGGTTATTTTAGTTGTCTTTGATTGGTGGAGAATGTAGTATAATTATTGTCATTTACTGGTGAAATTGGATTATGTCATGATATATAATTATGGGGTGTTGCTTTTTCTGTATATATGCGAGTCTTATAAAGATGAGTTTCGTTATCGCAACATGTTGGTCCCTTAGTACGATCTCACTTGTACACTCAAAGGTTGCATATCATTAGTATCGATGCGTGGCATATTTCTAAATTTCTCTTAGCAATAAGGATGATGTAACATAATGATATCTAGTTAATAGGGTTGGTTTATAAGTAAAATTTGCGGTTTGTGGTTTTGTATTATGGTACGTGATACATTTTGTGGTCACATTAGTGTTCTTTGATTGGTGGGCAATTCTGTAATTGCATTATGTCATGAGTTCAAGTTATGGGGTGTTGTTGTTTCTATAGTTAGTCATTTGTGCGAATGGATTGGATGGATTTTTAAACATTAACTGTTTTTCACTTTTCTTATCACAGTGACGCATTCACCACCACATAGCCAATCATCCATAGATTGAAGGCATTACAAATGGCCCATTGGTTGGTGTTGTCAAGGTCTTTTTCATTCCTTCTGGCTCTTTCCTTTTAGAATGTGAAGGAAATTATGTGTGCACTACTATTTTGTGGGTGTATGATGTTTGGATAATATTTTCATGTTACAATTCGGATAATATTGTATGGTGTTTGGATAATATTTTATTTCTTAAGTAGTAGGATATTAAAATGTTGTCTATGGCATTGAACAAGTTGAAGTTTTGTGCCCTTTTGCAGATATATATTTAAATGATGTTCAATGCTTAGTATGATTGCGTTTAGTAATTTTTCAACTTCGATAATGTATGTATTATAAGAATAAATGATGTGACAATCAATGCTCTGATATTGGTCATATGATACTAAAACAAACCACATTGTAATGCTAAAATTTGTCACTAATGACTCCATTTAGTGACAAATTTTTTTCGTCACTAAATAAGAACAAACCTTTGGTGACGACAAAATTTCGTCACCAATGAACAGCGCCAAAAAACTTTTCGTCACAAATTGCATATCCAACAACTCTTTTGTGACAAACTTTTTCCATCACTAATGATTAAAAAGAATTGGTGACGAAAAACTTGTCGTCACTAGCTCGTCACTAAAGGCATTGATCAAGGCATAATTTAGTGACGAATTTTTTCCCGTCACTAATGAAAAAAGTATTTGGTGACGAAAAACTTGTCGTCACTACCTCGTCACTAAAGGCGTTGACCAAGGCATAATTTAGTGATGAAATTTTTTCTCGTCACCAAAACGGTCGATCGCTTTCGCCGCACTTTCAAGGATTTACCATTTTTCGTCACTAATTTCGCGCATTTAGTGACGACTTGTATCTTTTAGTGACAACAATTTCCCCCTTTTGGTGACGAATTTTTTTGGTCACTAAATTTCGTCACTTCCAAGTTTCGTCAGTAAATGCAAAACCTTTAGTGACTATGTTTTTTTTCGTCACGAAAGACCTTTAGTGACGGACCTTTGTTGACGACGCGTTACCAAAATTTTTTTCGTCACTAAAGGTCTCCGCTGGGCCTTTGGTGACGAAAATCAGCCCTTTGGTGACGAAATTCCGGTTGTCACTAAAGGGGGGTTTTTCTTGTAGTTAATAGCGATTTAAAAAGTAGTTAGAGCCTAACTAACATGAATCAAAAAACTTAAACTAACGGTCTTGGATCCTTCCAACACTCTATTTTTTTTTCTTTTTTGAACTTTTTCTAATGTGAGACCGTGTTAATAAACTGAACACATAAAAGGTTGAAAGAAGCCATGAAAAAACTTAAACCTGGAAAGAATGTGACAGTATCATAATTATTAAATGGAAAAAAGAAGAGATTGAGCAAGAGTTTTCTTTCAAACTCAATTCAGAATTCTTCATCCATTAAGTTTATTCTTCATATAATTTAATAAATAATTTACATGTTTAAAATTTTAATTATGCATATATCTATATTTTCGGACTAATATAATATAAGTTTACCTATTAAATTTTCCCATTAATTTAGTTTTCTAAATAACCAAAATTGGAAACTTCAACTTGTTCTTAACACATTTTTCCAAATATCTTCCCTTAGTGTTTACATTTTCATTTTATTACAAACATCTTATGAATACTTTCTCCTGAAATTTTTGAAGTTATAATTTTTTTTCACTTCACAATATCCTATGAAATGTTTAGTGGGTGAACACTAAATTAAATTAAACATATTGAACTCAACAATTTCTTTCGATTTGTTGTTAGAATAATTTGTCAATGAGATGAGAACATTGCCACTTTAAATTTCTGTGATATAAAATTTTGTTTCTTCCCATATTCTTCGTTCTTTTATACATTTAACTTGCACTTTATCTTTCATACTTAGCGTAACTGAGCAACATGGACGGTTAGGTTAATTTTATGCCCCCACCGTAATGTACCCTTGGTTATTGTAAGCAATAATAGTGATAGGGAGTCCACGCTGAAAGTCTAGAGCCATCAACAATACACAGTGGTATTTCCTAAAAAATAAATAACTAGATAAAAGTTAGAGTGTGTGACAAAATTATTGAAGATTTTACAAGGTGTGACTATAATAAAATAGGAAATACTATTCTCTATAGTAAAATTGAAGTACAAAAACTTTAAATGGCATAGAATGCCATTACTGTTCTTTGTTCTCTTTTTTTCTCTGTATTTTATTTACTAATACACCTTTATGCATATTCTTTTCTCTGTATTTGTTCTCTTTCTTTTCTCTGTATTTTATTTAATAAATATTCAGTAATTCTTACAATATTTATAGACCTTAACATGCAACATAAATGAATATGAAATGTCGGAAATAATTGTACGTAAACATCTACCCAAATGATTCCTTACAGAAAGGATTTCCTGTGAAAGCTATTCGATTATTTTTGTGTACCTCAAATAATTCTACCTATTTCTCGGATAATTTTCGAATGTGACGGTCGGAAATTAAGGCTATCCGTAAACGAATCTCAAAATATTCCGCTAAACATGCTAAGCCCTTAGCAAATTTTTTACTCTAACTATAAATAAATAAGAGTAAACAATATAACCGCTTAAAAATTTCCACAACCCGAAAGAAAATTTTAGCATTTAATTTTGCGAGCCAGTGGTTTTCTGTCTCTTCACCCAAAGATGGGACGCAAGCCCAGCAGAATTCTTGGCGTTTGCCTTGCTGCACTTTTCTTGTGCTCTTTAATGCATGTTGGAAATGGGCAAGGTGCAGCAGCAGAAAACCATGCAAACAAGGCACTATCCTATGCTGACTTGCAAAAACCCAGCCTTACTCGTCCACCGGTTCGATACCTCTCAGATTGTGATCCTAAAGACCCGACTTGTCGAAAACCTGTGAATGAATACCGCAGAGGTTGTAGTGCTATCACCCGTTGCGGCAGGGAGATTAAAGGCCATATCTGGTGACTGAATCCCATCCCATCAAGCTCTTAATTTTACTTCTTCTGTTTGAGTCATGGGAGGGAAGGGGTTAGGCTGTTTCATGTAACGGGTGTGCTTCACAATGAACAAAATGTCATTTTGTTCTCTGCTTATCTGTATTTAAATGAATTCTTCTATCTATGTGGTCACCGCATGTATTGGTCCCAAATTACTAAAAACAAATACTAAGGCTTGAATTATCCAAAACACACACAAGACCGAATGACTTTTTCTTAATCCTGAGACACAAGCGATTTTTTTTTTTTTTTTGACAAACCAAAAGAGCTTACTTTATTATTAGAAGCAAAGTACAAAAGTTGCAATGTCAACAATCAATATCTCAAAAGTCATAATAGCTAATCCACCTCAAAGAACTACTATAATCAAAAGCTCCAACATAAAGGGCATCCTGAAGTAAATGAACTAAAAACACTAAACAAACACTGAATACTCAATAACAACCAACAGATTTTGAGATCTAGACACTTCCGATTTTGTTAACCTATCTGCCACTCTATTAATAATCCTCAGTACGTGATGACCCTCCCATTTCTTAATTCTCTCCTTCAGCAATTCTATGTGACTCGAAACATTCTTAAGGTGCCATGGGATATTCTCAAGGTTATGTAGGACAACATCATGACAACAGCATTCACACAACAATTTAGAAACATGTAATGATTAAACATTTCCACAAGTGCTCCCCAAATCCGAAGTAGCATGTGCGCATTTGGAATTATTGCAAATTTTCCTATGGTCAGTTAGTCTTAGCCTTACTTAGAGCTAAGAAGAGTCCACTTTTGTGAGGACATTGATTGTACAGGTTAACTTTCAAAAGTTAATGCAATTATCGTAGCATCCACCCTCTCACAAAACACAAAACAGGTCAAAAATAAGCGACAGTAAGCAAAGGAATAAATCCCTCAATCTCTTGATCCGCTCCCTCCCTGTCATGTTCCACCCTCTATACACTAGCCCCAAAGAAATGGCTGACTATTGATCGACCACTTGATCCTAGCTAACTCCAATTTGCTTCATAGAATTCTAACGAAGCATTTCTTGCCATCTCGACTGTTTCCTCCGGCTCCCACCATTTGGGCTGAAACACCCACACATTCCAACCTTTCCCTAGCATCCACATAATGTAGGCTGAAAACTGTACTCGTTCTTTCCAATTATTCTCTTTTTGGCTAGAGCACAAATTTTGCCACCACTGCTAAAATGTATCCCGTTGCCACCCAGGATAATTCGCGAGCACAATTGAATAGAGTCACTTTCAGTTTCAAGTACATGAGAGCTCTTCCAATTAGACTCAGAAAACACCAACAATGCCTCACGAATAGCATAGAACTCGCCCTGATTCGATTCAAGAATTCCAACATGTTTAGAAAACATAGCCTTTGTTCTACCCAAATCATCTCTAAGAATTCCTCCTATCCCTGCCATACCTAGTTTTCCAATTGCAGAACCATCTATGTTACACTTCATTTTGCCAGGTTGAGGACAAGTTCACGTGGTACTATCTTTCTTGCTCCCTTGCACCTACATCACAGTTGAACTATTTGGCTATCGGAAAATATCTGAAATAGATGTTGAAGAAGCTGGCTATTTTGCCTTAAACAAGTTGCAAAACTTATGAAAATCAAATCCACAAGTTGGTAAAGTCGAAACTCTTATTATTGAAAGTAACCTGATTCCTGCACAACCAGATTGACCAAGTTACAACATAAAACAACAAAATCCAAGATTGTCTTCCTTTTGTAATCTGGAAAAGAATTATGCCAGCTACTCAAGAAAGTGGAAGGATCTCCAGAGCAAACCCAAGTAATACATCAGATTTCCAAACAACAAGTCCACACCAACCAGCTGCACCTACAGTTAAAACACAAATGCTAGATAGATTCTAGCTCAGAATTACAAAATGGACATACATCTAACTCAGCTCTAATCATGCCCCTCCTAAGCAAATAGCTTCTAACTAGTAGTTTTTGGTGAATTAGCCACTAGAGAAAGATTTCCACTTTAGGTGGCGCATACCCTTTCCACACTAAATTCTAGATTACTCGGCTTTGCCTTTTGGGCAACAACACAGATTTATAGTAAGAGGAAGTAGAAAGCATAACATTCGGAACCCCTCTCCAAATGATCCTATCATGGGCGTTTCTATTTAAGTTTTGTCCTTACAGAATATACAACACGCCCTCCCACTACTACTTTTCCCAATCAAAAACATTTCTTTGAAGATCGATCCTCCACACCTATAGACCACTCCACCAAGTTCCAAACTTAGCCATATATCCTTCTTTATTTACTGAAAGAGCATAGATGCGAGGAAAGCTTACTTTTAAAATCATGCTTTCTATCCATTCATCATGCCAGAATACAATATTGTCTCCCTTCCCAAGTAGAGTCCTTATACCTGATGATTCAACAACATAAAACTTATCAATGGTGGGCTCCAATGATTTGAAAACAATTTTTTCCCTTTACCAATACACTAAGGCTCCGTTTGCTGTTTTGAAATTAGAATTAAATTAGAATTGTAATTATGTAGAATTGAATTCAATTCTACATAATTACAATTCCAATTCAATTCTCTAATTTAGTAAATTAATTCAATTCTACATAATTACAATTCTAATTCATTTCTTTAGTTTGATAAATCACTTGATCATTGCTCAATTTTCTATTCCCCTTGATGCAAAACATTATGGTCAATCTAGAAGATATAAAGTAATAATCTTTGACTCCCGGAAATTGTACGAGTGAAAATTTGTTTCTTGTACTTTATAAATCTGCTCAAATTTTTCTTCATGCAAAACATTTTTGGGTACAGCGTGCTGAATTCAAGTTTATGGAAGAGTAACTTCTCATAAATTCCGATTCATGTATGTGGTCACTTCCCTTCCCATCCTTCCCATTTTGTTACAAAATTTTTGCATCAGAACTAAATCAAGTGAAAATGCGATGCATGGAAGAAGAAAAAATGGATCAGATCAGTCCTTGCAATTTGAATCAAGAAGAACAGCATATGCCAACAACTCAAGTACTAATGCAAAATGTCCAAGGAATGAAGTACAAAAATTGGTTCTATGTAACACAGGGAAAAATTACCTAGAGAAGAAATATGTTTCCATATATAAGATTGATTAGTTCATCATAGTCCATGGCAAAATTTTCAATCAAAACCAACAGAAAGACAACTAGGCGCAGAAACAAGGCAGAGCCATTACACACACAGCTTCAACAAGATGAACAGAAACTTTAACAATAATTGAACTTTGATGTTTGACCACTCACACACCAAACATATATATATATATATATATATATATATATATATATATATATATATATATATATTAAGATAAGCATGCCACGATCATCATTCATCCTAACAAACTTGGCCAAACGAACAAAATTGGCCAAACAAACAAAATTCAATAACAGGAAGATTAGTGCCAGAAGAGTAAATACAAACTAAAGGCAAAGCATGAAATTGGACTTTAACGTATCCATGGTCGGGTTGTCGAAGTCCCCAAAATTAATTTAGATCTTAACTAACTACAATTGATTTGTAGTAGTAGTGGACCAGTTCGAATCCCACGAGGAGCTATGTGTGAGGGGGGTTTTTAGCACTTGAGATGAAAAGAAATAAAAGAAGAAGGTTAATGCCAATTCTAATAGTAATAAATAAAGGAAAATTATTAAAGAATTTACTAGCAGTATGTAAAAGAAATATTTCAATCTTACCAAACTCCGATATAGATAATAGGATTCTAAAAACACTTTTTTCATTCAAGCATTTAACCGAAAATTTCGCAGGATAGCCATGACAAAATTTTGAGTTTTCCTATTCTATTTGTTTGAACCTAGCATTCACAACAAACCTTGCTAACAAATGACTGGGGGCGATAGCATTCCATATCATTTGATAGTAGCATTAAAAGCATTGAAAATAGTTAAAACAAAAACCAACAATTGAGATAGCTACAATTGAAAATCTTTGTACCATTAATTCCCTTTAAATCATAAATGCATGATTACTGTCACTTTACACACGCAAAAAGATTTAAGTGCTACTTGTACTAAATGTTCCGGACAATTACGGATCAAGAACAAATAGATAGCTATAGGAAGAAAAATGAAAATAAGTTGTCAATTTATTTATCATTCAAAATCCATAAAAATATAATGCAAGAAATAATGATTACTTGAATGCAAAAGATTATGAAACTATGAACACAACCTCACTAAATATATTGGCATCAACACCCCTTGGAACGGAATGGAAATAGTTTAGCCACTCATGGTAGCAAAACTATTCTAACTTTATTCTAAAGAGAAAGAGAAGTACAAGAGAAAGGAAAAATTCTGCAAAGAATTAAATGAAAGACTTATGTCTTCCAAGTTCCCTAACCCTCCTATTTATAGCCTTCTTTTCTAACAACTTTCCTAAAATCTCTCCAACAAATCCTAAGTCTTTAAACTTTAAATTCCTAACCAACCATCCTATCTTATCTAATCCTAGCTAATCCTATCTAATCCTATCAATTGTCTTCAAATCCATTCTAACTTGAATTACAAAAGTTGAAATCAAAAGACAAATTCAAATCTTGAAATTCAAGTTATCAGCTCATCGGTTCTTTATCTCAGCTCAAGACGTGGTCACGTGCATTTTTTTGACTTTCACCTCCAAGACTTAATCCTTTAAGGCGTGGGCAAGCTTAAAACAAAAGAGTCTTCTGTTTTGGCTCAAGAAGTGCTTCTCCAAAAATCTTCTAAATCTCCATTAAATTCCATCTTTTTGCCTTAATCCATCAACTTTACTTCCTGGGACAAAAACACTTTAAATTAGCCAATTTCATACCAAATAAAGCATTAACATCATAGTTTAGCTCCTATTAAACGGTAACAAATTAAATCCTATCAAATGCCCCCACACCTAAACTATGCTTGTCCTCAAGCATATGACAGATCAATATCTTCCTTTCTATTCCCTTCTTTTTTTCATACCATTCACAAATAACCCAAAATCACAACACATTAGAAATCAAGAATGAAATGACAATTCAAAGGATAAGCATTCATAGCCCAATTTTCTAAACAAAACACATGCACCTCATTAATCCCAACAATTTTGTCGAAATCAAATATACAACATTTGATTACTCCTCACAAGTTTCACTCTATCCACTCAAAGTGTTTAGGGATTCATTTAGCACTCAAAACAAATATAGCATATCATTACCATATGCTTGCTTATATGTCATATCTCCACCACTAATGAATATGAATTTATGCAAAAATCAAAGGGACTTAAAAGGGTTGTAACGGGGCTTAGGTTAAGGTAGGTAAACAAAAGGAAAATTTAGGCTAAACAAATCAAGATATGTAGGAACTTCTTACAAGATTTAAAAGCTCACAAGTAATATTTTTAGAACCACTTTTTTATTCCTTTTTTTCCTTTCTTTTTCTTCCCTTCTTTTTTTTTTCGGAATATAGTTGGACATTTTGTAAACAATGAAGCACATTTACTTTGTCCAAACCTTTCAAGGAATTCTTTTTCACTTTTTCTCATCAATTTTTTCTTTCTTTTTTTTTGTTCTTTTTTTTTTTTCAAGTGGTTCGTTTCTTTGGAATCCATAAAAATTTAGTCATGCAACTCATTCCTACATACACTTGACAAATGGTTTAACAATGGTAAATAACAACGGGTTAAGGCTAATGATGTGGTGTTATCACAAAGAAAAGCTTAGGCTCAAAATTGGTTGACTAGGGTAGATAAAATGGAATGGCTTTTTAGAAAGTTAAAATTGGCTAGTCCTAAATGCCCTTATCATTTCAAAGCAAAAACCCACAATGTGATTTTGACATGCACAACAAAGCAAGTTCTAGAATAAACATACCATATTTGTCAATACTCAACAAAGAAATATGTGAGCAAGAAAAAGACAATGCTCATAGGCTCAAATACTCACAATGGTTCAATGTTCAAACATTGTATATCCTTATTCAACTCCATCATCAAAACCAATGAGATGCTTGAACAAAATTTTCAAAACAAGGCTAATCATACTCTCCCTTTTCATGCTTTCCAACTCAATCACTAATGCATGTTAACCAAGAGTTATTCTAAACAAGTATCAAAGAGTTGGGAATTTCAAGGAAGTCAAAAATTTTTAAACATGCTTTGAGGGAATTCGCAAAAAATTTGACCAAAATAATTCAAAACTGATGAACTAATCACAAAAGCACAAAAGCACAAGAGCACCCCCACACCTAAATCATACATTGTCCCCAGGTATGAAGAATAGGCACACATTCACAAAAAGTAGTGAAAATAGAAAGATAAGGGGGCAAAATAACTTCCCTGAATTGCAAACATATGAGACGAGACATCCAAGGGAAAGGAGTGTACGCTATCTTTTCATGTGGTTGAGAGTGTCAACATAAATTGAAAATTAAAAAATACTTCTTCTCAAGGATGGGTACCTACAAATCATAGAAGAAAGTAATCAATATGAAGGCAAATAACAATCCCAAAATTAATCTTTGAAACTCAATTAGAAATCATAGTAATAAAATAGGATAAGAAAGGACTTTAGGATAGAGACATAATAAGTTCACAAAGATAAAGCGATGTAATCCAAATAAAACCACTCTATAGCCCAAATCACTTTCTTTATTTAGATGATCATAAACCACTATAATTTGTATATCCAAAGAGAAATTGGAAAGGGTTTGAAAGATTAATGAGTTAATAGAAGTTCAACACACCAAAGCACCAAGAAAAATATAAAAGTATGGTTGAAATAAAATAAAATGAGATTAGGCAAAAGAATAAATTGAATAGAAACAAAATCTCTATCACATGACAACATGGTGCACTACATGCTACTATGTGAAAGTTGAAAAACACTACAATGAAAATGCACAAAACCATGCCATAGTTGGCCACACTACAACATGCTTTCTTTTAAAACACATTCTCAATGAAGTTTATACATTGCAAACAACTATTTTTTCAATTTTTCTTACCCATGTTACTATTATTTAGCACATATATTTCAACCCATTCTTTCCAAACTAGAAACTAAAATTAATTGAACTCATCAACCCATTCAAAAACTCTACAATTAGTCCCTTATTCAATCACAAAAATTAAACTTAAATCTTAATGGGGAATGATTGCTTGGGGAAGAAGGACTACATGGTAGTGTCATGATCAAATAAATAAAATTACCACTACAAGAGTTCAACAAATAAAATTAGTTCAGCACCAAGCAATTAAGAATAGCAGCAAAAGAATTAAAAAAAAATTGCACCCAAAAAAAAATACAAAATAATAATAACAATAACGATAAGGACTGTGCCGGCATAGCCACAGTGTTACTTGGCTAAACCAATTTGTTCAAATTGGTTCCTGTTGCTTCATGGTTTCCATTAATCACGTGCAGCCAAATCATTTGGCTTTGGATTGTTTGCAGCCAAGCTGCCGTCCAATTTATTCAATCAAATTAGAGCGTCCAAACCCCGTACGGCATTTATGTTGAACATCCTCATCCTATTAAGCCTTCTGCGGAACCTACTACACGTCCACTTCAGCCTTTGAAACCCATGGAAGTTCTTGAATCAAAAGGAACGCAAGATGTATGCGGTGGCACAAAGAGGGAGAGGCAGCACAGCAACTATGGTGAAGTAGGCGGTGATGTGGGCAAAACTGCAACAGAAAAAGCATGACAGCACAGTAGCTATGGCGAAGAAACACATTTTTTGGCAGTAGTCTTGATTCGCGTCATGACTGAAAAAGTAAAACTGCAATTGTAAGAAGGCATCAATCAAGAATAATATAGTCTCACGGATAACATTACAACATCGGCCGTCAAGAATAACAATACAATAACAGCACAGAAGCCATGAATGGAAACAAAATTGTAGAAAATCGAAAGAAAACCGAAGTGCTAACAAAATTTGGATGAGTCCCGAGGACTTCACAGAAGACAACAGAAAAGAAAAGAGATAGATACGACATGAAGAACAATGGTAAGATAAAGAAAAACAGAAACAAAAAACTAAAAGAAAAATATATATATATATATATATTGAAAATTTGAAACCAAAGGAGAATGGAAGTTGCCAAGAAGAGTCAAAGTCAGCCGGCGAAGTGGTGGAGCTGTGTTGGTGAGAGCGGCGGTGGTAACGGCTGGATTGGTGGCAGGAGAGCAACGGCTGCAATTTTAAGAAGAAAGAAAAAAAAATTTGGGGTTATTAAAACAAGAGGAAAAACAAAAAGTTGGCTGCAATTTTGGAGAAGAAAGAAAGAAAAGAAAAGAAAAGAAATGGGTTGTGAAAGAGAGACGGCTGCAATTGGAAAAGGAAGAGAAGAATTGGGTTGTTAAAACCCTTATTGTGAAAAATAAAATTTTTTCCATTTTTTTTTAAAAAAAAATTTCGTTAAGAAATGGGTTGTTAAAAACCCTTATTGTGAAAAAAAAATCGTTTTTTTTTTTTTTTGTAAAAACTTTTTTTTTAATGTAAGAAAAAAAGAAGACCAAATAAAATAAGGCATGGGCATGCCTAAGGAAAAGGGATTTTCAGATGAACATTGAATAAAAATCCAGAAGACTATAGTTATTAAGGCGTGGGCACGCCTAAGGTGTTCTAGTCTTCTGTTTTTCCTTCATAAGACTATCATTCTCCTGGCGTGGGCACGCCTAAAAACCCCTAGTCTTCTGTTTTTTTTTTCCAATTTTTTTTTTTTTACAAAACTTCATGAATAAAACCTGCATTGCATAAACAATTAAAAATCATTAGTTATATAAAGAAAAGAAAAGAAAAGAAAAAAAAAACAATAAAATTATGGAGAAGAAAAGAAAAAAAATTCTTTGGGTTGTCTCCCAAAAGCGCAATTGTTTAAAGTCGTTATGCTCGACCATTCTTTCTCTCAAGTTATTAAATTTTTACAAGTTGTTTGGACCACGCTTGCATTTTCTTTATTGATTTTAACTTAGGAGCCTGCAAAACGGAAGACAATAATTGCTCATGAGAAATATGAAATGAATCCTTCAAATTTAAAGGATTTGCAAGAATTTTCAAGGCATATTCTTCACTTATATCCTCATCCCCTTCTAACTTTGCACTCAAGCCTGGAGAAAAAACATCATTCTCTTCATCAAAAACATCTTGCACAATAGCATCCACAATGTCAATAGAACACAAAGAATGAGTGTCAACTGGATGTTTCATTGCTTCAAAAATTTTAAACTTCACAATTTGTTCATCAAATTTTATAGAAATTGTGCACTCATCCAAATCTATGTTGGTCTTAGCTGTCATCATAAAAGGTCTCCCCAACAAAAGAGTGGCTGATTCTCCCACATCATAATCCTCAGTTTTCAAAATATAAAAATCAGCCGGAAAAATCAATTTATTGACTTGAACTAAAACATCTTCCACAACTCCTTCAGGATATGCAGTAGCCCTATTAGCAAGTTTAATAATTACCCTTGTTGGCTTCATTGGACCCAAATTTAGAGCACAATATACAGAATATGGTATAACATTTATAGATGCTCCTAAATCTAGCATGGCATGTTCAATCATTTTATTCCCAATTACACAAGGAATTGAAATCATACCCGGATCCACACA
Source organism: Gynochthodes officinalis (assembly GCA_020080225.1). NCBI lineage: Eukaryota > Viridiplantae > Streptophyta > Magnoliopsida > Gentianales > Rubiaceae > Gynochthodes > Gynochthodes officinalis. The sequence continues at coordinate 27,803,632 of CM034617.1, forward strand.
CTTATCAGGTAATTTTTTTAGAATTATTGCAGATGCGTTTTGCCCAACATTGATGGTTTCATCACCTTTTAGCCTTCTTTTATTGGTGCATAATTCCTTCAAAAACTTTGCATACCTGGGGATTTGCTTGATTGCATCTATCAAAGGAATGTTTATTTCTACCTTTTTGAATGTCTCCAAAACTCCTTGCTCATAATCCTCTCTTTTTGACCTTGCTAACCTGCTTGGAAAGGGTGCAACATTAGTATTTGAATCATTAGGTAATAAAGGATTAGATCTTACTACTTTTGAGCTTCCTTCTTCATTATCCTTGGTCTCCTCAACAATTTTCTTTGGGAATGTGGGTTGAAGTTCCTTACCACTTCTCAACATCATTGCATTGACACTTTCCCTTGGATTTACCACTGTCTGAGAAGGTAATCCTTTTGAGACTATTTGCTTTAATTCATTCATTTCTGCAGCTAATTGAGATACTTGATTCTCTAAATTACGGATACTAGCTCCAGTCTCTTGTTGAAATTTCTGCACATGGTTTTGAAATTGTTGTGTGTTAGTAACCAAAGACCTTACAATATCTTCTAAAGGCATACCTGAATTTCATGATTGCACTGGTGGTGGTTGTTGTGCTGGCCTGTTTTGGCTTGCAAATTGATATCTTGGCTACCCACCTGGGTTCCCATAACTAAGATTTGGATGATCCCTCCAACCAGGATTATAATGGTTTGAATAAGGATCATATTTCCTTTGGGGTTGGTTGGGATATCCTCCAATTGCATTTGCTTGTTGCGTCATGTTTTCTTGCAAGGTTGGGCACAAATCTGTAGGATGTCCAGGAATCGAGCAAACTCCACACACCTTTGCATTTTGCAATTGTCCTACAACCATTTGACGAGCTAGAGTAGTTAGATCAGAAATTTGGTCTTGAATACTAGAAGTACTTACCTCATGAATCCTTTTTGTTGTCCCTTCAGATCTTGAACCAAACTGTTGCGAATTCTCTGCCATGTTTGAGATTAATTGCCTTGCTGCAGTTGGTGTTTTGTTCACCAAGGCTCCTCCGCTAGCTGCATCAACCATGCTGCGATCCATCGGTAATAATCCCTCATAAAAGTATTGGATCAAAAGCTGGTCTAAAATTTGGTGGTGCGAGCAACTTGCACACAATTGGTTAAATCTTTCCCAATATTCGTATAATGATTCTCCACCAAATTGCCTAATACCACATATCTCCTTCCTAATATTTGCAGCTCGTGAGGCTGGAAAAAACTTCTCCAAAAACAACCTTTTCATTTCCTCCCAAGTTGTAATGGAACCTGCAGGAAGATAATAAAGCCAATCCTTCGCCTTATCTCCCAAAGAGAAATGGAAGGCTCTCAAATTAACTTGTTCCTCCGTTACTCCTTGTGGTTTCAAACTAGAGCAAACCACATGGAATTCCTTGAGATGTTTGTGTGGATCTTCACCTGCATTTCCACGAAAAATAGGCAACAAATGAATAAGTCCAGATTTTAACTCAAATGCTACTTCTAAATTTGGAAATTGTATGCAAAGAGGTTGTTGATTCAAAACTGGAGCAATAAGCTCTCTCAATGTACGATCTCTTGCAGCCATTCTTTCTTCCTCAAGTGGTGTTGAATTAAAGTGTAGCCTCCTTCTTGTTTCCTTCCGTAGTCGTCGTGCTTCCTTCTCAATTTCTAAAATGAACACAAGATCACCTTTGTGAGAAGCACGGGTCATGCAATAAAAATCAAAATGCTAAACAAAAAATAAAATAGTTCCGCGACAATGGCGCCAAAATTTTGGTCGGGTTGTCGAAGCCCTCAAAATTAATTCAGATCTTAACTAACTACAATTGATTTGTAGTAGTAGTGGACCAGTTCGAATCCCACGAGGAGCTATGTGCGAGGGGGGTTTTTAGCACTTGAGATGAAAAGAAATAAAAGAAGAAGGTTAATGCCAATTCTAATAGTAATAAATAAAGGAAAATTATTAAAGAATTTACTAGCAGTATGTAAAAGAAATATTTCAATCTTACCAAACTCCGATCCAAGGAAGTGTAGTTGTACCGAATATATCTAGATCATACAATTGTAAAAACACTTTTTTCATTCAAGCATTTAACCGAAAATTTCGCAGGATAGCCATGACAAAGTTTTGAGTTTCCTATTCTATTTGTTTGAACCTAGCATTCACAACAAACCTTGCTAACAAATGACTGGGGGCGATAGCGTTCCATATCATTTGATAGTAGCATTAAAAGCATTGAAAACAGTTAAAACAAAAACCAACAATTGAGATAGCTACAATTGAAAATCTTTGTATCATTAATTCCCTTTAAATCATAAATGCATGATTACTGTCACTTTACACACGCAAAAAGATTTAAGTGCTACTTGTACTAAATGTTCCGGACAATTACGGATCAAGAACAAATAGATAGCTATAGGAAGAAAAATGAAAATAAGTTGTCAATTTATTTATCATTCAAAATCCATAAAAATATAATGCAAGAAATAATGATTACTTGAATGCAAAAGATTATGAAACTATGAACAAAACCTCACTAAATATATTGGCATCAACACCCCTTGGAACGGAATGGAAATAGTTTAGCCACTCATGGTAGCAAAACTATTCTAACTTTATTCTAAAGAGAAAGAGAAGTACAAGAGAAAGGAAAAATTCTGCAAAGAATTAAATGAAAAACTTATGTCTTCCAACTTCCCTAACCCTCCTATTTATAGCCTTCTTTTCTAACAACTTTCCTAAAATCTCTCCAACAAATCCTAAGTCTTTAAACTTTAAATTCCTAAACAACCATCCTATCTTATCTAATCCTAGCTAATCCTATCTAATCCTATCAATTGTCTTCAAATCCATTCTAACTTGAATTACAAAAGTTGAAATCAAAAGACAAATTCAAATCTTGAAATTCAAGTTATCAGTTCATCGGTTCTTTATCTCAGCTCAAGACGTGGTCACGTGCATTTTTTTGACTTTCACCTCCAAGACTTAATCCTTTAAGGCGTGGGCAAGCTTAAAACAAAAGAGTCTTCTGTTTTGGCTCAAGAAGTGCTTCTCCAAAAATCTTCTAAATCTCCATTAAATTCCATCTTTTTGCCTTGGTCCATCAACTTTACTTCCTGGGACAAAAACACTTTAAATTAGCCAATTTCATACCAAATAAAGCATTAACATCATAGTTTAGCTCCTATTAAACGGTAACAAATTAAATCTTATCAATCCATCACACCAATCCAGGGGACAACTGGATCACCATCATATTTAGCGCTGCAAAGAGAAGTTGATCATTTCTTCTTCTTAACACCACCAGACTTTGACTTCTTGTTTTTTTTTTTTTCCTGAAACGATAGAAATTCCATTGATTTTGGAAAATGGGGCTGTACAAATTGGGTTGCCAATGAAGGCAACATGATCTCCTTGGTCTTAATTAATTGCCAAGGAGGAGAATGGGGTAGTGGATTTTGACCACTATCTCATTTGTTACAGAAATTACAAACTAGTCTAAGATTAGAGACTATCGGGGGAGGACCCTATCATTACAAAAAGATTGCCAAAAGATTGATGTTGAGAGATATAGTGGTAGTAGCTAACTTCAACTAAATGACTAAGCTTGGCCCCTATATCTTGGGACATCAATTGTAATCTGGGAATACCTTGTTTATACTATTTACATAACAGCTTCTACAACATTCTAGCAGTGTAGAAGGCCAAAATAGCAATGCCAAAACTTCATGCTATCAACCTTTATCAGGAACTGCTGGCTGATGTCCCTTGTTGAGATGGAAATCGGACTCTCCAAAAGCTCCAACTAAGCATTCGTAGTCCTGCATGGATATTAATAGGAGGCGAAAGTGCTAGAGACTAGTGCTCCTTTCCAGTCAGCTCAATAAAGGTAAAACCATTTGTTTCAACCACCACAAAAGAAACCAGAGTAATGTGTGAAGGAAAAGAGATTTACATAGGAACCACCATTTAGAGAGGAGAAGAGATGATGGGGAATGCTAATCAATTAGAATTTAATGGTTGTCAATACGCAGCCTATTGGATAGCACTGAAGAAACTCAAATAGGGCGGAATAGAGACAGCGAAACACAATGTAGACTTGCTCAACATTCAACCAGCCAGCGAGCCTTTGACAAAACCTCCTTCCAACGAAGAAAGGTAGTTCTGCCTTAGAGAGCGTTACCTAAAACCAGAAAAAGAAAACAAAGAGGAAATATGGAGTGGCTCCTATTTCAAAGCCGTAGTAAACCTTGACTTACTCCATCCTACCGAGGTATGGTATATCGACTATGAAGAGAGGTACCAGCTGGCCGAGCTAGTAAACCAGAGAAGAGAAAACAGGATTGAAGATTAAGAAAAGGATAAGATAATTAAGATGAGAAACAAGTGTTGGGAGTAGAGAGAGGGTTAAGAAAAGCCTTGAGAAAGATCTAAAATACCAATATTCCTTAAGACGCAATAAACTTACCATTTACCCTTTGTCCTTTCATTTTTCTTGTGCTTGTAGTTCTTCATTTCTCTTGTACATTTACTTTCATTTTTTTTCTCTTTTTTTTTCCTTTTTTTTCCTTTTTTTCTTCCTTTTTTCTTTTTTTTCCCCTTTTTTTCTTCCTTTTTTTTTATTACTTTGATCAACTAATAAGACTATCTGAGGAGTGCATAACTGACTGTACCATCTCTTAACTTGGTACATCATAAGTATTGGGCTATGGGAGTAGGGAGTTCAAAATTGGGAGTACTCCAATTGAAATACAGAGACACTGAGCATAACAATAGTATAATGCAGAGAGATTGCCACTCTAAAGTTGGGGAAGGGTACAGACAACAGAAACATTAAGTCTAGATAGTAAAAGGCAGTCCTAACTTCAGAGAGTGTATATTGCTTTTTTGTGTACCATCCATGCTTCTCTTTTTTCCTTCTATCTGTTTTTTACTTTGTTTTGTTTTTGTTTTTGCTTCCCTCTTCTTCTTCTTTTTTTTTCACTTTTTTCCTCTTCTTCTTTTTTTTTCTTCTCTCTCTTTTTTTTTCCCTTCTCTTTATTTTTTTTTATTTTTTTTATTTTTTTTCTCTTCTGCACAAGGTTTAGAGAAATACAATCAAGAGTGTGTTAGGGTGCTTGGCCACAGTCTACCATTCAAACCAGACAAGCAAAACCCGAGCTAGCCATCCACAAGCCATCATAGTTCACAATCCGTCTTATAGTCACATGCTAGTCCATGAAGTCCATAGCCTTGCATTTTATCACCTAAAGTTCCTTTGAGGCGTCTACCATTCAGTCCAGACAAGCAAAACCCGAGCTAGCCATCCACAAGTCATCATAGCTCAGTATGCAAGTTCATGAAGTCCTTAGCCTAGCATTTTATCACCTAACCTTCCTTTGAGTCATTTTAACAAACAAGTTATAGGCCCTCAATGCACACCTTATGATTCAATCAATTGGTACAATCAATAAGAGCCAAAATAGAATATTCAACCACTTTCAATGCACTTCAAAGAAAAAATTCCAAACAGCAACCACAAAATAGCCTCATATGCTCATTAGACATTTCCACCACATCAAAACCCGCTACTTGAAACCGCCCCCCATTTGATAGTAGAAAAAGACTTGAAAAGGTGCTAAGTACGTACTTACCTTGAAATCCTTCATTGCTACCTTTGATCGTCTGTTCACGTGATCCCTTTGAGTTTTGTGTCTCCTAGCCCTATCCAGTGGATTGTTTCTCCTTTTATTGTGGCGCTAGCCAAACATAGCTCGGTCCTCATTTATCAAAGATAGAGGAGGAAGGGTCAAACTTGTTTTTAATATACTCTGTAGGGCCCAAAACTGACCCAGAAGAGAGGGTGAGTTGCCATTCCGACACCATTTCCATTCTGCTTTTACATAATGTGCCACTTAGAGAGAATGATCAAAAAATATTCAAAAAACCGAAAACCATAAACCCTCCTTATGAATACCAAGCTGGGAAGTAAGGAACTAAAAAAGTAAAGTTCCAAATTAGAGAGTACAGTAAACCGGCAAAAAGGACCAGAAAAATAAAACAAAATTTTAGGAACCTGTAGGAGGTTGGGTGTCTTCTTTTTACAAGAGTGGATGCATCACCTTTTAACTTGTGTCTTCAAGAGTAGACCGCCGCAGCGGTCAAAATTTCATCCACTGTGCATGGCAGTGGTGTGGATGACCGCACGCGGTCGAATTCTGCCCAATGAGCCATTTTGGACCACGGACTGGCGCGATCAAAATGTCCGTGGCCATGTCAAAATGTCCGCCGCAGCGGTCTTGATTCTCTGTCTCCTCTACTAATGTTGATCCTCCTTCAATCCACAGTGTCCCCAAATATGAGGGGAATGCTAGTTAAGCTTGAGTCTTGTAATTTGCACAACCTACACCAAAAGGGAACATGCAATAAGCATGAAGGGAGACTTTGAAAAATTTTATGAAAAAGGCAGCTGCTCCCAAAAAATCATTAAAGAGAAATAGCTACTATTTTAGGAAGAAAGAGGGAATTCATTTAAAATATCTTGGTATTCTTGCCATTCCAAAAAGGACGAATCTACCACTTCCTTGGCTGATTTAGCTACCCTTTCAAAGAGCCAGAGATTCCTTGTTTTCCACAACATCCAAAGGATGTATACAGAGAGGTTGATCCTGTCATTGCTAATGGAGTTTTTTCCCATTGAGCTTAATGCTTCCCACCAACGCTGAAAACAGGATTGTTGAGAAAGTAAACCATCCCAGGAAACTGGAGAATGTCTCCACACCATCACCGCCTTCTCACAATTAAACAGGATATGCTCTAAGGATTCCTCTTGCATTCCACAAATGTCACAAATGGTGTCCAACTGTATTTTCTTTTTGCTCAACTCTAGCTTGGTTGGCAAAATGCCTTGACAGCAGCGCCATAAAAAGTGTTTTAGCTTGTCTTTGACCTCCAGATTCCATATTCTATTCCACATATTCTTAGCTGCTGTCAAGTTATTACTACTAGTAGCTGTATTAATACATGCGTGGGCTCGTTGCTTCTCCATAGCTACTTTGTAGGCAGAATGTACTGTAAACTTCCCTTTCCTATCATGATGCCAAATGAGCTTATCAGGACCCGCCTCCTTTGTTAATGGAATTTTAGATATTTCCTCTGCATCCTCCGGATGGAAAAGCTGATCCAGTAGCTTTTGATTCCATTGTACCTCCTCATCAATCATAAGTTGGCTGCACCAACCAAGTGACTCCTGAGGTGGTTCTTTGGGAAGTGGCTTGAAATCGAGTCTATTTGCCAACCACGGAGACTCCCAAATTTTAATGGATTTCCCATCGCCCACTTGATATCGCATCCCCATTTCTAAAATATTTCTAGCTCTTGTCCAACATTTCCACAGCCAAGAAACATTTTGTTGGACCTTTGCAGTCATTAAGTTGTCTTGGGGATAATATCGAGCTTTCATTACACGGCTCAGAAGCAAGTTTGGGAACTGGATTAATCTCCATAATTGCTTAGCTAGTAAGAAATTATTGAATACTTGGATATCCAGGAAACCAAGCCCTCCCAAGTCTTTCGGCTGAGTTAATTTAGACCAGGCTCTCCAGTGGATTTTGTGACCATTGTTTGCATTAAAGCCCCACCAAAAATGTGCTGCCTCACTACTCAAGATTTTGTAGATCCCAATTGGAAGTTTAAAACATGACATTACATAGATAGGTAAGGAGTTTAGAACTGATTTGATGAGGATTTCTTTACCTGCCTGACTCAAGAATTGAGTTCTCCAATTACCTATTCTTCTTCTGACCGCTTCAATGACGTATGCAAAAACTTCCTTCTTTGATTTGCCGATACCGAGGGGTAAGCCTAAGTATTGAGCGCTCATATGTTCCTTGATCCCATTTAACACCTGAACAATGTCTGTTTTAACCTGGTCTGGTATGTGCCTGCTAAAAAGGATCGAAGATTTATCTAGGTTCACTTTCTGTCCTGAAGCTTCACAATAATCTGTAATGATCCTGCGGATGTGCTGAGCTTGTTCCACTGTCGCTTCATTAAACAGGAGTGAATCATCTGCAAACAAAAGATGAGTGAGAAGTGGTCCATTACGACATATTCGCATTCCCCTGTGGAGACCTTCATTTGCAGCTTTTCTGATCAAATATGAGAAAACTTCCGAGATGATTATGAATAAATAGGGGGATAGGGGGTCTCCTTGTCTAATACCTCTTGTGGGCTGCACATATCCACTAACCTCACCATTAATGTTAAAAGAAAAGGAAGAGGTACTTATACACGTTATAACCCATTCTATGAATTTTGTAGCAAAACCCATTCTAAGCATAACCTGAGATAAAAAACCCCACTCAAGTCGATCAAAAGCCTTGGCCATATCTAATTTCAAGGCCATGCATCCTTTTCTTGATTTTTTTAGGCTCTTAATGTGGTGTATGCATTCGTGGGCGATAACAACATTGTCCGTGATTTGTCTACCAGGGACAAAAGCGGCTTGGCTTTCATGAATGCAAACATTGAGACAGGATTTTAATCTTTCGGCTAGAATCTTAGATATTATTTTATAGACCACATTGCATAAGCTAATCGGCCTATATTGAGCTATGTGGGTTGGGCTCACTATTTTTGGGATAAGGGTAATAAGTGTATGGTTTACACTCTTCAGCATTCTAGAATGGATGAAAAAACTTTTCACAGCAAAAATTATATCTTTGTGAATTACATGCCAGTAGTTTTGAAAAAAGAGTGGAGTCACACCATCCGGTCCAGGTGTTTTGTTAGGGTGCATACCAAATAAGGTGTGCTGGATCTTCGCATCCTCCACTGGCCTGGTTAGTCTTTGGTTCATGACTCTTGTAATCGTAGTTGGGATTCCTAGCAAAAAGGATGGGTCAGTTGTTGGGAATGAAGAAGTAAAAAGAGAAGAGTAAAAATCAGAAACTTCCTGTTTGATTTCCTCGGGATTGGTGCAGATATGTCCATTGTCCCTTACCAGCCTAGAAATGATATTCACTCTTCTTCTATGCACTGTAGAAGCATGAAAAAACTTTGTGTTCTTATCTCCTTCTTTTAGCCATTGAAACCGTGATTTTTGATGCCAATACTTCTCCTCCTCACTATAAGCTTTGTGTAAATCCTGTTTCAGCGTTTTCCAAAGATTCCAGTCTCGGTTACCCCCTGCTTGGCTGAGCCCTTCGATTTGCGCTTTAATCTCCTTTATCTTTTGTGCTGCATTTGAAGACGCAGCAGTGGCTGACTTCAGCAAATCCACTCTACACTGTTTGATTTTGCAAGTAAGTTGGAACATCGGATTGCCTTGTTGTGTCATTTTCCAAGCTTGTTCTATTACTGCATTCGTTCCTTCTTGCTTTATCCATCTTTTGTCAAAGATAAACCTATGCTTCTGCCGGGGCTTGTCTGGGCAAGTGACTAGTAACAATAGGGAATGGTCGGACGACTATTTTTCTAGATGTTTGACTTCCGCCATAGGGTGCTGGAGTATCCAATCAGCTGAACCGAAGAAACGGTCTAGTCTTTCTTCAACGAAACCCTCTTGCTCCCTATTATTGGCTCAAGTGAAAGGTCTCCCATTAAAACCTAGATCTACCATGCCCATGATTTTGATAAAGTCCCTAAAAAGCTGAAAACTGGCCTCCGAACGGGGTTGACCACCTCTCTTCTCGGAATTATCAACTAGATCATTGAAATCCCCACCCATAAACCATTTGTTCCCCCATTTGCTTTTGGCCTGTTGAAGATAGTCCCATTGTTGGTTACGGACTATTGTATCCGTACTAGCATAAACAAAAATAACCCAAAACTGCTCTTGATCTCCCTTCTTATTTACTTGTACTTCAAAACAAAAATCTGTTGATAATACTTGATTTACTACCATATCTTCACTCCAAAATAGCAGAAGGCCACCCCTTGTTCCCCGAGGATCAACATAGTTCCATCGGTTTTGAAGACGAAAATGCCTACAAAATGTTTTGATAAAAGGCGCCTTTTGTTTAGTCTCACTAATAAATACCATATCCGGGAGGTGGAACCGAATGGTTTCCTTAAGCTGAGAAATAGTAGAGGGCCCTCTTAGACCTCTACAATTCCAGGCACACAGTTTCATTGATTTGCTTGGGGCCATTTGGGGCTGGCTTCCTCCACCTGTAAATCTCGAATGATGATGCCTTGGTTCCTTCTTTTGTGGCCTCCGTCATGTTCCTTCTCCCTTGGATACAAAGATTAATTTCTGTGCTTTCCTTTTCTTTTTCCCCTACAATGATCAGATCAAGGTTTGAGATCCTATTTTGTGCGGAGATCGGGTAACAACTTTGCGATGCCATTTTCTCGTACGAATTCCCGGGGCTTTGGCCACCATTTCTTCTACATTTGGCTCCAATTTACTGGTAGCATCTTGAAGGGGATTGGAGACATCCCCCAACTTCATTGGAACATTAATAAGATTTTGCTCTAGGGATGTGAAGTCTTCTTCAAAAGATGGATTGATCATTTTCTTAGCTAGCTCCTCCTCTAGCTCACTCACCTTTTCCTGCCCGACTCCATCCAAGTCCATTTTTTCTCGTTCTTTTTTATTTGCCTCGGGATTCTGAATGCTTGTGGGAATAGCTTCTACTATGACTGGTCTCACATCAACTTCTTCCATAGCTGGACTGATTAAGGTCTTCGGTAAACCTTCTTCATAATCCATGACCTTGTGCAGAGAATGTTCTATATCCTTGCTCGTGGACCCTGTACTTTGAAAGCCCCATGGGGACCTTGAAAGAAAACGGTCACTCAAAGGCTGGTTGGCACCCACTGTCACAGTTTGTTTGGCCGCTTGACTTCGCGGACCGGAGACTAATTGGGCATTCGGCTTGTACTCTCTCTTGACTGAATCCGCCTTCAACCATTCCCCAAATTGGCTCTCTTTCAGCTTGTGGTGCTTACAATCCTCTTTTCGGATCCCACAGTTATTCTCTAGATGGCCAATGTGACCACAATAAGAACAAAAATTAAGTAATTGTTCATATCGGAAAATAACCCAACAATGTTGCTCATGGAGTTTAACTTGAGTGCCACGCAACAACGGTTAATCAAAATCAATTGTAACGTACAGTTTTAAACATCTACCCTGCTTACTTCTCGTACTAGGAATTTCCACATCCCAAATTTTCGGAAACAATTTTCCAATTTTCAAGCCCGTTTCTTTAGACAACCAGTGGGTGGGGATATTCCAAATTTGAACCCATGTATCAATGTGGTTGAAAGTTTCTTCATATATATTCATTCCCACAGACCAATCTTTTAACACCAAGTATTGTTGATCAAAGGACCAGAGTTTACCTTTTAGTACCTTCTCCTTGTCGGCGTGGCTATAGAAGACGAACTGGAAGAGGTTGGGTTCATGCTCTATAACTGAAAATGAGCTTGAGGTCGGCCATATCCTTGACAGAGTGAGTTTCAAGCCCGTAAAATTAACCCTTTTTTCTCCATGAATTTTTCCTGCCAAGCTTCGTTCACACAACTCCTTACTCCCTTTTACATCTTGGTCTTGAAGTTCCACCCCTACTTGTTCATTTGTCGACAGTTGACATTGCCTAAATTGAGCTACTAAATCGTCTACCATACTACTCTTACGCTGGTACTTCACACGATTTGGAACTGCACCAATGGAGAGCAGTTTTTGATTGAAACCCTGCTGTCTGTGAGACTAGGAATCGCCCTCCTGCTACCAGCGAAGAGATAGGAACCGTAAACCACAAGCTGATAATGTGTGGAGCTGTAACTAGGGCTAGAACCCATATGAGATTTCTACTTTCCTGATACTGAAGATAATAGAGAGGTTCTTGCGTTTCGTCAAAAAACCCCAGAGAAAAAAACTCTGTAATGTCACCAGAGGGAGAAGAAAACAAAAGAAGACACCCGCCCAGCCAAACCAGCGAAAATCGGTAATGGCATTTGGAAGAGATCTAAGGAAGAAACCTCGCACTCGACTGAGACCATAAATCTCCTGAAGGAGAAAGGAGGCACTCTGCTCACGGGGAGAGAGACAATTAATTGACTTTGACTTCTTGTTGCTATTTTGTTTTTCATTTTTCTCCGTTGTATCCTGTTACCAGAAAGCAAAAAATAAAGCCAATAAACATACAGAGACGAAAATAAATAAATAAGATCACCAATAATCAATAAACATCCTGTTACAAAGAGCTTAAATCACCAATGATCCCTCCACTCAGCAATCCAAAGCCAAAAAGTATTGGGTTCAGCATCTAATTAGAATTAGACCTTTAGATCATAATCAGCAAGACAAAAATAAATAAATAAGATAAAAGCTATAACATCTCAGATAAGGCTCATGTTTGAGAGATCTGACAATGGAAATCTCTATAAATTATTCATTCAAAGCAGCAAGGAGAGAGAGAGAGAGAGAGAGAGAGAGAGAGTTTGGTCATTTTCAAAGTCTGAATACATAAGCAGTAAAATCTCTTTTGCCAATGGATCAATCGAAACATCATTACAGATTCAATTTCCAGCTGAATTCTTAACTCGACGGTCTGCATTAATACAGAGAAACCACAATCAAATAAACAATTTCCATTAGCCATGCGCACTTTTTATTCCATCTCCTTTGAGTTTTGTTCCAAGTTTCTTTACCAATTCTTGTAGTTAAAGTTGTATGCATTCCAATCTTCTTCCACTAGCATTTACAACTACAGTTTTACCAGATTCTCTAACATTTCATTTCAAATAAGAACATCCTCCCAAGAGGTACAAATGATGAGCCTAGAGCCACAAACGGAAGAAAAATGTTCAACCACGGAAGTTAACTTATTGTACCATATGCAATTAAACCATGAAGTTCTGTTTGCAACTTTAACTTAACATGAACTCACTTTGCATCTATTTCAGTCATTCACCCACATGCAGGGTTAGAAGAGCATTAAGAATTGTTAAAAAAATAAAAAATTAGACCTCAAATCTCATACTCAAATGGAATTAAAGTAATGACACCACTTGAAGTTTTCAAATGCACATATCCAAACATAAAGTCAGAACTTTTCAACATAGAATAAAAACCCATATTCCACACAAACAACAATTACAACAAAGCCCAAATTATAAACAAAATTATGCATTTCCACATTTCCACATTACAACAACTACAATTCAGTAACATTAAGAACCCAATTAAAAAGGAACTTGGCATTTCCATAATATCTTGCTGGTAACTTGGCATCAACTGGATAAAATAGCCCAAGATGACAATGCAGCAACAAAGAAAACACAATTCATAACTAAAGAAACACAACAAAATAAGCCAAACATTACATACCAGTAAAGGCAATATCACAAGATTAATCTTTCAATTTAGTTTTATCAACTTCATCCTTATCTGACTTTAACTTGTTTACCCTAGTTTGAAGTATCTGGCAATTATTCGCCACCAACTCACCACCTCCAACATTAGTACAACAACACACCACGAATCACAAACCAATATTCCAAAGCAAACCCCTGAACAAGACAGCCCCATACATAATAAGCTTAGTATACATACACTAAACAATTGTTGCAGAAGAAACACCAAAAAAAAAAAAAACAAACAAAAGAGAGAGACTAAATAACACCCGAAAAAACCCAAAAACCAGAAATGGAAAATTAGCGCAAGTAAATAATTTATCAATCCAACAGAATCAAAAAACCCAAAAATAAAAGGTTACATATATATTTTTTTATTATTTACAAACTCGAACATCAGTAGCATATCGATTGAGCACAAAGAAGGAGGAGGATACCTTTGGAAAAGGGAATGATATGGTCGTATTCATAGGAAAGGTAGCCACTGCAGTTCATGAAGCACTTGTAGACAATGTTTCCAGCGGCATCTTTCGGCCACCGCTCAGGGTGGTGACCAAGTAGTACATCAATTCTAACCCAGCATAGACTCTTTGGCTTTGAATCAAACTGCCTTGGTCTCCTATCTTGTTCTCTTTCTTTTTCTTTTCGTCTGAGTGAATATGAACCCTCTGAATCACTCATCAACCATAGTACTGTATGTGAGTTTGTGGATCAGAAACCAAGAAAAGATCACCTTTGAATACTGAGATTTTTCAAAGAGACAAAGAGACAGAAAATTGAGAGACGAACAAGTTTCTGAAGAAGATTATGGATTGAATACTGAGATTTATAAGCAGAGCTTTAATTTCAAAGTTTCTGAAAAAGAAATAGGCTCTGAAAAATGTGAAAGCAGCGGATCTGTTGAAAAGGGAAGTAGAAGATAAGATAGAGGGCTTGATACAGCCTCTTTGAGTTGCAGGCTATGCATTGGATGAAGAAGAAGGTGGCAATGGGTGGAGCAAGTCAATGCAAATTGGAGTCTACGATTTTCTTGACCTGTTTTGTTGTAAGCCGAATGTACGACTCGTTTTTAACTTTAGATCCGCGTGTTTTTTTAAAAAATTTTGAAAAATTGGATTTTGAATTTTTGAGTTGCAGTAGAGAACTGAATGGGTAGAATTGAGGGGGTTAGAATTGAAATACAATTGTACCTTTTTCATTTTTTTGTAAAACCAAACACTAGAATTAGAATTGGACTTTCAATTCCAATTCTAAGGCCGCAATTCCATGAAAACAGAGCTAAACAAAATTGAAATTCCTTTGCCATCTATTCTCTACTTGCTTGAAAACCACTCCACCATCCATTTCTTCATTTATTTCCTTTCTCCAAAATCTAAAATTAATTTTGTTGGGGGAGTGGGATTGCAGAGGGGAAGGGCAGCAATGAAAATCAGTCAAAAAATACCATTGGGGCTGAAAAAAAATTTGGCCCCCAGAGGGGGAGGGTGCCGAGGGGGTGGGTAGGGGAACGGTGGTAGGGGCGAGGGCTGGGGAGGGAAGCGGGTGCGGGGGCGCTGAGGGTTGGGCAGGGTTGGAGGTGGGGGAATGGGAGCCCCTAAACTTGAAAATGGCAGGGCTAGCTCAATTATCAAGAAGAGGCCTAGCCACTACCCTTTCTGCTCACAACCACCGTATCGTCAGCCAGAGCTTCTTACTCATGGCAGCTGCCGAGTCAGCGCCGGTGACTAAGCACATCCCAATCATGAGGATCCAGATCGAGTGAAATGGGACTACAAAGGGCAGAGAAGGATCATCCCGTTAGGCTAGTGGCTCCCCAAGATTGCCGTCAACGCCTATATGGCACCCAATGTCGTTCTCGTCTGTCAGGTGAGCTTTGGGCTGGAAATCCCGCAAGGTTTGTCAGGACTTTGACTCATGAGGAGATAGTGCCGATTCCTAAGCTTGCTGTTGCAATAAATGATTTGAGAAAAAGCTGTTTCTCAGAATTCCAACCTTATTCAACAGTTTATTTAGAAGTTGAGAAGTTGAAGATGTCCCTGGGCATTTCAATTTGAAGTCTTTCATTCTTT
The DNA here is from genome assembly GCA_020080225.1 of Gynochthodes officinalis. Classification (NCBI taxonomy): domain Eukaryota; kingdom Viridiplantae; phylum Streptophyta; class Magnoliopsida; order Gentianales; family Rubiaceae; genus Gynochthodes; species Gynochthodes officinalis. The sequence goes on from CM034617.1 coordinate 27,819,075, forward strand.
TTTTTTTACTGAAACGATATTAGATTGATAACAGGGCACAATGGCCAATATACAAAGCCGCAAGGCTTAGAGAGTTTCGTGGTGTCGCTACTGAAAATAGCGCTATGACCCACGAAAACAGAGACAAGAAGCCCTCAAGGGGCAAAGCCACCCGCTTAGCGGGACAAAAGCCGCAAAGCGGCACAGGTTGAAAACCTAGACGATCTAGGATCAACCAAAAATACAAAAGCCCGGTTATATCGGGACACTAATACTATACAAAAAAGATACTACGCAACCCAATTGGCCCTCTACAAACGGCCTGTGGGAAAAGAAATTAGAACTTAATCTCTATCTCTTACCGCATGCCGAATCGTGAAAGCCAAACTGCAGACGTTGAAGAAGACCGTCGCCGAACTACTATCACGGAGCGTTGAATAGCTAGACAAGTCAGCTACCACCGGCTGGAGGGATGGCAATACCTAAAAAAAAAAAATCAAATTAGTGACCGTTGCACTGTAGCTACAATAGCTACAGTGCAACAATCGCACCATTGTCGCACCTCCAATCGCCCCTTGGAACAGTAATTGGGAGAGAATTTGGGCAGCCGCCCCTTGAACGAAGTCTTTCATTCTTGATGTACTATTAAGTGCTAACTGTTAATTGCTAGTTTATACCCAAAAAATAAGCCATTTTTAGACAAATGTACACCAAACCCCACGACACATGCGTGTCTTTGAGTTCATTTTTTGGTTATGTGATTGTATGAAATTCTTTTGGTGTCTACGGGATTTCTTTATTTATTTATTTTATTTTAAAAAAAATGGGAGCAGTTCCCACTCTGGCAAAATTATGAATGTTGCGCGCTCTTTGGCACAGGTTCTTGTTGTGACTGTGAAGTTTATTCATAAGGATGCTGAGGAGAAGAAGACTTCCTTTAATCCAGGGCCATATTTTAGGTTGTTCATGAATTGGATCTTGGACTTGTGTTCTCAGGATCCTATTTTTGATGATGCAAACTTTCAAACAATTTGTCATATATGCGATGACCTCAATGTCTTCATGAGATAACTCTTGCTTTTGTTCTTTCTAGGTGCTGATTGCTTTAGCAAATGCCTTCCATGCTCTCCAACCTCTTAAAGTTCCCGGGTTCAGATGAGTTTGAAATACCTCCAGAACTGTACATTTGTATTTCATGCTCATTGACTAAGTTGGGTGAATCTATATCTTCAAATAATAAATTGTTTTCCTTTTAGGCTTTTAGCTTTTCTGCAATTGATAAAGTTGTGTGTTTTCCCTTATTATTGTTTGTTTAGTTTGGCTGATTTAGCAAGTTTCTTGCAGCTTTGTGTGGCTTGAGCTGGTGAGTCACCAAAGCTTCATACCGGAATTACTAACTAGTCATTGTTTGCAGTTAAAAACAGAATGTGGGAGCCTATTTTCTAACAAACTCAAGGGAATATTCAAGTTATATGGCTTTTACTCATATCATGTCATCTTACTTTGCTAAAATAATGGATGAAGATACCAAAATTCTAGTCAACTATGGATTATACCACTTTTTAAGACAATCCTGAACTCTTTGTAGACTAAGAAAGAAAATCCATTACTCATAGCATGCTTTGAGCTTGGGTTTCAGCCAAGGGTTTTTTCCCTTAAAAATATTTCTTCATTTTGATAACTGCTAAAACTATTTGGAGGTTGGCTCATATATACTGGGCTATGCTGGGACAGTACCAGGAAAATTTTCAGCAATTGTGGCAAGATTTTTGCTCTAGGTGAAGAGGGGCTTTTTGGAAGAACCTACATTCTGTGGATGATATGGAAGAGCAGGAATGTGTGGGTTTTTCAGCGACAAAGGTTGGAGGCGAGGGAAATTGTGGAGATGACGAGGCACGCATGGTTGGAGTTTTCAGCAGCAACTCGAAGTTAGCTAGGATCAGCTAGTGGGTCAGTGGTTGACGTGTATAGAGATTGGTGTATAACAGGTGGAACATGACAGCTTTGCCTGTTCTGTATTATTGTGGGATGGAGGGTAGTGTCTTGACTTGTGGTCATTTCGTCTTAGTCGTCTTTAGTGCTAAGAAGAGTCTAATTATGGTGGACATTGTTTGTATAGGTTAACTTTCAAGAGTTAATAATATTATTGATCTTTGGAAAAAAAAAACAAAAGATTACTTTATATATGGCTTGGGCACGTCTTATAAAAGAAATTTTTATGCTCAAAAGCAAAATTGAATTATTTTGCTTCACCAAATATTCAAACAAATACTAATTAATTTCAACTAGTAACTATAAATTACAAATAAATCAATCTTTTGTATTGCCTATCAAATAAAATAATTTTTTTACATCTTTATGCTCGACATGCTCCACCATCACTTATGCCTTTCAAATTAGCTAATGCGTAATCACTTGCTGTCTAGTGTTCTTTTAGGACCTTACTTAGCCTTGCTTCAACCTAGATGCCAGTCATGAAAAAGTTAGAGATTTTTAATTCAAATAAAAGGTACAAGAAACTAAGAAACTAAATAATTCACCGACAATGGCATCAAAATTTTGATGGGTTATTGAAACCTTCTAAAGTAGTTGCTGATTCTCTCTATTAGACTACACTTAAATTTGCCATAATAGTAGAACCAAGCCGAATCCCAAAAAATACTGATAAGTAATTTCTTTATTCAAATACAATAAAAAGTAAAATAGGGGAGTTTTTAATGAATTAAACTGGTGAACTAAATTCTATTAATTAATCAAAATATATAAATATATAATAAAAAGAAGAAAACCAACACTATCAAACTTCTGATCCCTGGGGACAATTTACGTCAGTTATATTATTAATCGCTAGTTACAAATATTTATCTTGCAATTGAAGCATTTGACTAGGATTTATTACAGTAGTCATAACAAATCTTTTATTTTTTCTAGAGTAATTGACCAAACTCAGCATTTAAGTAAATACTTATCATTAATTGGCTTGGCATAATGACATTTCTTATCAATTTAATGATATCAATAAGTTGTATGAAAATAGTTAAACCAAGTTGAAAAATGGTGATTGGTGGAATCATTCAATATTGTTCTATTGATTCCTTTAGGTTAAACATACATACTTTGGTTCATAAACATAACTAACCTACTGGCTACTTATACCAATCATTCAAGATAATTACAGATCATAGAATTTATGGATTGTAAGACATATCTTCAAACTTTTCATTGGTTCATGAATCAACGGTTTTAGAGTTGTGTAGCTCAAGATATGGTTTTGAAAAAATGACTTGTTCATCAACTTCAGGTGTGCTTCGGCTTTTACTAAGCAACTCGCAACTCCATTTTGACTATCACATGAATTTAACAGGAAAAGTGGTTAACATGGAAGCTATATTCACATCTTCAAGGATTCTGTTTGTCTAACAATCATCTAAATTGGAGGTTTGTACCTTGAAATTTTACTTCCTCAAATTGCCTTAATCACCATCCTCATTTCACAACTTCGAAGGTTGCACTTTTAAGCTTTTATTTAGCTATTTCCATTAAAGAAACTTTGATCTTGTAAAACAAATTAAATTGAGATGATTTTAACATGTAAAACTACCAAAAAAAAAAAAGGGGTTAAATTTATAAGGGAAAGAGACAAAAGATTGACTCTTATCAAACTCCCCAAGACATAAACCCTTGCTCATCTTCAAGCAAAGCAACTTATTTACTACCTAAAATTCAAAAGTTTCAAAACATCTAACACCGAATTAATATCTAAGAAGCAAAGATGGCAATATCCAATTCCCATGGTTACTTAAACATAGTCCATGTCTAGTTTATAACTATTCCAACTATTATGAAAAGCTATCATGCATAGTTACTTCTAATGCCACTCAACTAATATGGTGCTTATTCATTTAGTTCTTGTCTTTCCAATCACCACTTTTCAAGAGCAGTCATTTCTCATTTTAAACAAGTCATATATGTATGATAGAGGCACCAATTAAATATAGTAAAACCTAATGTCCAATGTTCATTCTTGGGCATTTTAATTATTTTGTACTGGTTTCCCTTTATCAACAATAATCTCATTAATCAAGAGAGAAGTATTTCGTCATCTTCATGATCATTGGAGCTTTTATTCTCCCTTGTTTTATTACTTTTTTTCTGTCAAGTTATCACTTTGTGTTTTAGATGTGAAGGCCACAAATTTGTTACATTGGCATCTAGCTATTTAACAAGTCATATTCACTTGAAGTACTCCATTTTTTGTATTAGCATCAGGTTTTATAACTTTTAGATCCATTCATACTCGTGTAAGTTAAGCTCTACAAGACATAGGAAAAAGAGCATCCCCATATTGGAGTAGTAATTTATTTGCAAAAGATAAAAACAATTCATATAACAAATATAGTGTAGCACCACTAGTAATCATCACAATGATACGTTGAATCCTAAATCGCATTGCATCAAAGTAGTAAATTTCACATGAAAGAATGTCATTTTTCATAAGGTCGACTCTCATTATTGTTTCCAACATAAGTGCTCAAATCATGCTCAAAATAATTTGCTTCAGGCAACAAACTTTTATCTAAATAATGATTTACGCAAAGTAGTCAACACATCACTTTTTTGCACCATTGAATCTAAAATTTGCTGCTCATTTCACTGGTTACATTATTTCTTTCCGTTCGCTAGCCTACGTCAGAACTAGAAAGGAACAGAACATCACTTCTATGAGAATTGCTATCTATTGCTTTGTTTATTTCCTTTCTTTTATTGTTTCAAGACAACCATAATTAAAAAAATGAAGCAAGAACTAAACAAAAATAGCATACAAATATTTAATACAAAACTTACAAAAGTAGAGTAAATAACTGATACTGTTAATTCAAGCATTTCCTCATTAAATTCAATTCAAGATTCATTTTTTGACTGCAATAACTTCACTCTCCAATATTGCCATGCATGATCATGAATCTCCTCATCTATGAAGGCCAGAAACACTTAAATCTTCCACTCTCACTTAGTTCAAATTTAAATCCTTCCAAATAATCAAGACATAATCTCAAATTTAAAACCCAAAAAAAAAAATTTAAAAATAAGAAGAAGAATCTAAAGTGTAGCATATCCAAATAGAAAATGTTCAATATTGTTGTGCCATACTAGTTCTGCCCTTGAAAATAAGTTTATCCTAAATTTTTGTGATTATTTTTTTACTGGTAAGATTGGTTATTGCCAGTCAAGTAGTTTGAGAAATAACTTAACACAAGTTGGGAACACAAAAAGATCATTTGAAATGTAAAAACAAAAAGGATTAAAACATTATACGGCATGATTTTTGCAGTTTAATCAAGTTCATATATCAAATGTAAAGGGCTAAAAGATTCATTTCAAAATGTAAAGAATAAAAATATTAAATGGCAAAATGTAGGGAATATTTTTACTCTTTAATCTAATTAAAATCACAGCCAGAAGGTATAATTACGGAACACTCCTATAGTTTAGAGATGGTTCAGGTTAGCTTCTGTGGTTTGAAAGTCTACATACTATGTTTTATCTTTTATGTTTATCCAAGAACAAATTTTCCTTTTGTGTCTTTGTCAATAATAGTTTTAAATTTAACCCTTTTTTTACTTCTTACTTATAAATAAACCCGTATAAACTGAATAATATTGAAATTGGGTTGCATTATTGACATCAAATGCTTACAAATTTAACTTTTTTTTACTTCTTACTTATAAATAAACCTGTATCTACTGAATAATAGTGAAATTGGGTTGCATTATTGACATCAAATGCTTACAAATTTTTCATTATACATGTACAATAGGACCCAAATAAGAGGACTTAAGGTATTTCCTTATGCTATTTTTTTATTTCTTCTTAAAATTTTGTTAAAATTGTTTTCTCAAATGCAGTGCATGGATTATTTTCAAGTACTTTATTTGAAGTGATGCTTGTGTATAATGTTAGGATTTGGCCAAAAATCTTTTAGCATATCTCTTGGTCTATGGACGAAAAATGGAAAATCAGAGATCATAGATTCGGGATAGAACAAATTGGTTTTAATGATATTGAATTTTAAAACTCTTCTTTTTATTTTTTATTTTTCGTTACTTAGCCAATTTTAATGTTCCAGATGAGTTTCGGGACAAAGTTTCATATCAAATCAAGGCGGACAAGACAATTCAATAACACTTCCAGGAAATTCATTGAATTTTGTTTACTAAGAAACTCTTTTATAATCATTAATTCAAAGTTCAAGCAAGAAATTAAAATAGGTTTTATTTTTGTATTTATGATTATTTTAAGTAATTTCAATTAATCTCCTATACAAACTATTAATGATATTTTTCACAATCATCATATTTATATCATTATTAATAATTTAAGTTGTTTAATATGCTGGTCAAAACTAATTAAAAATGCTACTTTAGAGGGATACTAACCATTAATTCGATCAGAGGTTTACCTAAAATGCAGTTTTAGCAATTGTATATATCAAAAGTTGAATAGATGAAAATTAGAAAATACTAACTTCAATTTATCTTAATCAACTCGTAATTATTTTTTAAATATAGATTATTTATTAATTATAAATACTACTTTATGAATTATATATTTCTATCTTAGAAAAGGAGTCCACTTCTAAAACTTTTCTTTAACAAAAAAAAAAAGAAAAACAAGAAAAAAGAATCTAGTTTTGAATAAAATTGATTGAGATATTTATATTGCTGTTACTAATAATAACTATTTATGGTGGTCCGTTAATAAAATATAATCATAAAAATAAAAAATTTCACATTTAATAGTATATTAAATGTGTTTTACTTTGTAATTTAAAAAATTATCAAATTAAAAGTATAATTTTAGAATGAGGTATTAAAAAATTAACTTAATTTTGTATTCTCATCTATATAAAACCAACAAAAAAAGAAATCTATATTTTCCATGCATTTCACGGTAATAGAACAGTTATTAAAATAAATAAGCAAATAAACTAAACACCAAGAAAGGTAAGATAGAACGATTTGGCGTGATGCTTAAGCCGTGAAAGAAGAGAAGACTTGTGCTTGTGTCTATTTCTACATAAAGATGTTATTCAAATAGTATATATATAATTATGTTAACAAATTTAGATGACTACAGGTATGAAAATATAACAATGAAGATTGACTATAAAATTAAATTAAGTAAATAAAACCTTAGACGTTAACAACTGAATAACGAAGAAAATCACGTCAAGGCGCGTTAGACGGTTTCCTTAAAACAGATTCGTCTCCTCCTGTGTGTGCGTGAGGATTTAACGGACGTCTGTCTCCCGGGATACAGCGACGAACTAACGGCTTAGTTGCACAAGGTAGACGGCTACAGCGAACTTGAATTTGTGCCTTTTTTCTATCACCGAAAACTACTAGAATTGAAAATTTGAAAAGAGAAATTGTTGAAAGAGTTTTGTGGGAAAAGTTAGAAAATTGTCTTCGAAATTCTTCTTGTCCACCAAGAGAAGTCTCTTATTTATATGAGAGATTTCCACCTTTAGAATTGGAAAGGCTTCCCCACGTTTGGAACAAGAAAGACTAGAAGTCATAATTTCATGCCATCATTCAAGCAATCATTAAGCTTGTAAAATCAAAAGCCTTCAAAACTCCAATCAATCATTAAGCTTGCAAGATCAAAAGCCTTCAAAACTACAACCAAGCAATCATTAAGCTTGAAAAAGAAAAGCCAAAAGTCTTTCATTATATTTGATGCATGAAAAGCCAAGAGCCATCATTCATGATTGAAATGAAAAGCCAAGAGCCATCATTCATGAGCCATCAAATGAAAGGTCCATAACCTACCAACATCATGCATAATGTGCAAGAAAATGAAAGGCCTTCATTCATGCATCTCCTTAATGAGCAATTTCTCATTCACATGTGCTTAAAAGAGCCATCTTATTTTCCAACAAAAGACGCATGTGTATCGTTGCAAAATTTCTACAAATTCGTCTTCCATCACACCAAAATTAGCCGCTGGATTTGCCCTATCAATTACTTAACAAAGTCGGGGTCAAAAGAATACAGGTTTAACCCCCTTTTCGACACTCGTCTCCTTCATCTTTCCTCCCTCCTAGTTATAGTTTTATTTATGGTGAAATTAGAAATAATAGAAAAATGGAGGGTTTGGGTATACTAGTAGTGATAATTACAGTGATAGTTACATCTATAATTCCATTTATGGTGAAATTAAAAATAATAGCAAAAGGGAAGGTTTGGGTATATGAATTCGTCGAAGGATAGTGATTTTACTTTAAAAGAAAGTTTTATGATCACAGTGTCAATAAAAAATATAGAGACAAGCACACATTATAACATTGTCAATACACATTGAAACGTTCTCAAAAAAAAAAAAAAAGATTGAAAACTTGAAATTACGTAATGGTGCGTTGTCCCTTTCTAGGTACATACACTATGACATTGTCAAAAGAAAATGAAATTACTTAATAGTTCGCTGTCCCTTTCCAGGCACATACACATTTTGCAACATTGTCCAAAAAAAAAAAGAAAAAGAAATTACATAACGGTACGCTGTGCCTTTCCTACAACATATCGAGTAAGGGGGGAAAATGTTGTTACATTTAGACTATCCATTATGCTATCCCTTTCCTGCAATAGATAGTGGCTGGGGGCACATACGCAGATTGTAACATTGTCAAGAAAAAATAAAAATTAGTTAATGGCAAGCTATCCCTTTCCTGCAACAGATCGGAGTGAAGAGAAAACGTGTTCTTATATTTAGACTGTCCAACAAGCTATCCGTTTCACGCAACAGATCGTGGTCAGGGGAGAAAAGTGTTGTTATATTTAATCGTCTAATAGATCATATGTGATAATAGGTTGACCCAACCAAAAATATTCCTTTTTTCTATATATAATCCGTTGGACATAGATCCAAATTTTCTATTTTTCAATCCTTTGGAATTTCTTTTCCATATTCCTAGTGGTAGCTATCAAAACATCGCTATATCATGATATCTTATATGTCTTTACAGGACACTACAAGAAAAACCCCCCTTTAGTGACGGAAACCACTGTGACGGAAAAAAGTTCCGTCACCAAATGGCACATTTAGTGACAAGAACTCAAGTCGTCACCAAATTTTCACCATCTCACCATCTTTAGTGACGAGTGAATAATACTCGTCACCATTTCGTCACTAAAGAGTTTGGCGGGGAGTTTCCCGCCAATATGGCACAATTAGTGACGAAATATTGGTGACGAAAAAACACTCTCGTCACTAAAAGCTTAAAGTTCAGACATTGGTGACGAAGTTATGGTCATCACCAATTTGGATGGCTTTTAGTGACGAAATTCCTGTCGTCACCAAAATGGATGTCTTTTATTATTGCCCTTAATTTCTAATAATTATACTATGACACCCTAATAGTTATAATCTTTCAATTCATATTTGTATATATAAAGTTTTAATGTATAATATTATTAAGTATTGATATATAAAAGATTTGTTTTGGTGTGTAATGAAATTAAATATTATAGGATGTAATAATAATTTATGTATTTGGGCATAAAATTAGGGATAGATTGAATAAAATATTTTAGCCTAAATTGATTTGTCACAACTTATATAATTATTTGATTTGTTGGGCTAAGGATCATGATTGGGTTATGTTATTTGTCCATTGGGCCAAATTGAAGATTTTAAATTTATGAGTCCTAATTTTTACTAATTGCACTAAGACACCCTAATGTATATGAATTTGTCTACATTATTTTTTAAGACACACCATCAATTAATTATGATTGGATTTCCTTGGTTAAGAATAATGATATGACTAAGCATATTTTCCTTATACCAAACTTAGCCTACTTATATTATCGCGGCTAATTTCTAATGATTGTACTAATTATAAGAGTTTAACATAAGGACTCAATATTAATTAGTAGTAATTGGTTTCTTTGATGAAGCATAGCAATTGAACTAAGTGTATTCTTTATTGGCTGAGCTTAAGCTTGATTGGCTTATTCATGTTCATGTTTCTTAATTTAAAATAATTATCTTAGGACACCTTGAGATTTATGAATTTGCACATAAATTTCATCACTTGAAGCACATAATTTCATTACCATTAAAATACACTATTGGGTAATGGTAATCAAAATATTTAACATTTATTACGAAGTATATTTGTAAAAAAGAAAATAAGGAATAACAAATATATAGTTAGAAACTAGTTAAAGTCACTAATGTAATATTATAACATAAGTAGTGACTAATACATATGCATGTCTAGTTAGATGTACAATGTATCACAAAAGTAATATGGACATGTATACTCCCCCTATTCCAAAAAAAGATATTATGTTTCAACAAGTGGGGGTATAACTCATTTTATGGCACTAATTTTCACATTAAGGGTATTATTTATTAATACACCGTTTTATAACATTATCTCATTAAGGATATTTTAAAATTTTTGTGAAAAAAATCAGTTTTGACTTTTAAACATGAACTACTTTCTGGACCAAAAGAAATATATATGTATATATAGTTAGAAGTAAGACTCATAGTATAAGTAGGATGTAGGTATATGTAATTATTACATAACATACGTAATATAGTGTATATACACATAATTTTATGAGCACACACAATAACACACATGTTAATTATTTATATATTTATTTATCTTTTATGTAGGCAACATGTAATCTTAAATACATATAATGATTTAAAATTATTTTTCTTTAGACATTTAATTCCAAATCAGCATGTAAATTATTTTTCTTTAGACATTTAATTCCAAATCAGCATGTAAAAATGTAAAATGAAAAGAAAAATGTTGAAATTCCTTTTGTCCCGCCATTTTGAAGAAGATTTAGGAAAAATGTTGAAATTCCTTTTGCCTCGCCCTTTAGAAATTCCTTTAGCGGTGAAAGAGGTTAAGTGTTGCAGATTTTGACCATATGCCTCCATCACACAAGCAGCTCAAATCTAACTTCTCTCACAATTGACCCACCACGTCTGCCCCCTGCCGCTTAGCAAAACCAATTTTCCCCAAACTGCCAGGCCACATCGATCGTCGACGCCGCGCTGTTGCTTCTCGCCAGGCCTAAGTCCTAGTTCCAGATCGACGTCAGCTGTGGTCACTGCTGCCCATCGTCGTCAACCCATATTCGGCCACTGTTGCCCGCCGTTCGATTTCTGCTTGTGCCGTTGCCGTTTGATCTACTGGCCAGACCGATTTGCGTCGCTTGCTGCCGTCGTAAAGTTTGAATCTTTTTCTGGGTATTTTGTCTCCTCCTGTCATTTTGAAGTACTTGCAGTTCATTTATTGTAAATATGACGAATTTAAAGAACGGCTCTAATTTGTTGTGTTTTTTTTGGTTGTTTTCTTCGTGCACCTTGAATTTTTAATAGTGATCGAATGATTAAATTTTGAAAAATTCATGGCGTAATTCTTGTGTTGGCAGAGGTGGGTTGAGGATTGGAGGCAAAGAGAGCACTGATGACGTGGTAAAAGGTTCTCACAGAGAGGTCCCACAAAACCTTATTGATGAACTGAAGGTCATTTGACAGGTAATTTCTAGTTAAGAAGCAGGGTTTTTTTTTCTAAGTTCTTTGTCATTCTTATTGCACACTTCCTTCAAACTATTTTGTATTATAAAATCCGAAGTTCTTTACTATCTTTTTACCTATAAACTCGAGACAGTTACTGATACCATCCCTTAAGCGAGGAATTTGAATATTGGGCCTATTACAGGATCGTATGACCATGGATTATGAGGAGAGATACTTTCATGGAACACCGCAGAATAGTTTTCACAGAGCGGTGAATGTCCCTGATGCGGTAGTATTTCCAAGGTAAACGACTTCAACAATTGGGCTTAACTATTCTGTTTTTATTCTTTGGTCAGCATTATTATCTTAATACAGTTTTTGCTATATGCAGGTCAGAGGAGAAGGTTTCTAGGATTGTAAAGTCTTGTAGCGGCCATAAGGTCCTTTTTTGTACAGATTATGGACGTACTACATTTCTCTATCTTATGTATCAAAATGCTTCGATTTTGCTTGAGATTAAATTTGTTTTTGGCTTCTTTAACATAATGTGAAAGGATAGCCCTTTTTCCCCTCATAATCAATAGGTCAAGTGTTATCCTTATCTCAAGCTTAATTACAAACCATTCTTTTCATATGGAATTGATTTTACTCTTTTGGCTGAAAAAGGTTCCAATTGTGCCCTATGGTGGAGCAACATCAATTGAAGGTCATACATTGTCTCCTAATGGAGGAGTTTGCATTGATATGACTTTGATGAAGGTATGAATAGTCTACTTTATGCATAGGTTTATACCATCGGTTTAATTCATGCTATACATTTTTAACCTTGCAAACATTCTGGTGTAATAAGATGCAAGAACTCCTTGTTGTTAGAAGGATTGGCTTATTTCCTCAATAAAATTTTCTGGTTTTTGTTGTATAATTAGGTCACTTAAGGCATTCTCCTTCTTGATGACAATGCATTTTTGGCATCACCCTCTACAAAAGCTACCTACATGCTGGTTTTGTCCACCTGTCTATGTTTGGCTACTAGTAAAGAAATCCTGAACTAAATCAACACAGAGCAGTCAACTTTCAACTTTCAACTTTCAAGATTCCCATTTTTTTTTTCACGGCTGAATTAAGTGACAAAGGAAACCTGTTTTTGCTTGCTATAGCTCTTCTTATCTGCTGCAGAAATGTGGTCCTGAAAAGCTAGTCCCTCGTAACTTCTCATTTTCAGCTTTCCAGAAATGCTAAATTAGTGAAAAAGGAATCTTACACCAGGGTGGTTCTTTTTAGGGTAGTGATTTTGGTTCTGTTGGTATCTTAATAGGGACAATTAATGGTACTTGGCCATGGAAATTTTTGTTATATAAAAGTTCTGACATGACCACATTTGGTGGATGATGTATGATGACTACAATGAGTTAGTAAATTTGGTATCAGTACATTGTCCATTTAAGATGAAGTCAACTCAAGGCAAAGCTGATAAGATTCTTGCTGTACATGTAAGAAACAAGTACCCTTTTCAGTATTTCTGCCTTGATTTCCAGATTTCTTGAACTGAGCTGACTGATTTTGGAGCTATATCGTATGTAGGACTGCTCGTTCAAGTTTCCTACTGGAATATGCAAGTAATTTTTATTCTATCCTTTAAGATTTTAATCTTTGCTTTTGTGATTTCTGCCTTTAAAACTTTCAAGAAGTTATTCTTTTTAATGGTTTTTGACTTGTGTAGAGCTTAGTTTTTAGAGGGTATGATCTTGTTGATGGCTAAGGAGTTGACTTCGAGTCTTGGTTTTTGCTTTCGGAATTAGGCCCGTTTTTTGTGAAAACAAATATTGGTTGAATTCCTCTTTAGGTGATTCCACTTTGGAGCTTCTTTTATTAGCGCGTTGCTTCTTTTTTGCTTAAGTATTTGGGAACTCTAAAAATTCTAGAGCTAGACTCCGTATGCTGTGTAATTTTGTGCAATTCTTTTTTATGATTATTTTGATCATAATTGTAATTTTGTTTGTAGAAATTTTACTTACTCATCTGCCACATGGTTTATTGCCCATGAGAATTTAGAACCTGACTGTTGTCATATTCAATGTAAACTCACCTAATAAATTCCAATAAACCCACACGTAAGATGGAAGGGAGTAGCCAGGTGAGGGAGTAAACTAACTCCGGCTGTTTTGGGGTTAAAAAAAATCCTTAGATATGGCTGCGACAATCATAGGATGTGATGACTACAACTATGGGAAAGTAGGATTTCTCATTTATTCAATATTGTCTACAATTGTTTTAATCTTTTTTCAAGATAGGTCCAAACCATGCTGTTAGAACTCAACAACCCACTAAAAATAACTTTGTTATGAATTCAATTTCAATATCACTCCCTTCTTTGAATGTAGATCAAGAGGGAGATTAAGATACTACAGAATCTCTGTGGTGGCCCAAATATTGTGAAGTTGCTTGGTATTGTTAGAGATTAGCAGTCTAAGGCTCCAAGCCTTATATTTGAATATGTGAATAATACAGATTTCAAAGTTCTCTATCCAACACTTTAAGATTTTGACATCCCATATTACATTTACTATGTAAATGTATAACTGCTCCAAGAGATTGCTAAGGCTAGCATTTACTATGTAGGCTGAAAGTTTGAACTGCTGGAGTCATCGCATCCCAAGCATTAGTTCTGGAAATTTGGTTTAAGTGTCTTCAAAAGGAGACACTTCTGTTACATGGGTTGCTTCTGTTGACTAGCTGCTCACCTGGCATTTGGAAATTGAACGATCCATTTTGGTGTCAACTAAGGAAATCCAGTTCAGGTTTTATATAACTAAGCTAGCATTTCTGTTTACTGATCATGTCAATTTGGACTTGAATTGTCTGGATAAATTTCAACATTATTTGCATTTCCTTAATATATTTCTGGAATGAACTTCCTTTCATTTTTTCTAATATTATTTGTGGTAATCTAACAATTATTGTAGTGTGGACTTTTGGAGCAACCTATTGTTTCTATTTTGTTTTTTTGTTCCTCATGTATCAAATACAATCATATGAGGAAAGTACTGAATCTTGGAGAGAGAGATGCTTGAAATTTCACAAAGGATGTCAAAAATACATATAAGCACAACTTTTATCTATTCGTGCTTGTTTCCTTACTAGAAGTTGTTTCTATTTTTTGCTTTACCGTTTGAAGGAGTTAGATTACTGGATAAAGATTTCTTGAACTGCCTCCCATCATTCACTGAACTAATGGGTGATGATTTAGCAATTGCTTCCCTTTGTCTATTTTTTTTTTCTTTTTTTTTCCTTCCCATCTCTCAACACTTAGAAAATCGATGGGTTGTTTGTTGATTCTTCTTTGGTGAGTAGCTATGGAAAAGATTTTGTGCCTCCCATCATTCATTGAACTAATGGGTGCTGACTTAGCAATTGCTTTCCTTTTTCTAGTTTTTTTTTTCCCATCTCTCAACACTTAGAAAGTCAGTGGGTTGTTTGTTGATTCTTCTTTGGTGAGCAGCTATGGAAAAGATTTTGTGTAGAGCTTTCAACATAAATCAACCTTCTTGCTGAGAATTGGAAGTATATTCTTGTCGACTTAATTTTTTAGGTTTGGAAATTATTTCCTAGTGTCAGTACCTTTTTTCCTCTTATTACCCTGTTTTCTTTTTCCTTTTTCCGCACTTTTTTGTGTTTTAAATTCTTGGATGACTCTTGATTACATGATCTTGAAGTTGTTTTCATTTTGTAGTGAAGTTAAAAATAGCTAAACCATTAGTGGCATTTTGTGCCTTTTGCTGTTAGGTAGTTATACTTAACTTCCTTTCAGCACTAATTTAACCGGTTGCTTCCTTCTTACAGAGGGAATATGCTGAACATAACGATGCAATTTTGCTGGTTGTAATACCTGCAATGCAAGCACAAGAAGTTGCTTCAGATAAAGTTATCAGACTTGCAAAGGAGTATGATGAAGAATGAGGGTTTATCATTATTCTTACAATTTGTTTAACAGCAGTACATTATTTTTAATTTCAAGCACTGTTGTTGAATCAAGGGCCAAGAAGTACAGCTGATATTCCATGTGTCTATCGCCTCTGCTCAGGCAGGGATTGTTGGTGTTGACAACTCATTAGAAACTGCTTGGTGTGCTGAGAGTGAAAGCCTTAAATCTATATTGACTAGTGCCCCTCAGAGCAAGCTTGGTAGATTAGCTTTGGTAGAGACCTTAGCTCACCAGATTCGTAATTGTATGAAAGTCAAGCTCCCAAGCCTCCTCTCTGGGTAAGTCCCATATTCTGGCAACGAGATGTTGACACTCAACATTTTATCTCTTTGCGAATTTTTTTTGTTATGCAATTTAATTTGATACAGGCTTTTTTTTTTCTTTCTCTGTTTTTGGTGATGAGAGCTTTCCTTTTTCTTTTTGTTTATGAAATTTATCAGTGCTGAACTTTTTTGTTTCCTAATATCTAATCAGAGCGAAGGTTTGGAGCTTTGTGGTGTCCTTACTTTCTATCCTTTTTTGATAGTTACCCTTCCCTAAATTGGCATCTAGAGAAAAGTAGTTTCCTTAGAAATTGCATCAGAGGTTGTATTATGTTATGCTATGCGATACATTTTGTGGTCATTTTAGTTGTCTTTGATTGGTGGAGAATGTAGTATGATTATTGTCATTTATTGGTGAAATTTGATTGTATCATGATATATACTTATGGGGTGTTGCTTCGTACACTCAAAGGTTGCATATCATTATTATCGATGTGTGACACATTTCTAAATTTCTCTTAAAAGTAAGCATCATGTAACATAATGATATCTAGTTAATAGGGTTGGTTTACGAGTAAAATTTGTGGTTTGTGGTTTTGTATTATGTTGTGTGATATATTGCGTGGTCACATTAGTTTTCTTTGATTGGTGGAAAATTTTGGAATTGCATTATGTCATGAGTTCAAGTTATGGGGTGTTGTTGTTTCTATAGTTAGTCATTTGTGCGAATGGATTAGATGGATTTTTAAACATTCATTGTTTTTTACTTTTCTTGTCACAGTGATGCATCCACTACCACGTAGTCAAACATCCATAAATTGAAGGCATTACAAATGGCTCGTTGGTTGGTGTTGTCAAGGTCTTTTTCATTCCTTCTGTCTCTTTCCTTTTAGAATGTGAAGGGAATTATGTGTACACTACTATTTTGTGGGTGCATGGTGTTTGGATAATATTTTATTCTCATGTTACAAGTTGGATATTTGACTTTTATTTCTTATGTAGTGGGATATTAAAATGTTGTCTATGGCATTGAAGAAGTTGAAGTTTTGTGCCCCTTTTCAGATATTTTGTTGAATGTTCAATGCTTAGTATGATTGCGTCCAGTACTTTTCCGACTTTGATGATGTATGTATTATAAAAATAAATGATGTGACAATCAATACTGTGATATTGGTAATTTGATACTAAAACAAACCACATTATAATGTTAAAATTTGTCACTAATGACCCCATTTAGTGACAAATTTTTTTCGTCACTAAATAAGAACAAACCTTTGGTGACGACAAAATTTTGTCACCAATGAACAGCGCCACAAAACTTTTTCGTCACAAATTGTATATCCAACAACTCTTTTGTGACAAACTTTTTCCGTCACTAATGATTAAAAAGAATTGGTGACGAAAAACTTGTCGTCACTAGCTCGTCACTAAAGGCATTGATCAAGGCATAATTTAGTGACGAATTTTTTCCCGTCACTAATGAAAAAAGTAATTGGTGACGTAAAACTTATCGTCACTAGCTCGTCACTAAAGACGTTGACCAAGGCATAATTTAGTGACGAAATTTTTTCTTGTCACCAAAGCGGTCACACTGCCCGGCTACCCAGTCGCACTTTCAGTGACGACCATTTTTCGTCACTAATTTTCGTCACTAATTTCGCGCATTTAGTGACGACTTGTATCTTTTAGTGACAACAATTTCCCCCTTTTGGTGACGAATTTTTTTGGTCACTAAATTTCGTCACTAAATGCAACCCTTTAGTGACGATGTTTTTTTTTCGTCACGAAAGACCTTTAGCGACGGACCTTTGCTGACGACACGTCACCAAAATTTTTTTCGTCACTAAAGGTCTCTGCTGGGCCTTTGGTGATGAAAATCAGGCATTTGGTAACAAAATTCCTGTTGTCACTAAAGGGGGTTTTTTCTTGTAGTGGGAAAATAGTTATTGTCAAGAAAAAACTGAAATTACTTAAAGGCACACCGTACATGACGAAATCAGGCACATATATACACATCGTGACATTGCTAAAGAAAAAACAACTGAAATTGTTTAACGAGACACCTAGTCAGCATGTTAATACAGGACGAAAGCTGGGGAGCCTACTTAGCTGCACACCTAGTGAGGCATATGCAGACATTATAAAATTATCAAAAAAATTGAAATTACTTAATGGCACACCCAATCAGCGGGTTAATAAGGACGAAAGCTTTGACCCCTTACACTTATATATATGTAGGAGATGCCATGGCTTGAATCATAACATTTCTATAAAAACTTTGGATGATGACAAAGCAATAGCTGCAGCATATATTGTAAATAGTTACAAGTTCAGTGGAATCATGGCTGCGGAAGAAGAAGATTATAAAAATTCTTCTATTGCTACATATGGAAAATATGTCCCAAGGCTTCTTCAGTCTAGTTTATGTATTATTTATAATCAGGTGTTATGTATTAATTATTTAATGATTAATAATTTCATTTTAACAATACTTACAAAAGTTCAATTTCTACAATTTGATTTTTTATGCTATATAATACTATATAAGAGGCTGGTGTTCAATGTTTGATGGCATAGTATTCAATAGAGGTGGTATATTATATTTTGCTAAGGAAAAAAAGTTGATTTTTCCCTAAAAGAAATCCTTACAATGTGATAGGTGTTTGTAATATTTTAAACATAATAATTCCATTTTGAAATAATTGAATTTTTTTTCACTACTTACAATATTGATTTTTGATGTTGCACAACATTATGTAAAAGAATGGTGTAATATTCATTATTTGACGATACAGTATTCAATTGAGCTAGTACAATGCATTTGATAGTGGAAAATAATTTTTTTTTCTTAAAAATTGTTACAGTTTGATAATTAAGTGTTACCATTATTTTACATACTAATTTGATCTCAATAGTACATAAAATTTCAATTTTTACAATGTTAATTTTTTATGTTGTATAATACCATATAAAATTACTGTGCACTATTCATTGTTTAACGTTATAATATTTAGTTAAAATAGTACAATGTGTTTTGTTAGAGAAAATTTTTGTTTTTTCCATTAAATGTCCTCATATTGACAATATTAGGTGTTATGTATTATTTTATATCTTCTAATTTAATCTCGTTACTGATTTAACAAATTTTATTCTACAAAATATAGACTGTTGATTTTGTACAATACTAACTAGAAATACGGTATATTTTTTATTATTTGATAATACAATATTAATCATTTACACAATATAGACTGTTGATTTTGTACAATACTAACTAAAAATACAGTATATTTTTTATTCTTTGATAATACAATAGTCATTTAATGCAGTATATGAAATTTGTTGATGAAAGATATTGATTTCCTCAAAAATCTTTACAATGTGGTTATGAAGTGTTGTGTATTCCTTTATGCGTAATAACTTAATTTCTTAGTACTTAAAAAATTTCAATTTCTACAATGTTGTTTTTTTTTATTCGATTCAATACAATATAAAAGGATGGTATATCATTCATTATTTGATGGTATAACATCCAATTGAAATGTCATGTTGCATTCTATTCGAGGAAAAAAATTTAATTTCTTTCAAAAAAAATTTAGAATTTCAATATTAGATGAAATGTATTATTTTACATATATCAATTCAACGTCAATAGTTCATAAAAAAAAAATAGTTCCTATAATATTGATTTTTTTTTTGGTACACTGTTTGACGATACAATATTCAATTGAAATTTTATAATGCATTTTGTTGAGGGAAAATTTTCCATTTTTTCCTCTAAAATCTTTAAAATGTCATAATTAGGTGTTACATATTATTTTTCGGTAAATAATAAATTTGGATAGTACATAAAAAATTTCATTTCCTACAATTTTGATTCCTCATGCTGACAATATCAAATTAAAAATGATATATTTTTTATTGTTCAATTAAGATAGTACAACACATTTTGTTAGGAGAAAGAAATTAAATTTTTTTTCCTCTAATAGTTTAATTTTGACCGTACAGTTACAGAACTTTAGTTCTTACAATGTTGCTTTTTAATGTTGTACGAAACCATACAAAAGAGTGGTACATTCTTCATTGTTAGATGGTATAATGCTCAACTAAAATAGTACAATGCATTTTAATGATAGAAAAAATCAATTTTTATCTAAAAAATCCTTACAATGTCATGAGTAGGTGTGTGTACTATTTTATGTCTAATAATTCATTTTCGATAGCGTGTAAAAATATTTAGTCTCTGCAATTATTGAAGGATTTATCTCCGTTTGCAAATATTCACTTGTAGCGAAGCAAATTTTAATGGATTGATGTAGTTTGATTTTGATGTTGTACAATAACACATAATAGGGCAGCACAATATTCATTATTGGAATAAATTATTCAAGGAAGGTGGTACAATCCATTTTGTTGAGGTAAAAAGATGATCTTTTGTTACTTAAAACATCCTCGCAATGTGGTGATGAGCTGCTAGTTATTATTTTACGCTTAATAATTTAATTTCAATACCACTGCAAAATTTCAATTGCTACAATGTTGATTGTCGTTGTTTGTACAACACCATATAAAAGGACAATATATTATTCATTGTTTAACTGTATAATATACAATCGATATGGTAGATTGCATTTTGTTGGATATGTTTTTGACACTTTATTCTACAAACAACATTTAGAAAGGAAAAGAAAAAAATAGAGTTAAAAGATATCAGTACTAGACATATTGTTCAACTGCTATAATAGGTTACTTAAATATAAAGCAACATTTTTATGCGTTTCACCTTATGATTATATATGACGTGGAGTTCTTTTCTTGAATCTTAAATAATTGGATCGTTCATTTAAATTGAGGGAAGGGAATGCAGAATTTTCCTTAATGAGTATTAGCTGGTTTTGCTTAACAAAAAAAAAAAAAAACTTGTAGCAGTTGGTTGCGTAAACTTTTTTTTTCCAATAAAAGATATATATTATTAACTTTTCAAAGTTAATAAATACAATGATATTCACCAAAGTGAACTCTTCTTAGGACTCATGTTGGCTAAGACTACTTGACAACGTGTCAACACCTTAAAACTTCTCTACACTTAACAAATTCCCACAAAAATAACATAGTATAAAACAAGTGGTAAATCTAACCATATTATACAAAACAAAAGAAGGTTAGCCTTACCACTTGATTCCTTGCCATGCTCCACCCCCTAACCACTCAAAATTACTACCACCCCACTTGTATATCCTCTAAACTATCAACGTATTGATATTCAATCCATGAATCAATAGCCAATCCTACTACTTTCCGTTCCTCCATCCATTCTCTCTTAAAAGCCCAAATATTCCTACTCTTCCATATTCAATCCATGAATCAATGGCCAAGCCGTAAGTTGTGCTCGTTCTTCTTAATTTTCTTCTTGATGTACAGAACAGATGTCTTGCCACCACTCAATGAAACTAATTCCATATTGTTGTGAGTGATGCCATGATACCGAAGCGAATTGTTCTACGCTCTAGTACAAGTAAACATAAGATGTTCCACCCGTTCCTCTCCATTTCCACACATGGGGCATATAGATTCCACTAGGATTCTTCTTTGTTGCAACTTAACATTAATAGGCATAACATCATGGCAGCATCGCCAAACAAAATGCCTCAATTTCCTCTTCAAATTCAGTTTCCATGTTTGCTTCCACATATTCTACATTTTGCTTTGGTTGGTGCTGTTCTCCGGTTGTTGCTCCTGCTCTAATCTAATTTTTGTCAACTGAGTGTATGCAAATTTAATAGTGTACTTTGCATCTAGACTAAATTGCCAAATCAGTTGATCTCTACTGCCTGGAGATTCCAATGAAAGTTGCAAAATAGCTTATTCATCCTGCAGTTGAAGTTGTTTACTTAACTCACCCCATCTCCTCCAATCTTTATTTCCTCCTCCATGCCTCAACACTTCCATTTATTCTTTGAGCCTCATGATTCTCTTGGCGGAATTATTGCCGTTAGTAGCATTCCAAAGCTGAAAATCAGCTTGACATTGTGAAATCTTGGAGGTAACTATATATTGCTCATTGCCCCATTGTGGTTTGTTCCAAGCTACACTTACTCTTTCGAACATCCCATTTTTATTAACCCATATTTTGTAAAAAATAAACCTTCTCCTTCCTTTATTCTGTTGGGGATTTGAGACTAGCATAAGCATATGATGATCCGAAGTTTGTTTGGTACAATGTAAAATTTTAGGTTGATGAAAACGCATTCTCCATCATGCCATCCCAAAAATTCTATCCAACCTTTCCTCAACAAAACCCTATCCCTCTCAGTTGTTAGACCAAGTAAATGGATACCTCACATATTCTAAATCAACTATTTCCATAAGCCTAATGAAATTCCTAAATGGCAAACAACTCATTTCAGATCTAGACTTACCCCCTCTTTTCTCACAAGGATATGATATGTCATTAAAGTCCCCTCCCAAAATCCACCACTCTCCCCATTTTTCTCTCTCATTTTCCAAAAAATGCCATTGTTTATTGGGACCCTCTTAGGCTAGTCCCTTTCACCCCAAAGCTTTGGCCTACTTCGAACCTTGCATCTCTACTTTTTTTTCTTAGATTTCCTTGTTCCTAATTTGAGCTATCTTCCTCATCAACTAGCTGCCATCTTCTTTTCTCGCCAAGCTGGACAGAAACAATTTGTGGCTGTTGTTGTTTAGTTTTTGCCGACCTTAACCTCCTCCCCGACCATTTCCATTTGCTAGATTGTTGGCTCTTCATTTTTGGTTCCCCTCCTAGAATACTCAAAGGCAACTTCCTATTTCTAGCGACCATATGCTTCTTAACAGAAGACACATGCAAACTAGGGACATTCATCAGCTCAATGTCCATATGAGAATCAGTTTTCTGCTCGACTTCATCTCCGGCCTCTTCACTCAATTTCTGCGCAACTTCAGTTTCAACCCCCTCACTCGATTGAGCACCACTACTTACCTCCTTATTCTCTCACGGCATCACTATAATATTTTCAGCATGAGTGGCTATTTCTCCATCACCTGAGCCTAGCTCTCAGTCGGGAATTTTGGCACATCAGTTGATGAATCAACCCCTCATTTTCCTTTCTCACAATTCTTTGCCATTTTTTGAGTTATATTCAGCTCCTTATGGAAACTCCAATTCCTTCTCACAGCTACAAACCTACTTGGATTCTTATCTCCAACATTCCCAACTCCTGCCCGAATCCAGTCACCATATTATCCTTTGTTAAGTTGCTGCTTATCCTAATCATCATTGAGTTTTTCACACCTTTTTTCTACATGACCCACTCGCCCACAATATGCACAAAAATTAGCTAAAATTTTGTACTTAAAACTCACCCAATTCACCTTCTCCTTCAAGTTGACTATTGACCCACGGATAAGAGGTTGTTTCAAGTTAATGGAGACCAAAGACTTATGTATATTCCCTTGGTGCTTTCCTCATTCAGGGATGATCGCATCCGCCATTTGTGGAAAGAGTTTGCCAATCTTAAAACCAGTGTCACAAGTTACCCAACCACCTGATTGAACTCTCTGTCTTGGCTTTGTACCTCTTCAGACCATTCTCGCAGCACTAAATATTGTCCATCAAAGGTCCACCCTTTTCCAGCTAGTACTTTAGTCTTCTCTGCCCGTGAAGAAAAAAAAAATGGAAGTAGTTAAATCCCAACTCAAACAACAACACTTTTTGGATCGGCCAAATTTTCTCCATAGTATTTTTCATGGCCAAAAAGCTCACCCTTTTGTCCCCAAAGAATTTCCCAAGTAATCTGTGTTCCCTTTCTTCTTTACTTACTTCACGTCATCCTCCTCAAGCTGCACAGCCCCTTTTTCCATAGTAGAGAGTTGTAAATTCTGAATCAATCCCGACTCTTCTTACTCCCAACTCTGTTCTACCCCCAGATCAATCACCACGCCTTGCGCAGTAGTTGATAAGTCTTGTAAGAGGAAAACAGAAAAAAAAAATCTCACAGAAAAAGGTTGAAATTAGGAACTATGTTCAGAAAATTTGCCTCACTCTTTTAATTTTTTTCCTCTGAAGGAGACACAGTTAGTACGATACTATCACACTCCCTCTAACCTCAAATTTCCACCACTATCTCCTCTATATTGAGTACTAACTTCTACATTAGTTAAAATACTTGGATCAGCTCAACACTGGAACTCCCATTGGTTATCTTCCCCAAATATGGTCTGAATGGCTAACATGAAACATTGCTTCCTCCACAGGAAAAGTGTTCCTTTTGCTATAGAAAAGGAAACCTATCACTCTTATGAAATTGACTCCTAAAATTGATGTTTGCATCTCTTATACACATATTTATTGGCTAGTGTTTAACTACATTTTCAATTTCAGATTTGCCAAGCTGTAAAGCACATTAGGAAAGAATGGCTAAACAATGTACATTCAGCGACTACCTAATTTATATTGATTAATGTGTTTTTAAAATTCAAAATTATTTTTCCTCCACTTACTTTAATAGCAATAATAATAAAAAGTGTAGTGCTAGGCTTGTGGTCCTTGTGAGCCATTTTTATATTTAAATAATATTAATTTTTAGTATCTCACTCAATGAGCATGAAGTGCCCAGTTAAAAATTTTAATAATTTTTTAAAATTTTAGTAATTTTTATATTTTATAAATACATGATTACTATTTTTTTTGCCAAAAACGATAAATATATTAATATGCATAAAAATATACACTTGCCCACTGGCAAGACAAAACGTTAGTTTTCACATCGAAGGAAAAGAAAAATAACTCAAGTACAACAAAGGTACAAACCACTTAACTAAACTAGGTAAGTGACTAAACCCGAACCAATTGATCTCTACGAAAGCACCACAACTGACATGTAGAACTACTTGATAAAAAATGAATGGCAACCGCCATCATTCTTTATGCTACGTCTCATCTCAAATACTCCACCATCAAAGCTCGGACCAAACCCCATGGAAATGGGGATCACACCATAGGTGGATACCAAATCAACACCGTCCACGTTGAATAGTCCAGAAACTACTACCGTACACGTTGAATAGTCCGAAAACTACTACCGGAGATGATGAATAGCTCAGTAACCCCATAGATAGAACAGCCCTAAAAAAATAAAAAAATAAATAAAATACGTGATTACTGTTACTTTAAATATTTTTAATTATCTTTCTACTATATAATTATTTTTTAAAAATAATTTAAAAATAACAAAGACATTATATTAATGGTGCTAAAATGATAAAAAAAAATTATATTATTTTTAATATTTATAATCAAAAATAAAAATTATATGATAACACAATTTTTTTAATATACATATGCGTGTGTCCAAAATTAAAAAACATATATAAATTAAAAAATAAATCCCGATGCATAACAAAACAAGGTTTGATTTGTTTTACATTGTGACAAATGATTACATTTGAAAGCAAAATTTAAATA
Source organism: Gynochthodes officinalis (assembly GCA_020080225.1). NCBI lineage: Eukaryota > Viridiplantae > Streptophyta > Magnoliopsida > Gentianales > Rubiaceae > Gynochthodes > Gynochthodes officinalis. The sequence continues at coordinate 27,844,315 of CM034617.1, forward strand.
AATACTAATTATTTTTATGTTAAATTAAAAATAAAAAAAAAAGTTTCTAAAACAAATTAAAAATCATAAATTTATTGAAAAAATAATCACAAAAACTTTACAAAATTACACTTGTACCAAGAGCAACCTACAATCTTGGAGAAACCTTCTTCTTTTTTTTTTCACAAGCCAAGAAGACAAAGTTTATTATTAGAGATTAAGAACAAAAGTTACAGGAAAAGATCAGAAACTCAAAAAGTATAATAGCAATCCTACTTCGAGGACTATTATAACCTACTGTACTAGCCAAAAGGGATCCAGAAGAGTAGAAACTAGGAACTAGAAATAGACACTTACTATTCAATAATTGCCAGCAGATTTTGTATCTGGACACTCTTGATTTCGCCAACCTATCAGCCACACTATTAATTTCCCTTGGTACATGGTGATACTCCCATTGCTTAATTTTCTCCTTCAATAGATCTAAGTGATTCAAGATATTTTTAAGGTGCCAGAGGGGCATTGTCTAGATTCTTTAGCCAATTGATTGCGTTAACAGAGTCACTTTCAATTTCAAGTACATGAGAGCTCTTCCAAATGGACTCAGAAAACATCCAAAAGGCCTCACGAATAGCATAGAACTCGGTTTGATTCGAATCAAGAATTCCAACATGTTTAGAGAAATGACCTTTGTTTTATCCGTATCATCTCTAAGAATTCCCCCAAACCCAGCCATACCTGGTTTTGCAATTGTAGAACCATTTACATTAAGCTTCATTCTACCAAGTTGAAGACGAGACCAAGTGACACTTACATTCCTGCACCCGTGAACCTGCCTCACCTTTGTGCTATTCGGCTAGAGGAATATATTTGAAATAGATGTTGAAAAAGATGGCTATTTTGCCTTAAACCAAGTTGCAAACCTAATGAAAATCAAATCTATGAGTTGCAAGAAATCAAAGCTCTAATTGTTAAAAGTAACCCGATTCATGCACAACAGATTGACTATGTTATAGCATAAAACAGCAAAATCTAAGCCTATCATTTTTTGAAATCCGGGAAAGACTGCTGCCAGCTATTTAGGAACGTGAAAAGATCTCCAGGGCAAACCCAGGTAATACCCCAAATTTCCAAACGTCTAGTCCACACCAACCAGCTACACCTACAATTAAAAAATGAATGCCAGACAAATTTCAGCTCAGAATTACAAAACAGGCACACAGCAAGCTCGGCTTTAATAATACCCTTCTTAAGCAAACAGCTTCTAACGGGAAGTTTTTGATGAATTAGCTGCTAGACAGCAAATTTCATTTTAGATGGGGCATACCCATTCCACACTAAATTTTAGATTACTCGCCCTTGCCTTTGGGGCAGCAACACAGATTTGTAAAAAGAGGAAATGAAATACATACTATTCGGGACCCCCTGGCCAAATGATTCGATCATGGGAGTTACGACTAGGATATTGCCCTTGCAGAACATACAACAAGCCCTCCCATTGCTTGTTTTCCCAATCAAGAGCATTCCTACGAAGATCGATCCTCCATTCCCATTGACCGTTCCTCCAGTTTCCAAACTTAGCCACATATCCATCCTTGTTAACTGACAGAGCAAAGATGCGAGGAAAGCACATTTTTAAAATCATACCTTCTATCCATTCATTATGCCAGAAAATAATATTGTCTCCCTTCACAAGCAAAGCCCTCATTCTTGATAAAACAACATCATAAACCTTATTAGAGGGAGTAAGTGGAGCAGTAATAACTTTCCATGAATTAAAGACTAATCTGTTATTATATGGAGTGAGGAGGAGACGCTTCTTGTCGAGCTCATATTTTTCCACAATGAAATTCCTCCATAACGAATTCACCTCATTGCCAAACCTCCATAGCCATTTTGATAATAAGGCTGAGTTTTTTAAATAAAAGTCAATCATACCAAAACCCCCTAGTCACTTTGGAGCATTAACTGTATGCCAATTCACATAATGCAATTTACGGTGATGATCCAAACTGCCCCACAGAAATCTTCGTATCAATTTGTCCATGTCATTTTTTACGCCACAAGGGAGATTAAAAACAGTCAAGAAGAAGATCGGCAAACTTGATAAAATAGAATTAATTAAAGTCACTCTACCACCCATGGAAAGATACCTTGTTTGCCAGCAAGCAAGTTTTGATTTCATTTTATCCAAGATAGGCCTCCAAATTGTTTGGACCATAGAGTTAACCCCCAAAGGAAGGCCAAAGTATTTAACCGGGAAGGATAGGTACTCAGCCTAGCCATTCAGGAGACCAACATCTACCCTAACACCAATCAAACTGCTTTTATTAAAGTTAATATTCAAGCCAGACAATGCCTCGAACCATTTGAGAATTCTTTTCACATTCGACACACCCTCGAGTTTAGGTTTGATGAACACAAAAGTATCATCTGCATATTGTAAGTGAGTTAATCTGACTAATGCTGAACCTTTCGAACAACCTAAAGGACTCTCCCTTTTGCATAAGAACACAAAACGCTTCAGTTAGGATATTAAAAAGCATTAGGGAAATGAGGTAGCCCTGACGAAGACCTTTTTTGATGTCGAACTGCTTAGTAGGAGAACCATTTGTCAAAATTGACATTGATATAGAGGCCAAGCAGAAACGGATCCAATTCCACCACTTTCTTCCAAAATTCATCTTTAGTATGACAAAATCTAGGAAATTCCAATGAGCATTATCAAATGCTTTTTCAGCATCCACCTTCATCAAAATACTGCTTCTGTTATTTTTCCTAAGGTAATCAACAATTTCATTGGCAATTAAGAAACAATTTGACAATTGCCTATTTTTTAGGAACGCAAACTAATTGTTCCTGATCACCTCATTAATCACCTATTTCAATCGAATTGATAAAACTTTAGCCAGAATTTTATAAATGCTCCCAACAAGACTAATAGGCCTATAGTCTTGTTGGGAGTAGGATTGTCCGTTTTTGGACAAGGTGATAAAAGAAGAGTTAAACTACCTTATAAAAAGTTTCAACCTCAAAGAAGTGTTCTAAGAAAGACATCACATCTAATTTAACTGATCCCTAGTGGTGCTTGAAGAAATTCATATTGAAACCATCTGGTCTAAGAGCCTTATTCCCATCACACTGCTTGATAACATCCCAAACTTTGTTTCTTGAAAATGGAACTTTGAGATTATCCCTTTGGGCATTTAAAATACTTTTAAATTGACACTCTAATTCCAAAACACCAACAGCCGACACCTTGTTGTAGAAGTCTGCATAATACTTCACAACTGCATCTTTCAACTCTTTTGGTTGTGACACTCTCCTTTCATCAAATACCAGATTACTGATAAGATTCACCCTTCTTCTTGAGAAAGCCATCAGGTGAAACTATTTAGTATTTCTATCTCCTTCCTAAAGCCATTTACTTCTGGACTTTTGCATCCATGCTTTCTCCTCTGCCCGATACAAAGTCCATAGTTGAGCCCGCTTGTTCACAAGTTCAAATCTTTTGTCCGCCAGTAACAGATTAGTTGCATCAAAATTTTCCAACATATCAATCTCCTCCTCCAATCCCTAGATCTAATTAAGATATGCGTCACTATTATGAAGTTTTCACTATTTGATGAGAGACTTAAGTCTCTTTAAATTTAAGCATATACCAGCATTATTCTTGGATTGAACCGCAATATCTTTCTATTCATTTCAGACCAAAATATTGAAGTCTTCATTCTCAAGCCAATGGTTGAAAAACTTAAAAGCTCTAGGGCCCCAATTAACCTCCTTTGTATCCAGAAAAATGGGATGATTGTCAGACAGAGACCTTGTCAGCACTCGTTGGACCAACGATGGGAACATAGTAAGAAATTCACTCGAAAACAAGATTCTGTCCAGTCTGCTTCTAATAGGAGTAGATTGGTTATTGCCCCAAGTGAATTGACCACCTACCATAGGCAAGTCTACAAGCTGCAAATTTTCAATAAAGTCATTAAACTCATTCATGGTAGACAAATTACCTACTTGATCACTTTTTTCATCCGACGACCGTGTAACATTAAAGTCTCTTCCGAAGCACCAAGGCATTTGCCTGTTAATCACTCTGTTAGACAACTTGGTCCATAGAGCTCTTCTTTCATTATCACAGTTCGGTGCATAGACATTACAAAAAGCGCACTCAAAATTTGATCCTTTCAATTTACCTCTAAGAAGGATGAAGCACTGCTCTATAACAACTTCGGCACAATGGAAAAAATCACCATTTCAGATGGAAATCAGACCTCCCACATGCCTTGAAGAAGGAACCCACTCAAAATTGTAGTCATTGTCTTCCCAAATAAGGCCAGCTCTTTGAGCATCAAACTGTTCCAATTTTGATTCTTGGAAAAAACCCAACCCAAATTTTTTCCTTAACACAAGTTTACGAACATCCCTCCTCTTCTCTCTAGCCCCTAATCCCCTAACATTCCAAGAAAGAATCCTCATTTATCCCAAAGACTCTAGACTCTTGACAGAGAAAGCAGGAAGAAAAGATTAATGCTAATCTACTCTTGGCACCCACTTCTTTTTCTCCAATCCAGTAAAATGGTCCACCATTACATCACGGTGTAGCTTGAAGACAATCCCCAGTTGAGAGCTCCCTCCCATGTTGACAACACCTCTCTTAGAATATTGTTGTGATAAGCGATATCCTCACCTGAAAGAATGAAGTTAGCTAAATTACTGGGTTCTCTGCTAGCCGACGATCTGGAGCAAAATTCAGGCAACTTTCCTTTCTTTGAGCAGTGTGGGTTGTTTTTGTGTGCTGCCTTAGACTTGGAAGGGCTTGCACCATAGTCCAGTTCATCCAAAAGCACGAGCTTGAGGGCCCTTTGACAAGGACCATTATCCAGTTGCATTAGGTTTGTAAAACCCACAGCAAGCCCTTTTGACACACAATCCTCTTTCGGCCTGCCACCGAGAAGTGTCCCATTTAAACACTCTTGCTGGATTGGAAAACCCACTTCAATCCCAACATCACCAGGCCCTTTTGACACACCATCATTGGGAAACCCAACATCGAGTCCAATACAATCCGGCCCATTTAACACGCATTCATTTGTAACCCCATTGCCTATACACCCTCTCTGCACACCTTCATCTACTAACATCATTGCATTTGACAGACTCCTTTGTAGTGACGACTTCTCACATCCCTCATACTCCAAGGAGGTAAGATCATAACCTGGCCCTTTTAACACGCATTTATTTGTAACCCCACCGCCTATTTATTCTCTCTGCACACCCTCATCTACTAACATCATAGCATTTGACAGACTCCCTTGCAGCGCTTACTTCTCACACCTTGCATGCTTTAAGGAGGTAAGATCATTACCTTCTTGGATTGGGTTACCTATAAGACCGTTAGACATTATCCAACTAAATTCTTCAGGTTGCACCTCTACCGGTCTACCTTTTTCATCTTTCCCATGTTGCTCTGACTCACTTTGAAGAAGAGGGCCATCATCTTTCCTGTCATCTTCAACTTCCTTCCCCTTCAGTTTGTCTTCCAGCTCACATCCTGAAATGAAGGTGGCAGACTATGTATGCATACGAATAACTAAAAAACTACCATACACCGAGACCTTAACACTTTTAGGAATACAGACATCCCAATCAGTTGCAATCAGAACTCTAGCTATATCCAATCTTGATCTCGTTGACGTGCTCTCGTCCACGGATAACACAATTCCCCATTTTCTTCCAATGTCTAGAAAGAAGTTATAATACCATAAATTAAGAGGCACATTGCTTAAACACAGCCAAACGAACTTCAGATTGTTAATGTCCGAGGGCTTCTAAGGTCTTAAAGACTGGAACCAAGTAGATAAAACTTCTTTTTGTCTATTAAGATCTGCGGTCATAGCTTCTCTATTGACAAATGTTAGACCTATTGATCCATCATAGAAATTGACTAGAGTAGAGAGCCCAACTGAAGCTAATAGAGATTGAACCATTGCAGGGTGGATTAGAGGTCTCAGCTCACCACGAGTTGACCTTTGAAGCCACTCTATATCTTCCTATGAGATAGGGACATCTACGCACTAGACCTCCTTAGCCTCCATATGCTTTTTTCCTACATGTTGCCCCTCTTCACAGAAATTAGAAACCACCTCTTCCTTAGGCTCTGGAACGGTCTCAGAAGACCGATCCGCCTCAAAATTGCAATTATGTTGACGAGGGAAACCGCTAAGCTTCAAATCATCCGAAACCAAGGGATTCTCATAGGCCCCTGCTAGGTGAATTACTTCTCTATAGAGCCTGCCATTTCTTAGGGAAAGGAGAAACCTATTAACAGTAGGTCACTACTGAATCTCCATTTTATAGTATAAATAAAGGAAGTGCAATATATTGTGCTCAATAAACTCATCGTTTCACTATAGAACTATTTAGTACTCTTGTAAGTCACGATCTATATATTCACAAGTTTTTATTAAAGTTTGATCTAACTAAAATAAGAACCACTTATTTCAATAAACAGTTCAACCCTAATATCGCTTTCTAACAAGATAGCACATGAAGATGCCAGCTATAGTAGCGTAATAAATAGTTAAAACCCAACATGAAAAAAAAAAAACCCTCTTAATCCAATGGGTATTGGGTTTTTTTAACACACTACTTTATTTGTTTTTACTTTTGTTATTGTGAGACAATATTAATAAATTGAAAGCATAAAAATTTTAGGGAAGCAATGAAAAAAACTTAAACCTAAAAAGAATGTGACACTATTATAATTATTAAATGGAAAAGAGAAGTGATTGGGAAAGAGATTTGGCTCAAATTCGATTTAGAATTCTTCATGCATATATCTATTTTTTCGTCCTAATATAATATAAGTTCACATATTAAGTTTCGCCATTAATGAGTTTTCTAAATAACCAAAATTAGAAACTTCAGCCTCTTTTAAGTACATTTTTCTAAATGTCTTCACTTACCAAGGACAAAACAACTTCTAAGTAATAAAAAGATAAAATAGCAAAAAAATTGAAGAAAAAGAAAATTGATTTTTTTTTTGTCCAAAAAAAACTGATTATATTAACGTTGGAATACCTAAGTTAACACATTACATAGAGTGTCAAAAGAATGACTAGCTTTCAATGGATGGGCTCTAATACAACTAACCTAAACCCAGTAGGGGTCGGTTAAGGCATAACCCCGATTAAACGGGACCAGCATAATCGGTAATACGGGCCCGGTAACTCCTAGCTAACCCAGCTAAGAACAACCAAATCACTAGCTTGTTAGCCTCTACTTGCACAGCTCCCCTAAATAGCCACAGAAGAAACGGACTGCAACTTTACCCATGTAGTACGGAACTAGACAGACCTAACTCTAGTCTCTGCGTGGACTTATGCTGCGCATTTTACCCTCCGCCCAAACTAGGACTCAAAAACTATTAAGTAGGGAAGGCTCTCTGATACCATCATTAAATAACCATTGGCCTTCCATGAACTGCACAGTTCTTACTCTTATACTACGGACACAAAGCCCAATTACTTAGGGCCAAAAGGCCGAAAAAACCAGAACCACCGGAAAATATATATATATATATATATATATATATATATATTAATTACTGTAGCAACAAAATCGCACATTTGTAGTACTTTTTGCACCCAGCTACAGTAACTTTTGTTTGACAAAATGGCCGTTGGCCAAATGTTTAAAAAACATAATAATAATAAAAAATTTGATCAAACTGTTACAACTATCCAAATAGGAGGCTTTTGACGTGCGGCGGCTATTTTTTTACGACGACGAACTTATGCCACGTTTGGCCAAAGCCAATTTTCTTTGGCCAATTTAATTCACCTTGTGTCTCGGGATTAAGGAAAGCCATTTGGCCTTGTGTGAGTTTTGGAGCGTCGATGTCTTATTATTTGGTTTTAAATATTTTGGGACCAACATATGCGCTGACGATGGATAGAAGAATTTGTTTAGCCTTTATTTTAAAATGAGGATAAATAATGAATAAAATTACTATTTGTTCACTGTGGAACACACCCCTTACAAAAATCGGCCTGACTTTTTCCCGCCCATGACTCAAAAAGAAGAAAAATTATGAGCTTTAAATTTGACTGGGATGGGCTTCAATCGGTAGATATGGCCTTCACTCACCCTGTCGGCAACGGGTGATTGCATTACACCCTCTACGGTATTCATTCACTGGACAATGGGGGTCCTTAGGATCACAGTCTACGGGCTGATCTGGTTGACGACTACCGCTGGGTTTTTGCTGGCCACCATTGTCTATTGTATTATTTCCATGGTTTTCTTCCACTGCACCTTGCCCATTTCCAACATTCATTAAAGAGCACAGCAAACTGCAACAAGGGAAACGCCAAGAATTCGGTTGGGGCTGGTTTTCATCTTGGGTGAAGCAACAAAAGTACCCTGGCTTGCAGAATTAAATGCTAAAATTTTCTTGCGGGTTGTGGAAATTTCTAAGTGGTTATAAATAGTTTTCACTCTTTTCTATTTATAGTACGACTGCAAAATTTGCTAAGGGCTTAGCTTGCTTGGCGGAAGTTTTTGAGATTCGTTTGAGGATTGCCTTAATTTCCCACCGTCACATTCTAAAATTAGCCAAGAAATATATGAGGTATAATTAATTATTTGAGGCTTACAAAAGTAGTCAAATAGAAGCTTCCACTTGCAGTCCTTTCTGTCATGAATCATTTTGGTCGATGTTTAAGTACAATTATTTTCCACAAAAAAATTTCAAATTCATAATTTCATGTTCATTTATGTTGCATGTTAAAGTATATTAATATTCTAAGAAATAATGAAAAAAATATTTATTAAGATGTAATGCATATGACATTAATGTATTAATGTATTTTCACGCATAAGCGCCAATATATACAAAGGTGTTAGTAAGTAAAGTACAGGGAAAAGAAAGAGAACAAAGAAAACAGTAATGGCTTTCTCTACAATTTAAATTTTTCGTGCTTCACTTTTACTATAGAGAATAGTATTTCCTATTTTATTATAGCTATACCTTGCAAAATCTTTAATAATTTTATAACACACTCAAACTTTTTTCTAGTTATTTATTTTTTAGGAAATACCACTGTGTATTGTTGAGGGCTTTAGACTTCGGCGTAGATTTCTATCACAATTGTTGCTAACAAACAATACCCAAGGGTACATTATATTGGGGGTATAATATTAACTTAACCGTCCATGTTGCTCAGTTACACACTAAGGATGAAAGATAAGGAGCAAGTGTATAAAAGAATCAACAATATGATAAAAGTTGCAACGTTCTCATCCCATTGACAAATCATTCAAACAACGCAGTGAAAGAAATTGTTGAGTTCAAGATGATTAATGTAATATAATGTTCACCCACTAAAACTTTCATAGGATGTTGTGAAACTAAAAAACAATAATAATAATAACTTCAAATATTTCAGAGGAAAGAGTTCAGAGGATGTTAGTAATAAAATGAAAACGTAAAAACTATACTTTCTTTTCTCACAAAACTTCTGAACAAAATGTCTTATTTATAGAACTTAATAAAATTCAAATCTTGTAAAAATAAACTACTCATTCCCGAAAAACAAACAACTACCACATCAAAATTAAATAAAAATTTTAGTTTAAATCTGATGCATTGCGTGTTTTAAACTAAGTTTGCAGAATTTATCATGCCAATTATCTTATTCTATCTCACAACTGTTTTCATATATAATGCCTTTGTAAAAATGTCAGCAACTTAATATTCAGTCTTGCAGGAATCAATGGCAAAACTTTTCTTTTGAACCAATTAATGATTGGAGTGAAATTTGATGTCAATAAACTTAGTTTATCAAGAAACGTACACCTGATTCTTTGTTAACTTTATGACTAATATACAATCACATAACATTTAATTGCAACATATTGCTTGTGCTGGAAAAAAGCAAACATCCTTCTACACCATAATGCATGAGTAGAACTATTAGCTGCTATAATATAGTTTGCCTCTACTCTAGACAATGCAATAACTAGCTTTTGTTAGAAATCCAGAAGAAAACACTAAGACAAATAAAAAATGCATAATCAAAAGTTCTTCTCCTCTCAACAATATCTCCAATCCAATCACTATTAATGAGTCCAAAAACATCAATAGCATATCTTTTGTATAAAAAATACTATCACTGTGACTACCTTTGATATAAGTCAAAATTCTTTTAACTTCTTACAAATGAAACTCATGTAGATTCTCCATAAACCTATGTATCAAACCAACCCTAAAATTAATATCATGTTTCATAACATTCAAATATCTCAAACTCCCTACCAAACATTTAAAGTAGGATCCATAAAATTTCTAGTCTCATCCTTGGCCAAACATAATTGTTCTTCAGTTGAGTGAAGATTGGTTTAGCACCATCTTAAATTCTTTCATAATATCACCAGCATATTAGTTTGTGAAACTTCAATACCAAGAAAGTAAGATATAAAACCCATGGTTGTTATCTCAAATAGTGGATTTATGGACTACTTGAATTCTGCAATGATTTTGGGATTCTTTTCTATAAAAATAAGATCATCAACATACGAGCTTATAATGATAACTGCACCAAAGTAGAAGACTTCACATATAAAGCATGATTAGATTACGACTTTGTAAGCCACTATCAACAAAGAAAGAATTAATATAGGTATACCACACTTTTGGAGCTTGCTTCAAGCCATAAAGAACTCTCTTCAACCGGCACATCTTATTTTGTTGGCCTTTTTTTCACAAATCCTATAGGCTGCTTAACATACACTTCTTCCTCAAGTATTCCATAAAAAAATGCAAAATTTATATCCATTTAATTTGTTTTTAAAATTATTCGAGTAGTTAAAGAAATAATCAAATGAACAATATTAAGTCATGCTATATTTGCAAATAGTTCAAACTAATCAATGCCAAACTTTTGTTTGTAACCTTAAACAACCATACCTTGAATCTATCTACTTCTCTATTTGGCTTGTATTTTGTCTTATAAATCCACTGGACTTCAATGGTTTTCTCACTACTTGGAATATTTATGAGCTCCAAAGCATCATTTTTTTTTCAATAGTATGAATTTTTTAGTCATTGCCTACTTCTAGTGATCTTCATGATCATCATAATCAGAGCTAATAGGATCACAATCTGCAAAAAGAGTAAAATTAATAACATCCTCTTTAGATAAATTAGAAGAGTGACCATCCATAACAAATTCTTGTAAGCAAGCTTGTGGACACCTTTATTTTTTTACTTTTTTTGTAGGTGAATAGATTAAACAAGAGTAGGCTAAGTAAAAACATGCTATTGTTCAAATACTTTTGGTTGACTAATCTCATCATTAGCACCATCATCAAAATATGTAGGTTTTAGAGAGTGACTCACTATAGAATCTAATTCCTTTTCTAACTAGTTTTAGGCACATTGTAGATCAAATTGACATTTCTACTAATAACAAATTTCTTCATCACAAGAATAAATAACTTGTACCATTTAGTTTTAGAACTATAGCCAAAAAAAATAAACTTTTCTGTCTTGCTATCAAGATTTTTCCTTACAGCATCAAAAATTTGTGCTAGCAATCAAATATTTTAAGATGAGAGATGTTTAGGTTTTTACCAAACTAAATCCCAAAAAGAGTTTTCTCATCATTGCATCTAGTAGAGCACCTGTTCAATATATTATTACAATAAAAAACTATTTTTGCCCAAAAGAACCCTTAGGCATATGCTTGGCAATCATAATTCCCTGCACCATATCCATCACAGTTCTATTCTTTCTTTTTATTTCTTGTGCCATCCCATTGAAAAGTCTACCTAGCTCTCAATTGTTGCTTATTTATAGATTTGCTAAAAAATCATCACATACTATATATTTTATGCCTCTATCAATGTCAAAATTTAGATAGAATAACTACTTTGTTATTAACATATACTTTAAAATTCTTAAAAATATCACAAGCATTAGATTTATTCTTCAAAAAAGTAAACCCAAGCCTATATGCTAAAATCATCAATAGAAATAATAAAATACTTGTTAACTCTATTAAAAGGAACATCCATTGCGTAAATTATAATAAATAAGTTGCAAAAGTTATTTTACCCTCCAAGTCATGCCGTAAGGAAATGAGTTCTTATATTTCTTACCCAAAATGCAATATTCACACTATTTTTGTGATGAAAATTAATAGAAGGCAACTTAAAAACAACATTACTTTCAGTCCAAAACTGCAAGCTATGAAAACAAAAGTATCCAAATCTCATATGCTATAGCAAACTATCATGGGAGAACACCCAAAAGTATCCTTCACATTATAGCAAATGATCTTTTTTGTCCTTCACTTTTAAAAAGGGAATAAAATATCCTTCACGTACATTTCATAAACTGGAACTTGTAGTCTTCCGTTACCAATTCGTCTCTTTTTCTGTTAAATCACCCCACGTGTGTTGCACGTGACATTTAAACCAGGGGTAAGGGTAGAATTAAGACAAAAAAAAAAAGAAATCTGACCCTAAAAACTCAACCCTGACCCAAGGTACCCCAAACCCACCCTCTCCGTTGTCGTCCCCCCTCGCACAGACAACCCAGTTGTCTCCTCCATCCTATCGCCATTGGCGCCACCTGACCCACCACACCCTAAAACCCCCAACGCTCCCATCGTCCCCCAACTTTTTAGCCCGTCGTTTCTAGAATTTTTTCTGAATTTTGCCGAATATTTTCTGGACCTTTTTCTGAAACTGCCGCATTGGATTTCTGCTATTTTAATCTCTGTTCTGGGATTCTGTAAGCTTCATTGTGCTCTTGGATTTGTGGGTTTGCACTATTTCTTGTTGCAGAATTTGTTTGGAGTTTTTCTGGAATATTTTTTCAGAATTTTGCCGATTATTTTCTGGACATTTTTCTGAAACTGCCGCATCGAATTTCTACTATTTTAATCTCTGTTCTGGGATTCTATAAGCTTCATTGTGCTCTTGGATTTGTGGGTTTGCATTATTTCTTGTTGCAGAATTTGTTTTGAATTTCTCTGGAATTTTTTCATAATTTTGCCGATTATTTTCTGGACATTTTTCTGAAACTGCCGCATCGGATTTCTGCTATTTTAATCTCTGTTCTGAGATTCTATAAGATTCATTGTGCTATTGGATTTGTGGGTTTTCACTGTTTATTGTTGCAGAATTTGTTTCGAATTTTTCTGAATTTTGCCGATAATTTACTGGAACTTTTTCTGAAATATTGCGGCATCGGATTCTTCAAATTTCCATCTCTCTCATGGTTCTATGGCTACTAAAGATCATGGGCAGAGGAAAAAACAACAGAAAAGTTGTCAAAAACCTGCTTTGAAGGCCATTGAAGACGAATTTGAATCGGGCATCAATATGAAGCAGTCAGGTAAACGGAAGTCCAAAACTGTTATTGAGCAGCTCCTGATTAAGAACTGTGGGTTTGCATTGTCAAAATGTTAATTTCTGACTTAATTCTAACCTTACCCCTGATTTAAATATCACGTGCAACGCACGTGGGGTGATTTAACAGAAAAAGAGACAGATTGGTAACGGAGGACTAAAAGTTCCAATTTATGAAATGGGAAGGATATTTTATTCCCTTTTTAAAAGTGAATAATAAAAAAGATCATTCACTATAATGTGAAAGATACTTTTGGGTGTTCTCTCAACTATCATCGAATTGAATAGATTTAAAATAAGTTGAACTACCATAATTCAAAATAATAGGGAAACATCTACAATTAGTCAAGTTCACTTTTGCAATCAAAACTCAAATAATCATTAATAATAGTAAAAACTATTTTCTAAAATGCATATCATAATCCTTTTTTTGAGGTTAACCTAGACTTAAGAGATTTTATTGTAGATCAGACACATAATGCACACCAACAATACCATATTTAGTACCATTTCACAGAGTAATAAGAATATATCCTATATCACATACAAACACTTCATGATTATTAAAAAATCAAACAATGCATTTAAAAGACTCATCTAAATTAACAAATAGTTCCTTCTTTCATACCAAATGATTACTACACCTAAAGTCGACATACTAAGTATTATTTTTAGATTCCTCAACAACACTAATAGAAAATAAAATTGTCTCATAATTTGCACCACAATCATCAACAACATTAATAATTATTTCTTTATTTTTAGATTTATTATTTGGCACATTTGCTGATTATTATTGGAACTATTAAAATTATACTTTTGCTTAAAAGAGTTGTTACTTTTGCCACTACTACGGAAGTTACCACTACCATGTCCATGATCGTTGAAATTTTGGCTGCAACCAATACAAATAGCATTACTAGAAGAATCTTCACTACCTTTATTTTTAATAGTCTGAATTTGCAAGGCCTACAATGCTTTCTCCACCAGTTCCTTTTCAACTAATTTATTCAATTTGTCATTAATTCATTGTTCATGATAAAGTAATGAACCTATAGCTCTTCAGTAATCAAAGGTGACAAATCCTTTGTCTTTTGCATCAATGCAACAATGTGCTTAAATTTTATGGGAAAAGTATTCAAGACTTTTTCAACAAACATGCGATTAGAAAGATCATGTCCATTTAGTTGCATCTCATTTTCATTCCAATCAAACAATAAAAACAAGATTTAATTCTCTCAGACTTCTCCATATTACAAAACTCAAACTTTCTTTTCAATATTAACAAGTTGTTTTGCTAAATTATATAAACGTCTGGTTATGATTTGGCTAACATATCTCATGCCTATTTTGTAATTGTATGGAAATTTTGCCAAACACAAAAATATTACATCTACCGCCATTATCAGCAATCTCTAATAATTCTTCCCAAATATGGACTAATAAATCAAATGTTCTTAGATTCATTTTCATCTTAAACTTTCAAAAACAGTAATCTTCTTTTTCCTTTAATTTTGGAATCAAACTAGTAATATTTTCATTCACCTTGATTGCCAAACTCTAACCTATCTCTGATATTAGATGTTGTTCCCAAATATTAAAAACTAAGTAATAAGGCTTGGATGATCCAAAATGCATTCAATACTGAATGGCTTTTTTTAAATACTGTGAGACGCAAAGTAAATTAAATTGACAAAAGAAAATTGACTTCAGCCAAAGACGTATGGATTTTCAAATCAATTAGAAGGAAACCTCCTTCAAACAAGGCAACCAAGATAAAAGAACTCCAAAGCAACAAAAAGACAAAATAGCACCACAATTGAGGCAGTAAAAAAATTGATCAAGCTGTATGCCTTTCAAACTAGGAGGCTTCAGCCTTGCGGCTAGTTTTTCACAACGGGAGGCTTGTTTTCTTATCTCACAAAAATTTTTGACAATATATTTTATTTATAAGACCTAATAAGGCTCTAACTTACAGCAGGTTATGACAAAAATGGGTTTGATTGGGGAGTGATAATGTGGATTAGGCAATGCCTTTGTACTAGCACTTTGTCCATTAATATTAATGGGGAACCATGTGGGTACATTAAGCCAATTCGAGATATTCGGCAAGGGGATCCTCTTTTGCCTTATCTGTTCCTTATCATTTCGGAGGTGCTATCTCATCTTATTACATGCACTAATGACCACGGGGACTTTAAGAGAATAAGGGCTAATAGGAATGGCCCTATCATTACACATTTGTTTTTTGCTGATGATTCTTTGTTGTTCTATGAGACAGATGTCCATCAAGCTCAGGTTTTGAAGGGTATTCTTCATCAGTATAGTCAATGTTTAGGCCAAGCAATTAATTTGGGCAACTCTTCAGTGTTCTTTAGTCATAATGTCGGCCAGGCAGCACGGAGTGAGATTTGTCAAATCACGGGGAGGATGAAGGAACAATGTAATGCTCGCCATCTAGGGTTGCCTATGAGGATTGGCTGGTCAGAAAGGGAGGTGTTTAACTTTATCATTCAGAAAGTGTAGCAATGAATCCAGAATTCGAAGACTCAGTTTTTGAACTTGGTAAGCAAGGAAACTCTCATCAAATCGGTGGTGAATGCTTTACCAACATATGTGATGGGATGTTTTAAGCTTCCAGTGAGAGTATGTAAGGAAATTTGTCGTATTACGACGAATTTTTGGTGGGGTGCATGGAAGCATGCAAGGCAGAAAATTCATTAGAAAATGTGGCAAAAGCTTACTAAGGCAAATGATGAGGGAGGATTGGGCTTTTAGGATCTTCAACTGTTCAACGATGCTTTGCTCGCTAAACAACTCTCGCGAGTCATGTCACAACTGGCATTATTGATGAGTAGAGTCATGAAAGCCAAATATTTTCCTAATGACCAGTTGCTGTTAGCAGTAGAGAGGAAAAATGCGTCTTAGTTGTGGAAGGGGTGGATGGGGGCAAGAAGACTATTGCAAGCTATGGAGCCAGGCTCTTGTGATAATGAGTATTTAGTCTGGTCAACATATCATACACTGCAGCAGGAGGGACATTATGCAGATCAACAACCTGAATGCAGTAATGCAAGAGAGCGAAGGCACTGTATGTGGACAGCCACTTGGAAGCTGAAGGTGACAGGTAAGGTCAAGCATTTTATATGGTGATGTTGCCAGAATATTTTGCCATTAAATGCCAAACTGTACCAAAGGAAAATACAGGTGGAGCCTTCATGCCCACTGTGTGGCGAAGAGGATGAAACAATGGAGCATATGGTGTTTAATTGTTCTCGAGCCAAAACCGTTTGGCAGTCGGCTCGTATAGACTAGGCTAAACTCAGCTGGCAACAGGACACCTTTCAGCAATGGTGGCAAGATTTATGCTCTAGTCAAAGAGAGGGTACTTGGAAGGAGCGAGCACAGTTTACAGCTTACATTATGTGGATGATATAAAAGAGCCGGAATGTTTGGGTTTTTCAGCAACAATGGATGGACGCGAAGGATATAGTAGAGATGGCGAGGCATGCTTGGTTGGAGTTTTCGGAAGCAAATATGAGTTAGCTAAGATTAGGTGGTAGATCAGTGGCTAATGTGTAAATAATGGGTGCCAGTGTATAGAAAGTGGAATATGACAATGATGTAGTCGATAGTTTGATTGGGGGATTTATTCTTTTGCTAACTGTCGCTCATATTTTGCCTGTCATGCATTTTTGTAGGATGGAGGGTAGTAGGTTGACCTGTGGTCAATTAGTCTTAGCCAAACTAAGAGCTAAGAAGAGTCCAATATTGGAGGACATTGCTTGTAAAGGTTAACTTTTAAGAGTTAATGTAATTATCGATTTTGGAAAAAAAAAAGAAATAACTGCCAAAAATTAAAATTAAAATCAAATAAACAATTTAGTTTAATTCTTCGACAACATCTGCAATAAATTTTTTAGTAGAGGATTGAACCCAAAAGAAATTATCCATTTATTTTTTTTACAACATTGAAAGTGTCAACCCCAATTTCATTTTACTTATTTCTAAGAGTATTCAATAGTTTTAGTCCCTATTAATTAGCGGTCCAACAGCTTTGGTCTTTAAAGTTTCTATGTCTACAAGTTTAGTTTTTATAGTTTCAATTTATAAAAATTTAAAACAATTAACGGAAAGAGTCAATGACTAAACTTTTAGAACATATAGGATCCACATTTATATAACATTTTTAACAATTTTAGTCCCAAATATTTAAAAGTTTAACATATTTAGTTTCTAAATAATTAAATCGACAAATCTAATTTTTAGAATTACAATTTATAACATTAAAAAATATTAACCTTGTCACCTTAAAAGAATGGGGAGAGTAAATTAACAAACATCTATTTTTAAAATTTTAAATCAGTACCAATAGAAAAAAAATGAAAAAAATAGAACAAAAAGTTTCAAGTGTTTTTTACTCATGCTAATTGGAAAAGTAAAACAAATATATGTCACTTTACTCTGCTTAATTTTTAAAGCTAATGAGACCATTTTTTTTATTTTTATAAATTAAAATTATATAAATAGACTTGTCTACCTCAATTATTTATGGACTAAAATTGTCAAACTTTTAAACATTGAGAACTAAAATTATTGAAAACATTATATAAGTATGGGGCCCATACGCTCCAACCATTACATGATTGACTTTTTCAGTTAGTTGTCCTTATATTACCACAAATTAAAACTGCTATGACTAAATTTGTCAATGTAAGAACTTTGGGGACTAAAACTGTCATACCTTCAAATAATTGTTAGAATTAAATTATGATTATACAATCTCCTAATATTTTTATTTTTTCTTGATTGAATTTAGTTATAACTCTTATGACTCAATTTTAAAATCTCATAATGAAACAATTTGCTTTGCTATACTTAAGTCCTATACAGTTTCAAAATATCATAATAAAACAATTTGCTTCACTATACTTTTCTTATCCAACTTTCTCTAAAATTTCAATTGAACCATAACACTTATCACTAAAATTTTATAATCTTCATAGAAATTGTTATTTAATGATATCATTTACCAAAATTTTCACAAAATTTTTCCCTTTTAAATCACCATTACTAGCATACTGGTCGGGTCGTCGAAGCCCCAAAATCAATTTCGATATTTAGACTAACTACAATTGATTTCTAGTATTAGTAAACAAGTTCGAATCCCACAAGGAGCTATGTGTTGAAGAATTTCTTAGCAATTGAGATGAAGAAAAAAAAAAGAATATTGAGTACCAAATCTATTTGTAGTTAATAAAGAAAATTATAAGAGAAATCAATTGGAAATATTTAAAAGAATTACTTCTATCTTATCGGGCTCCGATCTAAGGTAATGTAGTTATACCAAATATATCTAGATCAAAGGATTCTTAAGACACTTCTCCATTCAAGCATTTAATCGAAAATTTTTCAAGATAGCCATGACAAAATTTGAGTTTTCGTATTCTATTTGTTTGAACCTAGCATTCACAACAAACCTTACTAACAAATGATTGGGGCGAAAGCTTTTCATATCATTTGATAGTAGCACTAAAAACCTTGAAAACAGTTAAAAACAAAAACTAACAATTGAGATAGCTGCAATTGAAAATCCTTATATCATTAATCCCTTTTAAATCATAAATGCATGATTGTTGTCACTTTACACACGCAAAAAGATTTAAGTGCTACTTGTTCTAATTGTTTCAGACAATTACAAATCAAGAACAATTAGATAGCTGAAGGAATGAGAATGTAAGTAAGTTGTCAATTTAGTTAACATTCAAAATCCAAAAAAATTGAATGCAAGAAATAATGATTTCTTGAATGTAAAAGATTATGAAACTATGAACAACACCTCACTAAATATGTTGGCATTAATACACATTGGATCGGAATGGAAGTAGTTTAGCCACTCATGGTAGCAAAAATATTCTAACTTCATTCTAGAATGAGAGAAAAGTACAAGAGAAAGAAAAATCTCTACAGAAAATGAAGGTAGCAAAACTCTCATTCTTCTAAGTTCGCTTGCTCTCCTATTTATAGACTTCTTCTCTAACAACCTCCCTAAAGACTTCTTAGAATCTCTCCAACAAATCCTACTTTTTTAAACTTTTGATTTCTAACTAATTATCCAGCCAACCATCCTATCTAATCCTAACAAATGTCTTCAAATCAATTCTAACTTGAATTACAAAAGTTGAAATCAAAAGAAAAATTCAAGTCTTGAAATTTCAACTCATCAGCCCTTTATCTCTGCTCAAGACGTGGTCAGATGCATTTTGTATCTTTGAGTTTCACCTCCAAAATATAAGACTTCGTCTTTTAAGGTGTGATCTCTATTTATCCAAAATAGTCTTCTGTTTTTGCTCCAAAACTCCTTCTTCAAAAATCGTCTAAATCTTCATTAAATTCTATCTTTTTGCCTTAGTCGATCAATTTCACTCCCTGATACAAAAAACACATGAGCCATTTTCATACCAATAAAAGCATTAACATCATAGGTTTGCTCCTATTAAATGGTAACAAATTAAATCCTACCAAATACCCCCATACCTAAACTATGCTTGGGGATTTATTTAGGGATTTATTTAGCACTCAAATCAAACATAGCATGTCATTATTATAGGCTTGCTTATAGATCACATCTCCACCACTAATAAATATGAATCCATGTAAAAATCAAAGGGTCTTTATAAGGTTGTAATGGGGCTGAGGTAAAGGTGGGTCAAAGGAAAGGAAAATTTTAAGTTTCACGAATCAAGATATGTAGCAACTTCTTTGCATGACTCAAAAGCAACAATAACAGCACATTAGAATCACTTTCTTATTCCGAATAGCATGCATCCCCTTTTTGCAACTTATGCATCTAGTTGGACTGTTTTGTATAAAATGAAGAACATTTACTTTGTCCACTCTTTGTAAGGAATACCTTTCACCCTCTTTTTTTTTCTATATATATATCTTTTTCTTTTTCTTTTTCTTTTTCAGTGGTTCTTTTCTTTGGAATCAATAGAAATTTTGTCATGCATTCCCACATACTCTTAACAAAGGGTTCAACGATGGTAAACAAAGACAAGGATTTAAGGCTAACGACATGATGTTATAACAAAGAAAGGCTAAAGCTCAAAATTGGTTGACTAGGGATATATGTAATGGGATGGCTTTTTAGAAAGTTTAAATTGGCTAATTCTAAATGCCCTTATCAGTTCAAAGCATGAATCCACCATGTGATCTTGACATCCACAACAAAGCAAGTTCTAGAATAAACATACCATATTTGTCCACACTTAACAAAGAAATGTGTGAGCAAGAAAAAGAAAACACTTATAGGCTCAAATACTCACAATAGGTTCAATGTCTCAAATATGTCACATTCACATTCTATTTCGCCATCAAAATCAACGAGATGCTTTTAAATTTTCAAAACAATGGCTAATCATAGTTTCCCTTTTCATGCTTTCCAACTCAATCACTAATGCATGTTAACCAAGAGTTATTCTAAACAAGTATCAAAAAGTTAGGAATTTCAAGGAAGACATTCAAATTTTTAAGCATGCTTTGAGGGATTTTGCAAAACATTTTACCAAAATAATTCAAAATTACAAAAGCACAAGAACACCCCCCCCCCCCCAACACCTAAATCATACATTGTCCTCAATGTATGAAGAATATGCACACAATTTAGAAAAGAAATAGAAAAGGAAAGACAAGTGAACGAAACTCGCCTGAATTGTGGCACAAGCAATGGGCGTTATGGTGAGAGAGGATAGGGCGGCGCGAACCCAAGATGGTGGGACAAAGCATCTAGATTTGACACCAATCGCTTAAGACATCATTCCATATTTGAGTTGGAAGATGAGGCTTCTGGCGGATAGGTAGAGGAACCAGTGGCATCCTACATTGGAGTGGAGTCATGATGAATGTTGGGACGCTTGTAGTTCTGCCGCAGGCTGCCTGGAGGATCGAAGCTATAACCGCCATCACGTGCATCCACCAATCCCATATGACAAAGACAGTTGAGATTTGAAGGTTCTTTGTCACTTGGCCTTAGTCGAGAAATTTAAATGTCCGTTGAGCTGCTCTTCTGACGGCGGAAGTATGGCCTTTCCTCCCTTCATGTGATGACGTGAGGAGCGCGCCGTTCTGTGGGCAAGAGGCTGTGTGGTAATGAAGAAACCCGTTTGTAGGTAGACGTCTTGATTCACGGCATGAGTGAATAAGGAAAAGGCAATGGTAAGAAGTCAATAATACAACCCCAAATATAATAATCCAACAACCGCAAATGGAAACAAACAAATAATGCAAAAAAATTGGAAGAAAAATAAAGGACAAGAAACTTGACGAGGCCGTAGCAATTCAAAGAAGACAAAAGAAAGAAAACGAATGAAGCCACACACAAACCAAATCCAAAAAGCTGACTTCGGCTAAAAACAAGCAAAGAAAAATTTGAGGATACTGATTAGTAGAATAAAAATAAGCAGCCAAGATTTGTGAACATAACAAAGCAAATAGCCGTACGGAAACAAGAAAACAGCAACAAAAGGGAAAACTTAAAAACAAACCAAATGAGAGAAAGAAAACAGCTGTGTGAGGTGGTGGAAAACGGATGCCTATTGGCGAAGCTGCGGTGTCGGTGATGGGCCAGTGGCAGCCGGCGTTGCTATGGTGCGGCGTGGCTACAAGGACCGAGAGACAGCTGAACTCTAGAGAAGAACAATGCGGCTAGGCTTGTAATTGGGCAGCAGGAGAAATGGCTACAAATTGGAGAAGAAATAGAAAAATTACGTTGTTAAAACCTTATTTTGGAAACTTGCTCTTTTTTTTTTGAAAATTCATAAAAGAAAAACAGAAGACTAGATAAGATAAGGCGTGGGCACTGAAATTTTTTAGAAGACTATCATTCTTATGGCGTGGGCACGCCTAAGAAGGTGAAGTCTTCTGGTTTTCCCCCTGTTTATTTTTTTTGAAAATAGTTTACATCTATGAAAGTAAAACCTCCACTGCAAAAACAATGAAAATCATTAGTTATATAAAGAAAAGAAAGAAAAGACAATAAAACTATGAACACAAGTAAAAAAAAAAAAACAAACGAACAAGAAATTTAATTGGTTGCCTCTCAAATAGCGCAATTGGTTAACGTCGTTATGCTCGACGACTTCATTTAACTTCCAAAATAATGTGGCAAAGCCAAATCTATATCAGTTAATGAATTCAATTCAACACCTTCACGAAATATCTTCAAACGATGACCATTAACTTTAAAAATCTTACCTATCTCCACACTCTTTATTTCCACTACATCATGCGAAAAAATATTAGTAACAATGAAAGGACCAAGCCAACAGGATCGGAGTTTACTTGGCATCAATTTCAACCGAGAGTTATACAACAATACCTTGTGTCCCACCTCAAATTGTTTCCTCAAAATCATGGAATCATGGAACAACTTGGTCTTTTCCTTGTAAATTCTTGAATTCTCATAAGCTTCTAACTGAATTTCTTTGAGCTCTTGCAGTTGCAACTTCCTTGCTTCACCAGCTTTTTCCATGTCCATATTGCAACGGCGTACAACCCAATAGGCTTTAAGTTCAACTTCCACCGGTAAATGGCAAGGTTTCCCAAAAACCAACCTATAGGGAGACATCCTATTGGTTTTTTATATGCGGTTCGGTATGCCCAAAGTGCATCTTCTAATCGAAGACTCCAATCTTTTCTTCCAGAATTAACGGTTTTCTCCAAAATCATCTTGATCTCACGATTTGTGGCTTCCGCTTGACCATTTGTTTGCAGGTGATATGTTGTAGCCACTCTATGATGTACCCCATATTTCCTTAATATTGCTTCAATGGTTTTGTTACAAAAATGGCTCCCTTGATCACTTATAATAGCTCTAGAAATTCCAAACTTGCAAAAAATGTTAGATTTGGTAAAACCTGCAACAACCTTAGAATCATCAGTTTTAGTGGGTTTTGCTTCTACCCACTTTGATACATAATCAACTGCTAGAAGAATGTACAAGTAACCGTAAGATGAGGGAAAAGGCCTCCATGAAATCGATAACCCAAATGTCAAATATTTCACAAATAAGAATAGGAAATTGAGGCATTTCATTTCTTCAAGACATTGCACCAATCTTTTGGCACTTTTCACAATTTTTGCAGAAGAAATATGCATCTTTAAAAAGTGTTCCCCAATATAAACCACTATCTAAAATTTTTCTAGAAGTTATTTTGGGTCCAAAATGCCCTTCACATGCATAATCATGACAAAATGCTAGAATAGATTGATGCTCACTTTCAGGCACACATCTCCTAATTATCTGATCAAAACAAAGTCTCCACAAATAAGATTAATCCTAAACATAATATTTTGCCTCACTTTTAATCTTTGCCCTTTTTGCTTTACTCATGAAGTTAGGCAAGTTTCCCGTGACCAAATAATTTACTGTGTCTACATACCAAGGGACCATACCTCTTAATTGCAACAATTGTTCATCTGGAAATAATTCAAAGATTGGTAAAGAATCTTGTTCCTTCATTAACCGGCTCAAATGATCTGCAACAAGATTTTTTGCTCCCTTGTGGTCTTTTATTTCTAAATCAAATTCTTGAAGTAGTAGGATCCATCTTATCAATCGTGGCTTAGATTCCCTCATCTTCAGCAAATGTCTCAAAGCTGCATGGTTAGAAAAAACAATAACCTTAGAACCTGACAAGTAAGATATGAATTTATCTAAAGCAAACACAATGGCTAAAAGCTCCTTCTCTGTCGTAGTATAATTGCGCTATGCTGAAGTCAATGTTCTTGAGCCATATATGACATGACTCTTCTTGTCCACCAGTTGGCCCAAAACTGCTCCCACCGCATAATTACTTGCGTCACAC
Organism: Gynochthodes officinalis; assembly: GCA_020080225.1. Taxonomy (NCBI): domain Eukaryota; kingdom Viridiplantae; phylum Streptophyta; class Magnoliopsida; order Gentianales; family Rubiaceae; genus Gynochthodes; species Gynochthodes officinalis. The sequence goes on from CM034617.1 coordinate 27,868,587, forward strand.
ATGATCTCAAAGGGTTGGCTCCAATCGAGTGATTGAATAATTGGTGCAGTTGTTAGCATCTCCTTGAGTTTGTCAAATGCTTTTCTACAATGGTCTCCAAAACTAAATTCCACATCCCTTTGCAATAGGTTTGTTAATGGCAGAGCTATTTAGAAAAATCCTTAATAAACATGCGGTAGAATCCTGCATGACCAAGAAAAGCACATACTTTCCTAATATTTGTAGGGTAAGGTAAGCTAGCAATTAAATCAACCTTTACTTTGTCTATTCCTTTGGAGGAAACCACATGTCCTAACACAATGCCTTTAGTCACCATAAAATGACATTTCTCATAAATCAAAACCAAATTAGTTTTTATGCACCTTTTCAAAATTTTAACCAAATTTTCTAAACAGTCATCAAAAGAATTTCCATACACAGTGAAATCATCCATGAATACTTCTATACACTTTTCAATGTAATCAGAGAAAATACTCATCATACATCTCTAAAATGTACCTGAAGCATTACATAGACCAAATGGTATTCTTCTATATGCAAATGTGCCAAATGGACATGTAAATGTTGTTTTATCTTGATCCTCTTGAGCAATCACAATTTGGTAATAACCTGAAAAACCATGAAGAAAACAAAAGAAAATTTTTCCAACTAATCTTTCCAACATTTAATCAATAAAAGTAATGGAAAATGATCTTTTCTACTGGCCAAGTTGAGCTTTCTAAAATCTATGACCATGCGCCATCCATTTTGGATTCTTGTTGGCACCAATTCACTATTCTGGTTTTTCACCATAGTTATGCCATTTTTCTTAGGTACCACATGGATCGGGCACACCCATTCATTGCTGGAAATTGGGTAGATTATCCTCTTTTCAAGGAGTTTGAGAATCTCTTTCAGCACTACTTCCTTCATGGCTAGTTTGAGTTTTCTTTGAGGCTCTCTCACTGCTTTGGCATTTTCTTCCAAGAAGATCTTGTGCATGCATATTGAAGGACTTATACCTTTAATATCTGCCAATGTCCACCCTATTGCTGCCTTGTGCTCCCTTAAGACCTTTACCAATTTAGTTTCTTGTTCTTCATTCAGTCCCCTTGCAATTATTACTAGTAAAGTCTCTTTGTCCCCAAATAAACATATTTGAGATGACTTGGCAAGGGTTTCAATTCTAACTTTGGAGCTTGCAAAACAAAAGGCAATAATTGCTCATGAGAAATCTGAAACGAATCCTTCAAATTTAAAGGATTTGCAGGAATTTCCAAGGCATATTCTTCACTTATATCCTCATCCCCTTCTAACTTTGCACTTGGGCTTGTATAAAAAACATCATTCTCTTCATCAAAAACATCTTGCACAATAGGATCCACAATGTCAATAGAACACAAGGAATAAGTGTCAACTGGATGTTTCATTGCTTCAAAAATTTTAAACTTGACAATTTTTTCATCAAATTTTAACATTTTAAAGTGTTGGATTTAGGGGAAATTCATTTGGGTCATGTGTTTCCAAGTGAAATAGAACTTCTTGTCCAGTTGAGATACTTGTCAATTCGAGGCTTTATAACAATCATCCTATCATCAGTTGGTAACCTCTCAATGTTGGAGACTTTAGTTGTGGATCCATGTGGAAGGTGGTTTACATTGCCAGATACCATCTGGAATCTACGGAAATTGAAGTATGTTTACATATGCCATGGTTGTTGTGCTAGTTTTCCCATTAAAAATCTTGACTACAAATCTGTTTTATATGAGTTGGACAGGATTTCGGGTGTTCTTTTTATTAGTAAGGGCTAAATGGAGAAGCAAATGAAGAAGTTTCCAAACATTCGCAAACTGAAATGCAAGCTTTTCAAGGATTGGGATGATGCTGAGGAATTTCAGAATATTATAGTTCCTGACTTTCTGAGTAGACTAGAATCCCTTCATATGTCACTGAGTGCGTTACCACCAGAAGACATTAAGTTTGAGTTTTGTCTTCCTGCAAATCTTAAAAAATTGACGTTGAGAGGATTTGGGTTGCCTTGGAGCAAGATTTCAACTATTGGAAAGCTGCCCAACCTAGAGGTTCTCAAATTACTTCGTCGTTCCTTCGAAGGGGAAACATGGGAAATGAAAGAAGGGGAATTCCCGAAACTCAGATACTTGAAATTGTCTCACTTGGATATTGTCAGATGAACAGCTTCTAATGATCAATTTCCTTGTCTTCAGAAGTGGGTATTGGAAATGTGCAAGTCTTTGCAAGAGGTGCCTTGTTTAGAGAGTATCCCAACACTTGAAATGATTGAGGTCTTCCAATGTTCCACCACCACAAGAAGTTTAGTGAAGCACATTGAGGAACTACAGGTGAGCTTGGGAAATTCTGCTCTGAAGGTAATTATTCACCTCACCGATGATGATTTTGAGGAGTAATTCTTGAAGGTTATATCTTATGTATTTGATGATTTTAGTGGATGTTGCTGTATCTTTTTAATTCATAATCAAAATTATTTCTACTCTCTCAACGCATTCTGTCTTTACATTGATTCAACAAAAAATATGATGAACTGACTCTCTCCTCAGTTTTAAATTTTTTTCCGTTTAAAATATCTAACTCTAGGAAACTCGAGTTTGCATAAGAGGACAATTATATTTGAATTTTGCAGAGTTGTTTATTATTAGTATTATAAGAAGCTCAACATACTTTTTCCCCCTTCTTTAGTGACTCCAATTTAGATTTGGACAAAGAAAAAAGAAAAAAAAAACAACTTATTCTTATTTTTTTCCAAGAATCCTTCCAGACTTTGGGTTATATCATCAGTTCAATATTACTCATAAAATAAATTGGGATGAAATTTTTTGAAATTTAATCTTATTGGATGTGTATAGAATTTTGCAAAAGTATCCAATAGGAATAATTGGGTTTGATATTAACGGCGGCCAATAAATTCATTTTAACATTTTTATTTCCTTTTTTATTTATTTTTAATTTACTTATCAATAAAAGTAAATTTGTATATATAATATTTATATGTATATGAATAATGAGTTGGATGTATATCAATTTGTAATATGACCTTTAAGGTTAAATTAAAAAATGTATTAATATTAATGAAAAGTTACTTTTCAAAATATCATTATAAAAAGTGTGTTTAAATAATAAAAATGTACCTCTTATTTTGATATAATGACAATGCGGAAGGGTGACAATAATAATGAATGTAGTAAGTCTTAAGAACTATAAGTGAGAAAACTATATAAGAGTTTCAGAAAAAGAAAAATTAATATAAGAGTCTTCCAAGTCTTTCAATTCTAACAAAAGCAAAGCATTAGAAGGAAAAAATATTATATATATTGTTATATCTTTATTTTTAGTTCGACAAGTGAATTACATAAATTTTGTGTCCCTAAATAAATTATTTTCTTTAAATTATAACTTGTCCCCTCTAAATATTTTTAACTACGTAATTTTATGAGATACAATGAATACATCAAATATTTTCTCATTCAAAAGTCTATTTGTAAAATTTCTTGAGCAAAACAAACTAAACGCTACAAATCACAATTAATACGAAAACTTGAAAGTCAATAATTGCAGCGTAAAAAGCATGAAAAAAAAAGTATGAATTCGAGGAATCATGCACAACAAGACCCCACGGATTTTGAGCCCGAATACGAAAATGTGAATGGAAAAAATTAATTCTTTCATCATCATTAAAAAAGAGTTTACTTTTGATTTAATACAATTTTTTAATTTAAAAAATACAACATATTTAATACACAAAAAAATATATACTTTTTCATTTTTTTCCCTTATCTTTTAGTTTAAATTTTGTATTGTCATTATTAACAAAAGTAATATAAGAATTTTACACTAAAAATGAACTTTTTTTTAAAAAAAAAAATTCAAATCTTACTCTTTTTTTTTTTGTTTTGGTATACAAGGACTAATTGAGTTAAGAGAAAACGTAACAATGAAAAGAAAAAAAAATACATTTTTTATGTCTAAAGTTTTTTTTTTCAGGGGAGGGGGTTGGGGAATTAATGATTGAGTTAAGAGAAGATAAGATAATGAAAAGGAAAAATCACATTTTTATCTCTAAATTTTAAAGGCCTGCAGCTATTGGGTGACATAATAATACAAGCAAATCAAGGCTCATAAATTGCATAGTTTGCATTTTTTTTTTCATGGGATACTTACTCTTGTCAAGATTTATACTGAATCTGTGCAATCCTACACAAAGGTAAAATGTATAGAAATAAAACTGGATGATGATTGGATTATGAATTCTAAAATTGTAATGCCATTGGCCTAAGGTGATGAGATATTCCGCTAGGGGCCAAGACATGATTCACAATCCCTTTATAGATTTAGAAGAAGCATTATAGATGAATGTTTGTCATTTTCAAGCAATAGTATGTTCTTGAAATTCTTGTTTTCTTATGATACATTGAAGTTGACTAGCAGGCAATACTGCGCTTTGCGCAGTTTTTTGAATGCCCACTGGGTTGTATAAAGAATAGACAATTTGAAAAGATAATAATGATATTTTGAGGGAATAAATTAATAATAGAACTAAGAATTGAGGAAATTTAAAATTTGGAATGAAGAATTATATAATAAGAGTTTATTAATATAAAAGTGCAATGGAAAAAATGAGAATCTAATTTGTTGTAAATTTAAATTGCCATGGATAATTTTTTTCTATGCCATGACAGTCCCATTGTATTGTATAGTGATTATAAAATTAAGATAACGTTGAAAAAATAAAATCACAATGCGATTGCAAAAGAAAGAAATATTTAAAAAAAAATTTACATAACAGACAAATACACACTTTCTATTTTTCTAAGCGATGCTCTCTAGAAATACAATTCCAAGACCAAACATAAATGCATAAACCTAAACGCAAGCTTAAATACTTGTAAGGGCAACCAAAACAAAGAAAAAAATTGAGTCCTTAATACATCAAGAACAAAACTCACCCAAAAAAAAAAGGAAAAAGAAGAAGAGAGAGAATAAAGAGATAATACTTTGAGCTTCACTTTCAGTGATATGTACTGTGATTCAAAACCAGAAGAGAACAGGTCAGATAACTTTGGTGAAATTTTGACCTTCCATGACAAACGAAAGATATTAAGTTTGACAGAAGGTTTTCCTCTTTCACAAAGCACCAAAGAAGTTAATGTGGGACAAGGCTTCAGCTGTTGGCTATCTTGTTTTATATGTGCAATGGCGTGTTTTCTGTTTTAGGTTGGAGATTATCTTTGTAGATGATGCTTTCATATGCAGAGATGCCAAAATGCCATAAACATGAAAGGCAAACGTGAAAATTTCCTGCATTTAATAAGCCTTCATTTCCTTCTTTTTGAGTAAACCTAGATTTGCATCTGAATACACATCAGGACATCAAAGGCCTAGCAGTTCCTCAAAAGTCGCCTTCAAGTCTTAACTAACCACAACATCTCTAAGAGAGATACAACCTCCTGTGAAGTCTTTGGTAATCAATAATTTCTTTACTAAGGAAAAATATTTAATCGAACAATCAAAATGGTTCACTCCATTACAATGTAGTTATATCATTTTTTTCCCCTTCTGAGGAAAAAATTCTGTAGTTATCTTTGAAGAAGCAAAATTTTTCAAAGCAAAATTTGAGGATCTTTCCCAATTTGACATTGCAATTAAAGGACAAGATCGTTCACCAAATATTATTCAATTTACTCACCAAATAACATTCTTTCTAAGTATAATTTAAAGATATTATCCATCCAACAAATTTATAGACTTCAATAACGATTAATAAAGAATCCCATTGTCCTGTTCAATGGATTTTTTTTTCCTAGAATTTTCTAGCTTTTAAAAATCTAGATCTAACATCATTTTAATGGCTTACAACCCTAAAGATCATCAAAAATATTACTTAAGAACGTAAGATGCTATGAGGAAAGGAAAAAAATCCTTCAAGCAAATAGTAAAACTGTTCAAACCCTCACCTGCATTCAAGTTTTCTCTCCTTGGATCAGTCATTGAGATATGCTCACTGGAAGCCCTAAAATAACATCAAAATACCATCAATCACAAAAAAAAATAATGATCATACCATATAATTGAAACGCAGAACCCCCAAGACGACTAATAACCAAATCAGAAAACTCATGAAAATAAAACTGGCAGAGACCTGATGATGCCATGCTAGATTCTTGATGCTTGATGATGTTAGGGTAAGAGGTGAGGTTCTCTCAAAAGAACGTAAGTTAAATTTTACTATAGTTTGTATCGAAACGAAAAGCATTAATGAGCGCCAGAGGGACTATAGAAATTCTCTAGTGCTTAACATTTAAAGAGCTAAAATTGTGCTACTTTTGTCTTGATTCGTTTGAAAACTTTCACCACCTAAGCATGTTAAAAATTAAAAAAAAAGATATCATCAGCTCACATAATTGTGTAAATTTTGAACAACCATAGTTACATATAAATGCTAATATATACACAGAACACCAAACATGAAAGCATAAACAAATTTAGGAGAGTATGCACTGGGTTGTGCTCCTTTTTATGGTAACAACTCATGGTATATGATAGATAAATAGTCATCAATAATTTCCACTCCTGTCATTACCATAATCACATATAGCTCTTATGTGTTTTAGTGATTGACTCGGTGTTTCCTAACCACTAATTGCAAGTCATGCAATTATAGTATAATTACGAGTATCGTCCCACAGGGAGGTGAGCAATTACCAGTTGAGAAATATTAATTCCTATTATTTAGATCAATATGAAAAAGAGAAAGTGGCTGTAATAATAACAAGAACCAAATAAATGCAATATTACTAAAAGATTTCAGATAAATAAACTTTAGGACTCGGGATTTCACCAACCATTACTATAAATTCCATTCATATAATTATTTTGTGATAACATCCTCACAACTATTCACATAATTAAATATTATCCCTTCTCAGAGTATAAAATTACTATCCAAATAATAATAATGGGACTACTTTCGTGACTCCAAAATTACTATGGATGCATGATGAGCAAAAGAATATTATGCTGCAGAAATTGAGTATCTACTATCGTGATTCACAATTAAAGTCTGAAGAATTCACGAACTAATATTGATGTCAGCTGTCGCCTCTTCATCAATACCTTAAACATGCAAATGGTGATCAAGCATTTACAAGAATTAATACCGAATAAATCAGATATTGGATAATACCACAATTATATAAATGAAACTCAAGTAATAATGGCTACATCCCAGTCCTAAAGAAAAGAAATTCAGCCACTAAACATGGCTTGCATGAAAATAAAACTAAGTAAAACTATCTCTATTGCTATCGTTGTCTATGGTTCTCTACGGGTTCTGTCGCCCCTTTTTCTAAAGCTAGTCTCTTCCATTTGTAGTTGTTGTCGTCCACGAAGACTAGCAGTCCAAGTTGTGTAGAAGTCACTTGTCTCAACTGGATAATCTGATTTGCATAAATCTCTTAAGTTCCGTGATTCTGCCGTTTTCCTCAATGCTGTGGCATGTAAATTTACATGCTATGGCATTGACATACCAGTCCTTCTTTTGTTTAAGAAAACGTGGCCTTCCTTCTCACTCAAGCAATCTTTTCAATCTTATCTTTCTTTAAGCACTTTTCCTACAAGATAACAATTTACGTTAGATAAGGCTAAATACTCCCACTATTAGCTAAGATAATAAAGATATCTTATCCTAAAAGTTATCATTATATTCACTTATCAAAATACCCCCAACTTGAACACTTGCTTGTCCTCAAGCAAAAGAAATTAATATCTGAAATCAGTGTTATACAAAATCTCAGAGATTCCAACCAATACTCACAGGAAAGTTAAAACACCACAATCATGAGTAAAACCAATCGAAAGGGCAACCTAAACCTGCTTAACATCACCAGAGTGTGTGTGTGTCATGGATCACATCCCATCATTCCAGATTAAAGCCAGTTGCATAAAACAAATATCCACATCCTTTATATAAAAACAACCAACTCAATTTGGATCAGGTAGGACTTTCAGCTTGTAACGTGAGGCTTAGGATTGGCTATCAAAGAAGGGGAAAAGATATAAAAGCAAAGAAAAGAGTTTAATTCTTGTAAGCACATTGGACAGATACTCTTTTTTTCTTATTGTAGCACCTTCCATCACAACCCCCAACTTATCGTACTCTAGTCTCTTTTGACAATGTACACCAACCAAGCATTCTTTGCGGCTGAACAACAGAATAAGTTCGCTTCATCTTTTTTTCTCTTTCTCTTTCTCTTTCTTTTTTTTCTGTTTTTTTTTTCTTTTCTTCCTTTTTTTTTCTTCTTTTCTTTTTTTTTCTTTTTTTTTGGATACAAATAAATCAACAACAACAGAACATTATTCATAACAGAATAACAACTTCCTTCAACCCAATGTATCAAGAGACTTTATCTTTTAAGCCCACAACCTATCTCCTCTTCTACCCATTTTTCTTTTAACTTGTACCTCACATTGGACTCCATGTCTCCCTCTTTCCCTTGTATCATATATACCAAAGTGCATTTAAACTCTTTTTAAGGGACTTTAGAAGGATAAAAATTTAACAGGAATAAGGCTATAAGGTAGTAAATGAGGTTATGAAAAAAAAAATACTCTTGAATGGTGGTTCTTTCCATTCTATCATTTAGGCTCAAAATAGGTTCAATGGATAAAATACAAAATTAGGTTAGCTTGAAAGGTTCAAACGGCCAAAGAACTGCCTATGACCTTCATCTCCAAATCAAGTCAAATTATTGCATTCAAAAGGATAAAGACCTTTAGTTTATACAGACTTTGCACATAGAACAAAGGACTGATCATAGTTGTGCTCAAAAGGATTTCCAGTTATGTTAAAACAGAGTAAAAATCACACCAAAAGATCAAGTTACTCATTCTCATAGCATTTTTGTATTCCCATGAGTTGAGGTTTAAACCAATCTCATCATAGATCATAACAAAGAATTTCAGCATAAAATACTGTTTTTGTATTTCCTCATTCTCTTCATTCTGTTTTTGTTTTCATTTTTTTCAAAATTTTTTTTTTTTTACTAACCAGAAACCAGAAAAAAAACTAACAAAGCATACTAACAAAACTAACATACAACCAATCTTGAAGCACAGCAACACACACAGTCAAACTTAAACACAAAGTTACCCCCCAAACTGAAATACACATTGTCCTCAATGTAACAATCAACAGAAAAACAGTCAAGGAACAATATAAAGAAAAGAAGGTCTTCCCTGATTGAAATCAAGCAGAATCATCATTTGTACTGCCATCTTTTTGCGGAAATACTGGCAAAGGTGGTAACACTAAAGGCTGTTTGCCTTTTCTCTTAGCAAGCTGCACCAAAGATTGGTGAATGGTTTCATTGGCTTGCCGTTGATACGCAAATAGCTCCTCGATCCTGTTTTGATGGGCAAGAAAGTTAGTTTGAGAGGTAGTAATATGATCATTTACCATCTTTTCTAATTGCTCCAATTTCTGCCCTATGCTTTGACGTCTCGGAGGAGGAGTAGGTGGTTGGTCATATTCAGCAGCAGGTCCAAAACCACTCTGTGAATCCTTCATAGCATGGAAAGATTTAGCATCAAAAATTCCCTTTGCAGGCAGTAACGGTTCATCCGCGTTCCAAGGAACACCTGCTGCCTTACATAAACTAGTGATAAGATTTGGACAGACAAAGGCTAAACTGTCATCTTGAATGCAGTAGGAAATAGACTCATGTATGACTCGACCAATGTTAATAGGAATATCATGAATAATAGCGTTAATCAATGCTGCGCGATTCCTATGTACCGAACTTAAATGAGAAGCAGGCATCAAAGTAGCAGAAATAAAATAAAACCAAGCGCGTGGATACGCGGCCAAATATTTGGTAGGGAATACAGAAACATCTCCAGATATTTTACAATATTTCCAGGTTGTGGGTTCTTTACAAAGATGACTTAGAATACCATTCCAATCAAGAGGGTAATTTAACCATTCATGAAAATGTTCAGTTTCATCTTCAGTTAGTTCCCGCAATTCATAGAATCTGTTAATGGCCACACTACTGAAGCACACCTGTTTTCCCCTAACAAAAACTGTATCAGTTACCCCTTCCTCTTTAGCATTAGCATAAAATTCCATTACTATGGGTAAGTTAGCAGGGGCAGGATGGGCACATAATTTTTTCCAGTGTCGTTTATGGATTTCATCATTAATAGGTCCTGGGACATTCAACCCTCGTTCAGGGATAGCCATCCGCTTGTTATTATAAGCCCTATATCTAGCAGCAGCTTGACTACTAACAAAATTTGAGGGGTTAATTTGTTGTCCTGTTTTAGTTCGCTTTTTGGGTGGCATTTTCAAAATTTAAGGTATTTTCAGATTTTGGGGATTATATAATACACTGTCAAGGATTTAAAGATGAACAAAATCAAGGAACCCAAATCTCAGATAGTTAACTAATACCCAGCAAAACAAATAACTAAAGTCCAAGAACAATACCAAATAAAGTAGTACCGCGCAGAAAGAAAGAAGAAATTCAAACCAGATTTGTGAAGGCGACGAGGTCGTTGGGAACGAAGCGGTGAGTATTCAACGGTAGATGGTTGCTGGTGGCGATGTGGAACGGCAGCGATAGAGTCACAGTCGGCGGTGAGGAGATGTGATGGAAAGAATGGCAGCGGCGCGGAGCGGTGCTTGTCTGTTGGCAGAGAGAACAGAGCGAAAACCAGAAGAGGAAAAGTTTTGAAAATATTTGAATTAGAAACCGGCAAAGAGTAAATTTAATACTTTAAAATATTTTTTTTTTTTAAATGGACCGCCGCAGTGCTGAAATAAGCGCCGCAACGCTGGAAACTTTCTGTATTTTCATGCCATAGCATTCGAATTTACATGCCATGGCATTGGAAATGTCTCATCCCTGATCAATGCTTTACTTGTCTTGTCCAGTATCATGCCATAGCATTCACTATTACATGCCATGGCATTAGATAGAATTTTATTCCTCATCTTTTCTTTATCCATTGACTGCCTCCTGTCTTCAAAGACATGAAAAATACAAAGCAAACTTTAGTGACTTAAACTAAATAACAATTAAAAAGGAAAGAAATATACAACAAGATGCTTGTTTATAGTCTGTAGCTCGACTTTTCATTAGTTATTCTGTTTGTAGACTGGACAAGGAGCATGAAACTCCATTTGGTACGGATTGTCCTTCAAAATACTGCTTCAATCTTTGACCATTAACCTTGAATACCCCAGTCCTTTCACTGTGAATTTCACAAGCACCGTAGGGAAAGACTTTTGTGATTGTGAATGGTCCTGACCATCGAGATCTCAACTTTCCTGGGAACAATTTCATCCTTGAATTAAAAAGTAAAACCTTTTGTCCCACTTCAAAAGCTTTTCTTTTGATGTGCTTATCATGCCACAACTTAATCTTTTCCTTATAAATTCGGGTGTTTTCATAAGCATCAAGTCTAAACTCCTCAAGTTCACTAAGTTGAAGCAACCTCATATTCCCAGCAGCCTTCAAGCCCATGTTTAATTCCTTAATAGCCCAGTATGATTTGTGCTCTACCTCTACAGGCAGATGACAGGATTTGCCAAATACTAGCCTATAAGGGGACATTCCTAAGTTGGTCTTGAATGCAGTCCTATATGCCCAGAGTGCATCATCCAATTTTGCTGCCCAATCTTTACGTGAACTTCCTACAGTTTTTTCCAAAATCCTTTTCAGCTCACGGTTGGCCAGTTCTACTTGCCCATTAGCTTGTGGGTGATATGCTAAGGCTATTCTATGAGTAACACCATATTTCCTAAGCAGTCCCTCCAATGATTTGTTGCAGAAATGGGTGCCTTCATCACTTATGATGGCCCTAGGAATGCCAAATCTAGAGAAAATATTCCGCTTGATGAACTTCATTACCACCTTAGAATCGTTAGTTTGAGTGGCTATTGCTTCCACCCATTTGGAAACATAATCTACTGCAACTAAAATATAGTTATGACCATAAGAGGATGGAAATGGACCCATAAAATCTATGCCCCAGACGTCAAACAATTCAACTTCAAAGATATTGGTTAAAGGCATTTCATCACGTTTGGAAATATTACCTCCCCGTTGGCATTTATCACAAGAGATAACATAATTTCTTGCATCCTTGTACATTGAAGGCCAATAAAATCCAGATTGCCATACCTTAGCCACTGTTTTTGATGTGCTAAAATGGCCTCCACATTCCAAAGAATGACAGTGGCTTAGAATATCTGAAACATCCTCTTGAGGTACACATCTTCGAATTATCCCATCTGCACAGAACTTAAACAATAAGGGTTCCTCCCAAAAATAGTGTTTAGCATCCCAAAAGAATCTTTTCCTTTGTTGATAATTGAAATCTGCAGGCACAATTCCACTTACTAAATAATTAACTAAATCTGCATACCAAGGTAAAATAGAATATGCTAATAGTTTTTCATCAGGAAAATTTTCATTAATAGGTGATTCTGGTTCCTTATTATTAACTTCTAGTCTAGAAAGATGATCAGCTACTGTATTCTCTAATCCTTTTTTGTCTTTAATTTCTAGATCGAATTCTTGTAACAATAATATCCACCGAATCAATCTAGGCTTAGCATCTTTCTTCAATAACAAGTATTTGATGGCGGAGTGATCCGTGAACACAATCACCTTGGAACCTACAAGATAAGAACGAAATTTGTCAACTGCAAAAACGATAGCAAGTAATTCTTTTTCAGTGGTTGCATAATTTAGTTGTGCATCAGTCAACATTCTACTAGCATAGTAGATCACATGCAACTTATTATCCTCCCTTTGTCCTAATACTGCACCTACAGCAAAATTACTAGCATCACACATTAGTTCAAAAGGTAAGTTCCAATCGGGTGCAGCCATAATAGGGGCAGAAATCAAAGCATACTTCAATTTATTAAAAGACTCTAAACAGCTAGAATCAAAATAAAATTTCACATCTTTATTCAGCAAGTTACACAGTGGTTTTGCAATTTTTGAAAAATCCTTTATAAACCGTCTGTAAAAACCAGCATGTCCAAGAAAACTTCTAACTCCCTTAACAGATGTAGGTGGAGGTAATTTCTCAATAATTCTGACTTTTGCACGATCCACCTCGATTCCTTTCGACACTTTATGTCCAAGAACTATCCTTCGGTTACCATAAAGTGGCATTTCTCCCAATTTAATACCAGATTTGTTTCTTCACAACGCTGCAAGACTTGAGATAAGTTAGCTAGGCAGTTATCAAATGAAGAACCAAAAACAGAGAAATCATCCATAAACACTTCCAGAATTTTCTCAACATAATCGGAGAATATAGCCATCATGCAACGTTGAAAAGTAGCGGGAGCATTACACAATCCGAAAGGCATTCTGCGAAAAGCAAAAGTTCCATATGGACATGTAAAGGTCGTTTTTTCTTGGTCCTCAGGTGCTATATGAATCTGATTATATCCTGAATACCCATCCAAGAAGCAATAAAATGCATAGCCAGCTAGTCTTTCTAAAATTTGCTCAAGAAATGGTAAAGGAAAATGATCCTTTCTAGTGGCTTTATTTAATTTTCTGTAATCTATACAGACTCTCCATCCAGTTACTGTTCTTGTGGGTATTAGTTCATCATGTTCATTTAACACTACTGTGATCCCTCCCTTCTTTGGTACCACTTGTACTGGACTGATCCATAAACTGTCAGAAATGGGATAAATTATTCCGGCATCTAATAATTTTAAAATTTCTAATCTCACCACTTCCTTCATGTTTGGATTCAGTCTTCTTTGATTTTCCACAATGGGTTTATGATTTTCTTCCATTAAAATTCTATGCATACAGAAAGAAGGACTAATTCCCTTAAGATCACTTATAGACCAACCTATAGCCTTTTTCTTGGATCTCAAGACACGCAATAATTTTTCTAATTGCAAGTCAGTTAAGTTTGCATTTACTATCACAGGTAATTTTTGATCATCATCTAAAAATACATACTTTAAATGAGAAGGTAAAGGTTTTAACTCCATACCTGTAGATTGATTATTGGATGAAGATGATAGTAACTTATCTTTCTTTAAATCTTCAACAGGAATTTTACCTTGTTGAGTGGGACTGAATTCAGCTCCTTCCAATGCACTGGCCATCAACGATATTTCTTCATCCTTATCTTTTGTAGTTCCTGCATTAACTAAGCATTCCTCCAACGGATCCTTCGACTTGTCTATTCTCACAAACTCATCAGTTAGCTTTGTAAAAATATCCACACCATAAACTTGGTCGGTAAAAGACGGGTATTTACAAGATTTAAAAACATTGAATTCTACCTGCTCATCACCGATTTTAAATGTTAGTTTACCGTGCTTCACGTCAATGACTGCCCCAGCTGTAGCTAAAAAGGGTCTTCCCAAAATGATTGGAATGTCAACGTCCTCATCTATTTCTAAAACCACAAAATCTGTAGGAATGAAGAAGTTGTTGACCTTGACAAGCACATTTTCCAGAATTCCTACTGGGTGTGTTAAAGACCTGTCAGCCAATTGTAAAGTCACGTTAGTAGGTTGCAACTCTTTTAATCCTAATTTTTCCGAAACTGATAAAGGCATTAAAGAAACACTAGCTCCTAAATCACATAATCCTTTAGAAAAATTTAATTCACCAATGGTACAGGGAATAGAAAAACTCCCTGGATCTTTGAGCTTTTGAGGCAACTTATTCTGAATTAGAGCACTTGTTTCCTCAGTCAAGGGTATCGTCTCAAAGTCTTCCAGCTTCCTCTTGTTGGACATGATTTCCTTCAAAAATTTAGGATATGCGGGGATTTGAGCAAGTGCATCAGCAAAAGGTATGTTGATGTGTAACTGCTGAAACACTTGAACAAATTTCTGGAATTGCTTGTCATCTCTAAATTTCTTCAACCTTTGAGGAAATGGTATTGGTGGAACATAAGGTTCCGGTTCCTTTACTACTTCAGGAGTTTCCTTCACTGGTTCTCCTCCAACCTCAGGTTCTTCCTTCCTTACCTTTTCTTCTTTTTCTGGTGTCAAAAGTTCTTCTTCTTGGTCCTTCTTGTTCTCTTCACCCAACTGCTTTCCACTGCGCAAGGTTATTGCTTTGCACTGCTCTTTGGGATTTATTTACGCATGCTAGGTAACTTTCCTTTGTCTCTAGCATTCACAGCATTGTCTATCTGGCCTATCTGAAATTCCAGATTCTTGTCTACTGCCACAACTTGATCCAACTTTGCTTCCAGATTGTCAAATCTATCCGGTGGCACCGGCCGCCTTTTCAATGGCTACCTCCCATGATGGTTTTACCTCGCTTGATGTGGCCTTGCCGTATCCTCGGGTTGAATTGTCTCACATTACTGCTTCCAACATTATTCTGGTTTGCCCATGAAAAGTTCGGGTGATTCCTCCAACCTGGATTATAATTGTTGGAATATGGGTTGTGCTGCTGTGGCCTATTGAAATTCTGAGCAAAATGTGCATTCTCTACCTGTACACACTCAACAGTGGTGTGAGATCCTCCACAATTTTCACAACATAAAATAGAATTGGAGATAACATTCGCACTGCTCAATCTTTCAAACATATTAGTTAAGGAATCAATTTTTGCACTCAACAAATCTACTTTATCTACTCCATATTTTCCAGCCACCTTTCTTTGTTGATTTCTCTCATTAGACCACTGAAAATTGTTTGAAGACATTTCCTCTAGCAGATTATATGCTTCCTCTAATGATTTACCCATTAAAGTACCACCTGCGGCTGCATCTACAGAAGTCTTAATAGATTGATTCAAACCATTATAAAAGGTTTGTAACACTAGCCACCCAGGAAGACCATGATGAGGACACATCCTTTGCAGTTCTTTATATCTTTCCCATGCTTCATATAAAGATTCATTATCTAATTGTGTAAAGCTAGCAATGTCATTACGTAGCTTAGCGCTTTACCAGAGGAAAATATTTGTTTAAAAATGCTTGAGATAAACCAGCCCAAGTGGTAAAAGTACCAGATGGAAAAGAAGTGAGCCAAGCTTTAGCTTTATCTTTTAAGGAAAAAGAAAACAACCTTAGTCTAATGGCATCATCGATTACCCCATTCATTTTTATAGTATCACAAATTTCCAAAAAATTAGAAAGATGAATATTTGGATCCTCAAACAGTTCTCCTCCAAATTGAATTTGCTGAACCATATGAATAAGTGCAGGTTTTAACTCAAAATTGTTAGCATTTACCACAGGTCTTGAGATACTTGCACGTGCTCCTTCAGGTGTAGGCATAGCAAAATCACGTAACAAAACTCTTGCAGGAACTGGATTTTCTTCTGCCATCTTGAGAGCTTCCTTCTTTTGTTTGGTTTCTTTAGCTAATGCCCTACAAGTCTTCTCTATCTCAGGATTATATGGTAGTAACTCACGTGTTCTCCTGGGCATAAAACACAACAAGAATTAATAAACGTAATAAACTACAGTCTAAATTAATAGGAAAAATATCGCTAATTTGATATTGAATACACCCCCCCGGCAACGGCGCCAAAATTTGACTCGGTGTTTCCTAACCACTAATTGCAAGTCATGCAATTATAGTATAATTACGAGTATCGTCCCACAGGGAGGTGAGCAATTACCAGTTGAGAAATATTAATTCCTATTATTTAGATCAATATGAAAAAGAGAAAGTGGCTGTAATAATAACAAGAACCAAATAAATGCAATATTACTAAAAGATTTCAGATAAATAAACTTTAGGACTCGGGATTTCACCAACCATTACTATAAATTCCATTCATATAATTATTTTGTGATAACATCCTCACAACTATTCACATAATTAAATATTATCCCTTCTCAGAGTATAAAATTACTATCCAAATAATAATAATGGGACTACTTTCGTGACTCCAAAATTACTATGGATGCATGATGAGTAAAAGAATATTATGCTGCAGAAATTGAGTATCTACTATCGTGATTCACAATTAAAGTCTGAAGAATTCACGAACTAATATTGATGTCAGCTGTCGCCTCTTCATCAATACCTTAAACATGCAAATGGTGATCAAGCATTTACAAGAATTAATACCGAATAAATCAGATATTGGATAATACCACAATTATATAAATGAAACTCAAGTAATAATGGCTACATCCCAGTCCTAAAGAAAAGAAATTCAGCCACTAAACATGGCTTGCATGAAAATAAAACTAAGTAAAACTATCTCTATTGCTATCGTTGTCTATGGTTCTCACGGTTCACGCCCTTTTTCTAAAGCTAGTCTCTTCCATTTGTAGTTGTTGTCGTCCACGAAGACTAGCAGTCCAAGTTGTGTAGAAGTCACTTGTCTCAACTGGATAATCTGATTTGCATAAATCTCTTAAGTTCCGTGATTCTGCCGTTTTCCTCAATGCTGTGGCATGTAAATTTACATGCTATGGCATTGACATACCAGTCCTTCTTTTGTTTAAGAAAACGTGGCCTTCCTTCTCACTCAAGCAATCTTTTCAATCTTATCTTTCTTTAAGCACTTTTCCTACAAGATAACAATTTACGTTAGATAAGGCTAAATACTCCCACTATTAGCTAAGATAATAAAGATATCTTATCCTAAAAGTTATCATTATATTCACTTATCAGTGATTTCAAATGACGATTATAACTGCTGCAGTTTAAGTGTCACAGTGTCTTTCCTGGCATTGATGGGGGCATCTCATTAGTAGAAAATTGCATCCTATAAAACCAAATGCCAGCAAGGTATTTAAAATATCAAGGTTACTTTAAACTCAATGTCACTATTATCTACTAATATATGTTCATTGGCATTCATAAGGAGCAATTGATAAACAACCCAAATATGCTTGCATGAGAAAAAGCTTCATGTGATTGGAGGATGAACAACTGGCAAGTTTTGAGGAACTTGATGAATCAATAACAGCAATGATCACTATTCAAAAAAAGTAGCAGAAAATATTGTAGTCTTTACTGATTCATTCAGAAAAATCAAAACACAGACTATCTTTAAATAGGGAAGAATTACACAAGGAAGAAAAGCTTCATGAAAATCAAGTACAGAGGCAACAATTCATTTAGAGCAGTTATACAATACTGATACCCCAAAGGTGTTTGCCTGTAAGGGCCTAAAATAACCGGAACATAAAAGAAGTAAATAATGTTAGCTAGCCAAGATAACTCATAGTTGATTGTATCATGATTATCGTCATTACTAAGATACCAAAGAAAATTACACAAAAAAAAGGCCAAAACTTAATAGCTAACTTATTTGCAATTAATCTCAACGGGACTGAATAATCTATAAATGTTCAAAAATATAAATATGTTTTGAATATAGAAACGAATATCCTTGCACGGCATCAAATCTTCGATAATATTTCAAGGATAAAAACAATGAGGAAAAAGGAACAAACAAGACGAGTGATTAGAAAGTAAAAGCACAAGGTTTTGTATTCGAGGCCAAAAAAACCCAAATTTATTACAATTACCACAGGAGATCACAGAAAATTTGCAACACAGAAGAGAAAATAATATGCAGACAGAATGCAGGAGTGAAATGCACAACAAACTTTTTTTCAAAACAACCCTAATAAAATTGGTTAGAATCCAGCATACAGCCACACTTCAAATCACATAGGTAAAGCTAGTAACCAAGCAATTACACAAACAATATGGACACTGAAACCCATTGGAAAGAATGCATGAAAAGCAAAAAATGCTTAGAACCTAGAATATTGAAAAGACTGATTGTTTAAACTAAGTAAGAAACAAAAAACATATAGGAACCAAACACTTATTATGTAGATACACACGGCCCCAAAGAAAGGTAAAAACACAGCCATTGGAAAAGTAAAGTGGCCGCCACTGTAATATGTTTTCGCAAAGCAAAAACCAGTTGAGTAGTAACAATTTTCAGGTTTTATTCGAATCCAGTTTATAAACACAATCATAGAAATATTTGAATAATTATCACTGACATAAAGTAACAAACAAAAAAGAAAATAAAGAAGGTCAATATTTATCATTTAGCTGTGCACGGGCAAACAAGGAAAAAATAAGCAACATTTTCTATCAGCTATTAAAGTTCTTGCGAGAATAATATGTTTTCACAAATCGATAACCAGCTGGGTAGGCAAACTCTATTTAAGCTACACGAACATTTTTAAGTCATTAGACTGAAAGTAAATAGGGCATTTATCCAATAAACAATGTCATGTCAGGAACAAAATAATTTATTATACTTCATTTCATACACACAAGCGTTATATTTAAAAAAGGAAGAGTAAAATGCAAAAAACACATGCAGTAGCAAAATTGGACAGAAAGGAAAGAGAGAGCAAGAGTAACATTACCTTTTTGAAGTGCAACTATATCAGCCAATCAGTTTTCAACATCCATTGACAATCACATTTCATTCAATGCACATACAGAAGTAAAAAAAACAGTTAGAATGCAGCAAAAAGAAACAACCGACAACATTAATACCAGTAAGGCAAAAAATGCAGACAACAACGGGAAGAAAAGGATTAGGGAAAAAGAGAAACAAAACCATACCTAAATACAATGAAAAAGGCTAAGGCAAACCCAAAACACAGAGTTAGAGAAGTAGCAAAAATAATGGCAGAAATAAGAAAAAAAAAGAAGAGGGAAATGGCTCTCGTGAAGCTAAAAAAACACTGACAGATGACAGAAAAGAGTGATTAGAAAGAAAGTGGCATAATAATGCTGCCGAATCCTGTCAAACATTGAAACAAAATCTTTACCACAAATAGAATCAGAGACACAAAAATACACCAAAGAGCTAGAAGACCTCTAACCTTAAACAGGATTTGCACTTTAAGAAGATAAACCTTTCTTTAGGCCTAATCGCATAATCTCGTATTATAAAAGGTCCCAAATTGCTACCAATTTTCAGTGATTCATGCCTTAAGGGAAATATTTTGGGAGAAGCAGCCTGAAAGACAAAAAAGTAGCAGTTAGTCATCTGAAAGTTGTGAAAAGAAAAATTACTTCACTTCTACAAACAATTCTCAAATGAAGCACTATACTATATACAAGCATGCAAATAATTCAAAATCTAGGCTGTCAACTAAAACTGATATCTATCTGGAACTCAAAGTCACATTCAAGTTGTTTGACAAGAAGCCAAACATTACCATTCTAATTAAATTCAACTTGGCCGAGCAGAAAATTAGACTTCTCTAGTTTGGCTCAAATCTCCAATAAATGATGACTTCATAGATTTGGGTTCAATCTTTGCTAATCAATTAATAAGCATCCACAACCAAATTTGAGTACTTGCGGTTCTGTGCATTTATCACAGATGCAGGATAAATAGTTTGTCAATATGCTTAATAAACAAGTGAGCCTCGTATTGTTTCAATTGGTTATATCCAATTCAGATTAAACACATATGTACTAAAACCTTCTACATATTTAAGTCTAAAATGAAAAACTAACAAAACATATAAGCCAATACCAAACAAGAAAATTTCTCACAAATTTCTCATCCAATCAACAATTACCCAGCTAAAATTCACAAAGAAAAAAAGCCTAATAACTTAATTTGGAATCATATAAAAATGCAAAATCCAGCAAAGTCCTATTTATTCTTTGATCTGCACACAAAATAAGGAATTAACGTAAAGAATTATATAGTAAGAGTTAATTAACGTAAAAGTAAAATGCAAAAAATGTATTCTAACTTGTTCTAAATTTAAATTATTTGACAAATGTAAGACAACTGAGGATAATTATTGTTCAGGCAAATAAAAAATAGCAAAATAGAAACAGGGTCAAACTACTGAATATCTATAAGATATTGCAATACATTTACCTTTTCCATTGATAAAGATTGGCTATAGCACCTCACTGCTACAAAACAAAGGGAAAATAAATTCCTATTAAAAATTTCGAGCTGTGACAATTTTGAAATGATGAAAGTGATAGGTTAAAACATTTGTATGCAAAACCACACACAGCACCAAATTGCACAGGAAGGAAAAATATCAATAGAAACTTTACCTATTAAAGCGCAACTTTATCAGCCGATTAGTTTTTCAACACTCATCAACAAATGTTTTACATTCAATGCACACATAGAAGGAAAGAAAATAGTTAGGATGCAACGAAAAGAAACAAGGAAAGCACAGTACACGTTACGGCGAAGTACTCTATTTCAAAGAAGCGTGGCAAGCTACAGGTGCGCACGGTGAGAAAGTATAATGTCCATGTCATAACCAAAAAAGGAAACAAAACATAGGGACCAACACTGACCAATCAGTGAAAGACATTTCACAACAACCAAAACATATGCCTGACATTTATCTGTAAATCTAAAAACAAAAGATGGGTCCAACTGGAAATAAACTTGTCAAAGCCATATAACTGTAAGACACAAAACCAGTTAGGGGACCAAGACTAACAAAGGACTGAAACACATTACACAAAAAAGGAACATATGGCTGAAACCAGATGGGTGGAAGAGGAAATAAATTAGCTAAGGCCATATAACTGCAAGTCACAAATCCAATTAGGCAACCAACACTAACAAATGGGTGAAAGACATTCCAAAAAAAGCAACATAGTAACTGAACAAAGCGAAGAGGAAACAAATCAGACAGCCCCTATTAAAGTAAGCAAGGAAATGCCAGCAAAAATGACCACATAAGTCAACACAGAATAGGAGCAACCGAGAACAAAGCAACAAGCCACAAAGCAATAGAGGACGATCAACCAAAGCAAGAGCCATTTTGGAAAGAAAATCTAACAAAATTTTAGAGATTAAAATCCAACCTTATGAATAGAAAACTAAATTTGATGAGGGCAGAAAAGATAAATATAAAAAATTGGAAAACTACACCCAACGCAAATTGGTTTTTTCATGGCAAAAACCACCAGTCATCTTCTTTTCTTGCATGTCCTATTTATTCTTTAATCTGCACAGAAAATAAGGGAAAAAAGGTTAAAAAAAAAAAGAGAGACAAAAATAGAAGGAAAAGGAAAACAAATGAAAAATTCAGATTTGACGGCAAACGAACAGAAGTGTGTTATGCCGAAAAACACCTGTCATCTTCCTTTTTTGCATCTCCTTTCTATTCTTTCATCTATGCACAAAATAAGAAAGCAAAATGTGGAAAGAAAATAAAAAAAGGACGAAATCTGGAAAAAAAGAACAAGAAAAAAAAGACAAAATTCGAAGGAAAAAGAGTGACAAATCCAACCAGGCAACCAACACTAACAAATGGGTTAAAGACATTCCAAAAAAAAGCAACATAGTAACTGAACAAAGGCAAGGAAACAAATCAGACCACCCCTATAAAAGTAAGCAAGGAAATGCCAGCAAAAATGACAACATAAGTCATCACAAAATAGAAGCAGCCTAGAACAAAGCAATAAGGGAGCATCAACCAAAGCAAGCCCATTTTGGAAAGAAAATCTAACAAAATTTTAGACATTAAAATCCAACCTTACAAAAAGAAAAGTAAATTCGATGAGGGAAGCCGCGATAAATATAAAAAAAGGAAATACTACACACAACGCAAATTAGTTATTTCATGGCAAAAACCACCAATCATCTTTTTTCTTGCATGTCCTATTTATTCTTTCATCTGCACACAAAATAAGAAGAAAAAAAGGTTAAAAAGAAAGAAAAAGAGAGACAAAAACAGAAGAAAAAAGAAAACAAATGACAAATTCAGATTTGAAGGCAAACGAACAGAAGCGTGTTATGCCGAAAACGACAAGTCTTCTTCCCTTTTGTGCATCTCCTTTCTATTCTTTCATCTATGCACAAAATAAGAAAGGAAAATGTGGGGAAAAAAAGAAACAAAAACAAGAAAAAAAAGGATGAAATCCCGAAAAAAAGAATGAGAAAAAAGGGACAAAATCCGAAGGAAAAAGAGTCACAAATCCAACCAGGCAACCAACACTAACAAATGGGTGAAAGACATTCCAAAAAAAGAAACATAGTAACTGAACAAAGGCAAGAGGAAACAAATCAGACGGCCCCTATAAAAGTAAGCAAGGAAATGCTAGCAAAATGACCACATAAGTCAGCACAAAATAGGAGCAGCCTAGAACAAAACAATAGGGTACAAAGCAATAGGGAAGGATCAACCAAAGCAAGAGCATTTTGGTAAGAAAATCTAACAAAATTTTAGGCATTAAAATCCAACCTTACGAATAGAAAAGTAAATTCGATGAGGGCAGCAGCGATAAATATAAAAAAAGGAAAAACTACACCCAACGCAAATTGGTGTTTTCATGGCAAAAACCACCAGTCATCTTCATTTCTTGCATGTCCTATTTATTCTTTCATTTGCACACAAAATAAGAAAAAAAAGGTTAAAAAGAAAAAAAAAAGAGATAAAAACAGAAGAAAAAAGAAAACAAATGAAAAATTCAGATTTGAAGGCAAACGGCTACAGGGTGCACACTAAGTTCCTTTTGAGGCGTTTTGTCAAGCACCTTGTCCTCATTCATAACAACATTTGTGTTATCAGAAATTCTAACATCGGTTGGGCCCTTATTTTCACATTCAGCAGTATTACCACAATTATCATCAATAGAATTGGTAAAATAAGAATCAAAATCAGATAAGTTAGAATCAAAACCAACATTCATCTTGCAATTTGAAGAAGATTCTGCCACGGGTTTCTTGGAACAAATCGTGCGGCTTGTGAGATTTCTACCATGTTTCCTAGCAATTGAGGTTGGTTTTTTCTTCTTCCCCATGGTTTTGAAGTGCTGAATTCAGCAAACCATGAGGGGAGAGACGGAATTCAATAACCAGAAACCCATGAGAAAAAATTTAGCAAAAATCTAGAAAAAATTCGGCAAAAAATCCAGAAAATCACGAACAAATTCAGCAAATTGGAATAACCCGCAGAAATTAGAGTAAACCCACAAGAATTAGGTTTGTGGGAACTTGGAATAAGGATTAAATCAACAGAATCCGAAAATAAATGCAGAAATTTCTGAAACCCGCTTGAGGAAAAAAGCTTCGGGATTTTATGGATAGATTCGAGGAAGGCAGTAGAGTTCGAATACCTTATTCCAGGATTAAGAGCTTGATTTTTCAAGGCTAGAAACAGCTTCAAAACAGAAGCAAAAACCAATACATCTACCCAAACCAGCGCGAAGAAGCAGAAAAACTCACCTCTACCCAAACAGGGCTATTTTAGCAAATGTGGAAGGCCAACGTGGGAACACAAACTTGCGCAAGGAGGATGATCAAAACTGGCAGTAGGAAAGGGTAAAAACCCTAGATAGGAAAGAAAGAGGTGAATAAGATGAAAATAGAGGTGGGCGGCAGAAAAAAGTGAAAACCTAGAGAAGAAAGATGGGAGGAGAAAGGACGTACATGCCACAACTTCTATTTTAGCCTACGTGGAAGGCCAACGTGGGAGGCCAAAGCTGCGCAAGGAGGGGGAGTTTTTGTCCACGTGTCATCATCAGGAAGAAGTTGTTGAGGCTTTATTAATATATTCTAATAAAGAGTACATAATTGATTTTGGGTTTCTTTTTTTTATAAGAACTAATTCCATTGATCTATGATTTGGAGGCATTACAAAAGCAAGTTCAAGATTCGAAATGATTAATAATTGATTTTTGCATTTTTTAAAATAGTGATTGTGAAATATAAAATATATTAAAAAATACAAAAGTGTATTAGAAAGTATAAAAATATTTTTTGAAAATACAGTCTATACAATTTCAATGCACAATTTTGAGTTAGGTTACTATTGCATTGAATTAGGATTTGAATTGGAAGAAAATATGTTGAATTTGATTTGTACAAATTTGTCTATAGCCTGTTACAATCTCAAATGAAATTTATGAAAATTTCAATTCTTTGATCAGTTCGATAATTTTATAATTCACTTTCTCAACTTGCTAGATGTGTGAATAAAATTAAGATTTGAGATTTTTGTTTCTAAAAGAAAGACTTATAAAGGCGCTTTCAAATCTTTCCAATTCACCTTCTCAAAGCATCCGCCTGTGAACAGTAACAAACACACAAAATATTCACTTCACCCCCCCTCATTCTCCTCTGTGGAGGATGAGGGAGGTACGAAGTCTTTATTTTTTGCTCTTTTATTTGTAGTAGTAAATTTTTATCCCTAATTTTAGTGCTTCCCCTACCCTTTTTGTTGGTCCGATGTTTCTTCAACTGATTTTGATGAATTTCAGCAAACAGAGACAAATGATTCTTGGGTTGTGCTTACTTTTGTTTCTTCTCATCGTTCTGCCGGTTTCTTCCGAGTTGATGAAGAAAGATGTGGAATCGGGCAGCTTCTAGGGAGTTAGCTGATGAAGAAGATGTGGAAGTTGGATGATGAAAAAAGCATGGGATTGTCATGTTTTTATTTGTCTTGGTCTGCTTTTTGTTGTTGAAGTGGTGTGGATTTGATCGGTGCTGGCTGGGTTTGTAGAGGGGCGGCGGCTGAAGGCTAGGGAAGAAAGAAAATTAGGTTTTTTTTTTTTTTTTTAGGTGCTGCTGGTTTCACACCCGGGCGTCGCTGGACTGTCTGTGTGCAGGTTGGCTTCCACGTCTTGGCATTAAGTGATAGTTAGGGATTTATTTCCAGTTTCTGTCGCCAACGGCCATTAGTGGTGGGCCACTTGGGATGAGTAGCATCCCCTTTGTATAGTACTAGTGTCCCGATATAACCGGGCTTTTGTATTTTTGGCTGCTCGTCAGCCTGTCCCGCTTTGTCGGGTCCTTTTGCTCCTTGTGGGATTTTCCCGCTTTGTCGGGTGTTCTTGCCCCTCCGTGGGTATTTGTCTCCGTGGGTTACAGTGCTGTACACAGTAGCGACACCACGAAGCTTTATAAGCCCTTGCGATTTTGTATATTGGCCATTGTGCCTTTTTTTAATCTAATATCGTTTCAGAAAAAAAAAATAAAGGCGCTTTCAAGGGCAATAATAGAATAATTATGTAATATATAGATAAATATGGTATCTAGATAATATAAAACATAACAATAAATTCTAATCTATCCTAATACCAACATGGACTGCACTTTTTAGAAAACACCATAAATTACAAAAGATTCTTTTAGATCTAATTTTATAAAATAAGAAATCTTCTTTTTCATCATATACTAAAGTATCATATAATATATTCTTTCGGTTCCGCTCCCACCTCTCCTCCAAAAAAAAATTTCTATTCCAAAACCTTTCTTGTTCAAAAAAAAAAAATACTTTTGAAATGAAATTTCTGTATTTTTTTTACTAATAATAATTATATATAGTTAGAGTTAAAAAATAAAATATAAAAATGTGATGCAGAGAGTATATATTTTTTTGAGGCGAAGAGATTACATTTTTTAATTTAAACTTTAATTTAATTTCCTTTTTTTTTTGAAAAGTAAACCTAATTAGTAGATA
This sequence comes from Gynochthodes officinalis, assembly GCA_020080225.1. NCBI lineage: Eukaryota > Viridiplantae > Streptophyta > Magnoliopsida > Gentianales > Rubiaceae > Gynochthodes > Gynochthodes officinalis. The sequence continues at coordinate 27,895,017 of CM034617.1, forward strand.
ATTAGTACAAACTATTTGAATTTAGGTAGATTTTATGCTAGGGGTGAAGAATAATTTTACCAACACATATTAATGAATAATATAAAGGCATTTTTTGCACTTCGATTCGAGAATCCCAAATTATATATTATCACTCTTACTCACTTTAGGCCCTATATATTAAAATATATTAGAATGAAAGTAATGACTAATGATGAAATTTTTTTTAATGAAAGTAATATTCGATGAAAATTAAGTACAAGGCATCCATTAAAAAATCAATAACTGAGTGAGGAAATTTTTGGTGTCTAAATATTAATACCTTAATTACTTTCATTAAGAAATTAAGTTGGAATGGATGCCTTGTACTGTCCGCTAAAGTACAAGGCATCCATATCCCCATCCAATATATGATCTTAATTTATATCCTGATTATCGATTTTAACTTCTTTTTTTTTCAAAACAAAAATTATTCAACCCAATCTTTTCTTCCACCTTCATATTTTTCTTCCAAAACAACTAGTTCCAAAACATCCTGAGAAAATTATACAAACCCCAATGTCAAATCCTTTTACTCAAATCACCTTGGACAACCTAAAGAGAATGTGAATCCACAAGATTATGAATGTTTCATACTTTCTATGACATTTAGAATACCCACAATTCTTTGACATCACCCATGGCCGACTAGATTGGGAGAGGGGGGAAGAAGAGTGTTAAAATAAAGGCTATTAAATTTTTTTTGGGACAAGTGTTAGGAAATCATGTATGCCATAAACAAAGTTATAGGCAACGGAATTAAAACATGATTTTCACCAGGATCAATTTCAATATACGTATAAATAAAAAACTTGTTTTGATGACTGAAGATTGTATCATCGAAGGAAGTTTTGTCAACCACAACCGCACAGACGTTTGGCCTCTAAGGTATCCACACGAACTTGTTCTTAGGATCCTCCTATGATTGATTGACACCAAGCCAATATACTAGTTCCTTCAATGAGCGTCGCAAAATTTTAGAGTTCAAGAGAACTCTAACAAAACAAAAGAAGAACTTTTTCCCTCTGTCTTTGCACGTCAAAATTCTGTACGTACGCTTTATTTGGAACTTAGTGTCTGTCTCCTATTAAAAGGTAAATTCTATCTATCTGTTAGACAGTCTAACAGACTGATCAGACATTCTATCGTAATAGAATTCTTTTAATAAAATTAAAACTAATTTTAATTCTTTTTTTTTTTCAAAAACGATAGTGTATTAAAAAGAGGCACAATGGCCAATGTACACAGTCACAAGGGCTAATTGAGCTTCGTGGTGTCGCAACTGAGTACAACGCTATAACTCACGAAGACAAAGGCCCACACAGGGGCAAGGACACCTGACAAAGCGGGAAAAAGCCCACAAGGGACAAAAGCACCCAACAAAGCAGGACAAGGCTGACGAGCAGCCAAAAATACAAAAGCCCGGTTATATCGGGACCCTAATACTATACAAAAGGGATGCTACTCATCCCAAGTGGCCCACCACAAATGGCCCTGGATGACAGAAACTAGAACTAAATCTCTTACTATCACTTGAGGCCTTGGCATGGAAGCCAACCTACACACGGACAGTATCAGCTACTCCCGTATGTTGAACCAGCAGCACCTAAAAAAAAAAAAAAACCTAATTTTCTTGCTTCCTTAGCCTTCAGCCGCCGCCCCTCTGCAAACCCAGCCAGCACCCATCAAATCCACACCCCTTCAACAACAAAAATCAAACCAAGACAAAGAAAAACATGACAATCCCATGCTTTTTTCATCATCCAACTTCCACATCTTCTTCATCAGCTAACTCCCTAGGAGCTGCCCGATTCCACATCTTTCTTCATCAACTCGGAAGAAACCGGTAGAAACGATGAGACGAAACAAAAGTAAGCACAACCCAAGAATCATTTGTCTCTGTTTGCTGAAAATCATCAAAATCGGTTGAAGAAACATCGGACCAACAAAAAGGGTAGGGGAAGCACTAAAATTAGGGATAAAAATTTACTACTACAAATAAAAGAGCAAAAATAAAGACTTGGTACCTCCCTCATCCTCCACAGAGGAGAATGAGGGGGGTGAAGTGAAAATTTTGTGTGTTTGTTACTGTTCACAGGCGAATGCTTTGAGTTCAGAGACGGATCCCTATTAAGATAAAACAATTTTATCTTATCACAACTTATCTTATAGGAGATCTTTTAGGTTAATTATTTTACAAATTAACCCCCATAATTATCACATAATTATTTAATCATTTTAATCCAAGAACAAATTCTTTATGTGTGTGACCCTTTAGGTTCTTAATCACTTGGCAATAAATAACAATTTATAATCTTAGATTTAATTGGCTTTAGTACAAAACCAACAAACTCCCACTTGGACTAAAGTCAATTTAGTCAAGAGTATTCTAAGATCAAATAAATTAAACAACTTTAATTTACCATTAATTCAATAATTAATGAGCTTGTATTTATAGATCAAGATTGGCCTCTAGCCAGGCATCATGACCACCCAAGAGTTAAGAAAAGTCAAGTGGTTGACTTCACCTTTCCATGAACCAGAATCCGTGTAATTAATATCCTTTCACCATACTATATTCCTAATTAGTACAAGAGTAAGGTATAAGTGCCAACTCTTAATGTACTAATTATTATAATTTCTTATTCCCGAAATTCAACTCCTTTAAAATAAATTTAGAACTCTTCCAAATTTATTTACTCGTTTGCAAACATTTTGAGTTGATATTTCAACAAGTGGCCATTTGTGGGATATACTCTTCTTACTATTAGAAGTGGTGAATCCTTTATTGATCATAAATCATCTATCAATGTTTCATGTTATACCTAACTTCTATGGCACACACAACTAGTTACAGTTATGGAATCATAGGGTTAAGGTATAACAATTCACACTATAGATACTCTTATGATCTCAAGTCTCAGGATTACTTACACTACTGTCACGTAGAGATTATACCATTGGCACTCAAATAGTTAACCTCATGGAATCTCTAAGCGGATCAATCCAATGAATTATTCTCCAACAATTCATTCATAAATCACCATATATGCTAATCTATCCGTATTAACAACGTCCTTAATTTTGTTAATACTATGATTAGGGATATTTAAGAATAATAAGTATTATTCTAAGGACTTTATCATCAATATATAAATATATATAATCCAAGATGATAAAACACCATATATCTTTATTGCATAAAATATCAAAATACATACATAACAAATCTCTTACTAAAACCCATCATTCATGTATTTTAAACCGAATGAAGACACATGACAATCATATTTCTTTTGAGATAAAGGCTTAGTCAATGGATCTGCTATATTTTCATCTGTAGGAATCTTTTCTATCTTTACTTCATTTCTACCAATGATTTCTCTAATCAAATGATAGCGCCTAAGTACATGTTTGGACCGTTGATGAGACCTAGGTTTCTTGGCTTGAGCAATAGCCCCATTATTATCACAATACAAAGGTATTGGATCGGCTATTGAAGGAACCACTTCAAGTTCAGAAATGAACTTTTTGATCCAAACAGCCTCTTTAGCAGCTTCAAAGAATATATTCGACTTACAGTAGAATCTGCAGTAGTTTCTTGTTTGGAACTTTTCCAACTTACAGCACCACCATTGAGGGTAAAAATGTACCTAGACTGAGACTTGCTATCATCTTTACCAGATTGAAAGCTAGCATCAGTGAACCCACGTATTTGAAGCTCTGTCTCTCCATATATCAAGAATAAATCCCTAGTTCTTCTTAAATACTTAAGGATATTCTTAACAGCTTTCCAGTGACCATCACCGAGATTAGCCTGATATCTGCTCGTAACACTTAGAGCATGAGACACATCTGGTCTTGTACATAACATAGCATACATAATTGATCCTACAGCAGAAGCATAAGGAACATGTTGCATACTGCGTTTTTCAACATCAGTTTTTGGACACATATCTTTAGAAAGGTAAATCCCATGAGACATAGGAACATAACCTCTCTTAGATTGATCCATGCTAAACCTTTTTAGCATTTTATCTATGTATGTTGACTGTGAAAGACCAAGCAACTTATTAGATCTATCACGATAGATCTTTATTCCCAAAATATAAGTTGATTCACCCAAATCTTTCATTGAGAAGTTTTTGGACAACCATACCTTAACTGATTGTAGAGAAGGTATGTCGTTTCCCACCAATAATATGTCATCCACATATAATATCAGGAAAACTACAGCATTCCCACTTATCCTTTTGTATACACAAGGTTCATTTTCGTTTTTGATAAAACCAAACTTTTTGATTATATCATTAAAACGAATATTCCAACTCCTTAAAGCTTGCTTAAGTCCATAAATAGACTTTTCTAGCTTACATACTTTATTAGAGTCTTTGGATACAAAGCCCTTAGGTTGTATCATATACACCTCTTCTTGCAAATGACCGTTAAGAAAAGTTGTCTTAACATCCATTTGCCAGATTTCATAATCATAGTATGCAGCTATAGCAAGTAAAATTCTAATGGATTTCAGCGCAACTGGTGAAAAGGTTTCATCATAGTCAATACCATGTTTTTGTGTGTAACCTTTTGCAACCAGTCGAGCTTTATAAGTAGTCACATTACCATCCTTGTCGGTTTTCCTTTTGAAAACCCACTTGCACCCTATGGGTTTTATCTCTTCAGGTGGATCGACTAAGGTCCATACCTTATTGTCATACATGGAATCCATTTCAGATTTCATGGCTTGAAGCCACTTCTCAGAGTCCTTATCAGATAAGGCTTCCTTGTAAGTAGTAGGTTCATCATTATCAATAATAAACACATCTCATATCTACTGGGTGCATGACGTGTTCTAATTGACCTACGTACAGCTTGTGTATCTTGAGTTTCGATTTCTACCACATCATTATGAGGTTCAAGCTCTTGTTCCATGTTCCTATCTTTGCTAATTTGTGTTTCTAGAACTTCTTCAAGTTCTATATTGCTCCATTTTGCCTTTTCTAGAATAAACTCTTTTTCTAGAAATATGGCGTGTTTTGAAACAAACACCTTTTGTTCAATGGAGTTATAAAATTGATACCCAAAAGTTTCTTTTGGATATCCCACAAAATAGCATTTTACAGATTTTGGATCGAGCTTATCTGATTCTACCTTTTTAACAAATGCGGGACACCCCCAAATTCTTAAATGTTTAAGATTTGGCTTTTTCCCATACCATATCTCATATGGGGTTGTATCAACAGCTTTAGATGGAGTATGATTTAATAGGTAGAAGGCAGTATTTAGGGCATAACCCCAAAACGATTTAGAGAGAGTTGCATGACTCATCATAGATCGAACCATATCTAATAATGTTCGATTTCTCCATTCAGATACACCATTCAATTGTGGTGTATATGGAGGAGTCCATTGTGAAAGAATCCCATTTTCTTTTAAATAATTTTGAAATTCTTGGTTTAGATATTCTCCACCTCGATCTGATTGAAGTATTTTAATACTCTTCCCAAGTTGTTTTTCTACTTCACACTTAAATTCTTTGAACTTTTCAAAGACTTCAAATTTATACTTCAATAAGTATACATGACCATATCTAGAATGATCATCAGTAAATGTTAGGAAGTATGAAAAACCTCCTCTAGCTTGAATTGACATAGGTCCACACACATCGGTATGTATAAGACCTAATAATTCAGTAGATTTTTCACCTTTTCCCGTAAAAGGTGTTTTAGTCATTTTTCCGAGTAAACAAGATTCGCATGTTTCATATGATTCATAATCAAATGAGCCCAAATAACCATCATTATGCAATTTGGTTATGCGTTTCTCATTTATGTGACCTAGTCTACAATGCCAGAGATAAGAATTTCTAAAATTATCAAATTTGGGTTTCTTTGTATTTATGTTGAAAATTGGATTTTCAAGATCTAATATATAAAGACCATTATTTTGATAACCAGCACCATAAAAAATACCTTCACGAAAAATAGAACAACACTTATTCTTTTGATTTCTTTCAAAAACATCATTGTCTAAATAGGAAATTGAAATGATATTCTTCGTGAGTACTGGAACAAAATAACAATCTTTCAAATCAAGAATTAATCTACTAGGCAGAGAGAGACTATATGTTCCTACGGCTAAAGCAGCAACTTTTGCTCCATTGCCCACGCGTAGGTCCACCTCTCCCTTTGCCAGCTTTCTACTTATCTTTAGACCCTGCATATTATTATAAATATGAGAGCCAGATCCGGTATCTAATACCCAAGAATTTGATTTTGAAGTAGAAAGGTTTATTTCAATCATAAACAAACACAGTAGAAGCTTGATGGCTTTTCTGCTTCACGGTTTTAAGATAAGCCTTGCAATTTCTCTTCCAATGTCCATCTTGTCCACAGTGGAAGCAAGTGCCCTTTTCTTTCTTGTCCTTTTTGGCTTTCTGTGTTGCCTTGGGTCTAGCTTTCTTTTTGGTCTTCTTAAGACCAGCTTTACGCTTTCTTTCATTGGACCCCTCAATTAGCAACACATTAGCCTTTTCTTTCTTCATGGTATCCTCAGCTTCCTTAAGCAAGTTCAATAACTCAGGCAAAGTAGAGGTCTCAACTTTGTTCATGTTGAAGTTCATCACAAACTGAGAAAAGCTGGGAGGAAGGGATTGTAGTATCAAGTCAACACTTAGCTCATCGATAGAATAAGAATTTAAATTTATGCGATTTACAAAACCAAAATACACAAATATATGGATTTAATAATATCTTGGTTTTGCTCCCACTATTTTATTCAAATCAATATCCCTCAAATTGATTCGAGAATTTTCTCAAAATTCTTAGTAGGCTAGAATCCTATCTCAATTATTTTTAATCTTGAGTTAGCTCAACGAATAAAAAAATAATTTTAATGAGTAGGTATTAATCACCAATTGCAACTTATTTGCAACTCCTAGATAGTTAGGTTATCAACTTTTGATACACATATCACATATGTCTCCTAACCCTTGCCTCAAAGACTTTTGACCTTGAGTTAGCTCAACAAATCAAAATCTTTGTTAAATTATACCCATTATTCAGAGATCTTATCTCATAGTTTGAAACACATTTTTGGTAAGACAACCTTGAGTTAGCTCAACAAGTTATCTTAACAAAAACTGTTTTAAACTATAATAATGGAAGGCATTTAAATTGATTTAATATTTAATTGAGGGATAAATTATGGTCTCATCATCTACATATATCATATGTAATAAATATTTAAAAATACAATATGCAATTAAATAATCTAATCATTTAATCAAACATTAAATCACATATGACATAACAATTGAATAATCACATTAAACAATTATAAACAAATTTCAGTCATAAATCTTGTATGCATTACATTTCTAATCATATTAGAAATATTATTGAATTAATTGAGAAGTTTTATGGGTTAACATAAAAGTTTTCAAATCTTGGGCCATAATAAATAAATAACAGAAATTAAAAGGACTTTAACATAAATAAACTCTTTATAATTAAAAATGTCCCAAATTTCTTTATTTATTTATTTAGTATTAGTCCAATTGGGTTTGATCCATATGGTATTAATGAACTCAAAGTCCACTCTACAGGTCAGAAAGTTTAAGTCTTAGCCCAAACCATTAGGCCCAACTCCCAACTTGAAGCCCGCCACACCATCTAACCCAAATTAAAACCAAGTCTAAAATGTGGATTTGATCTAGCCCAATAGTTCAATGACTCATTAAATTTAAAAAAAAAACCAAGAAGCCCAATGAAACATTTCATTAAAAGTAGCCCAAGCCCAATGAGCCAATGGCCCATCAGAATTTTTTTTTTAAATTTAATAAATGGGGCCTGATGACGTCATCTGATGACTTCATCAGTGATGTCATCACATGACATCACCCCTTTTGCCTCTCCTGCTGACATTGACGTCATCTGACATCTGCCCTAGGGATGACGTCAGTGTGACGTCATCATCCACACTTCGTCGCCGCCTCTTTTAAAAAAAAAAAATTATTTTTTTTTCTTTACTGCCTTCTACCGGCAGCTTTTCAAAAAATATATATATATTTTTTTTATTTTTATTTTTTTTTCAGAACATGAATTGCGGCCAAAAAATTCAACAAACAACTTTGACAAGCGGCAATAAATTAGAAAATTTTCAAATAAAATTTTCAACTTGTTCTATAAGTGAAAAACAATTTTTCACTCAACAAAATAATTTTTCTCAATCATTCAACATAACACACACATATATGTAAATATAAACAATTTATATTCACAGAGATTTATATTTATACGCAAATTAAATCCTATTCTCTGATACCACTGTTAGGAAATCATGTATGCCATAAACAAATTTATAGGCAGCGGAATTAAAACATGATTTTCACCAGGATCAATTTCAATATACGTATAAATAAAAAACCTTTTTTGATGACTGAAGATTGTGTCGTCGAAGGAAGTTTTGTCAACCACAGCCGCACAGACGTTTGGCCTCTAAGGTATCCACACGAACTTGTTCTTAGAATCCTCCTATGATTGATTGACACCAAGCCAATATGCTAGTTCTTTCAATGAGCGTCGCAAAATTTTAGAGCTCAAGAGAATTCTAACAAAACAAAAGAAGAACTTTTTCCCTCTGTCTTTGCACGTCAAAATTCTGTATGTACGCTCTATTTGGAACTTAGTGTCTGTCTCCTATTAAAAGGTAAATTCTATCTATCTATTAGACAGTCTAACAGACTGATCAGACATTCTATCGAATTCTTTTAATAAAATTAAAACTAATTTTAATTCTATTAAGATAAAACAATTTTATCTTATCACAACTTATCTTATAGGAGATTTTTAAGTTAATTATTTTACAAATTAACCCCTATAATTATCACATAATTATTTAATCATTTTAATCCAAGAACAAATTCTTTATGTGTGTGACATTTTAGGTTCTTAATCACTTGGTAATAAATAACAAATTATAATCTTAGATTTAATTGGTTTTAGTACAAAACTAACAAAAAGGGGGTTTGGGTGGGGGGCGGCAGCAAATGGGGTAGTTATACTTTAAAAAAAATTAAGAATATTTTTTTTGGGGCAGGGGAAGGAAATGAGGGGTAGAAAGGGGGGTGTTATTTCAAAAACAAAAATTAAGCAAATTTTTTGTTTTTTTGGGGGTGAGGGGCGGGAATGGGGGGGGGGGTGGGGGGGAGCCGGCGGGCTGCAGTTGGGAGAGGAAGAAAAATGGGAAAGGTGAGGAAGGAGGAAAAAAGGAAGGAAGAAGAAAAATGGTGAGGGTAGAGCAAGTTTTTGTTTTAACCTTTGTCTAAAGTCGATATTGTGGATGTCGATTTTAACGTCGACATCCTGAATATCAATTTTAGTAGAATTTTAACAAATTTTTAAATATTAATATATTTTTTAATTTATATTTATTTTAATATTTTTTAGGAAAAAACTCAACATTATTGGATGCCTTTTACTGTAGTAGAAGACTTGGGACTTTTTGTCTTTTAATGGGGATATGGATTCCAGCTACTTACGGGAGCCCACTGCATCCCTCGCTTGTATTATGAATGGAAGAATACATTTCCAGGGAGGGGTATTAGAATGAAAGTAATTATTAATGATATAATTTTTTTTAATAAAAATGAAAATGGTTATGTGAAAATATTTGGAAGTTTTACAAAGAGTGATACAAGAAAGTACTACGAGAATTTGGTGTGGATTAAAAGTGTTAAGAGTTTTATACTTTATAGATAAGGTCAAGTTTAGTTTCAAGTTTTTATGATAATTTTTTTTATTAAAAATTATGAAAATTTTGATAAAAAATAAACTTGAAACTAAATATTAAAGCGTGAATGAGAGCTTGAATATGATCACGTGAGTAAGAGTAAAAAATCAATAATTGAATAAATAAATTTGTAATGTCTCAAATTTAATGTTTGAAGCATAATATTTTTAGTCTCAATTATTACTTAATCAAATATAAATCACAATTTTTAATGAAGAAGAAAAAACACTTTAGTTAAACAGGGAAAATGATAGAAATAAAAGAAACATGAACGGCCGGCTTTTAAAAAATATGGAAGTAAACCTCCACGTCTTCATTCCTTTCACTGGAGGGACAGCACGAGAAACCATTGGAGACAAACATTATTGGATTCCTTTTATTTTAAAATACACTTCGAGTTGGACTTTTTGTCTTTTAAATGGGGATATGGATCCCAGCTAATAAAGAATGGGGCACCATCCCTGCTACCATATTAGTGCGTTATAGCCTACCCACTTAAAATCAGTCAATTCTATTCTAATAATCTTATCCCCTCCACCCCTTCTAACTCAGAGTATCTCATCTTCGTCTTGCCGTTCACCAGCGACACCCACTTTGAAGCTTTCCCTCAGCACCCTGGTCTACCTAATCATAGCTATTGCTACCCCTTCGAGTTCTTCTTCAATGGCTAGTAACCCCACGGACTGAAGGTAATCAAATCCCTGTACCGCTTCATGTAAGGACTGAAGGTGAATTTAGTTTGTCCACAAATATACTATATAAATGCAATTAATTTTCTTGGTACGTTTACACAAATATGTGGCTAGAAATTTCTTACCTACTTCGTGTGTTAATCCTGATGAAGTTTGAGAGTACTAGATACCGTTTATCGGACTTTGTTTTTGTGCATTTCTGTGATGTTCCTGCATAAGATGACATGACATGTGGTCTAACCACTACTGGACCTGTTACTAGGCTTTTTGATTCCAGTTTCCGAAAATCGACTAGAATCGGAATATGTTAACAAGTTGGTCAATCGATCTGGTTTGGGTTTCACAAGTTGGGTTTGGAAAAACTGATTAACTGAACCGGTTTTAATCGGTTGACTGTGTGTTAATGTCTCTAATATTATAGAAATATTACTCAAATTTTTTGTTCACTAAATATTGGTTAATCTTTGGGTCAATAATAAAGAGACGATGTGCGTGTGTAGCTGGTGCTGTAACGGTAACGGTAACGATCCACATGATCCACTGACGAAGGCTGATTGCCAAAAATTTGATATTGAACATACTTGCTGTTGGACCCACTGTCATGACAGCCAACTGAATCCCAGACAATCCTCTCTCTCTTATGACGGTGGTGCCATTATTATTACATTACATGATGAGATTCATGCCCACCCAGGGGTGGTCATGGTTTAGTTAAACCGAAAAAATCGAGTCGAAAAATTAAAAAAATCAAACCGAAAATGAATTCGGTTTAACCGAACCGAATAAGTTATTCGGTTTTCGATTCGGTTTTTGGTTTGGGGTGCTGAAAATCGAACCGAACCGAATAAATCAAACCGAATAAGGAACCGAACCGAATAAAGAAACCGAATCGAATAAGGAAATCGAACCGAATAAGGAAATCGAATCGAATAAGAAAACCGAACCGAATAAACCAAATAAAACCAAATTTCAAAATTTATAAATATATTTTATATATATAAGTATAAATATAAATATATATTATTTTATAGAATAATTATGGTTTATAGTTCATAAAACTATTGTAGACTTTGTAGTTATGTATATATATTTTTGTATAATTAATTTATTGTTATTATAAAATTTATCATGTATAGAACTATATACTATATTGTTATCATTAATATACTATCATTAATATTGTTTTCATTAATATACTATATTGTTATTATAAAATTTATTGTTATTTTATAAAATTTATCATGTATAGAACTATATTTATTGTTATCATTAATGAATAATGATATGGACAATATAATGAATATATAGTAATAGTAAATTATTAATATAGTATATAACTATATACTATATACTAAACAATTTTACTATATATTATATACTAAACTATATACTAAATAATTTTACTATGTACTAAACTATATACTATATACTATATACTAAACTATATACTAGTATAGTTTATACTTTATACTGTAATTTTAATTTATCAATTTATTTAAAAGTTAAACAAATATGAAATATCAAATTACAAATAAAGAAAAATAAAATAATGCATAAGTTGACAAAGTTGTTAAAATGTTAAGCATCTAGAAGGTGTAAGGCGCATGTTTGTAGAGTATGGTATATAAATCTTAGCGTGTAACTATATAGCATGCGATTAGCCGATTATTATGTTTTATATATTTAATTAGAATCAATATCATATATTCATAATATCATCAATTATTCAATAAAATAGTCAATAATTAATAACTTATTATTGTTAACTAAGTGATTACTAAGTATTAACTATTAAATGACTGAGTGTTGAGTTTTTGAGTAATCAATTATAACTATATAATATTTACTAACGGTTATTTATTCAAAATTCTAAATTATTTATAATTTGCAAATTAATTATACGTATTTAAATCGAGTCAAATATCATAATAATTAATACTTATAATTAGTTATTATTGATCAAGTAATTATTATTACAACTAAATACTAACCTAGTTAAACTTATAATACTAAGAAGTACTAACATGTTACATAGTTAATACTTAATACTAACTTAGCTATAGTAATATGTTAATAACTAATAATGATTAATGAATAATGAGTACTAAGTTTACTAATGAACTAAGCACTAAATTAGTTAGTGCTTATTTAATACTAACTTAATGTTGAATAATACTTAATATACATAAGTTAATACTAACGTAGTTAACACTGATAAGTGATAAGTAAATAAGGAATAAATTACCAATTAGGCATTAACTTAGATAATATAATGCAGCTAATGCTTTGATTTTGTTTATAGTTTGTATTTTGTAATGTTTTGGTTTGATGAATGATGAGTACTGAGCCATAACTCATAAGGAGTTAAGGAAGTTTGTAAATTTGTAATGCTTTGTGAATGTTTGTTTTATGTTTGAAACCGAATTTGAAAAAATTATTTGTGAATGTTTGATTTGAAACCGAATTATTTAATTTATTTGTGAAGTTTTGAAAAAAAAAAGAAAAAAAAGAAATTCGGTTTATTTGGTTAACCAAATTCCTTATTCGGTTTGTGAAACCAAATAAAACCGAATAAACCGAATCGAATTTAACCAAATTCCTTATTCGGTTTGTGAAACCAAATAAAACCGAATAAACCGAATCGAATTTAACCAAATTCCTTATTCGGTTTGTGAAACCAAATAAAACCGAATAAACCGAATCGAATTCTTATTTGGTTTTATTCGGTTTAAACCGAACCGAATCGAATTCTTATTTGGTTTATTCGGTTTGGTTTATTTGGTTTTATTTGGTTTTCGGTTAGGGGGTTCCAAAATATCAAACCGAATAAATCGAACCGAATAAACCGAAAACCGAACCGATGACCACCCCTATGCCCACCTACATTTTATATAAATTCTGTAGCCCTGGCAAACTTCAATGCAAGTCCATCCATTTCCCTTACCTTCCTAACTTTCTTTTCCCTTGTATTTTCTGTTGTTGGATTTTGGCAAAATATCTAGATTTTGTAACTATTGATTTCTAACTTCACTCTGGTTTTCTTTTCCATGTTCTTATTTCCCTCCAGTTTCTTTGCCATTCGGATCCCAGTAAAGATTCTAAGTGATCAAGATGACCTCCACCTCTATTATTACTTCTGTTAACTTTGCCTTAGATGATTTAGACTTCCTGCTTTTAAATTCTTCCCATATCCTTTGGGTACAAGATATACTTAAAGAACAAAGGTATAGGCTGAGGAATCTCAAAACATTTGTTCTTTGTGCAAGAAAGTTGGGCAACGACGTGCATCAGAGGTCTAATGGCAACAAGAATGAGGATGGAAGTCTCGGATCTCTGTTGATAGGAATTGAAGATGCTGTTGGCAAATATGCACCACATATTCGCTTTTTACGTCTTAAATTAGAAGAAGGCGAACTCCCTGATGTGCCTGAAACTGACATCCAACCTTTAAAGGAAAAAATAGACGAATGGTACATCACTATGTTAGATTACACGCGGCAATCAAGTTCTCTAACGGTAGATGAAATTGTGGAAATCACTGAATCTATTTCGGAGAATCTGGTGGATTTTTCTTTTCCCACATTCAGTGAAATTACAGTACAACCAATGGAAGCATTGCGAGAGCATGTGAAATTCTTGACAAATTTCTACCGCTTTGTCACAAAGAGTGGTGTTGAACACGGGCAAATAAAAGATTTTTTGACTCACACTGAAGCTGTTGCTATCAACGCAGCACATCTCTGTTTTCTGTGTGAAGCTGACAATGATGATGAAGAATGGCTGAAAGGAATGCAGTTTAAGATTTCAATACTGCTTCAAAAGATCAAGCCTATTGATCATCAAGTCTACGAGACTTACAATCAGGCCCTAAGTTGCTCAAAATGTCCCAGACGATTACATGCTCCTACTCAGGACATGGATGATGATTCCACAATTGTAATGAAGAATTTTGTTGATTCTCTCATATCTATTCTTTGGGACACACTACGACAGGATACGAACCATGTGTTTTCTTTGAAAGATCATTGGCAAGTACTATATGAAGAACTAAGATTTTTGAGAATCACTCTGAAGAAGTTGCCTAACAACATTGTTGAGAAACTCAGGGATGTCATTCGAGCTATGGTATGTGATGCCGGAGTCTTAATTTGCTCGTTTTACCAGAAAAATGTAGAAATAGATCTTGGTCTTAAAGATTTATTGGAAAGAATGGAACTTTTCCTAGCAGAAGTTGAGGAGAAAGTTCCACAAACATCAATATTCAATTCTCCCAAGATCAATGAGCTGGATTTTGTCGACTTTTTGCTAGAAAATCTGAAGGAGCTAACACATGAGAAGGTTGAACCAGTTGTCAAGAGTCGTGCTCAAACCATCGAAGAGGAGCTTCTTTGCTTAAGATCTTTCTTGGAGGAAACTGTCAATAGTCGTGCTCTTTGGAATCGTGTTTTGGAGGGGTTATACCGACTAGAGTTTCTCATTGACCACTTAGTAGTTGGAGATATTTGTAATTCCTTTTCAATGCAATTTGATTCTGTCATGGAAGAGCTCCGAAATATTAAAGCTGATGATGCTTGCAAGAATTTTTATGGCAAGAAGGAAGACATCAAAGTCAAGGAAGTAACCAGGACATATAGTCATGTACCATCACAAAAAACTGATTCACTAACAACTGAAGTTGTAGGTTTCCGTGATGAGGCAAAATTAACTATGGATCGACTTACAAGAGGATCAAAGCAATTGAAAGTCATTGCCATCGTGGGTATGGGCGGTCTTGGTAAGACGACTCTAGCTGCGAAAGTTTCTAATGATCCTTCGATTGTGTGTCATTTTCATGTTCGTGCATGGCATCCTGTTTCTCAAACATTGGACAAAAAGGCCTTGTTGCTTGAGCTCTTAAATCAAATTCATCCTGGGAAATATTTTGAGATGATGGAAGATGATTTAGCAGCAAAGCTCCGGCGTCATTTGAAAGGAAGGAGGTATCTTATTGTTTTGGACGATATATGGACCATTGAAGCATGGAATCGCTTGAAAGGATCATTTCCTAATGATTCAACCGGAAGGAGAATCATTCTGACAAGTCAAAATCTTGGCACTGCTCCGCTTGATATGCTTGACCAAAAACCTCATTTTCTTCGCCAACTTAACAAAGATGAGAGTTTGGAGTTACTGCAGAGGAAGTTATTCCCCGGAAAAGTTTGGCCTCCTGCATTATATAATCTTGGGATGCAGATTGCAGAAAACTACAATGGATTGCCTTTGACAATTGTCATTGTAGCTGGACTTCTAGCAGCAACAAAGCAAGAAGGTTGGAAGGAAATTGTGGATGGTTTAAGTTCAGGCATTATTTCCTGTACAGAGCAATGCACGAACACATTGGAGCTGAGTTACAAACATTTACCAGATTATTTAAAGCCGTGCCTTCTCTATTTTGGAGCATTTCCAGAAGACCAAGTGGTTTCAGTGAGGAGGTTGATTCGGTTATGGATTGCAGAAGGATTTGTCCGGAAAAGTAAGTCAATGAGTCTGGAAGATGTTGCGGAAGATTACATGATGGATTTAATTGGCCGAAGCTTGATTATGATTGCCCAACAAAGATCTATCGGTGGTGTCAAATCATGCCGCATTCATGACTTGCTACATGATTTTTGTTTGAAAAAAGCCAAAGACGAATATTTTTTACATTTGTTAAAAGGGCATGATGAGCTTTTAGCCTTCAATGAACCGTGCAATCTTCGGAGGTTATGCATTCACTCTAAGCCAGAGCATTTCAAGGAGTCTAGGTTATATTGTCCTCGTGCCCGATCTCTACGTTTCTTCTCTCAAGAAACAGGAAGGTATGAAGAAGAAGCCTCGATTAATATATCATTCGTTATTTACATCTTTAAACTTGTTAGAGTGCTGGATTTAGGGGGAATTAATTTGGGTGATGTGTTTCCAAGTGAAATAGAACTTCTTGTCCAGTTGAGATACTTGTCAATTCGAGGTTTTATTAGAGTCATCCCATCATCGGTTGGTAACCTCTCAATGTTGGAGACTTTAATTGTGGATCCATGTGGAGAGATTGTTGAACTGCCAGATACCATCTGGAATCTACGGAAATTGAAGTATGTTTTCATATGCCGTGGTGGTTGTCGTTTTCCCTTCACAAATCTTGACAACAACTCTGTTTTATATGAGTAGGACAGGATTTCGGGCATTGCATTTTTTCGTAGGGGCAGAACGGGGAAGTAAATGAGACAGTTTCCAAACATTCGCAAACTGAAATGCAGGCTTTACGGGGTTTGGAATGATATTGTAGTTCCTAACTTTCTGAGTAGACTAGAATCCCTTCATATGTCACTGTATGTGGAACCACCAGAAGACATTAAGATTGAGTTTTGTCTTTCTGCAAATGGCGTGAACCCTTGGATAACTTGTTCCAAAAACTCACTACACAAGTTGTGCCCCTTGGATCAACCCAACTGAAATCTTTCCTTGGAGATGGTATGTTCCTTGAAGGTGGAATAGGTCCTCAACCCCTAGATAACCTGTACCTAGAAACCTTGGAATCAAATGAATGGATGGAATCCGAATTTCCTAGGGAACAAATCTAGGAAATCAAGAACAACAAACACACAAATTCCGAATTTGTGTAATTTGCAAGTAATTACAGAAACTAGAGAGCAATTCTCTCAAGCTTGTAATGTCAAGAACCAAATTTTCATTTCATCAAATCTGCCCTCAAGAATGGCCGACGGCCACTATAAAGATACAAGCTAAGGTTTACAAGTTAGGGTTGCACAAGCTAGGGTTTCTTTTAGGGCCAAATGGGCTACATGACTCTTTGGGCTACATGACTCAATTTACCATATAATTAAAACTAAACCCATTAACAAGACCCAATTACACTTAGTACATTAATAAACATGGTCTTGTCAATCTTGGTCTTCTCCCCATCCTTTTGGGCCGTTTGGATAAGTCCATTCAAGGCTTCCTTCATTTTCTTTGTTCTAGCCCTTGTCAAGTGGATCCGAGCTTGTTCTGGAGACATTGCTATTGACATCATGCTTCGGGTTCGAAGTCTCTTCAATGCTTGTTGGATTCATATCAGTCCCCACTTCTTCGAAAGGATTCGTCCTCGAATCCAGATCATCATAATCTGCAATGTCAAAAGGAGACAACTCAGCAACGTTGAAGGTAGTACTTACATTGTACTTACCTGGAAGGTCAATCTTGTAAGCATTGTCATTGATTTTTGCGACAACTTGGAAAGGTCCATCTCCACGTGGATGCAATTTTGCAGATCTTTGTACTGGAAACCTTCCCTTGCGAATATGAATCCACACCCAATCTCCTGGATCAAAAGTGAATTTCTTTCGACCCCTGTTGGCATTTCGAGCATAGGATTCATTCCTCTTGTCAATATTCAACCGAACCTGCTCAGGTAACTTCTGGACAAAGTCAGCCTTGCGCTTGCCATCTAAATTAAGCTGACCACGGACTAAAAGATCTTCAACTTGCCGTTGTAGCTCTTTGGTCTCTTCAGGGTTGGACCGATATGCTGGTCTATTTGGTATGTTTGTGCCCGGTATGAAGTGAATTTGATGTTCAATTCCTCTTTTGGGTGGTAATCCGACGGGCAACTCGTCAGGAAATACATCTTGGAATTCCTGCAATATGTTAGAAATCTCAACCGGTAGGTTGGATGGCAAGTCAGCACTAAGTAGAATATTAGATTCACAACAAATAAGAAGAAACAAAACAGGATTAGTATGCAGACAATTATCAACATGTCGCACATTTGCATAAAAATTCGGTTGTTTCTTATTTACTTGAGTCACTCTCTTTCTCTCAATGTGTTCTACTTCATTTAACTCATATTGCTTAGGTTTAGAATTCTCAAATTTTCCTTCTTTTCTCACGGGTAGTGCGAATTCAATTTCATCATTTGCCCAACTTCGCCTTTTAAATGTAATTGAGATTCATAAACTTGAGTAGGCGACAAAGGTAGTAAAGTAGTTTTTCTACCATTAACAAAGAAAGTGTACCTATTGCTTCGTCCACTGTGGGAAGCATCCCTGTCAAATTGCCAAGGTCTACCAAGCAATAGGTGACCAGCTTGCATAGGAGCCACATCACACAAAACTTCATCTTTGTATTTGTTGACTGAAAATTTTACCAAGACTTGTTTTGTGACTTTCACTTCTCCACTCTCATTGAACCATTGCAACGTGTATGGATGTGGATGCCGAAGTGTGGGCAATTTTAGTTTATCTACAAGCAAAGTCGAAGCAATGTTAGTACAACTACCACTGTCAATAACAAGTATACATACCTTCTCATTGATAGTGCATTTAGCGTGGAAGATATTCTGGCGTTGAACATTGTTCTCCTCTTTAATCTGAACATTTAAAGATCGCATAGTCACCAAAGATGGTCCTTCATCAGGGCCAAAAACATCTTCATCAGATTCCCCATTTTCTACAAGTGGTGGCATATCTTCATAGTCACTTTCATGTTCACTCTCACTTTCGATTGTGCCATCACCTCTGACAACCATAATTCGAGCATTAGGACACTCTCGTGCATAATGTCCCTTGCCTTGGCACTTGAAGCATGTAACCTCCCTGGCTGGTTTTCTCACTTCACTTGATTTCTGAGTGTTTGGAACCACGGTTGGAGTAGTGTTTGAGGTACTAGGAGTTGCGGCCTTTTTGAAGTCGGTACTTAAATCTTTCTTAGGCCATGTAGACTTCAAGGTGTCTGAATTTGAAGTCTGTGGGGTTGAAAAGGTTCGGACACCCCTCTCCTTAAGCTGCCTCTCAGCTTTCATTGCCTTGTGATACATTTCATTGAGATCTTCATACTCCTGCATCTCAACAATGTGGGCAATATCCCTCCTTAGTCCTCCTAGAAATCGAGCCATGGTAGCCTCACTGTCTTCTTGAATGTTGACTCGAAGCATCGTAGTCTCCAACTCTTGGTAATAATCCTCCACAGTCCTATTTCCTTGGGTGATCTTTTGCAATTTGTTGAACATCTCCCTATAGTATTGGTGTGGAACAAACCTCTTTTTCATGAGCTTCTTCAATTCACCCCAAGTATGCAGCAGGCCCTTCTTCATCACGCCTCCTTTCGGCCTGAATTTTAGTCCACCAGTTACGGGCGTATCCCGCAAATTCAACCACAGCTAGCTTGACCTTCTTTTCCTCCGAATAGTTGTGCACTGTAAAAATACTTTCAATTTTATCAGACCATTCAAAGAAAGCTTCAGGATCTTGCTTACCAAAAAATTGAGGAATTTTCATTTTGATACATCCTAAATTGGAATCAATTCTAGGAGTACGGTATTGACTTCCCTGAAATGCCTCGAAGGCTTCATCATCATTATCATGGCCATATGTGGTCTTTGTAGATCGAGAGGATTCGGCTCTCTCAGCTTTGAGCTCCTTGATGTCCTGTTGCAAACCTGAAACCAAAGTGTAAAATTTTGCTAACATCTCCTCATAGGATTCCTTAGAACCCGGTGGTGGTGGCGGTTGCCTCTCCATTATAGCTGTAAAGGTTAGCAAAGAAAATAAAACAGTTTATAAGTCCTCACTTCCCTTCCCAATTCCCCAAATTCACTCACCAAGTGTTTGAGTTCTCTCGGGCTTGTATAAGTGAAGGGACGGATTCACACCACTCAATTTGCTCTTCCGTTTCTATTCTTACTCAAACAATGTTACACAAAGGAATTTACAACAAGTTAATGCAGCTGGACAATGAGATTAGAATGAATTCTAAGGAACCAATGAAAACAGTACCAAAGTCAATGAAAACAGTACCAAAAATACAAGAATTCAATTTTTTTGGTAAGGAATTTGGATAAACTGAATGCAAAAACAGAATCTACACGAAAAATCAGTGAGACACACAAAATTTCAGAATTTTCAGACCACAACTCAATATTACACAAAGGAATTTACAACAAGGTGATGTAAGTGGACAATGGGATTAGAATGAATCTAAGGAATACAATGAAAACAGTACCAAAAACACAAGAATTCGATTTTGGCAAGGAATTCGGACAAACTGATTGTAAAATCAGAATCTACACGAAAAATCAGTGAAACACACAAAATTTCAGAATTTTTGGATCACAATAATTTCATAATTTTCGGATCACAATTCAAGACACTTGAACAAAGGAAATTTGGACAAAGTAGCTTGCATTAGTGGTCGGTTTCAGCCCTTCCAAATTCTGGAATTGGTCAAGAATGTTTCTGGGTTCAAAATGTGGTGAAAAGGATGTATATGGATAAGTATAAGGCTAATCACAAACTGCAAACAATCCAAAGTACAATCGGAAAATGCAAATCTGTTTTTTTCCGAAATCAGAAAAGGATTTTTGGCATGGTAACTTCAAAAGGTCATAACTTTCTACTCCGATGTCGGATTTTGCTCCGTAAGTACTCAAATCGAAGCTCTCGGAGAGATCTACAAGCAGACGGCCAAAGGCCGTCCGTTGGGACTTTGGGGGTCAAAAAATAATGCTAAGACCACCTACTGTCCGCCTCAATTTTTTTGCTCAAGTTCCAACAAAGAACTTGATTTTTGCCACAACTACTTACTGTCCGATTCTCTCCTTTTTTTTTTTTTTTTTAAATCTTATCAAGGCATAAACAACAATTGGATCAGCACAGCAATTTTTTTTTTTATTTCAGTAAGGCATAAACAACAATTTCAGCCGCAAGGTATGGATTCATCAAGAAAGCAAAGGTACGGTTTTGTCTAATATTTTGGAAGCAAGCCGAAACCAACACATCAATACAAAAACAGAATTTGCTTCATCAATACAAGAACATACCAATGATGATGATATTCAGAACAACAAAAAGATTGAGGATATAAAGAGCATACCAATGATGATGATATTCAAAACAACAAGAAGATTGAGGAGATAAAGAACATACCAATGATGATGATTTTTTTTTTGTACGGTAAAAGAAAAGATATGAACAGCTTGGGAACCAAGACTGCTCTGATACCAAAAACTGGCGTGAACCCTTGGATAACTTGTTCCAAAAACTCACTACACAAGTTGTGCCCCTTGGATCAACCCAACTGAAATCTTTCCTTGGAGATGGTATGTTCCTTGAAGGTGGAATAGGTCCTCAACCCCTAGATAACCTGTACCTAGAAACCTTGGAATCAAATGAATGGATGGAATCCGAATTTCCTAGGGAACAAATCTAGGAAATCAAGAACAACAAACACACAAATTCCGAATTTGTGTAATTTGCAAGTAATTACAGAAACTAGAGAGCAATTCTCTCAAGCTTGTAATGTCAAGAACCAAATTTTCATTTCATCAAATCTGCCCTCAAGAATGGCCGACGGCCACTATAAAGATACAAGCTAGGGTTTACAAGTTAGGGTTGCACAAGCTAGGGTTTCTTTTAGGGCCAAATGGGCTACATGACTCTTTGGGCTACATGACTCAATTTACCATATAATTAAAACTAAACCCATTAACAAGACCCAATTACACTTAGTACATTAATAAACATGGTCTTGTCAATCTTGGTCTTCTCCCCATCCTTTTGGGCCGTTTGGATAAGTCCATTCAAGGCTTCCTTCATTTTCTTTGTTCTAGCCCTTGTCAAGTGGATCCGAGCTTGTTCTGGAGACATTGCTATTGACATCATGCTTCGGGTTCGAAGTCTCTTCAATGCTTGTTGGATTCATATCAGCAAATCTTAAAAAATTGACGTTGAGGGGATTTGAGTTGCCTAGGAGCAAGATTTCAACAGTTGGAAAGCTGCCCAACTTGGAGGTTCTCAAATTACTCGACGGTTCCTTCAGAGGAGAAACATGGGAAATGGAAGAAGGGGAATTCCCAAAACTCAGATACTTGAAATTGTCTCACCTGGATATTGTCAGATGGACAGCTTCTGATGATCAATTTCCTTGTCTGCAGAAGTTGGTATTGGAATGGTGTCGGTCTTTGAAAGAGGTGCCTTCTTGTTTAGAGAGTACCCCAACACTTGAAATGATTGAGGTCTTTGATTGTTCCAAAGCCACAAGAAGTTTGGTGAAGCACATTGAGGAACAACAAGTGAGCTTGGGAAATTCTACTCTGAAGGTAATTATTCACTCCTCCAAATTTTGATTTTGGAGGAGTAGTTATTGAAGGTTATATTTTATGTATTTGATTATTGTTGGGGATGTTGCTATCTATTTTTAATCTATAATCAAAATTATTTTTACTCTCTCAACGTATCATGCCTTTACATTGATTCAACAAAAAATAAAATGAACTAACTCTCTCTCTAGTTTTGTGAAGTTAATCATGACCTTGTTAGTTTATGTCCTAAACTCAATTGAGCAAATTCTAGTATTGATATTACAACAATTCATTCATGGGTTTTAATTGTTAAGACCAGATGTAAAATTTAATTCAACTCTCTTGTAATAATTATCCATTGAAATTACATGTTGACACATACATTTGCATATTTCTTTTATATATTCTTAAAAGTTTTACTTTTATACTAAAAGAATTTCTCATTAATATATATTAAAAATTTATAGAAATAAATATTAAAAATAACTTAACTTTTTGCAATTTTTCATTTTAAATATTTTGACTAAAAAATATCAATAATAATTCGAAATATTATTCAAAAATTATTTTAATGTATAATTATCTAAAGAAATTATGAATACTTTGATCGGCATGTTTACCCATAGAAAAAATTCATACTCTACTTCCACATATCCTTGTTTAAATATTTTACAACTATTGCTTTCAATTATTTATATTTATCAAAATAAATATACATTTATATAAATTAATTTACATGGTAAGAATAAATAAATGGTCACATATATCTAAAATTGTAATATGTTTCAATTTTAATATGTGAGTATTAATTAAAAAATAAATTTGAATTAATTTTGTATCTACTATTTAAAAATATAAATAGCAAAAAAATTTAATATGCGCTTCATAGGATTTTTCTTAAAGAGAAAAAAATTATACTTTAATTAGCAATATAATTCTATAAAATATTGTTAAATTAATCTTAAAAAAACTTTAACCTTTAAAAAACATAATAAAATCAATGTAAAATATTAATTATATATTTCAAAAAGAACACAATTTTTTTGAAAAATTAATATTTATTAAAATTTTTAAATAATTACACCCCACACAAAAAGCATTAGTATAGTCTCAAAGTTTAATACTTCCTTTTTCCCAAAAAAAGAGTCCACTTTGGTTAAGGTATAATTTTTTATTTGTTATCAGATACAACTTATTTAATGCACCATTAAATTTATAATTTTATAATTTTATATTTACTTTTTAATTTTGAATGTACATAATTATTATTAGTAAGGATATTTTAAAATTTAGTTTGAAAGTAGGCTCTTTTTTTGGGGAAAAATTGTTTTTTCAAAAAATATATTTTTTTTTGTGACGGACGGAGTAATATAAATTTTTTCTTATTCACTAGTTATTAGTTTTGGAATCAAATTCTAGTACCAATAATATATATTAAAATTCATTAGATTTAATGATTAAGTTCAGAATCTCACGAGTCTTAGTTGAACTCTCGTTATAGAAGTTATCTATTAAAAATAAATAAAAATCTGTATGACCAAATGCAAATTATACCATATGGTCTTTTTGCACTATGTGCGTTTGTCATTAATTGCATTCTGGGTATTGCTTATCACTAGTGTACTATTTTTGGACTCCCAATCTTTTTTGTTTGGAAGAAGATAGGAAAGAAAATGAAGAAAAGTAGAGATTTTTTTTGTTCACATGGCCAAATATATCTTACTATTCATATTTTTACAAACAACAAATATTTGTGCATACTATTTTTGAACTCTCGTTATAGAAGTTAGGTGGCATTACATTGAAACTTCATTAGGACAAAATAACAAATAATTCACGTGACAAGAAAATGCAAATTTTTAATGTGACTACACAATGAAAAGTTAGACGGTAAACTTTGTCATTAAGAACAAGACGAAGAATTATTTATTAAATTTTAATTTCTATAAACTTTCATTTAAAAAGACAAAAATATCCCTAGATTTAATAGAATTATGAAGACCTAACATCCAATATTGATGAAATGACTTTAATAGGACATGTTAAAGTGTTCAGTTGTGTTTTTACTTAAAAGAAGTTAGTGACTAGGAACTGAATTTTTGAAAAATAGAATGACCCTTTTTCCCATTCACTCAAGAGTTTCTTTAAAAAAAATTACCCAATATACATAGGATTAAGTGGTGGAACTCAAAGAATAATAATAATAAAAGATATTGTTTTATTAAAGCCTTGTTAATTAAGAACTACTAATTGGAATATAGAAGAGGGTGTAGAGAATTCACAAGAAAATACAACTAGTCAAATGAAAGTAATTGTGACAAGGGAATTGGATAAATAAAAAGGTCATACATAGCATAAACAATCATGATGGTAGAATCAAAGTATTTTTTTAAAAAAAAAGTGAAAGCGAAAAGGGTAGGTTATAAAATTTTATGTGCTTGTACAAATGATAAAAATATTGAAAGATATAAAATTGGTAAGAAAGAGGTGAATAAGTAATAAATTAGGCAAAAACAAAGACTTCCACAGATTTTTATAAAAGATTAAACATATAAGGTACGAAAAATAAGAGAAAAGACAGTAAAGATCCCTACATTTCTTCATGCTAAGCATTCTTGATCACCTCACTCACTTCACTCTATTGCAACCATCTCCTACCAAAAGTAGATATCTTCCATGCCTATTTTTTTTCCCCTTTTTTCAAGGCAATATCTAATAAAAGTATACCGTATAGTCCAGTGCAAAGTTATAGATGTATAGTAAAATTATATGTATTATGTTATTAATATTAGTCAGAATACTAATTTATTATTAATTTTTTATTAAATATCATTGAACTATATTTATATTAAAATTATATAATAAATTTTTTTTATCATATTTCAATATTAATTACTAATTGCTATTAATTTACTATTCTTTCTTTATTAATTATAAATTATTCATTCCTATGTTGTTCATTATAATATATTGTTAGTCCTTATAGTCAACTTTTTTTTTTACTTATATTTACATACTATTGTTAATTGGTTATATATATAGTATCTTATATATTTTAACTTTTATTATGTAGAAAAATATGAATTAAAGTCATAATCCTTACTTCATAACTTCTACCATTGAATTAAACAAAATTACAATTAAGGAACTTTTTCATTATTATACGTTATTAGTTATTAATAATCTACTAATTGCTATTAGTAAGTTTATATATATTATATATTGTATATATATTATATTTTAAGTTTTATGATGTAAAATATTTCATTCTCAATTAATATGTACCAATCGTGTTTTATTAATAAAACTATGTAATTTCATTAATAAACTCTAAATATTAACATAAAATGTATAAACACTAGTTCTAATGAAATTACGTGATTTCATTAATGGCCATAAATTTTACGATGAATTAATTTTAAAATATAAAGTTGTCCTATTAGAATTAGTTATTCAAAAACATTATCTGTTCTTGTAACAAATATTCTGATTTTTCCTAAACATTCATCTTCAAATATCTACAAATTCAATGCTTGCTTCTTAATTTAATATAATTCAAAAAAACACTGGTTTGCATCATTAGCGTAGTTTTAGGGGCTGTGGTCCATACCGATTCAACATTTTGAACGAAATGCTTCTAATAAAAAAATCACTGAGCTTTAGGGATCATAATCAACATCAATTTAGCATTTTGAATAGAATGTATCTAATTCAAAATTGACCCAAACTTTGTACAACTTATGTGAGAACAATCATAGGATAATTAAGAAATTAAGGAATTATTTAATCAAATATATATATATATATATTGTCTTCTATATTCAAGGAGAAAAAAATTTCATTTCTTGTGTTTGTTAAAATCTGTTCCCGTTGCCTTGTTATGGAACTCCATTTTAATATGAACCACAATTCCCTTTCTTCTTTGGTCTTCCTTCATTTTAATGGAAGTTTTCCTTGGTTGATCTTGTTTTTAAGAAGTTAAATAATCAAAAAGCAGGAGGATTGTAACAATTTGAGCGAGATGCTTAGAAGAGATTAGGTTCAAGAAATAGGATGGTTGACTGACATGGAGTGGGGAGAAATCCTCCGGCAACTCAGGTTCAAATCTCGCGTGGGGCAGATTTTTCGCTGAAATATTGTGGGAGTCTGTCCTGGGGTTTGGTCTGTTGGCTCTCTCCCTCAGGCCTCTGCCAATTCGTGCACATCCCTCGATTTACAACCCGCCTGGCTAAGGGGCCTCTGGTACAGGTGGGGGAGTTTCGCTTTCGTAACGAGGACTTTCTCCAAATCAAAGAAATATGATGGTTGACTGACACCTATTACATTTGTAACTACCAGACTATGCAACTGATTGGTTTTCAAAAGGTGAGAACTATTCTCCATTTGTAACTACCATGCTACTTCCATTGAATCTCTTATAAAGGATTCTAGCACTTTGAAGATGAGGTATTTTAGTTTGTATTATTTTTTTTATAATTGCAAAATTTTCAGTATGATCCTTTCCGCAGAGTCTCTGTTCTGTGGCAATTGATGATCATTTTGCTAGAGCAATAAAATGAATGTTGCTATTCTTGCAATTATTTGATGAAATTTCATAGCCAAGGCAACATCTTCATACAGTGGAGCTCCATAGATAGGGTATCACCATAAGTAGAATACACTTGAAGATGGGTAAATAATCTCCATGAAAAATGAACCAATTAAAACTAATTTAATTCAATTTTCTTTCTATAAAATCCGACAAAGGGAATCTAGTTTTCCTATAAATATATCGGCTGATACAAAATTACAATATGGAAAGATTTTTCGTATGAGGAAGAAAGGTGATTAAATTTTTTTTTTAGAAAAGTATCTAACTCTAGGAAACTCGAGTTTGCATAAGAGGCTAATTATATTTGAATTTTACAGAGTTGTTTATTATTAATATTATAAGAAGCCCAACATACTTTTACCCCCTTCTTTAGTGACTCCAATGTAGATTTGGACAAAAAAAGAAAAATTTATTCTTATTTATTTCCCAAGAATCCTTCCAGACTTTGGGTTGTATCATCGGTTCAATATTACCTATAAAATAGATTGGGATAGAATTTACTGAGATTTAATCTTATTGGATGTGTATAGAATTTTGCAGAAGTATCCAATAGGAATAATTGGGTTGCATATTACCGGCGGCCAATAAATTCCTTTTAACATTTTTATTTCCTTTTTATTTCTAAGTTTTATTTATTTTTAATTTACTTATCAATAAAAGTAAATTTGTATATATAATAATTATATGTATATGAGTAATGAGTTGGATGCATATCAATTTGTAATATGACCTTTAAGGTTAAATTAAAAAATGTATTAATATTAATGAAAAGTTACTTTTCAAAATATCATTATAAAAAGTGTGTTTAAAAAATAAAAATGTACCTCTTATTTTGATATAATGACAATGCGGAATAGTGACAATAATAATGGATGGAGTAAATCTTAAGAACTATAAGTAAGAAAACTATATAAGAGTTTCAGAAAAAAAAAATATTTTTAATATTCTGAGTCTTCCAAGTGTTTCAATTCTAACTAAAGCCAAGCATTAAAAGGAAAAAATATTATATATATTTTTTATATCTTTATTTTTAGTTCGACAAGTGAATTATGTATACTTAAATTTTTTTGTCCCTAATTAAATTGTTCTCTTTAAATTATAACTTATCCCCTCTAAATATTTTTGACTACGTAATTTTGTGAGATACAATGAATACATAAAATATTTTCTCATTCAAAAGTCTATTTGTAAAATTTCTTGAGCAAAACAAACTAAACGCTACAAATCACAATTAATACGAAAACTTGAAAGTCATATTGCAGCGTAAAAAGCATGAAAAAAACAGGTATGGATTTGAGGAATCATGCACAACAAGACCCCAAGGATTTTGAGCCTGAATACAAATGTGTGAATGGAAAAAATTAAATTTTTTATCATCATTAAAAGAAGTTCACTTTTGATTTAATACAATTTTTTTTAAATTTAAAAGATACAACATATTTAATACACAAAAGAATATATACTTTTCATTTTTTATCCTTACTTTTTAGTCTAGATTTTGTATTGTTATTATTAATAAAACTAATATAAAAATTTTACACTAAAAATGAACTTTTTTTCAAACAAACAATTTAAAATCTTACTCTCTTTTTTTTTTTTTTTTTTTTTTTGCATACAAGGAGTAATTGAGTTAAGAGAAAACGTGATAATGAAAAGAAAAAAAAAACATTTTTGATGTCTAAATTAATGATTGAGTTAAGAGAAGATATGATAATGAAAGGAAAAATCACATGTTTTTTATCTCTAAATTTTAAGGGCCTGCAGCTAACGGTGACATAATAATACAAGCAAATCAAGTCATTGCGGGGGCTCATAAATTACATAGTTTGCATTTTTTTTTCATGGGATACTAACTCTTGTTAAGATTTATACTGAACCTGTGTAATCCTACATAAAGGTAAAATGTATAGAGATAAAACTGGATGATAATTGGATTATGAATTCTGAAATTGTAATG
Organism: Gynochthodes officinalis; assembly: GCA_020080225.1. Lineage (NCBI taxonomy): Eukaryota > Viridiplantae > Streptophyta > Magnoliopsida > Gentianales > Rubiaceae > Gynochthodes > Gynochthodes officinalis. The sequence continues at coordinate 27,924,158 of CM034617.1, forward strand.
CCATTGGCCTAAGGAGATGACATATTCCACTAGGGGCCAAGACATGATTCACAATCCCTTTATAGATTTAGAAGAAGCATTATAGATGAATGTTTGTCATTTTCAAGCAATAGTATGTTCTTGAAATTCTTGTCTTCTTATGATACATTGAAGTTGATAAAGAGAATATAATTGATTTTGGTTTTTTTTTTTATAAGAACTAATTCCATTGATCTATGATTTGGAGCCATTACAAAAGCAAGTTCAAGATTCGAAATGATTAATAATTCATTTTTGTGTTTTTCAAAATAATGATTGTGAAATATAAAATATATTAAAAAATACAAAAGTGTATTAGAAAGTATAAAAATATTTTTTGAAAATACAATCTATACAATTTCAATGCACAATTTTGAGTTAGGTTACTATTGTATAGAATTAGGATTTGAATTGGAAGAAAATATGTTGAATTTGATTTGTGCAAATTTGTCTATAGCCTATTACAATCTCAAACAAAATTTATGAAAATTTCAATTCTTTGATCAGTTCGATAATTTCATAATTCACTTTCTCAACTTGCTTGATGTGTGAATAAAATTAAGATTTGAGATTTTTTTTTCCAAAAAAAAGACCTATAAAGGCACTTTCAAGTGCAATAATAGAATAATTATGTAATATAATATATATAGATAAATATGGTATCTAGATAATATAAAACGTAAAAATAAATTCTAATCTACCCTAATACCAACATGGACTACACTTTTTAGAAAACACCATAAATTACAAAAGATTCTTTTAGATCTAGTTTTATAAAATAAGAAATCTTCTTTTTCATCATATACTAAAATATCACATAATATATTCTTTCGGTTCCGCCCACCCCCCCCCCCCCCCCTGCGCGCAAAAAAAAAGTCCATTTCAAAACCTTTCTTGTTCTAAAAAAAATTTACTTTGGAAATAAAATTTTTATAATATTCTTACTAATAATAATTTTATATGATTAGAGTTAAAAAATAAAATATAAAAATGTGACACATAGAGTATATATTTTTTTTAGGCAGAGAGAGTACATTTTTAAATTTAAACTTTAATTTAATTTCCTTTTAGTAGATAATTAGTACAAACTATTTGAATTTAGGTAGATTTTATGCCAGTGGTGAAGAACAATTTTACCAACACTATTAATGAATAATATAAAGGCATTTGGTGCACTTCGATTCAAGAATCCCAAATTATATATTATCACTCTTATTCACTTTAAGCCATATAAATTAACATATATTAGAATAAAAGTAATTACTAATTATATAATTTTTTTAATGAAAATAATATTGGATGAATATTAAGTACAAGGCATCCATTTAAAAAAAATCAATAATTGATTAAAGAGATTTTTGGTATCTAAATATTAGTACCTTAATTACTTTCATCAAGAAATTAAGGTAGAATGGATGCCTTGTACTGTCCGCTAAAGTACAAGGCATCCATATCCCCTTCCAATATTAGTTGGAATTTCATATTATCTTAATTTTTTAATATCTCAAATTTGATATTTTTAGTTTTAATTATTACTTAGTCTCAAATATAAATCACAATTTTTAATGAAGAAGAAAAGCACTTTACTCGACAGAGAGAGGAAATGATAGAAATAAAATAAAGATTAATGGACGGCTTTCAAAAATATGGAAGACTTGGAGACAACCATTATTGGATGCCTTTTATTTTAGTGGAAGACTCGGGACTTTTTGTCTTTTAATGGGTTATGAATGGAAGAATACATTTCCAGGGTGTGGTATTAGAATGAAAGTAATTATTAAAAAAATAAAAGTAAAAATTATACACTTAAAAATATATTAAATATGTTGTGTTGTATCAAACAAATTTTTTTGAATCACTTTGATGTATTGTATCAAATGTTAATATTTTCACATATATAATAATGTTTATAATGAAATTCACGCTAAAAATCATATACAAAATTAATTTAATTTTATGTTAAATTTCAAATTTAACAAGGAACAAAACACAGTGATACTGAAAATTGTAAGAATTTGCCGAAAAAAGAACATCAGTTCTGCTTTATCAAGCTATACAAGAAATTTCAATTTGGAATGTTAATATTTTTTAGTTGTATTTTTTTTTTGTGCCGCAATTCTGACCAAAAAAAAAAAAAAAGAACTTTAAATACTTCAGTCCCATATTTTATGCCAATTCTGACCAACAAAATTACAATCTTGCATCTAAATAACTCAGGTTATGCCACTTTATGTGATATAATTGTGACACACAATTAATATTTCCTAAAAATCATTTACCTTACGAGATTTTTGTGGGGCCCAATATTCGAAACCTTTTTTCTTTTGTAATTCCACTGGCAGTTGCAGAAATTAACTAACTCCTATATACATGTGTAATAGTCCCATGAAGAAGATGCATGGACAAAGTTTATGATTATCAAAAGTCACACTCAACGAACAAAGGAGATGGAAGGGGATAGAACTAAAGCAAAGAGAAATTTTTATTTTCAATCATTGATAATTTAAAATTTGGATCATAACAATCGATAAAAATTATTATGGTAACAATTTTCACACCCATAATTATAAATAAGTATAAAATTATATTAGATGAAGATAACTTTAATTAGTTATCATGTTATTCAAGTTTAATTTGGAACTGTTAATATTCAAATTGAATACATATAATATTAAGAATGAATGATTTGAAGGAGAATTAAAATTGTATGCGTGGTGATATTATAATAATATAATTAAAAATGTGGTAACAAAATAGGAAATTGGATATTGTTTTTTGTACATATAATAGAATTATTATTGATAATGGCACAAAAAATTAAAATAAACATCGTCCCAAATCATAAACCATTTAAATCTATCATTTAATGAAAAAAATTGTAAAATCAAAATAAGAATTAATCAAGTTATCAATAATTCAGAAATTATTAGAAAATTTTATGGTGAAATTACTCCAAAAAAAAAAAAACTTTTAAATTATTCCTTTTTCCCCTTCACGCGGTCATACCGTAAAAACGATTCTATTACTTTGATTTATTTTTCATTTTTTTATTTCGTGTCACCACACGATGGACACGTTTGTTTGAATAGTCACAATTCCATTGTTTGTGATAAAAGTTCAGAAAGATGAGGATACCGTTGACGGACTGGTAGTGGCAGTAATACTAAAGTTTAGAATATTTATGTTTGACAATATAACCATACATTTGTGTTTAGAATATTTTGAGCTAGTCCGCTATCCATTTTAGTTTATAATCATATATGAATTTGCGGTTCTATTTATTTGTAATTCATATCACGCAATAAATTGGTCTTTCTTTTAGCTTATTAGAAAATTTTGGATTTTGATACGCCTTCTGACATCCTATTCAAGAGTAAATTTATTAATAAATAATAAATTCTAATATAAATATATAAATTATATTCTTAATAAAATTATATTATTTCAAATGAACATTAATTCAAATAGATAATGTAAGCAACAAAAGTAAGGTAACGACATCAAGTATTTTGAGAAAGGACATGTTGTCAGTAGTGAGAACATAGCATTGCCCCTAGGGGCATGATTCAGCAGTTAGCATGGAGTTTGCTTCGTGGGAGACGCGAGATCGAGTCCCCTGATTGCCGCTGTTGAATGGAGTTTGGGGTGATTTCATCTGGTTTTGGAGGATTTAGTTTCATGCCTGTCATATGAATTACGTAACCCCAATGAGATCTGGGTCCTACCAAACAAATATGGGTCCTGCCAAACAAATGAATACGGAACACTGATTGAGAGGAGGTTGGGACATATCTGTAAGTGAATGTGGAGATACCGTTTCATGCCTGTCATATGAATTACGTAACCCCAATGAGATCTGGGTCCTGCCAAACAAATCTGAGTCCTGCCAAACAAATGAATACGGAACCCTAATTGAGAGGAGGTTGGGACATATCTGTAAGTGAATGTGGAGATACCTCCAAATCAAAAAAAAAAACAAAACACGGCATTGACTACTATCAAAGACGTAATTTCCTTTTTTATTATGTTTTGATTTGAGTCATAAAGCACCACAAATTAAACTATATTTAATTTAACAAGTTGAAAAGCGAACAGAGAGATATTAATTTAACAAGTTGAAAAGCAAACCGAGATAAATTAAGAAACTACCGTGTGAGTACTTAAATGTTGAATTCTTTCTTGCTTTCAAACTTTTTGTCGAGTTTTGGTGATTATAATGTTTCGTAATCAGGATTACAAGGATAAGGATCACCCCATTAACTTTTGTCGGGTTTTGACGCTTATGATGTTTCATAAAAAAGATTACAAGGATAAGGATCACCGTTCACCCCATTAATTAATCATTTTCTAGCTTCTAAATATCCAATATGCCGGGAAATTTGCATATATAGCATTTTTTTAAAATCAGTTTGCATATATAGCACAAGCAACATAATCCTTGCAAATATAGCACTTTTCCTAGTGAAAAGACGCCAATGCCCTTCTGGTTGAATTCATACATAGCACTTTCGGTTTCAATTTGTATGGAAAATACTCTTCTTCAATCTGTATGGGAAAAGTTTTGATTACGGTGTAAGATTCTTCAATATCAGAAGCATACAAATCTTCAGTAAGCACGGCATAATTATCAGAAGAGGTTTGGCCACTATCATTATTGGATACTTGGAACAAATTATTGTTATGATTGGATAACTGCTCTGCACTGATATTACAAGGTGCAGTCTCGATGTAAAATACTTTCCTCAAAATTCCTGCCTAGTGCATCGATGGCCTGATACTCAAATTTGTCGGCCTTTTACAGCTGACGAAGGCCACACTTTGAGGGAAATATATATCAGGACTTTGCATAATGGGAAAAAGTAATAGAGCGGGTAAAGTGGAATAGTGGAACAATAATTGATATTATTTACATCTACATAGAAGTACCCTGGAAAGTACACATTTTTCAAGTGTAAAGTGTCGACTCCACAAATTAAATGTCGACTCCACATAAATGTCCACATATGTGTCGACATTTTATATGTGGACATATAGTCCTAGTGTTTCATATACACTAATCTAAAAAACTTTATTAATTTTTTCATTAATTTTTTTTCCATTAAATTGTTGCTTCATATCTTGTTTATGTGTACTTTATCAAAATATATATAAGATTAAGGAGATAATTAACTAAATGCTAGTGTTTTGAGCATTTGACCAATTGATTTGTATTACTATTACATATGACATGTTTTTATATTAGTTTTACTCATATATTAGAATTGATTAAATATAATATAAGAATTGAAGAAATGAAGATATTTATAATTTTGATAATTATATATTAAAATCGGAATGATAATATTAATATATTAACTCAAAAAAGAAAAAAAAGAAATTTATTAAAAACTGTAAAAATTATTTAAAAATAAGATAAAATAATTGGAAAAAATTGAGAAAATAATATGTATAGATTTATTAATTGATCATATTAATATAAAATGTTATATTAATTGACTAAATTTTGTAATAAAATATTAAGGGTGCAATTGAAAGAAATAAAGATATTTTGAGAATTGATGTTATTGCACCTTGATCATATATCATATTTGTATTTTTTAAAATGCATTTTAAAAAACATTTTAACATATTATATTATCATATTAACATATTTGCATTTTTTAAAATGCATTTTAAAAAACATTTTACACTTAATACAAAAATACATTTTTATTTTAAATGTATTTTGCAAACCCTAACCCCTTTCTTCCCTTTTCCATTTTCCCTTCCCAACCGATTGCCTCCCACCCCTCCAATTTTTCAGTTCTCCCGCCTCTCCATCACTGGATTTGTTCTCCCCAACTCTCCTTCCTTGAGCCTCAGTCAACATCTCCCCACCGCTCCCTCCTCTCTCTTTGTTCGATTGTCCTCTTCGGTAACTCTCTCATTCGGCCATTGACATCTTCAGGCCTCTTCTTCCCCTCTCATCGTTCGGTCATCTCTATCGCTGTGGATCTATTCGCCCACTCCTCTTCAATCACCACCTTCTCCTCGCCTCATTTGTTCGCCTTTTCTCGTGCCATTAAGTGTCCGTAAGTCAACTATTTCTTGTCTTTGTTCCCAATCTGCAATGAAGTTGGGGGATCCACTGGTCATAAATGTCAATTTCTGAGACTAACTTGGATCCATTTATGTCTATTTGTGTGTTTGAAATTGTAAACAAATTTTGGTTGTTTTTCCACTATAGTAGCATTAGACTAGTGGAAAGTACAAAATAATATTTTTTTTTGCATTTATTGTTGTTATTTTGGTAATGAGCCTAATGCTAAAAGGCATTTATGGAGTCAAATTTTATCCTTTCCTCTGATGCATAGCCAATGCACATGTGATTCTTTTCATTGCAGGTATTGCTACTATTGTCTACAAATGAGGTGCTCTACATCTCCTTCATTTCGGTGTTCCAAATGCACTGAACCGGTTGTTGCTATGCAACGGCATGGTGGCATCGTGGATAATCTTGTTCAAAAGTAGTGATTATTTTGAAACATGGAATTTACAAAGACATGCAGGTATAATTAGAAATTTGTATGCTGGAATGCGTAAAGTAGGCATTTTTAGTTTTACATTTGACTAAAGGAACTAAAATTCCTTTGTAATTGGCTTCATTTTGTGACCCATTCCTTACAAACTACACCTGCTGTTGCTGTTCAAACTGGCTGTTTTCTTGCCACGTTCATCTTTTTCTGCATTCGTACATATCTATTTTGATGAAGTTTCCTTTGTGTTTTAATGTGAACCCGAATAATTTTCTTATTAACAATCTATGTATTCTCTTATGCGTAAAAGCTTTGTGTCAGTTTTATTTGGCATTTCGTGAATAACAAATTTTGATAGAAACAGTTTCAATTTCCAAGTTTGGGGTTCGGGTTTTACCCGAACAGCATCATCGGGTTCGGGGTCTCCGCGGGAAACTCGAAATCTTATCGGGGCGAGGATAACACCTAAAACCCGATCGGGGTCGGGTTCGAGGCACGCTAAATTTTTGGGATCAGGGATGGGACAGCAAAACCCAACTTTGAACCCAATTTTTTGCCATTCCTAATCTATAAGACCAAACTTCTATAGACCGTTGTCTTGATGCCTAGCACCACCCCTTTCTTACCTCCTCGTGAGCCAGCGTTCACTATATTGTGTAAGAAGAAAAACAACTTAACAAATGAAAGAAAGAAATGGATACAACGTGATAAAGCCATGTTTGCTCTCTGAAGAAGGTACCACAAAGTTGTGATCTCTCACTTGACTGCGACTCGAATACTAAGCTCTAATTTCTTCCATATACCTTTCCTACAAGGCAATCCGAGAATTGATGCCAGGGTTGACACTCAAATGATCAAGTAAATAATGCAATCTTAGGCCGCTAGAAAGTTTTAGCCAATAATGCAAAACCCTAACTATGGATAATTGAGATATATTTATATTTGTAACCAAAGTCCGAAACTGTAGGAAAATGACCTACAAGTCCTATTCCCTCTTAGTATGTCTAGTAGAGTGAATTCATTTAATAATGGGAGAATATTAATGCTATTCCCTTAGATAGGCTAAAAATGGGAAAAAAGAGTATGGGCTTCCCTAAAATTGATTGGTCTCTCAATGCCATACCCGGAGCAAAAAGAATTACTACATTTCACATACTGAGGTAAAAAACAAACTTTATCATTTACTCCAACACAAATTTCCCGTAGGCCATAGTCTATTGGGATGAGGTCCCGTACTCATTGACAAGCAAGGTCCACTATGGTATATATTCTATGTGAGGAGAAAATCCGAAGCATCTTCGGCAAAGTGAAAGTTGTTGAAGTGAAACCCAATAGAAGGAATGGATGTATTAATGAACCAGAAAATGATCTTATTATTGATATTATCCCAATAGTTAATTCAGTAAAGAGTTTGAAGAATATAAAGATTCTATGTAAAAACAAAAATGGAAATCTTTATATCAACAGAACAAAATAATTTGTTTGGTGGTTGAAAATAAGGTAAGAAAAAAAAATCTTACCTTTCAAAAAAATATAAACAATAGGAAAAAAAAAAAATCCTACTCCTCACAATTTTATTTTTATGGAGCCTCTCTTTTATTTTTCTAAACCTCACAAAAATTAATAGCCTTGGTTCCCTTACATAGAACCTCTTATTACTCAAAAACAACTAGAATTTGATAATCAAATCATACACAAAATCTATTTTTCTAAAACAATTAAAATCCTAATCAAATTATAATTTCCTAAATAAGTTTGGTTTAATATACCAATAATGACTCCCTTAAATCAAACTTGCTATAAAAGCACCTCCAATACCATCTTAAGTATAAATTTCTTTTGAAATCTTCTTTGCTGTATAGACTATGTATAATACCAACATGTAGTTGATTTTCGTTATCACCTTCAACTTGACATGGACGAAAATTTACATTTTAAAAACTTCTATTTCATTTTTCCTTCTTGTCAAAAAACTCATCAACATTGACCCACTTCGTTTCAAAACAATATTCTTCACAATCACTCTTCAAATTAGAATATTCTACGCGATCCTTTTTTTTTTTTAACATTATGGGACTCCATCTTACCCATGTTTTCTTCAACTAAGGCAATACTTTCTGATTTTTCTTTTAAATCAATTATCTCTTTATCAACCAACACATCAATTTTATGCTTCTCTACAATATCTTCAATTTCAATTTCTTATTGTTGTTATGTCGAACCAATCATCTCTTCTTCTTCCTTAATTATTGTACCAACTTGAGTTTTTAATTCTTATTCTACTGGCTTGCTCTTTAATACAAGCCTCCCATTAATTATTTGTTTATAAAAAATTAATGAACCTCACAATTCTTCAATAGTCAAGGTTGATAAATTTTTAGTTTCTAGCATAATTGCTACAATATAATCAAACCTCTTAGATAGCGAATTAAGAACCTTTTTCACAAAAAATTCATCATTAAAAATATATCCATTAAGTTTTATCTCATTCTTGATATCCAACAAATTAGAAAAATAATTTTCAATCATCTCAGATTTTTCCCATAGCACACAACTCAAATTTTCTGTTCAGTAATGACTTATTTTTTTGAACTTGAGTATGCTTCTTCCATAATATCACATGCTTGTTTGGCAGATTTAGCAGTGAAAAATTGACATGTCCAGTTGCTTGATGAATTTGAGATAGTGTCAAAGATACCTTTCTTTTGGTTTCGGTATATCAACAGTATCTAGTACATCTTTTTGAATGAATTGTAACAAATCATATGCTCAAATGTGTGTTTCTATCTGGATTCTCTAAAAAATATACTTTTGTTTCCTAATGAGTGTTGGAAACATATACTATGTTCAAATCATCCAAGTTAATGAATATATCTCTTAGCCTCCATTGAAAAAGATCACCAAGATTAATAAATCAATAACTAAAGTTGATGACTCTGATACCACATGTAACATATAAAAATCCTATGTAAAAACACACAATGGAAACTTTTACATTAACATAATAAAATAATTTGTATAGAGATTAAAAATAGAGTAAGAAAAAGATCCCTACACTTTAAAAAAACACAAACAGTAGGAAACAACTCCTAATCCTCATGATTTTGGTTTTTTGGAGTCTCTCTTTAGTTTTTATTTTAAGTTTTACAAAACTAAGTTTTGGGTCCTTTATATAGAATCTCTTGTTACTCAAAAATAACTAGAATTTGATAATCAAATCCAACACAAAATCTATTTTTTTAAAATAATTAAAATCTAATTCAACTGATAACTACTAAATCCTAATCAAATTATAATTTTCTAAATAATTTTGGTTTAATATACCACTAGAAATTGATCATGTGTATCTTCGATTTCTTGGGTAGGCTTGGTACACTCTCGGGCATAATGCACCATAACTTGTGGCCTTGTCGGAAGCGACAAATAGCAGGCATCTACTAGCCAGAGTTGGTACCATCAAGGGTGATATCCACTGAATATGTAACATCATTTATAAGATTGGAAGATAATGGATTGTAAGAAAATTATAAGAACTGAAATTGGCTGCAAATAGAGTAAGTAGCCTAATGGACTTTAATTACAATGATGAGATTGATATGGAACAAGAGTAGTTAATTTCAATTTGAGAGCGTGGTAAAGATTAGTTTTCAATCCACAAGAACGAGCTATTTCTCAAATTCCCATTAGATGATAATGGTAATTTTCCAAAGAGGCCCAAGTATAGGTTCTAAAATAACATGATAAAGAAGTGAAGAAGAAAAGAGAAACGAAATGAAGAATTGGAAGAAAAATGTATGCATTACTTGTGCTTAAAATGTACAGAATGAGTGCAACTTTTAGGCATGTACGGACTAGGAAATCTTAGTTAGGGGTGTTCAATTGGATCAGTGGATCAATTCGATCTGATCTGTTTTTATTCAAATGGAATTTTTTGTTTTGAAAATAGTTAATATTAATTATAAAATATAAATTAGTATTTTTTTGATTATTTAAATAATTTTTTCATTAAAATTAGTCAATTTGTGATAACATAAATTAAAATATTTACATAAAAATATACAAATTAATTTACATAAAAAATACAAAAAATAAAATATTTAAATAAAATTTATTTATTATCTTTATATAAAAATAGATAATTTTTTAACATGAAAATTTTAAATCTAAATTAAATCACTTAACATTATCTATGAAAATGAAAGTAATAGTAAAAAAAAAAACAAAAACAAAAAGCAAAAAGCAAAAAAAGAATAAAAAAAAAGGAAGAAGAAAAAAGTTTTAAAAAAAAGTAAAACAAAAACAAAAAGCAAGAAGCAAGAAGCAAAAAAAAAAAATTAAAGGAAGAAGAAAAAAGTAAAAGAAAAAAAAAGAAATTTTTTTTTTTAAAAAGGAAGAAGAAAAAGTAAAAAGGGTCAATTCGGATCAAAATCCGATCTGAACTTGATCCAATCCGAAATTTTCGGATAGGATTTTGTAGTTTTGAATAGCCCTAATCTTAGTAGCTGAGTAATTAAGAAGAGAGGGTTGAAAGACCATACGTGTAGGACTATTCTAGATACAAATAGTTGAGGGACTACATTTGAGCAAGCTAGGTTATTCTACAAGTGGTTGAGAGGTTGAAGAGAGTATTTGACTAACGTGATTCAGCTAAAAACAGCCCTAATTAATGTTAAATAAAAGTTTTATTCCTTAAATTTTTTATGAGGTCCTACAATAACTTTGTTGCATATGACTGACAAACAAAAACATTAGAACACAAGTAAAATATGACTAATGACATGCTTATTAGGTTTTAGATAATAAATGATAACAATAATTTATAATTTTAATTGCGTAGTCAAATATTTAGGTGGAGGGGATAATAAATGGATTTTTTTTTGTTTTTTGTATTAATGATGATTAATGTGAAAATATAATTTACAGAAATGGCTATAAAATTCTGCAACAATAGGCCTAAAAGAGGTCTCTGTGTATTAATTATTTAAGACCCATACCTTTAAAACGCATCGAAACTCCAATAGTCCATCTCTACGTTTTCTATTTTGCTAGACTACATAGTTACTTATTTATAATCAGATAGATATACATCTAGAGTTTAGCATGGCCAGGAGGATAGGGTAGAGACCAAAATCCATACAATAGCATATCATGTACAAGTTCAAAAATTTGCAACCTTATCTAATGTAAAACTCAATATTTATTGTACCTTACCCTATTAGGTTACGGAACAAGATAAACTTATATATTTTTTTATTTTTTACACTGAATAATTTTGATACAAATATAAAATTTTTATTTTTAACAATATATTATCGTTTTTAACAAATAACTTGAACAATTAAAATTTACTTTTTCATTTTTAAAAGAAAGCAAGTTTAATAATATCTGGTAATTTGAGTTAAGAGAATTTGGTAATTTGAATTAAATTATTCTAAATCTTATCTTAATTTTCTTAACTTAATTTATATATCTCACTAATATATTCATCCTTCACATGCTTTAATCAAGGTTATATCTGTCGTGTTAATGGATACGTATCCACATTAGAAAATTAAGAAGAACTGAGGCACTTTATAAGTGAGAAGGACCCAAGTACTAGTTTAAACTTTTGGACTCAAGTGGGCTCCTACGGCTTTATTGAGTCACTCTAGTTCGGTTCCCCTGTAGTAAAAGCTCCCCAACAAGTGATATGAAAGCCGGAATGTTGAACTATTCGGTGAAGCAAATGGTTCCTCTTCTAGTTAGACCGGGTTTAGTGGAGGACTCGTGGACAAATATATTTGGTGGTTTACAATTTACATGAGCACTAAATGGGTCCATGGTGAAGAGATGAGTGTGCTGGAGTAGGGATTAACATTGTGAGGGAGTGGGCGGTGAAGAGATGAGTGTGCTGGAGTAGGGATTGACATTGTGAGGGAGTGGGCTTTAATGTGGTAGTGTATTCATGAAATAAGAGGTTTATTGCGTGCATGGATACTGTTCCTAATTGGAAAATTAAAAATAAATGAAACACCATATAAGTGAGAAAGATTTAAGACTCACTAGTTTTGGGTTCAAGTGGGCTCTTTCGACTTATTGAGTTGCTCTAATTGGGCTCCACTATAATAAAAACTCCCCAACAATATCTCACTTATATATTCACCCTTCATGAGCTTTAATCAATGTGTTATTTTTTTTCATGTGTTTTTTTTCATTCTCAATTCTATTGTTACAGTTCTATTTTTATGTAACTGTTTAGTAATGTTCTCAAATTTTCATGATTTAATTGCGGTACGAAACTATCGTGGTAGTTTCTTTTTTTTTAACAAATAGGAAAATATAGTGCAAGAGATCTACAATCCAATAATTTTTTCCCGTTATATGATGAATTCTATACATGATTATTATTGTCCTCCTCAATATATAACTTTGGGTCTCAATGGCTTATTTTTTATTATTCAACTTTTCATTATATATTTGAATGTGCCTAAAAATTTATGATTTGTTTTAATTTCTTAGTTTTTGCTTGTATCTTGAAAGAGACTTCAAAATTTTCTTTTATTTTTTTTATGTTTAAGAATGTTAAAGAAATGTTTAATGGAAAATTTACGTATCACTCTTCTAATTGCTAATTAATGGGTGGAAAAAAGGTCTAAATATTCTATTTAAGATTTATTTTTTTTAGTGAACTCTAATTTTTAAATTTACACTTTTTACTTGGCTTCTTCCAAAGTGAAAATTTGTCTTGGAAAATGAATAACATATGTTTACAAGACTATTAGTTTTTATACTAATTGATATTTTGATGCCAACTAATATTTTGTTAAGAGTAGTACTTATATCTTTTTGGCTGGAAGTTTTATTTTTTAACACAAAGGAGTGTGCAATATTATTGATAGGTTGTTTAATTGTCTATTTCTTAGGTCAATTCCCTAGTGTTTTTATGCTTAAATTGTTTCTTAAATACCATTTTTAGGAAAAACTATCACCAAAAACCCTTGGATCAATTAGCCAAAACAAGCACTTGAAATAATTCGGACTTTCTGCATTGTGGAGCTGACGACGGACAGATTCAGGAGAGCTGGCAGCTTATAAATGAAAGGACGTAGCTTTTCTTGAAAGATTTTTCTGTATGCATCTCGGGTCTTTTCAGTACGATTGCAGCAGAGTGCAACCTTCTCCTGTCTTAGAGGATCAGCCTTGTTGTGCTGAAACATCTGTGGAAGACGCCTATGTTTTGAATGACTGTAATTTCCTGTGACTCAAAACAGATCATCAATAACTTGAGCAAAGGAAAATGGAGTTGCAGAACATTGGTGCCAGCAACAGTGATGATGCCTTCTACCGGTATAAGATGCCCAAAATGGTTACGAAGATAGAGGGGCGTGGAAATGGTATCAAGACAAACATTGTCGATATGGTTGACGTTGCAAAAGCTTTGGCCAGGCCGGCTTCCTACACAACGAAGTATTTTGGCACTGAGATTGGAGCCCAATCTAAGTTTGATGAGAAAACTGGAACTTCACTTGTCAATGGTTCTCATGACACTGCCAAACTTGCTGGTCTTCTTGAAAACTTCATCAAGAAATATGTCCAGTGTTATGGTTGTAGAAACCCTGAGATAGAGATCATAATCACCAAAAATCAGATGATTCAACTGAAGTGTGCTACTTTTGGATTTGTCTCTGATGTGGACATGAAGGATAAGCTTACCACCTTCATCCCAAAGAATCCACCTGAGCCAAAAAAGGGATCCAAGGACAAGAAGGCACTCCGGAGGGCTGAAAAGGAGCGAATGAAGGAAGGTGAGGCTGTAGTTGAATTAAACTAAGTATCCTAGTATCCTATTGGGTTTATAATTTGTAATTTAATAATTCTATTAGATTTAGAATTATTAATCATATTGGGTTTTGGTTTAGTAGTTACCAAATCCAATAGGTATAGAATTTAGTTGAGTCCTATAAATAGGATATATTATTCATGATTTTAATATATAAGAGAAAAAGAGAGAAGTACAAAGAAAAACACAAAAATTTAGCCGCCTCCTTCAAAAGCCGCACAGCTTGTTCTTGTAAAGCTTTGGTCAAGTTTTCTTCAAAATCTTTGGCTACCAATTTTGTTTACACGCCAATAGCACGGTTTTGTCCGTTGTCTTGTTTTGTTTCTTGGCCGAAATTCTTCTCAGGAAACCAATCAAATTGGCTGTTCAACTTCGTCTGATTGGTGTGAGCCAGAGCCAAGTTTTGGCTGAATCAATTTTCTTAGATTTGTGAGTTGTTTACCCATACGGCCTTTTGGTGGTTTTTAATTAATTTTGCTGTTTTTTTGGGATTTATTTATTTTTTATCCTAACATCTGGTATCAAAACTTTGATTGGTATTTGAAAGTTATGGCGAATCGGAATATTAATTGTTCCGTACCCAAATTAAAGGGTAAACAAGATTACAATTTTTGGAGGATCCAGATGGAAACGCATCTCAACGCATTTGATTTGTTAGGTCATATTCATGAAAATTTAGCAGAGGATGCTACTAAGGCGACGAAACAAAACGACAGTTTGGCGTTGTCTCAAATACACCAGGCAGTTGATGTTTCCGTATTTGGAAAAATATCCACCGTTAAAACCGCAAAACAGGCGTGGGATATTTTGGCCAAAACGTATCGAGGCGTTGACAAAGTCCAACAAAGTAATTTGTTAACGTTGAAAAGAAAGTTCGAGCTATGCAGCATGGAAAAGAATGAGACTATTGAGTCTTATTTTTCTCATTTGAATGATATAAAGAACGAGATGCAGTTGAATGGGTATGATCTTACTGATCAACTCATTGTAGAAAATGTCTTAAATACTTTGCCGTTAAAGTTTGACCATGTCGTTGCCGTGATGCAAGAGACAAAAGAGATGTCAACCTTGTCAGTTGATGAATTGCAAGGGTCATTGCTGCTGTATGAACAACGAATTAATGGCAAATTGGATGAATCCCATGAAAAGGAGCCTGTGGAGAAGGCGTTGCAAGCTGTGAAAATTCAGACTGCTAAGGAGAAAAGTAGCGAAGATTCATCCAATAGTGCTGCTTCTAGTGGTCGTGGCCAGAATTTCAAAGGTCGTGGACGTGGAAGAGGTAACTCTCGTGGTCGCGGTAGAGGTAACAATTCCTCCCAACAAAGAGGCAATTTTTATAATTTCAACAATAATCAGCAAAAAGGGCCTAAATGTTTTAATTGTGGTAAAGTAGGCCATATCCAAAAGAATTGTTGGTCTAATAAATCAGAAAATAAAGATATCAATGCTAATGTTGCTGAAGATTCTGGTAAAAAACATGAGACAATCTTATTTTCTGTTGGTGTGGCTGGGGAGTCTAAAAATAACACGTGGTATGTTGACTCTGGATGTAGTAACCACATGACTGGAAAGAAGGAATTATTTAAAAATTTGGATGAGTCATTTAAATCCACTGTTCGTTTTGGTAATAATCATGAAGTGCCTGTATATGGTAAAGGAGATATTCCTATTACCTTGAAGAATAGCGCAAAAAGTGCTGTTGCTGATGTGTTTTATGTGCCCGCTTTGCATCAAAATCTCTTGAGTTTGGGTCAACTTCAAGAGAAGAATTATGATTTACGTTTTCGAAAACGCGTCTGCACCATCACTGATGATAGATTGGGTTTGATTGCAAAGGTGAACATGACCAATAGTAGATTGTTTCCTATTATTTTGAATTGTGGTGATTCACCTTGCTTTAACTCGATTGAGGTTGATGACACTTGGTTGTGGCACATGAGATTTGGGCACTTTCACTTTCGTGGATTGCAGTTTTTGGCTAAGAATAACATTGTTTTTGGGCTGCCTTCCATCAACTTTCACCATAGACAGTGTGAGTCTTGTATTTTGGACAAGAAGCATCGAAACCCGTTTTCTAAAGGCGAGATTTGGAGGGCAAAAGAACCATTACAGCTCATTCACTCTGATTTATGTACAGTGGATGTTCCTTCTAATGGAGGTAATAAGTATTTTATTACTTTCATTGATGATTTCAGCAGAAAGGCCTGGGTTTATTTTTTGAAAAATAAGTCTGATTCTTATGATACTTTTAAAATTTTTAAAGTGTATGTTGAGAAGCATAGTGGTTACTCCATCAAAACTCTGAGAACTGATAGAGGCACAGAGTATACAGTGTGCGATGATTTTTTGGCACAGCATGGGATTAAGCATCAATTGACAACAAGGTACACTCCTCAACAGAATGGTGTTGCAGAAAGAAAGAACAGAACTGTGATGGACATGGTGCGATCAATGATGGTTGCCAAACACATGCCCAAGGGTTTCTGGGCAGAAGCGGTTTCATGTGGTATCTATTTATTAAATAGATGTCCTACTAGATGTAATAGTGGGAAGACCCCTTATGAGATTTGGTTTGGTAAAAAGCCAAATATCTCTCATATTAGAGTATTTGGTTGTTTGGCATATGCACATGTTCCAGATGCTCTCAGGAAGAAACTTGATGATAAAGCGGAGAAGTGTATTTTTATTGGCTATAGTTCTGAGATTAAAGGGTACAAGTTATACAACCCTTTGACAAAGAAGATCACCTTTAGTAGAGATGTGAATTTTGATGAGAAAGGTGTCTGGGACTGGTCAGAAAAAGTGTCAGATGTGCCGATTAGTCATCCTTCACAATCTTCATACTTTGATGACAATGATGATGAGGTCAATCAGCCCGAAGTACCTGAACAGCAACAAGTTTCTACTCAATCTATTCCTGCGCAGTCTAGTCGGCCACAAAGACAAAGGCGTCTACTAGCTCGTTTGCAGGATTATGTTGTTGATGGTCACTCCCAAAATTTATCTGACGAAGATGTTGTTAATTTTGCTCTCTTTGCAGATTGTGACCCAGTTAATTTTGAAGATGCTGTTCGTGAGGATCACTAGAAGAAAGTAATGGCTAATGAAATTCATGCCATTGAAAAGAATGATACTTGGGAGCTCACAAATCTTCCAAGTGGCAAGAAACCCATTGGTGTCAAGTGGGTTTACAAGACAAAGCACAAGCCCAATGGAGAAGTAGACAGATTCAAGGCGCGGTTAGTTGCTAAAGGTTATAAACAAAAACCTGGCATCGACTATTTTGAGGTATTTGCGCCTGTTGCTCGGCTTGATACTGTTTGTTTAATTATTTCCTTAGCTGCCTAAAATGGTTGGAAAATACATCAAATGGATGTAAAGTCTGCTTGAGGAAGAAGTGTACATTGAACAACCTGCAGGATTTGTGAAGAAAGGTCAAGAAAATAAGGTGTACCATTTAAAAAGAGCCCTTTACGGCTTGAAGCAAGCTCCAAGAGCGTGGTACACTCGTATTGATTCTTTCTTCATTGACAGTGGTTTTCAACGCTGTCCTTTTGATCATGCTTCATATGTGAAGACATCTATTCATGGTGCGGTTGTTATCATATGCTTATATGTGGATGATCTAATATTTACTGGGAATAATCCCAAGATCATTGGAGAATTCAGGGAGGCTATGATTCGACAGTTCGAGATGACGAACATGGGTTTTATGTCATACTTCCTTGGAATTGAGGTTTCGCAGACTGATCAAGGCATTTTTATTTGTCAAAAGAAATATGCTGGAGATATTTTGAAGAAATTCAAGATGGACGGTGCAAAACCAATCTTGACTCCAGCTGAAGAACGGTTGCGTTTGACCAAAGATGGGACTGGCACTTGTGTGGATCCTACTTATTTTAAAAGTTTGGTAGGGAGTTTGAGATACTTGACAGCTACAAGATCTGATATCAATTTCAGTGTTGGCTTAATAAGTAGATTTATGGAGAATCCACGTCAGTCTCACTTACAAGCAGCTAAGAGAATTTTGAGGTACATTAAAGGTACTCAAGGTGATGGAATTTTTTATGCAAAAAGTGATCCTGTTGGTCTTTTTGGATTCACTAATAGTGATTGGGTTAGTGATACTATTGAGAGAAATAGTACTTCTGGTTATGCTTTTTTTATTAGTTCTAGTATATTTTCGTGGAGTTCAAAGAAGCAACCAGTTATTGTGTTATCTACAACGGAGGCAGAATACATTGCAGCGGCTAGCAGTGCTACTCAAGCATTGTGGCTTAGAAGGATGCTAGATTTTCTTCAACATAAGTAAGATGGAGCAACTACTATCTTGTGTGATAGTACGTCAACAATAAAGATGATGAAGAATCCAGTGTTTCATGGTCGAAACAAACATATCGACATCAAATTTCACTTCATTCGTGATTTGGTGCAACGAAAGGAAATTGTGATCGATTATTGCAAGACCGAAGAGCAAGTAGCTGATATTTTCACGAAAGCATTGAAGATGGATTCGTTTATGAAGTTGAAGAAAATGCTAGGCATGATAAGTTACGAAAACTTAGTTTAAGGGAGGCAATGTAGTTGAATTAAACTAAGTATCCTAGTATCCTATTGGGTTTATAATTTGTAATTTAATAATTCTATTAGATTTAGAATTATTAATCATATTGGGTTTTGGTTTAGTAGTTACCAAATCCAATAGGTATAGGATTTAGTTGAGTCCTATAAATAGGACATATTATTCATGATTTTAATATAAAAGAGAAAAAGAGAGAAGTACAAAGAAAAACACAAAACTTTAGCCGCCTCTTTCAAAAGTCGCACGGCTTGTTCTTGTAAAGCTTTGGTCAAGTTTTCTTCAAAATCTTTGGCTACCAATTTTGTTTACACGCCAATAGCACGGTTTTGTCCGTTGTCTTGTTTTGTTTCTTGGCTGAAATTCTTCTCAGGAAACCAATCAAATTGGCTGTTCAACTTCGTCTGATTGGTGCGGGCCAGAGCCAAGTTTTGGCTGAATCAATTTTCTTAGATTTGTGAGTTGTTTCCTCATACAGGCTTTTGGTGGTTTTTAATTAATTTTGTTGTTTTTTGGGATTTATTTATTTTTGATCCCAACAGAGGCTGCTGACAAAAAGCAGAAAAAATAAAGAAAAAAGGAAACAAGGAAAGGGAATTGAGAGGTTGACTTCGGGCAGAATTGTGAAGAAGACAAAAGAGCGGCCCGTCTTTGGATTTTGGGAAAAAGAAGAAAAATCTGGAACGGGGGAAAAGGAACAGAAGAAAAAAGAGAGAGGAGTGCCGCATCTCACCTTATTATTTACTGGAAAGCAGTCGCACAATTGGAAGACAACAAGAAGACTTCTTCAGCTGCAATTTGAAGAGGGCAAAACCATGCTGTAAAAGGACAAAGAAAGACTACTGCAATCAAGAAAAAAGAAGTCGGCTGGGATTTGGAAATAAGGAAATAGAGGCCGACTACAATTTGGAGACAAAAACAAAGAAGGATTCGGGAAAGCAAACAAAAATCATGTACGCCATTCTCCTCTATATAAGAAACACGTGGGTGCAGAATTTTTGAAAGGAAGAAGCCGTTTCTTTCTGAATTCCTTATTTGCTCTAGAAATTTCAGCCGCCACATTCTTTTCTTTCCTTCTTTAGTTAGTTTTATTTTTTTAGTCTTCAGTCGCCTTAGGACTTTTGCTGGAGAAGACCGAAAGGGAGAAAGAAAGGAGAAGAGAACAGCGGCTTAAAAGGAGAAAAAGGGAGAACAGCAGTGGAGAACAAAGAAAAAACCGAACAACAAAACATAAGAAGCCACTCACTTTCTCTTTTATTTTTCTCTTTCAATAATTTGTAAGGGTTCTTTTTATATTATCATGAACTAATTTACTTTTCTAGGGTTACGATGTAGCCTAACTATGAAGTCTTTATTATTTTTCTATGAATATAGTTCGAATTAATTTTATGTGGTTGAGTATTTATCTCTGTATTTTTTTATTTATTTCATCTATTCCATGCCCGGAACAGGGGAGGATACACGTTATACCACGATTTTGAATCAGAAGAGAGATTTCAAGAAATGGCAAATCTATTTACTCTATCAATAACCGAGCGGGATCTGGTGTATCATAAGGGATTTGCCTTTTCTATTGATTCCTACGGATTGGATCAAAAACAATTCTTGAATGAGGTATTCAGCTCTAGGGATGAATCGAAAAAGAAATCTTTATTGGTTCTACCTCTTATTTTTTATGAATATTTTTCTCAAATGATCAGAAAAAATGAGTCCGTATCTCTTGCGGGAATGACTTGGAAGATTCACAACCAAAAATAGTGGTATTTTTTTTTAGGGGGCAGCTAAGTTGGTGTGGCGGGCGAGCGCGTAACCGTAAGGTCACGAGTTCAAATCCCCTTGCTAACAGCTTCTTGGTTGAGCCCGTCGCACAGGGTTTGCCTAATGCGGTTTACATCTCTTGTGTGGTTTGCGGGCTATTACACAGGGGTGAGGTTTACCCAATGCGCACCTTAGTAGCGGTTGCGGGTTCCTTAGTCAAGAAAAAAAAATATTGGTATTTGCTAGCAACAACATAATGGAGTTAGTCAATCAATATAGATTGATCCGAAATCTGATTCGAATCTAATATAGTACCTTAATGCTTCATTAGATGATTTGTTAATCATAACGAATAGGAAGGGGAGTTATGTATCCAGTTCATTGGGATAAATGCCATGAATTGCATGTAGGATAGGAATATACCTGGTTTGTGTAGTTGCTACATGAGCATCCATATAACTTAACGACTTCATAATTGTTGTAATTCACATAAGAATATAGTAAATTAGCAATTAGGGGAATTTTTATTAGATCTCAGGAGAGACTAGTAAATAAGTTAGGGAATCTCGACTATCAATCAAGATAATAATTTAGACTATAGTGATAGATTAATATTAAGATAGATTAGTTAGGGTGAAATTAGAAATCCTAGAGCTTTAGCCAACTTAATTCACTACTTTGCTTTGCTTAATTTAAAATTTAGTTTTAACTTAGTTCATTCATACAATATCTCTTCAATAGTTCAAATAGAGTCAGAATTAACCAAATTTTGGTAATTAGTAAACTATTAGTCCTCGTGGGAACGATATTTTTATTCACTCTTTATTACTTGCTAACGATAGCCACTACAAGAAAAGTAGAAAATTCCGACGGAATCTTCCGACGGCACGAATCTGTCGGAAATTTCCGACGGAAATCCGTCGGAAAAAGCGAACTGCAAGGCGGCGGCAAAATGTCCGACGGATATCCGTCGAAAAAAAATAATTCCGACGGACACCCGCCGGAAATCTGTAGGAAATATTGGCGCCACCTAGCGCCAATATATTCCGACGGATTATCTGTCGGAAGATCTTTAGAAGAAATTATTTTTAAACTTTTCCGACGGAATATCGGTCGGAATATTTAACAAAATAATATTAAAAAAGAAAATTATATTTCCGACCGATATCCGTCGAATTAGTTTGTTAAAAAATAAAAAAATTAAAAAATTTCCGACGGAAATTCCGTCGGAATTTTGAAAAAAAATTTCAAAAAATGTAATTCCGACGGATGTCCGTCGGAAAATTTGGAATTCCGACGGTGCCGACATTTTTCGACGGATTTCCGTCGGAAATGTCGACAATATCAACCCGACCTTCGCGAGCATTCTATTCTTCTTTGTTGTATTTTTTCTGCCACTCTTTGTAGCTCTTCTTTGTGAGCTTCGCCGTTGATCAGCACAACATTTGAAAGGCCGAGTTTTTCATCGATCAGCTTTGCTCTCCCATCTATGGAGCTCAACATCTAAATCTAACAAAATCACTGTAAGAGCTTATCTCCTTCTCTATTATTTTCTTCTTCTTCTCCATTCAACCAAAACAACTCGTTTATTTTTCATTTTCATCCAAGGTTTTATTCTTCTAGATAGATAATTGTACGTAAAGAACACAAATATGACATTTTAACAAGGTACGTAGTTAATTTTTTATTACTATAATATTTAATTTTATATGTGTAGATGGATTGTATTTGGTAGCGTAGTTGTTTATATATCGTGGTAATGTTATATTAATTTGATGTCTTGACATAAATTATTCATTATATTAATGTTATATTTTTATTACTGTGATATTTATTTTTATATATGTGTAGATGGATTTCATTGAATACCGTAGTTGTTTATATATCGTGGTAATGTTATATTAATTTTATGTCTTGACATAAATTATGCATTATATATATGTTATATTTTTATTACTGTGATATTTATTTTTATATATGTGTATATGGATTTCATTCGACACCGTAGTTGTTTATATATCGTGGTCTTGCGATATTATTTTCATGTCGTGACATAAATTATGCATTATATTAATGTTATATTTTTATTACTGGGATATTTATTTTTATATATGTGTAGATGGATTTCATTCGGCACCGTAGTTGTTTATATATCGTGGTCATGCTATATTAATTTTATGTCGTGACATAAATTATGCTTTATATTAATGTTATATTTTTATTACTGTCATATTTATTTTTATATACGTGTAGATGGATTTCATTCGACACCGTAGTTGGATGTATAACGGAATTGAACCTAACAGAAGAGGTTTAACTGATGAATTTATTAGTGGGGTAAATGAATTCGTGCAACATGCTTGTACTCTTCTTAAATATAAGAATGAAGGAGTCATTCGGTGTCCCTGCAGAAAGTGTAAGTCTGGTAAAACATTTGGTCCAGAAGATGTGGTGGTTCATTTATATAAGAGTGGTTTTAAACCTAAATATTGGTTGTGGATTGACCATGGTGAGGTAGAGCCTCCGAATTTTGACTCTATATATGCTACATATCTGCATGAGCAGAGGAATATTGCAAGAACAGATAATGCAGAAAGTAGTCAATATCATGATATGATAAGAGATGCAGCAAATTCTCATTTTATGGGTAGTGGTGAATGTGAATTTGTGCAAAATACTGAACAGCCTCCTAATGAAGAAGCTAAAAAATTTTATGATTTGTTAGAGGCTGCTAGTCGTCCGTTGTGGGAAGGTTCGACTCATTCTAAATTATCCACAGCTGTTAGACTAATGAGCATCAAGTCAGATTGGAACGTACCACACGACTGCATGAATGCCATGATTGAATTGATGAGAGAAGTTAACCCCCAACAAGAAATAGACATTCCAAAAAGTTATTATCATTCCAAAAAGTTGGTGTCTAAATTAGGAATATCTGCCTAGAAGATTGATTGTTGTCCAACTAGTTGTATGTTGTACTACAACGAGAACGATCACTTAGAGGAGTGTAAATTTTGTGAACACCCTCGTTATAAAAGTGAATCGACTAGCAAAGGAAAGCGAGTCCCACTTAAGTCGATGCATTACCTTCCTCTAATACCCAAGCTTAAGAGATTGTATGCCTCCATGAGTTTTGCACCGCATATGAGGTGGCATTATGTGAATAGAAGGCCAGATGGTGTATTGTGTCATCCATCCGATGGGTTAGCATGGCGACATTTTCATGAAAAATATCCAGATTTTGCTGCGGAACCGCGGAATATCAGGTTAGGTTTGTGTACGGATGGTTTTACACCCTTTAGTATGTCATCTACTCCTTATTCATGTTGGCCAATTTTTGTGACTCCGTATAATCTTCCACCTGAGATGTGCATGACAACTTCATATCTATTTTTGAGTTGCGTCATTCCAGGCCCGCATAATCCAAAGAATTCAATTGATGTCTACTTGCAACCCTTAATGAATGAATTGAAATTGTTGTGGAATGTTGGAGTCTTGACATATGATATTTTCACAAAAGAAAATTTCAATATGCGTGCTGCACTTATGTGGACAATTAATGATTTTCCTGCGTATGGAATGTTATCTGAGTGGAGTACAGCTGGAAGATTGGCTTGTCCAATTTGCATGGAGGATACGAAAGCATTCTATTTAAAAGAAGGCAGGAAAAATTCATGGTTTGATTGTCATCGGCGATGGTTAGGACCTGATCACACATTCAGGACGAATGTGTCCGGATTCATTAAAAATCGTGTTGAAGTTGATGATCCACCGCGAAGGTTGTCTGGGGAAGAGATTTGGGATCGAATTTCATCTATTCCTAAGGTATATGAGGCAAGAAGTTTTAGACTTCACGGATATGGCATTCAGCATAACTGGACAAAGCAAAGCATATTTTGGGAATTGCCCTACTGGAAAGATAACTTGCTTCGCCACAATTTAGATGTCATGCATATTGAGAAAAATTTCTTTGATAATTTGTTCAACACTGTTATGGATGTAAAGGACAAGAGCAAAGATAATGTGAAGGCAAGATTGGATCTGATGAAGCATTGTAAGCGGAGTGAATTGTACCTACAAAAATAGGCCAACGGCAAGTATTCCAAACCGAAGGCAAAATACACATTCACATTGGATGAAAGACGCAATATTTGTGAATGGATAAAGAATTTGAAGATGCCAGATGGGTATGCATCAAATTTGCGTAGGTGTGTCCAACTGAAAGAAGGAAAATTAACGGGGTTAAAATCCCACGATTGTCATGTCTTAATGGAGAATTTGCTTCCCGTTGCATTCAATTCACTTCCTGAAAATATTTGGAAAGCAATAACAGAGATCAGTCAATTCTTCAAGCAATTGTGTTCAAGCACTTTGTGAGATACAGATTTAGACAGAATGTAAGATAATATCCCTGTTATACTGTGCAAGTTGGAGAAAATCTTTCCACCTGGCTTTTTTGATGTAATGGAGCATCTTCCTATTCACTTAATAGAAGAAGCTAGACTTGGAGGGCCGGTTCAATATAGGTGGATGTATCCTTTTGAAAGGTAATTAAACTTATTTTTTCCTAATTACATATATATATATATATATATTTTTTAGTTCCCTAACATGTTGTTTAACGAATTTCAATTGTAGGAACATTGGGAAGTGTAAACGGTCAGTGAAACAAAAGGCTAGAGTCGAGGGTTCGATTTGCGAAGCATACCTTGCCAGGGAAACTTCACATTTTTGTTCATTCTATTTTGAGAAGCATATCCCGAGTTTAAGAAACAGAGTGAATCGGCATGATGATGGAGGTCCTAGTACGAACCCTCCATCTTTGTCAATATTTGATCTTACGGGCAGAGCATCAGGAAAACCAACTATTCGGTGGTTAGACGATAATGAGCTTTACACTGCAAAACAGTGTGTTCTGCTTAATTGTGAGGAGATCCAACCAACTCTAAGGTACAATATGTTGATTATGTTTCTTTTACCATTTTTCTTATGTAATCTAATCGCGACATTAATGATTGAAATATATTTCAGAGATTTCAGAAATTATTACGGGAATGAAGCTGTTCGTGAATATTTTAGTACATGGTTCAAAGATTATGTAAGTGGTCATTAGTCTGCAAATATCTATTACGCAATAGATGTAAATTCATTGTAACTTGAAAGTTGAAGTTTTTTTTAATTCAATCGCAGGTACAAAATGTTTCTAACGGAGTGACCAACCCAAATCTACATGCTCTATCATGGGGACCAAGTCGAAAGGTGAAATCATACCAGACGTACTTTGTAAATGGATACAAATTTCACACAGCGACCTGGTCCGAAAAAAGAAAGACGATAAACAGTGGTGTATGGGTCAGAGGTGATGGCAGTGAAGCTGGCGAGGTCGACTATTACGGAGTTCTACAAGACATTGTGGAACTGGAATACTCATCAGGAGATCTCGTCAAAACAGTAACATTATTTTACTGTACTTGGTTCGACACACGGAACAAAGGTACATCCACAATATAAATTAGTTGATGTGAGATATACAAGACAATACGGTACATTTGACCCATTTGTGATTGCACAAAATGCTAGACAAGTGTATTATGTTCCTTATCCTTTGAGACCTGATAAGTCTGAATGGTGGGCCGTGATTAACACAAAACCAGTGGGTAGGGTCGAAGTGGAGGATTCAATAGACATAGCATTCCAAACTGACACATCAAACGTGGAATACACTGTAGACGATGATTTAGAAGATAGTCTCCGAGATTTTCAGTGCAATAATGATGAAGATGTTGATGTAGAAATGAACAGGCATGAGGATGATGAGGATGCTGAAGAAGAACACGTGAGCAATGATTCAGATGAAGAGACAGAATTTGTAGACAGCGAAGAAACGAGTCCCGAAGAAGAATTCGAGGATATATATTCATACTAAATAATATGTTTTTTTACATAATTTTAGGATATATATGTTGTATTATTTTACTAATTGATTCTTATGCATAATATTTTGAATTAAAAAGAGGTTTTAACAAATAGTGAGTGGATGAATGATTTAAATAACCTTAATATTTGAAAATAATTTAATTCACTAATTACAACGTGTAAAAATAATTATTTTTCATTTATGAAATATTTTAAAATTTGAATAAAATATTTCCATTTTTTAATACATTTGAAACTTGATTAATTTCAATTTTTTATTTCAATTTTTTGACGGAATTTAAACTTTCGACGGATATCTGTCGGAATATTAAAATAAAAAATAAAATTTAGAAGTATTCAAAGTTTAAATGGGATAAAAACTCTATTCCAGAGGATAAATAATAATTGCGACAAAAAGTAAAGAGAAAAAATTATTACTGTTTAATCTTGTGGAGACTGTATAAACGGACATGAAATGTGCATTCATGCAAAGTTCTCCTTCTCTTAATGTATATAACCAAAGCAACTCGCCCAGTTTTCCAATTGTCTAGTTAGGGGAAAAAGGGAAAAAGAGGGAGGGAGAGAGTTCCAGAATGGGTGATGTTCTTGTTCTACCCGATTGCGTGGAAGAAATGATAGACAGAATCTGCTTGAAAAGCAAAGAAGACCCACCGGATGCAAGTGCCCGACGAAGGCTTGCGAAGTTGGGAGAAACGGCCATAGATATAGTTTGCAGAATATATAACTCCAAGCAGCCCATTAGGACTAACCTCAGCCGCTACATTAACTGGTTTGTCACTAATCCTCAAAGCCCAACACGGCTTTGAGGATATTTTGTTATTTATTTATTTAACATAATAAACGAATTAGAAGTATTCAAAGTTTAAATGGGCTAAAAACTCTTTTTTTTCAATAAAAGAGTATATATTTTTTAAAAATACTTAAATAAATAACAAACAGAGATAGATAAAAATATGTTATTTGCAATATATATATTTTGAATAGTTAAAGAAATAAAAATTATGATAAAAAGGAGGTAAATAATATGAATAAAAATAGTTAAAAAATTTAAGGATATATTTTCAAAATAAAATATTAAAAAATTTCCAACGGAAAATCCGTTGGAAGCTCTTACCAAAAATTTAAAAAATTCACAAATTTCCGACGGACAATCCGTCGGAATTTGAAAAAAAAAATAAAAAAATATTTCAATTTCCGACAGATTTCCGTCGGAAATATTCAAAATAAAAATTTAAAAAAGTTCCGACCGATAATCCGTCGGAAGTTCTTCCGAAAAGTAAAAAAAATTACTTTTTCCGACGGATATCCGCCGGAAACGTGACTCTACATAAAACCCCCCCCCCCTTTTCCCCCTCCCGCGCGCCCCCCCCAAATTTTTGCTTACCTCTTTCCCCCCTCCTCTTTCCTCTTTCCTCTTTCCTTCAGTCAATTGACTCAATCCATGCCAATCGAACGATTCAAACCCAGTAGCTCACGATTTGTCTTCACATTCGCTCAATCCGCCAGTCGCCATTCCTGCGGCCTTCACTTTTTAGTCTTCACCCTCGCTCGGATTTCAAGCCAAGATCGTAACCCAGCAGATTCCTAATCCTCGGCGAGCGCCTCCGGGCCTCCATCTTCGCCGACCAAAGACCAAAATTCACTCCACACCACACCTAAACTCGTAATTGCAATCGCTTTGAATAACTGTTTATTTTATTGGAATCCAGTAGTTATTCTTTGAATTTGTGTAATTTTATTGATGGAAAAAGTTCCCTTTTTTTTTCGTTTCTTTCTGGTTGGGTTTGTTCAAAGATTAGGAATTTTATTGATGGAAAAAGTGTTGCTGCAATTTTCTGCTAAGTACTTTGATTTTTGTCCAACCTGACTTTGGCTTCATGGATGTTTCGGTGCGAGGATTAGGTGCTTCTCTTTGTTTCTGCAAATTTCTGAGTAAATTTCTGCAATTTTCTTTGTCTTTGTTTCTCCAAAGAAAATTGCAGAAACTTGACTCATGAACTGCTTCTATGTTTCTCCAAGAAAATGGCATCATGGTATATTTATCTTCATGGATTTGTCAGAAAACCAAAGAGTTTTACTGAATAATTGCTGTATATTGATATCACAAAATGTACAATGTCTAGTGTGTATTTATAGGTTACAAACCCTAAACTAGATAAGGAAATTAGATAAATACAAATCATAAGGAATATACACTCAAATATAGGATATACACAAATATGGGATATACATAGATATATTAGGTAGTGCTAATCTTCAACATATTTGGTAGTGCTAATCTTCAACACTTCCCCTCAAGCTGGAGATTTGTATAAGTCAAAAACTCCAAGCTTGGAAAGTAGGTGCCAATGCTGTCCACTGTTTAGTGCTTTAGTAAGCAGATCGGCTGGTTGCTCCTTGGTGGATATGTGGCGTGTTGCAATGACACCTTGCTAGATCTTTTCCTTTACATAATGACATTCCACTTCAATGTGTTTAGTGCGCTCATGAAAAATCGGATTAGCTGCTATTTTTTCTGCAGCTTCATTGTCGCAATAGAGTAAGGCAGGTTTCTTTATATGAAAACCAAAATCTTTGAGAAGGCCCATGATCCACACTATTTCACTGGTGGTGACCTGCATGGCTCGATATTCGGCTTCAGCTGATGATAATGAAACTGTGGGCTGTTTCTTTGTACGCCAAGATATTAAAGAATTTCCAAGCATGATGCAAAAGCCGGTGGTGGATCTCCTTGTCATTGGACATGTGCTGTAGTCAGAATCACAGAATGCTCGTAATTCAATCTCTGAAGACGAGGGGAATAGAAGACCAAGACCTGGACAACTCTTCAAGTACTTAATTACTTTCAAAGCGGCTTCCATGTGGGATTGCTTTGGATTATGCATGAATTGACTGAGGAGTTGAACTGAAAATGTAATATCGGGTCTGACGAGATTCAAATATATAAGTCGACCAACCAATCTCTGATATACTGAAGGATCTTTGAGAATCGGATCATTGACTTGTTCATTTGAGCCAGCATCATATTCAATGGATGTGAACTTCTTGTTTTGCTCCATAGGGATAGCGGAAGGTTTGGAACCTGCTAATCCTGCCTCAGATATCAGTTCCAGTGTGTACTTGCGTTGACTTATTGATATGCCAGCTGGAGAACGAGCAATCTCAAGACCAAGAAAGAACTTCGATTGACCCAGATCTTTCATAAAAAATGTGGTATTGAGATATTGTTTGAGATCAGTGATGCCATCTTGACTGTTGCCCGTAATAAGTATATCATCAACATAGATAACTAATGCAACAAAAGAAGTGCCCTGAAGTTTTGTGAACAAGGAATAGTCATGGCGAGACTGATGAAAACCATGCTGGAGAAGAGTATTAGTGAATTTGGCGTTCCATTGACGAGATGCTTGCTTTAACCCATATAAGGATTTCCGCATTCCGCAGTCGACATACCAAATTCTCCCCCTGAGGGCGAAATCCGGGAGGTAGATCCATGTATACCTCTTCAGAAAGATCTCCATGGAGAAATGCATTCTGCACATCCATCTGATAGAGAGGCCAAGCATGAATGGCAACAAGTGTCAGAAGAAGATGGACAGTGACATGCTTAGCAGTTGGAGAAAAAGTATCTTGGTAATCAATTCCTTCTCGCTGGTTAAAACCCTTAGCAACGAGACGAGCTTTATACCTCTCAATAGAACCATCAGCATGATACTTGACCTTGTAAACCCATTTACAACCGATTGGATGACGATTAGGAGGCAACGGGACCACATCCCAGGTATGATTGGTTTGAAGAGCATGAAGTTCAGTTTCCATGGCAGTAACCCAGTTAGGATCGGCAATGGCCTCTTGAAAAGTGGTTGGTTCTTGAATAGCCGAGATGGAAGCAACAAAATGCTGATAAGAGGGGTTACAAGCGGACATGGAAATGAAATTGGAGATGGGATAGAGGGAGGTACAAGATGCGGATGGCAAGATAGAACAGATGTAATCATTACTCCAGATAGGCGGGCAAGAGGGACGACTTGATCGACGGAGAGAGACAGCTAAGGTGGGATCATGTGTGGCCGAGGCTGACGAGGATGGAGTATCATCATCGGATGATGAAACAGGAGCAGACGAAGACGCAAGAGGGGTAGGAGCAGCTGGAGAAGGTGGGTCGGCGATAGGGGGCGCCTCGTCGAACTATACAGCTGGAGATGTCGGATCGGACGGAGTTGCAGGGATGATATCAAGGTAAGTAGAAAACGGAAAAACATTTTCTTCAAAAACTACATCTCGACTAACAAAGAATTTCCCTGAAGCGGGGTCATATAGTCGATAACCCTTCTGATTAGGAGGGTAACCCATAAAAATACAGGGTATAGCACGTGGACTAAATTTGTCACGTGCACCTAAGGTGGTGGCATAACAACGACACCCAAAAACACGAAGATGGTCAAGTATGGGTGGTTTGTGAAATAAGAGTTCAAAGGGACTGAGGCCGTGAATGGACGAAGAAGGCAACCGGTTAATGATATAGGTTGCAGTGAGGATGCATTCACCCCAAAAGTGAGATGGGATTTGAGCCTGAAACATTAAGGCTCGTGCAACATCCAATAAATGACGATGTTTGCGTTCAACAACTCCATTTTGTTGAGGAGTATAAACGCAAGAGCTTTCATGAAGAATTCCTTGATTGGCAAGGAATGATTTACACTCAGTGGAAAAAAATTCGGTCCCATTATAAGAGCGGATACGGCGGACAATGGAACCAAATTGGGTAAACACCATAGACACAAAATGTTGAATTTTGGGAAAAACTTGGGATTTTTAGTGTAAAAGGAAAGTCCATGTGGCACGGGAAAAGTCATCTACAATGGTGAGAAAAAAACATGAACCATCATGATTGGTGGTCCGGTGTGGACCCCAAACGTCCATGTGGACTAATTCAAATGTGGAAGTGGTTGCCGTGGTCCGTGTAGGAAAAGCCTGGCGAGTTTGTTTGGCTAGTGGGCAAATTGGACATGAAAAAGATAGAGGACACGAAATTGATTGACCAAGTGCATGATAAGATTTTAAAGAAGAATGACCAAGGCGACGATGCCAAATGTCATAATTAATATTATTGCAAAAAAATGAGTTACAACTAGGAAAAGTTTTTGGAATACATAAAGCATTCTTTAGGGAATTTAAATAACCTTGAAAAACTAAACGAAAAGAATTCGGAATAGAAGAGCATAAAAAGTATAATCCCGATCACCGCTGAGCCCGATCGAGCCCCAACAGACGTGGTCCTGAAAAACACAAAATTCATCGAAAAAAAGTGCCACACAATGATTATCTCAAATAAGCTTACGGACAGAGAGCAAATTATGTTTAAAGTGTGGAGCATATAGGACATGTGAGAGGTGCAAAGTAGGATATGGTCGGTAATGACCAATATGTGTAACAGGACTAGTGGATTGATCGGGCAGTGTAATGGAAATGGGTGTGTGACAAGGATAAAAAGAATCTAAAATAGACAAATTGCAAGTGATGTGGTCACTAGCACCTGAATCGATAACCCAAACGGATGAAATGGATTGAGAAGATAAAGTATTACCTGAAAAATTGGCGGTGGAGTCAGAGGTTCCCATCTGATTTAGAAGGGTGACAAGTTTTTGTTGCTGATCCGTGGTGAGCTGAAGACCAGAGGGGCCGCCATAAACATTGCCTGGGCTAGGAGTTGCTGAACCCAAGATACCTGCACTAGAAAATGGATTAGTGCCATAGGAGTCCACAGACGGAGGATGATATCCAAAATTATTAGGAAGCGGCCCAAATCCAGTAGGAGGAAATGGGCTAGTAAAAGTAGCATTATGGGCTTGAGGCCCAGTACTATGTTGTTTTTTTTTTTGGAGCCACCTCTTTGCTTGGGCTTCCAATTTGGAGGATAGCCCACAAGAAGGAAGCAGGCCTCACGAACATGGCCTGGCTTCTTGCAATGAGTGCAAAATGGGGGCGGTCCATTGGGCCCTGGGATGCTGGACGCTGAATTAGAAACTCCTGGCCCAAGAGAAGTAGGCAAGGAGTTGGGCCCAAAATTAAAAGGTGAAGGAAATGGCCCAACGTTGGGTGAGGCAGAAGATGGCCCAAATGGAGTGGCGGCCTGCATTGAGTTAAAAGAGTCGTCCCTTCCAAAGAATCATCCGGTCATAGCAAAGAAAATCACACCATCGGAGCCGCTTGAAAATTGTCCATCAACGGCCGTACGCTGGTGGAGATCTTGTTTGGCGATGGCGTGGAGCTTTTCAAGGGACAGAAAATCATCTCGGGCAAGGATATTAGTTCGCAAGGTGCGAAAGTCATCCGGCAAGGCGAGCAAAAACTTCATGGCTCGATCGGAATTTTCATGCGCCCGAAGCCTATCATTAACACGGCAGTGACAGTGACCACAAGTGCAGCGAATGGGTGGTTGGTGAGTGTCTAAATCTGTCCAAAGATCTTGGAGACGAAGGTAGAAGCTTGTGAGTTGCGAGCTAGAGGCGCCGGTGGAAAGCTTTGATTCTGCGATTGCTTGTTTAAGCGCAAAAATCTGAGACCCAGTAACTCGTCCGAAACTGTCCTGAAGCGTGTTCCAAATAGAAGCGACGGTTGGCAACCGAGATACCATGGACTCGAGGGATGGATCAACGGAATGTGTCAACCATGTTTTTGCAGCGGCATGGCACTGATTCCACTTTTCCGTGGCGGTGCTGTCATTAGAAGGACGAGCGAGACTGCCATCGAGGAAACCCAGCTTATTTCTAGCCAAAAACACCGTCCGCACTTGGTCGCTCCAAACCTGCCAATTTCCTTCGCCGGTGAGCTTGGTGGAGACGATGCTGCCCGTCTGAAGGTCGGTGGCGGAGAGCTGGTAGGGGTCACGCGGAGTTGCTGGAACAACGGTGGAGGCGCTGGAAGCTGCGGCAGTGATGTCGGCCATGGATGATGAAGGCGACAGAAATATGGTAATTTTCAGAATTGTCAGGGGTAATTTGGTAATTTGCAGCAGAGGGTAAGAATTAGGGTTTGGAAAATTAAAAAAACAGCAATAAACTCTGAGTGATGGTTTTAAAATTTGGAGCGGAAGCAATGACAGATCGCTTTCTCTGATACCATGTCAGAAAACCAAAGAGTTTTACTGAATAATTGCTGTATATTGATATCACAAAATGTACAATGTCTAGTGTGTATTTATAGGTTACAAACCCTAAACTAGATAAGGAAATTAGATAAATACAAATCATAAGGAATATACACTCAAATATAGGATATACACAAATATGGGATATACATAGATATATTAGGTAGTGCTAATCTTCAACAGGATTTTACAGCTGCTGTGGTTCTGTTGCTGTTATGCCGTATATATACGTTCAATTTTGTTCTATGTGTATATTAATTTTGTTGTTATGGATTTCTGGTTGGGTTTTGTTCTGTGTATATTCTGTTGCTCGCTGCGTGTACATAATTCATTATTCTTTGTGGATGTTTGCTGATTTTAACGGTGAGTTTGAAATCTTACCGTTGAGCGTTTTGTTTTGTTATTATTTTTTTCGCTTAATGATCAGTATGGTTTTGATTTAATATCTCAGAAACGTCTATGTTTTGGATAATTAAGCTATATTGTTTCCTTTTGGATTATTATGGACCTGTTGAGAAAATTATTAAGTACACATTTTTCTTCTGAATAGTTGGTTAATTAAATACACATTCATTGGGGCTTCTTGTGGCATTGTCCTGAATTTAAATTTTCAGAGTGTGGTTTTAATTTGTTTGCTTTTCTTATAGTTCTTTGCTACTGTCTATGGCTTGCTTTATGGCTGCTCTTTGGGTTTGTTAAGTTGTATCTCTAATACTTAATCCTCCCTTTAGTTCTCGAGTGTGATTTTTCCGTAAGCTTGGGTTGTTGAGTGATGAATTGCTTGGTTAGCTATTGATTATTCAATCAAATCAGGATATAACGCTAATTACTTTTATGGTTGCATACTGAAATTGATATCTTGTTATATAAACTTTGGCTCTATTGGTATTTGGAGTCCGTATAAAATGAAATTTTGAAGCTTTTTTTTTCTCGTTTATATTTCAATAGAGCCATGGGATGAAATTTTTCAGAGAAACCAAAGTCATTAGTTGATTTTGGAGGTCAATTGTCGTTCTACAATTTTAATTTAACTCAACACAAACTTTTATTTTAACACCCCCTCTCGAGAATTTCCTACTTGGTTCTTGCATGTTCAAATGACCATAATGCTTCCTTCTTGGTTCCTTGTTGAAGACCATAATGGTTTGATTATGTATTCTTGGAAGGTTTTGGAGCATCTTTGCAACTTATTTGAAATTTTATTGTTGTGCAACACTATGTTTTTCTGTTTTTGGGGTGTGACTCAAGTTTCTAGTTCCTATTTGATGCCTTATTGCGCATTAAGAATGATGGAAACCAGCAAGTGAATATTTCTGTCTTGCTATTATGAACTTCCTTTAGTAGCTCCTCAATTAATTTTCTGGACGAGCATTCATAATTACCTTAAAATTCTAGCTTCCTGTTTTCCTGTTGTGGTCCTCTTGTGTGTGGGTTTACTTGAGAGCTGGGAGTTACTGGATATCACTTTTTACTGATGATGAGTGATTGTTTTGCTTAATGAAGTTGAAAGCTAATGACTGGGTTACGCAACATCATTACACATACTAGGTTGTGCAATTTTGGTAGGGAGAAACACTTTGGTTCAAAACAATTGAGTGTTTTCTTTTGTTAGAACAGCAAGAGAAATCTCTTTGAGATATTATGGAGGGATTCTGTTTTGGTCTTTTTTGACAATTTCTCAGCTTGAGCAGGAGTTTTATGTGTTGTATAGTATAACTAGAAGAACTGGACGAATTCTAGACATAAGCTGTAGTGGTGTACTACTGTTATTTGGATCAACTATATTCATCTAAACCAAACATAAAATTTTAGAGAAAAATTGTAATTATGGTGATAAATAAGATGGAATGCTTTCCTTAAAAAAATTGTACTTTTTGTCATTCTTGTCCTAATTATGTTTTGGTTGCAAAAGTCATTAGTGGTTAATTTATATTTAAAAAAAGAAAAATCTTATCTTGCACTAATATTTCTTTAATGAGTAATTTTTTTTTCTTTTAAAAACTTAGCAAGAAAAGTTTTAATTCCTTTTAAAAGGAATTAAAATGGCACAAACTACTATAAAATTTAATTCCTTTGGGAGGGATTAATAAATAATAGTACGAAATGTGTTTGAGCTATTCTGCTAACAAAATACAAATTCTAATGTCAATCACACATCGTTATATTTTGTTAGATATTGTAGGATTTTAATTAAATGGATAAAAATCAGAGCAGAGGTAGCCATACTAGTCGCGGCAGAGGTCGTGCTAGTTCGCGCTCGTCGGAGTGTACACCATCGCGTCCCCTTCCGTCAGGGTTGACTTTCAGTCTTCCACTCTTAGCCAGCTCAGCACAGAGCACTGGAGATGGGTCGGGTCCATCTTCATCACCACCGCGCATCACACATACTGGAGATGGATCTAGACTATCATCATCACCACCGCATTCGGATCATCATGATGATGGCGAAGCCGAGATCGAGCCTCCATTGGATCATGTACGGGAGGAGGATGGTGCAAGATATATCATACCAGACGAGACTTCTACCGGGTAAAATTTTTAGCATTTATTTTAAATAATACTTGTATTCAATTAAAATTTTAATATTGATTTCTTCTTTTGTTTATATTTTTAGATTCATTCCGAGTCATACTGCTGCGGGTGCAATTTACGATGCAATCAAAGCCCACTTTGAAAAACCTTGGGCAGTATGGCGCAAAATTCCACTAGAGGTTCGCGATAGGATGTTTTCGGAGTTTAAGGTAATTTTTTACTGTTATATTATTATTTATATTGATTTGTATAATTATAAGTTATATAATTACTAATGTTGTCATTTATGTTTGTAGCGCAAGGTTTATTGGTTGCCAAGAAATGATGAAAACATCCGCCGAGCGTTCGAAGTATGAGGGGCAAAGCGCTTTGCGGATATTTTTCATCAAATCCGCCACAAAAGAACAAGACCGCAATGGATAGGCGACCGCGTCTAGGAATGCCTTCAAAACATTGGGCGTCTGAAGCATTCAAAAAAAGGCAAATTCAGGCAAAGGAGGCTCGTGCTTCAGAGAAAGGCGAGTCTCTCAATACTTGCGGCTCAATATCACTTGCTACACATGCAGCGAGAATTGTAAGAATATTTATATATTTTTTTGTTTCAATGTCATTTATGTATAATTTAATATGATTTGTTAATCTAATATTTATATAATATGTAGGAAAAAACTATGGGCAAAAGGCCATCAAAGATTGACCTTTTCTTAATTGGCCACAAGAAAAAAAATCCCGAGACTGGAGAGCGGGATCAGTGGGTTGATTCCCGTGCCGAGGCTACATATGTGAGTTTTTTAGTAAAAATACTTTTTTTTAACAAAATCTATTTAGTTTATTAATAATAAATAAAAATGTGTAATATATTTTTTTCCTTGATAGAACGCTTTTCAATCTCTTGCGGCTGAAGAAAGACTCAATCAGACAGAAGTGACAGATGATAGTACTGCGCGGACGCAGAATCCCCCACGCAGTGATGAAGAATTATTTACTCAGGCTGCCGGTGGAGTCTACAAGGGTAGAGTTTATGGGATGGGGAATCAGCCTTCTACCAGTCGCTCTGTATATTCAGCATCACCTTCGATTGTTGTGTCACAAGTTGAGTATGATCTGATGCGTCATAGAGTGGCCGAACTGACTGAGACGGTCAATACTAAGCAACAACAAATGGAGGAGGTGATTCAGAGTCTACAGGCAAAGATAGAGAAAAATGGAAAAGCGCAGAAAGAATAAAAGAAAAACGAGCAACAATGAAGATACTGACTCGAGCACGGATACAGACAAAGATTAGGATAGTATTACTTTTTGTCAAATTTATGTGTATAAAACAATTTTTATTTTTTTTTAAATGGAATTTATTTTTTTAAAAAAATTTTTATTAAATTTTCGACGGAATTCCGTCGGAAATCATTTATTTCTTTTTAAAATTTTATTTCATTTCCGACGGATATCCGTCAGAAAATATTTATTCATTGAAAAAATTTAAATAATTTCCGACGGAAATCCGTCAGTAATTACTTAATTTCCAAAAAAATTTAAATAATTTCTGACGGCTATCCGTCGGAAATTACTTATTTTTTTAAACAATTTTCTTAAAGTTCCGACAGAATTCCGTCGGAAATTATTTATTTCTTTTGAAAATTTTATTTAATTTCCGACGGACTTCCGTCGGAAAGTATTTATTTTTTTAATTTCTTCTCATACTTTCCGATGGAAATCCGTCGGAAAAATATCATTTTTTATTATCCGGCCGCCGTCGCAAAATCCGTCGGAAAAGTTCAATTTCCGACGGTTAACCGCCGGAAAAGTTTTTTCCGACGACCATAATTCCGACGGATGTTTTCCGACGGAAATGTGGATTTGCCGTCGGAAATGTTCCGTCGGAAAAAGCCCCTTTTCTTGTAGTGAGCAAATATTTGTGTGTGTAAAATCTACAACAATTATAAATATTTTATTTTTTAACTTTTATAATTTCATTGACAAATTATTGGAATTATAAAATTATTTCTAATTATATTGTTCACTTTTATATGTCATTTTCTGGATTGTAATTTATAATACAATGAACATTTTTCTCCTCCAAATTTAATTTGAACCACAACACTTTCCCATAATAATAGTAATAAAGTAAAATATGTAAATCTTTATTTTTTGAATTATAATATTTATATTGTAATAATAAAATTATCTCTGCATATGCAGGGGTAAGGATCTAGCTAGTTTAATCATAAAATAAAGAATATATAGTGTCCAAATTCAAATGCAAGTGTACAACCACCACAGGAAAATAATCATAAAGTAATTTCCAATAAGTAAAAGTCAACAAATAATAATAATTATTATAATATTATACAAACATAAAACGACATCTATTGATTAATTTAATCAAAAGTTAACTTCTTCTAGATTAAGTAAATTTCATAGAACTGGTAGTTATAAATGAAATCGTTACAGGAATCTGCACAGCCAAATAAAAAATATCAACCAAATCAATTGAGATATTCCAAAGGTTGGTAGTTTGATTAGTTGAATTTTGGATCTATTATGCAATGGAGGGATTTTTTTTTCTTTATTTATTTATTTATTTTTGGGTAGGCGTTCAGGGATTAATTTATTAATTTTGATGGCGAAAAGTAACTTCTTTGGCAATTTATATTGGCGAAATTCACTGTTGAATTGAACCTATAAAAGGTGATTGCTTAATCCACCCAAGATTTCAATTACTTCTGTCTTTGATTAGTGTAAATATTAATTATAACAAGTAATGCAGATTTTTTTTATCTACTTTTCATTTTTACCAAAAAAAGGTAAATAAATCCAATCGTACCTTAATTTGATAAAAAAAATTTATTTGGTCTCAATGTTCAAAGAGTTTTAGTTGAGTCATTAAACTTCACAAGTTTGTTTTCAGTTGATCTTCTTGCAAAGAATCAGACCAATTAAACAGGTCCAGAATTGAAACACTTTAAACAATGCGAATCAAATTGACTACTTCTGAAGTTGATGGATGATTGATGTTATTAGTCAAAAAAAGAAAAACTGAAATCTTCATGAAAGAGCTGAAATTCAGCTGCAGTACACGAAAACCAAAGAAGAAGATTCCTCCATAACGGCGGCCTAAAAATATTAGGCATGTTCAACAAAGGAACATGCTACAATATTGCATTTCCGGCTTTACCCCCTCCTTAGTGATCTTTAACAATTCTAAGGGGGCGCCTGGTTGTAATAGGGGAATGGGAAAGGTAATGGAAATGATAATAGTGGGGAATGATAGTGTGGTCAATCATTATAATTTTGCCAGTTGGTTTGTGCTGGGGAATGAGAATGATTACTAATAATGGTGGTTGGTTTGTGCTGGGAAATAGAAATGATTATAAATTAATTGTAATAATTAGTATTAATTAATTAGTTATTATTAGTTAATTATTTATTATAATATTAAATTTATTAATTATTAATAAAAATATTATTAATTAAATTAATCTTAAATAATTATTTAATATTAATTGTAATAATTAATATTAATAAATGAGATTAATTAATTTAATTAAAATATTAAATTACAATATTAAGTACAATATTAAGTAAATGAATGATTAATTAAAGTAATCTTAATTAGTTAATTTATTATTACTTAATAATAATAAATTAATAATAAATTAATTTATATTAATTAATTGATTAGTATTAATTAATTAATTAATTAGTTATAATATTAATTAAGAAAATGAATTCCATTCCCTTGCTTCCATACCCCCAATATTGGGGGTATGAAGGTTACCCCATATGGGATAATCAAAAGTGGACTCCCCATTCTATTCCCTCCAGCCAAGTAGGGGAAATGGAATGATTTCCATTTCTTTCCATTCCATTACCCCCTGCCAGGCACACCCTAACTTAATATCATCAATAACTTCTCCTATAACTGAAAGTTCCTGATCATCTTCTTGGTTAATCTGATAGGTGATCTCCAGTGCGTCGCCTTCAGAATACAGCTTTTCCTGTAAAGATATAGTAAGTTGAACTAAATAGTATCTACCCGACAAATCTAATAGCATATATAGCTTTTCTTTAATTGAAGAATTTTCTTGGTCTAATAGACAAAAGGGGAAAAAAGTGTTATACATCTAGGCCTTCAAATTAGAATTTCTTTTCTTTCTAATTTTCAACTATTGTTTTCAGAAATTAAAGCCAGTAATTTTCCTTAAACTATCGGTATATCCAAAATCACAAAAAATTACCTTTCAGAATTAACGTCAAAAGCAGACAACTTCTTCTTGTTTTTTTCTTCTTAAATTAGAATTCTCAATTTACTCGCGTAATTTCTTAAAATTAAACTTTGAAATGTAATTTAAAATTTTAAAAAATGTATGAAAATAGCTTTTATTGCTTGGAACATATTAGGGTAGGAAGGTTTGTTCTTAGAATGAATCACTTGCAATGAAATTCACCCTTTTGCCCTTTTAATTGTTTACCATAAGTTCCCTAGATATTGTTGCTAAAATCATTGGCATAAAAAAAATCATGAAGTATTTTAGTTATTTCCTAGTAAATGTATGTATCCAGCCTTATTTATCTGCGTTTTGCTATAATAAATATCTTGTGTTAGGGCATTAAGTTCCCTTGATGATACCAATATTTTGCATTCATTAATAAATGGGGCAGAGCTCTAAGCGAAACTACCCCCACCACCAATAGAATTGAAGAAATTTGCATGACTAAGAAATTATGGGAGCAGCATTAATTTAGATTAGAAAGTTGTGATTCAACCCCTCCCACAAATTCAAATGCTGAAAAGTATCACTTATCAAAGGACAAATAAACTATCTAAGATGCTAAGTTGTATTTTGTAAATATGAATTGAGCAACGTGAGGCTTCAAACAGGAATCACTATCAATAAGGATTGCTTTCAAATCGAGTTTCTTCTCGAATAAGCTTTTGTTTGACTTTATTTATTGTTCAAGAAATTTAAAACAAAATCTTCATTGAAGAGAAAAAGGTAAAAGAAAATGTGAAAAATTATCAGCATAAACTTTTTATTTCATCTCTATGTTAATAAATATTGTTAGAGAGCACAGAGTGGCAAAACTATTAAGCCTGAATTCTGCAAATTTTAACTAAGCACTCAAGTTTTAAAATTTTTATGGTAACGGGAGGGCTGAATCCCATTTTATTTATAATCAAAAGCCAGTAATACAACCATGCATAGATGAGAATAGTCAATTGTACAATCGGGAATTACACATTAATTAAACATGCCACATTACTATTAAACACACAATACTTATAAAAGGCCATTTTTCAAGAGAATTTTGAAGTCATCGAGTCTTCGATCGCTTCATTTTATTTAAGTATTATAATTTCCTTCAAAGTTTGTTTGCTCCCCTTCAATCCTCATTGCATCTAAGAATGCCTTGCTTTCAAGCTTGCGAGAGAAGTAATCTTCCAAATATTTTCCCATCGGTACAGTTGTGAACAGTGGAGGGTTGTCCTGATTTACGAGGCAATTTGCGGGTCCAATTTCTCCTTCCAGTTTGGGATTGAAGAACATCGCTATTGAGATCCTCGCTTTAGTTGAGTTTATGGTTGCCCTGTGCTCAACGCTTTTGTACATTCCATTACTAAAAATCTGCAAATATCAAAGAACAATCAAATATTTAAAAGGCATGTGCATCAATGATTGTTAACATCATCAAGTTTTTAAATGGAAGTTCAGCTCTTGCCAAAATCTAGGGGTGAGTAAGACCAATAATGCCAATTATTAATTCTTTGGTTTTAAAATTTAATTTGGTTCTAAATGCTTAAAAAATTTTAATTGAATCCTTAATTTTGACAACTTAATTTCAGTTCGTAATCGGACTAAATCCAATTAGGACATCCTAAATATTCTTCTATTTCATATGATTTTGTGAAAAATTTTACCCCATTGCTTTCGGTTTGATTTTACTCACAAGAAGAACTAAAATAAGTTGCTAAATTATATGAACCAAATGGAACTTTTTGTATATCAGATACTAAATCAAATTATTGGACAAACAGCAAGACTAATTAACATTACTTATCCAAAATTTAAACTACTAAGTGAAACTAGCTATATTAAAAGCTGGGCCAAATTATGCCTAAATGAATCGTAATATAATAACTAGGGTGGTCCAAGGCATGAACTAACCTCAATTAATCGGATAGAATAACATTTCATCCATAATAGGGCATCATCGCTTTATATATTCTTTTTGATAAATATTGAAATCCTTATAATTTCAAAAATAATAACATGACTTATATATGTAATTTGTGTCGTAAAAAATACGTGAGGGGTCAACATAAAAATCAATAAATAAATTGAAATTTAACTCATAGTCAAATGTTTACATGAATAAGTTGTGAACTTGTTTTACTTATTCATTGAAATATATCGTTCTTTACAACATCATACTTATAATGTATGTATTATATATCATTTTGCAAACGTGATGAGAGATGTGTCTATTTATT
Source organism: Gynochthodes officinalis (assembly GCA_020080225.1). NCBI lineage: Eukaryota > Viridiplantae > Streptophyta > Magnoliopsida > Gentianales > Rubiaceae > Gynochthodes > Gynochthodes officinalis. The sequence goes on from CM034617.1 coordinate 27,966,956, forward strand.
TTATATCTTTTTTTGAAATCATCTTACTTATTAAGTGTATAATAGTATTCTTTGAAATATTTTAAGTATTAAATAAATGCTCTATATGATTGTTTTTAAAATCAATGTGGGATTTGAAACATGTATTCCATACAACTCATTAAAATCAATGTGGAATTCGAGTTATGTATCCGAAAATTAACATCTGGCCTTTCATAGATAACCTCACATCAAAACCAAATTCTATTTAAACCTGTCAGTTGAGTATTAGTATTCTTGCAAGTCCAACTTTTTTTCATTTTCTGAAATGGCCCCGTATTTGTAAAAAAGTCCAGTTCAGCATGGACTTTATCTAGAACCACTATTGTATCTAAAAAAAATACAACAATAACAAAATTTGACCCAGCCTCTTGTTCATGGACCTAGCCTAGAGTCCAAGGGTACCTAACGATTAGATCTAATACTAATTAGAGTCCTAGGGTACCAACCGCATGGTTCAATACCAACCCAATAATTATGCATATAGAATGCACATTGACTATTAATTAGTTCAAACTGCCAACCCACCATTGCTTGGAGGCAAGAGATTCCAAATTGAACTAATTAGTATTCCTTTAAACATCCAAAAAGACTACATAAAGATGAATAAATAAGTTAACGTGCAACTGAAATATAAAATTTAAACTAGTAAGTTTTAAATCATTTTTATTTTTATACTAATTTTTTAAACTGAAGGAAGATTCATGACATTTAGCAGAAGTTCCAAGATGCGAAATAAAACTGTTGGAGGATCCACTTGCTCATTATTATCATTTTGTTGCTATTTGCTAAAACTAAAGACTGAAATCCACGTAAACTCTGACATGTCAACTTTTTCAGCAAAATTGATTCTCTTTCATATTTAGATATATAAATAAATTAAGATGTTAAGTTTATAGTTCCGCTGTACATGGGCAGCAAAGACCTCTACTAGTGGTTCAGAACGTTTTTAGAAAATAAGACAAAATAAATTTTAGGGTGGAAACTTTATGATGAAAAGGCAACAGAGAAACTTTCGATTTTGGGGCCAACAATCTATATTTGGTACGCTAATTAGGTAGTAATTGTTTTATCAAATGAGAGAGGGAATGAACCTCGATAGCATCTCCCATATTCACCACAAAGGCACCTGGGAGAATATTCACTGGAATCCAAACACCATCTTTTTTCACTTCCAGACCATCAAGTTCATTAACTTGGAGAAGAATGGTAAGTCCACTACCATCGGAGTGAGGCCTGAGCCCCACAACCAGCTCAGGTTGTGGACATGGAGGATAGTAAGTCATCCTCACTAATTGCAGCCCACCGTCAAACATCTCTTCCATTTCTTTGTTTTCTGTCTTTAGAGCTTGCGCCATCAATTTGAACAGAATCATTGCTAGTTTTTGGGTCTCTTTAAAGTAAGCCTCCATGGCTTCCCTGCAAGAGTGCAGAAATTGATCAGTTTGATGTATATCTAATTGAACATGCAGTGAGAACAAATGGTGGGTTGACCGAGTATTTGCAGGGACAATACTACTACGATACATACTTGACAGTCAATGTATAATTTTTTGAAAGGAAATCATTGGCATGTTTAAGATTTTTAGGGTTATCCATCTTTCCACAATCTTTAGCCCCCACCCCCACCCTCCAGAATCTCCTTAACACCACAAACCCCCACACCCCCAAACCATCCCCCCCAAAAAGAGAGGTGAAAAAATTTTCGTTCTGGACTGTGAGCGAGTTTTAAGCGAGAACCTAAGGGATGAAGGGAGCTCTGGTAGAAGATGAGGCTTCCTTCTATTGGTAGGATTGATCACCATGAGAAACCTATCAGCCCAGTCAATCTTCTGATCCTGCATGTTAACCATCGTTTGGCCATATCCTTCAAAATCACCTGGCCTGATCTTGTACCTCGTTTTTTCATCCAAAGGTAGCTTGTAAAATTCTTGAATTTCATACTTCAGTTTCTCCACAACTAAAGAAGTAACTCCATGGTTTATAACCTGGGATGAAAAATTTAAGTAAAAAAAATTGAGATAGTGAAACAAATATGTAAAACTGGAGGTGATGGAATTGTAATCTTAATTAAGTTAGGAAATAAAAGATGAGATGCATGTATGATCTTAGTGAAATTAACCTGAAATACACCCCAGTCTTTGCATGTGGAGTGCAACTTCTCTAGTTCAGCCATGGTGTCCCCATGAAACAAACTTTCCATGTCAATGATGGGGACTGCTGGCATGGAAGTGGTTCCAGATAAAACTGGCGGTTCTTGATTGATCTGAATATAAGGGTCTGGGACGGCAAGTAGAGGCTCTTTGACGAGCTCCTGCAGACTTTCTGAGGTTGTCTCAAATTTTGGTGCGGCCATGCCCATGCCAATGGAATAGCTGCTTTGAGATTATGCAGGTATAGGTAGACGAGATGAAACAATATTTATAGGCCCAGAACCAGCCAATATCAGTGAAAAGACAACATTATAGATTTATGAAACAAAAAATTTAATTTAAAGGTTATAAACAAAATATAAGTTAGATTTAGAAAAAGTGCGTATATATATAACTTACATTTAAAATTAAATATGAAAGTGAGAAAAGATTATATTTATTTATATTATTTGAAAGTTATAAATTTTGTTGTAAAAAAATATAAATTAAATTTAAAATTTATAAATAAAATATAACTTAAAATTAGAAAAAATATAACTTGCACTTATAATTAAAAATTAGAATGAGAAAATAATATATTTTATTTATATTTTAAAGATTGTAATTTGTTTCTTAAAAAATATAACTTAAACTGAAAAATTGTAAAAGAAATATAATTTAAAATTTAAAAAATAGAACTTGAATGTAAAATTAAAAATAAAAGTGTGAAAGAGTATATTTTATTTATATTTATATTTTAATATTTATATCCGTTTTACGTATATTTATTTTTTTTTGAAAAAATTACACGGTTCGTAAATAAAATCGAACTGCGGATTCCAATTGTAATTCCATATTTGAATTACGATTTTTGGAATCGTTATCCACGGTTCTAGTTCATTAACCAAAATCGCCAATTTGGTTCCAGTTACCTCTAGTCCAAACCAATTGTTTCAACATGTGACTTCAAATTTTGGTCTTAATTAAAAAAAAAAAACTGGTAGAATTTGTTTATACAACATACTCCCTTCCTCCAATCTATATATATAGATAGATAGTTTCAAATTTTTTTGTCCCAAAAAAAAAAATCAATTTTAGTGTGAAATTCTTATACTAATAATAACAATGTATAACTCAAATTAAAAAGTAAAGATAAAAATTTTTTTATCTTTATTCAAAAAAAAAAGTAAAGATAAAAATGTATAACTCAAAAAAAAAAAATTTTGAGAGAAAAAAATTTGAAACTATATATATAGTTTCAAAATTTTTTTGTTTCAAAAAAAAAATCAATTTTAGTGTGAAATTCTTGTACTAATAATAACAATGTATAACTCAAATTAAAAAGTAAAGATAAAAGTATAAAATTATACATTTAATGATTCATTAAGTGTGTTGTTCCTTACGAAAAAACTGCCTAATTAAAAGTAAACTATTTATTGAAACGGAAAGAGCGTTTTTCTATACATTAATACAGCAAATGTAGCAATTTGGGGGTCACTTGTGCTGTAAAAGAATCATGCTATTCGACTCAATTCAAATTTTGGGAGAGATGAAATCAAGTTCTTGTGCCTCAGGCCGTTTATAATGTTACTACTAGAATTTTTAATATTTGCGAAGGCCGTGACGTCCTTTGCCAAAAAAGAAAATTTCCTCGCATTTTTTTTTGTGAGGGAACAAATCCTCGCAAACACTCTTGTTATTTCTAAATTTGCAACTAGTAATTCACTCACAATTGTCCCTGTGCCCTCGCAAATGTAAACATTTGTAAGGGTTTATTAGTGAGGAAATGTCACTCACATTTGGTTTTTTATAGCGAGGGCATAAGCACTTGCAAATAATGTAGTGGCCATCGCAACTTTATTTTTTTTGCGAATATTGTGGCCCTCGTAAATGAACAAAATGCCCTTGCAACTGTGTTTAAGTGCGAGGACATTGCTCTCGCAATTGAGGTATAATACCCTCGCTTAAAATACTATTTCTGAGAACTATTGCCCTCGTAAGAGAAGTCGCTACCCTCGCATTCATTGATTTTGCAAAGACTTCTATCTTTGTTAAAAAAACATTTAGCCCTTGCAAATACATAGTCTCACGCAAAAACTCATGTTTTTGTAATAATCACATTCTTTTGTTGACAAGGGAACCCACAGCCACTAACCAAGGGTGTGCACTGAGTAAACCTCGCTCATGTGGAATATACCGCAAACCCTCACAGGAGAAGGAAAACTAGGCAAGTCCTGTGCGACGGGCTCAACCAAAAAAGTGTCAGCAAGAGAATTTGAACTCGTGATCTTACGGTTACACGCTCACTCGCTACACCAACTTGGCTACCCCCAATGGGGCCTTATAATCACATTTTTGGTTGATCCAAAAGTAACATTTTAAAATATCTACTAGCTAATAAAATAAAACCTGTCCCATTATAATAAAACAATCTACAAATTCAAATTAAAGATATCAAATTTATTAAGTTCAATGATCCAACAAAAACCAATAATATTTTCTAAATGTTCTAAATATTTAATCCTCACAGCCCTAGGAACAATTTGCGACAGGCAAATGGCAATGTATTTTTTTCTTTGTTTCCTGCCTAATTCTTGTTCATCGCTTTTATTTTGTTGGGGCAAAATTTGGTTTGTAGAATTTTCTGGAATTTAGTTTCTGCTAACTAAGAATTCAATATCCTCTGATATTAATAATTAATATGTTTACTGGGAACTAGTGTACTCAGTGATCCTAGTTTTATGCTATCGTATTTCTGAACTATATATTATTAACAGCACATAAAGTCAATCAAAATGTGTAGGTGAATTCATGCGCCTTTTGTTTCTCAATTCTAATGTTTCTTTTCCAGTGAAACTTTTTCGTATTATTGAAATGAATTCAAAGATTGTCATGATGCCACCTGATCATGAAGATGGAACAACAAATATTCTGTTGGCACCAATGCTGAAAAGATTAATGTGGCATTTGGCTTGTATCCGAAAATAATTTTTGCATCTCAAAAATTAAAATTCAATCCAAATGCACCCTAATTAACGAAAGCCCAAAAATTGAAGGGATAATATACAAAAATGGCCTGAACTTTGGCTTTTGTAACAATTTTAGCCCGACCTTTCAATTTTAACAATACAGTACCTGAACTTTTCAATTTGTAACAATTATGGCCACGGTCAAAATTGACGACGTGGGTCAACCCAGTCAACCATTAAAGTTTGAAAAAAGACAAAAAAGCCCTCCGATATAAAGCATATAGTTTAAAATTCTAAAATAAATTTTTAAAAAGACAAAAAGACAAAATTTAAAGACAAAAATTTAATAAAATTATTTACACTATATAATAAAAAATTTTAAACTAAAAAAAAATTAAAGATAAAAATTTACTAAAATTTAAAGACAAAAATGACACAAAATTGATATAGTTTAAATTTTTTTATTAACTTTTTAAAAGAAAAAATTTAATAAAATTATGTAAAATTTTGTTAAAAATTTTAATGCAAACAGACAAAAAATTATTATATGATACTTTGATTTTTAACTTCAATTTTTTTTTTTAGATACTTTGTTTTTTAATCTCAAAATTTTTTGTCATTTTTGTCTCTAAATTTTATTAAATTTTCATCTTTAAATTTTATTTTTTTGTTTAAAAAAAATTTATTATATAGTGTAAATAATTTTATTAAATTTTTATCTTTAAATTTTGTCTTTTTTGTCTTTTTAAAAATTTATTTTAGAATTTTAAACTATATGCTTTATATCGGAGGGCTTTTTTGTCTTTTTTTCAACTTTAATGGTTGATTGGGTTGACCCACGTCATCAATTTTGACCGAGACCATAATTGTTACAAATTGAAAAGTTCAGGTACTGTATTGTTAAAATTGAAAGGTCGGGCTAAAATTGTTACAAGAGCCAAAGTTAAGGCTATTTTGTATATTATGCTAAAATTGAATTCATTAAGACAACTTGATCATGAGTCGTTATGATTCAGATATAACAAGCCTCTATCTTTTTAGTTTATCTAACCAAAAGATAAACACATACTAGTTGAAGAATATTTGTACCCGCAAATAGCTTATCGCCAAATGTATACATATAAGGAAAACCATTCAGCAGCTTTAGCATTTTTTTTTTTGACAAGCCAAAAAGGCAATGCATTTTATTCGAAAATGAGAGCAGAGAGTACATAAAGTGGTTAGGAATAATAAAACAGAAAGAAAGAAAAAGAAAAGCAGCTAAAATCCGCCTTTCCCATATGACAGGAAAATGCACTCCTAACCAAAGGCAAACATTCTCTAGATTGTGAGATCTGGACACACCGCTTTTCACCAGCCTGTCGACGACATTGTTGGACTCGCTTGGGACATGATGGCCATGCCATTGCCTAATTTTTTCCTTTAATACCTCAATATGATTCGAGACATTCTTAAGATGCCAGGGGGCATTGTCAGGGTTCAATAACCAGTGGATTGCATTAACAGAGTCACTTTCAATTACAAGAACATGAGAGCTCTTCTACTTAGATTCAGAAAACACCCAAAATGCCTCACGAATAGCAAAGAACTCAGCCTGATTTGAATCAAGAATTCCGACGTGTTTGGGGAATATTGCCTTTGTTTTACCCAAATCATCTCTAAGAATACCCCCGATACCAGCCATACCTGGTTTTTCAATTGCTGAGCCATCCACATTAAATTTCATGCTACCAGCTTTAGCGTTTAATGTGTATACATGATATATACTCATATTCTTCACAAAAATATACTCCTTCCCCCACTTTCTCCTCCCCAACCAACCACAAAAAAAAAAAAAAAACTTTCCTAATTTTCTTTATTCTAAAAAGAGAGTTTATTTTTTAATATAATTCCTATAATATTCATACTTATAATAATTATGTATGACTTACATTTAATAATTAAGTATAAATATATAAAATTATATAAATAATAATATATTAAATGTGTTATAACGACATGAGCCTACGTTTAAGTTAAAGTTGACTATTATTTCTTAAAATGGAGAAAGTATTTATTAGTATAATGATTGTTCTGTGAATCCCATAATAAAATTTAAATTATCGGTGCAATCGGTTGACTATTAACCATGGATCTGGAGCTGCCCTTAGCTCAGAGGTCATATGATTAAATTTTAGCCACACTATATAATCCAAAAACATATAAAATTATTGAGAAAATACATATTGGACTTGGTCTGCCACTAACTAGGCAGTGCTTGTAAGTTGTACTATGTATGGCAATATTGCACCCGTCAAGGAAGGTTACAATTACTTGAAGACTAACACGGATTTTATCGAATTACTTTTTTCTACCTTTTTGTTTGTACTAGAGTTGGCAATATTTATATAGTTCTAATGAAAACTCATTGAAATGAGAACTATTGGGTTTCTCATACCCATTGAGAATAAATTGGATAAATGTTATTAGAATGAGAATTTATTGGGTAAATTATGGGATACTCATGGGTCCCATTGGGATTGGTTAAATAAGTAATTATTAGGTAATGTTGAATAATTAATTATTAGTGATAATTTGATTACAAAAAGTAATTTAATGAGATTTAATTAGGAGCATTTAGTAGCTTTTTGTTGGGAATTTATTGAGTAACTAAGTGACATCATATTGGGACGCAATAATAGCATTTAATTGGGATCCTAATGGATAATAAGATTACCTATTCCTATTATCTACCAATCTCACCAATATTTAAAATTAATGGGTATTTAATTACCCATTCCTATTAATTTCTCACCCATTAATTAATTCCCACCCAATTGCCACCCATAGTTTGTACCATAAGTTGCCTGCCCTTTTTTTGAGGTGACAAATAGAGGAAAACCACCTTGGTATGGTTGTGGTGAAACATAAAATAAGTAAATACTCAATTTGTTGTTTTACTTCGTTTTTGTTATTGATATTTAAAAAGTTTTAATTTTATCCTTAACACTGAAATTTTGCTTTAATTGATCCTTGAGATCAAATCTAACCAAATTAAGCATAATTCTAACCAAATGTGAGATGAGCTATTTCTCATAAACACATTAATAATTTGGCCTGATTTTTATTTAAATGATTCATTAAAATCAAATTACCAAGTTAGAGAACAAATTTGAAACCGTGGGTGGGGAGAGGGGATTTTTATTTTTTTATGTTTTTTTTTCTTTTGAGCGTATATGTCAGAGTAGACTCTTTCCTAATAAAATATATAACTATTTAAAACTACATAACTTTATATATATAGTGGAAAGATGAAAATATTTTGATGTTTGTTAACCTTGTTTAAAACCAATAAGGTTTTTACGGGCCCAAACTAAGAGAAAAGATGAATTATCCAAACTTAAGCGCCGCGGGGGGAGGGGGGGGGGGGGGGGGGGGAGTGGGTGTTTAGACGGAGGCAATCACCATAAAAGATTGCAAAATTTTAAGAATTCTAGGCCACCTTTAACTTTTCAAAGCTTGGGGTAGGCAATTGCCACCCTCTTTGGAAGGTAACTCTGCTACCAAATCAAATCATAAACTTAAATTAAAGAACCCAAGATTTTATTTACCCCAACATAATATTCATCAAAATATATTCAGTTCAATGAGGACACGAAAACCCTTACCTCTGTTAATTTCATCATAGAATACATAGGGCGTATATCATGATCGACCAGGTTTATGTAAGAGTGTTTTTTCAATTTTATACTTTGAGTACATTCAACACTAAGATTGTAAACGGTGGAAAAAAGTAACAATGATGCTTTTAAACACAATTAAATCTACGTAATTTGTTAGACACTTGTATCAATGCATTCGTCGGAAATGGTTTCAACTTTTCAGAGAGTACCAAACCACTTAGACATAGAAGTATTAAGAAGAAAATTCAGTCACTCCGGGTTATAATATTCATATTCCACACTAATAAAATCAATGGAATCTCGAAATGAGATTTCTTCAGATATTTCGATCTAAATAAAATGTGGGATTGGATTATCATGGAAGAAAAGGGCCGGCATCAAAGTCAAAAAAAGATGCTTCAAGAAGTGATAAGATTATGGTCAAGCGTCTCTCCAAATTTCTTTAGCTTGAGGAGGTGACAAATTAAACACAAAGACCGAAAACTTTGATCTAATGTGTAGATGATAAAATATATCCTAATGAGTCTGAATCTCTTGAGGTCAATCTAGATCTAATCTTTCTGCAGATTTTACCTCAGAGATAAATAATTAGCAATATCACTTGATGCACATGTAAATATAATTAGTTTTATGTTTACCAAGTCCAGCAGGATTAGTTCCTAAAGGTTCCCACCCGATAAGTTTCTACTTTAACAAACAAGAAAATTAGTTTCTTGCTTACCAGAATGGTAGGTCATCCAAAGTGTGTTTAATCGTTTGTATGTACTGAAATCACAAATAAACAAAGAATGACAATTAGCAGTGCTCTTATTTTGCTAGTAGAAATATTATTAATGATAAGAACTTATAACTCTAATAATATATAAGTAACGTAGATAACAATAAATAAAATACATATATTATCAGCCATAGACAAATGAAACCACCGAAGCATTAGTGCTTGCTTGGAGCTGATGAGCTATTTTACTCAAAAAATCAGTTCAGGACATGAAACTTTTCATAACATTTATGATTTAGTACTTAATCGCCCTTCAGCAGCCCAGTGATACAATAATTACAGTTCAAACACTTGTTGTCATTAATTGCTTCATTGTATTGGGATAGATGTTTCGAGTGCACCTCGAAACGGCTTTCAACTTTGAAATTGTGTAATAGGAAAAACTATCTTATACAGTTGGTAGAAAAATTTGTTGGACAAGTTTCATGTCAGATTTGACTAATTTCATAAAAATTACAGGTATATCTCCTAGTATAAGGCAAAATTTTTAATCTAACTTGATATTATCAAATCTAATTTATTGAAATACCCTTTCCCAACATGCTACAAATAAATATATAAAATCCACTTATTGAAAAAAAGAAAAGAAAATGAACTCCAATTTATTTAGATCAAATATACTCACTCTGTCCTTCAAATTAAAAAAAAAAAAAGGCCCACTTTCAATTTTTTTTTTGGCCCAAAAGAAATAGTCCACTTTCTAACTAATTTTTTAAAATATTCTTACTAATAATAATTATATAAAAAATTCTTACTAATAATAATAATAATATATACACATAATTAAAAAGTAAGAATAAAAATATAAATTTATGTATTTAGTGGTATATTAAATATATTGTATTTAATAACTACAAAAAATAAACTTTTTTTTTTTGGAGGGGAGGGGGGATGGACGGACTGTGATCTTTCAATGAGAAAATCTGATGAGATAAAGTTGTGGTACTCATGATCATAAATGGTGTTTACATGGTAATTATCACCATCCAATTCCAGGCAGCTAGTCAATGAAAAAGAATCGAGTAGGTATTTTGACTAAAAAAATCGTGCTGGTGCTTTTGGTATGCTTGAATAAATAATGCTGACACTTTTCATTTTTCTATACTTATCTTCATTAGCTGTCTACTAAGTGCAACATGGCAGAACTTAATTCAATAAAAGAGTTATATATATTTGATTAGGTGGTGAAATGAATAGACGATGGAAGCTCGATCACGTTATTAATTTCCTCAAAGTCAAGTCACGATCACGTAGGAGCATCGCTCCAGAAAGAATTTAAAATTGGATTAGACAAAAGGAAAATAATGTGATTGATTAGTGATTACATTTGAACTTAATATTATTGGTCAAATAAAAATGACATGATGCCGAATGAATTGTAATACGTGTTTTGACCTATTCGGCAATGGGAGTTTGCTAGATTTGACTACCAAGCACGTTCTTAATTCGACTGAAAAAAAACAAACACGTTTTCTTTTAATTCGAGTGAATAACTCGCGGCAAAATCGTCATCAATGATGAAATCGTAGGATAATCATGATGAATTGTCAACATGGCTAAAAGTGTACTTCCAAACTTGATCAAATTTTAGCAAACTTTTTTAACACATGTTTTTTGTCCCTTCTGGAACAACTGTGACTTTGGTTTTCAATATCCTAAACACTCTTACAATATAAAAAGTGGGAAAGGGTAATAATTTACTGTAGCATGTTGCCATTATTGAAATTCGAATCTGAAACATTCAGTGAAGAATTGTAGAGCGCTAATTGATTACATTTCATTCTCAAGTTAACGACCGCTTAATTACTGGTAGCAAATTCATATAAACAACAGGTGGTGCTCTATGTTCAGATTCAGCTCCTTTCAACAATATTTCGCCAAGATTTCTCTAATTCTCTCAAGTCTCTCCTAACATAAGTTGTAATGGCTTCTTACAAACCCACGCTTGAAAGACCAACATAAGTTCTAGCTGTGCGTGGGCTAATTATTACATTTTTTATGTGCCAACTATTGACGTGTGCACAATTTGTATATCATGCTTTTAAATATTATCATCATCATCTATTTGAGTGGGGCTTATAGTTACATGTCTTGGTAATCTATCTTTATCGAATTGGCTCCATTTGGCATGTGCCCCTTGCACGTGCAAATATATTCATTAGCCTGTGAAAGAACGGACAGCCATGATGATCCGGTTAGTAAACCAGATCCAATCTTCTATCGAGCTTTGTCTAGTAAATGCAAGCATCATTTATGCTTTGAAATTTTTGGTACCATGACTAATGCAAGCATCATGCTTTGAAGTTTTTGGTACCATGACTAATAAATATATAGCCGAATTAGCACGTTTTGATGTCGACATAACTTCATTCAATAAGTGTACGCGTTATGTGCTCATATCCCTTCTTCTTCTTTTTTTTCTTGCCTTTGAAAAAACAATATTTACATTAACCCCACCAATTGATTATTGAAACAGAAGGAAAAATATATAGCGGATATGGTGCATTGCGTATTTACAAGTGCACATATAAAGGAAACTACTACAATCTAAATAAATCGAACAGAAAACACAACTGGAATTGAAGATATATTAACCGAGATGATGTTGTTGTGAAAAAAAAAAAAAAAAAACGCCATGAGATCAATTACTATATATTGCCATTTTGCCATAACACCGAAAAACACAAAAAAAAATAATAATAATAATAAAATCTTTATCGTTTATCAAACAATCAATGAAGAAACTTTGGCACTTGACCGAAGAAACATAATAAATATATTAAAAGGATTTTAATCGTGACTAGTAAACCACAATTACGACCAGAAATGTTTTTTAGATTAGTCTTTTTCTCATGTTATCATATTTTTATTATTTCTTTTCTCATAATGACACTATGTTACTGGCGTGTCGTTAAATCATAAAAAATAAATTCCAACTCTGAAAAATTCCGTAGTATATCGGGAGTTAGGTTTTCCTATCAGGAAATGGTAGATTTATCTCTCAACAGAATAATTGGGGGTTGTTTTTAGACAATACTAAAAATTTAAAATGCAAAATAACAAATTAAAACTAAATGTAGTAATTGATGCAGAATTAGAAGTGGTAAAATTCAATAATTAGCAAGTTATGGTCAAAAGAATAATTTTAAAAATAGTTCATTCAATTGGACATTGACATAAGGTTAATCTCATAAATTCATAAAAAAAAAATTGGTTATAGTCACTTAGTACCACTAAACAACTAATTTCTCCTTACTTTGTCGGCAATTAAGAAACCCTCATTAATCACTTTTCTTGTCCGTAACTAACCTAGGTACCACCATAAAACTCAATTTACCCATAGCATTAAGAATTAGAGAAACCCAATTCTAACCAATAAACTCACACTGTGCTTGTTTCGATTAGATTATTTATCCCTTGACATAATTGAATCAGTTACCAAGTAATAATCACGCCAATTGCTACTTAACTAAAATAGTCAAACCTTAACGTCCTAGTTAGCAGTAGATTGTAGGGTCAATCAAATAATGGCACCAAATTATCCAATCAAACAACAGAATCATAAATAATAAATTGCAAGAAATAAACAAATACCCATGAATTATAAGAACATTAAAAACAATAAGTTTGACAATTGTTGTAAAACCAGTCTTCAATTATCCTTCACTAGAAAAAAGGTTTAGTTCCTAGACATGAAAGATGCTAAAACGAAAGTAAAAAGGAAAAAAGAGCGAAAGGCGATAGAGAGAAGATGATGTGTGCGAGCGGCTGCCAATTCCTCCTTTAGGCACCTCTAGGGTTCTCCTTTTATAACAAAAGTTATTGTCTAAAAGTTTGATAAGTATACTAATTCTAAAAAGTTACTAAAACTAAATTCTATTCTAAAATGAAATATAACAAGAATATGAAAATTACTCCCAACTAAAATAAAAGATTTGTTTCCTAAATTCTTTGCTGCAATATTCTCTTTTTTCTTGATAAAAATTTCGTTTAGTCCATCAGTACTTTATGCCCATGGTAGACAACTGAAAGTCTTCTCGTTAAACTTTTAATCCACTGATGTGTCCACATCTAACACTGAAAGGTCTTCAAGTCGGATTCTCCACAATCCTTTTAAACCCTTTTTTTCTTCAAACCACTACTTTTAACATTTACAACACAAAACATAACTAAATCAATTAATTTCGTCCTAAAAGCAACCAAACATTAAGAAAAATAATAACACGAAATATATACAAATTAAGTTCTATAAAATCCTCCACACCTAAACCATGCTTGTCCTCAAGCATGTACTAAATCTATCTATCTAATATCTTCCTTTCAATTCCTTCCCCTCTTTCAACTCATCCACAAATAATTCGAAGTCTTCACACATTAAGGATCCAAGTTGGAATAGCAATCCCGAGAACAAGTATTTGATGTTGGATTTTCTCGTCCTTAATACCTTCAAATTAAAGGATAGTAACTCGTAGTATAGAGCCAGTCCAGAATCGTCCCACAACTTGTTTAGTGAAGAAATATTTTGTTGACACAGAACAGAATATTTAGCAAAAATACGAAAAATTCAAGTGATTAAAAACCTCTAGGAACTTGGATTTCACCAAAAGAAGACTCAATGAATTCAATCTACACTAGTTTGGTTCCTTTTGGCTTTCACTTTTCTCACAATCATTCACTCAATTAAGAGTACCCTCTCTCAAGATGTATCTCTCTTATTCGTGCAATTTTGTGCTCACTCTCATGTCTACAAAATTTAACACAAATACATAAGCACTCAAGAATTTAAGATTGCTATGTTGTGTTCTACTCTCATAGCTCCGCATTCATAGCCAATGTTCCTACCAACTAATGTTGAATTTCAACTCTGGTTCCATCATCCAACACCTTAAATCATGCAAGAATTGATCAAGTTCTTACCAGCAATTTAAAACAAGAACAATTGATTTTGAAAAGTGAAAAAGAACCAAGTCGATTTGATTGAATTAAAGAAAAACTTCAAAGGTTACATCCTAGTTCCTAGAGTTGAAGAACTCTAGCTAGACATAATGCTTAAAAAAGAATTTCATGAAAATTCAACATTTCTACAAAGTGGACAACTAAGAAAAGGATGACCGAAATGAAACAAGTGCTAAATCTTCTCTAAAAGTTCTTGTTAAGCTATTGAAAATTTGATATCTAAAATCTGCTTCAATGCTGAAACATCAAACACCCCCCCCCCTTCGCTTTTGCTGTCAAAAGCTCTCAAGAATTTATAGATGTTTGCTCCTTGATTTTCTCCATGAATCTTAACAAAGAAACCACCCTTAATCTTCTTGTTGGAGTAGAAAATCCCAGCTGCAAGATTTAGTCAAAATTCTATCTCTTCTTTGATGGAATCGGCAACAAAAATATCTTTGACAAAGTCATGTAACAACATTCTGTTCAGCAGAGCACACTCTGTCTTGGAAGTTCAAGCCGTGGTATAGTCTTGTAAAAATTTAAATGATAGCAAAGACTCATGCAACAAGCAACTGAGCTATGTCCTAAAAAATCAAATTATAGCATAGCCTGCAGCAACCAAATCTTATTTTCTCAGCAAATCTGGCAAAAAAATCTTCCGAATCGGCTAATATTTCCAACTACTTATTTACTAGTTAACAATCCTACCAAATGTAAAACCTACACTAACTTCATAGTAAAATCTACTAAATTGAATTAAAATCTCTAAGTTTTATGGATAAAAATTACTGAAAATATCAAGCTATCAATATTCATAGCATGATTCTAAACAAAAAATATGCATATCTTCAATTTCAATGATTTCATCGAAATCAAATGTAACAAATTTGATACCCTCTCATATGTTGCACTCTAATCACTCAAAGTGTTTTGGAGTTCATTTAGCACTCAAATCAAACATAACATGTCATTACCATAGGCTTGCTTATATATCACATCTCCGCCACTAAATAAACATGAATCCATACAAAAAATCAAAAGTTGTTTACAAGGGTTGTAACGGGATTTAGGTAAAGGTGGGCAAAAAGAATGGAAATTTTGGATTACACAAATCAACATATGTACGAACTTCCTTGCATGACTCAAAAGCAACATTTGTAGCACATTAGAACAACTTTCTTTATTCCAAGTAACATTATCCCTTTCTTACAATTTCATAGCACAATTGGACCATTGGTATACAATAGAGAACATTGAACTTGTCCAATCTTCATATTTACAAAGGGATAATTTTCACTATTTTTTTCGTTATTTTTCATAGTTTTTAAATATTTTTTCCTTTTCTTCTCCTCATTTTTTTTTCCTTTTCATTCCACAAGATGTTCAGCATGCAATTTATTCCCACATTCTTTTGACAAAGGGTTCAACAATGGTAAACAAAGATAAAGGTTTAAGGCTAAACAATGAGGTTTATAACCAAAAAAAAAAAAAGACTAAAGCTCAAAATTGGCTAATTAAGGGTATATATAATGGGGGTAGGCTTTTTAGAAAGTCTAAATTGGCTAACCTAGGTGCCCTTATCATTTCAAAGCATGAATCCATAATGCGATCTTGGCATGCATAAGAAAGCAAGTTCTAAAATGAACATACCATATTTGACAACACTCAACAAAGAAAATAAGGGCAAGAAGTGGAAAATGCCCTTAGCTCAAATTCTCACAAGTGCTTAAACATATCAAATATTGCACATTCTCATTCAATTCAACCATTAAAATCAACAAGATGCTTCAAATGGCTTCGAAGGCTCTTGTCGGAGGGCGACAGCACAGGTTTGCCTTACTTCATTCGCTACCTCGTGCGATGAGCAAGACCATTGATGGAGTAGGGATGGACATAGGTCTGGGTGGGGACGAAGTAGGGTTATCCAGCGATGGACTCCGTGATGACAAGGAATTGCTCTACGGCGTAAGATATTGCTAAGAAATTGTACGCTTACGAGCCGATATTTTGATTCATGGCATGGTTGAACAAAGAGAATATTAGCAACACAAGAAACAAACCATGATAGAACAATAAGTTATAGGGCAACATAAACGATCAATAGCAAAACAATAAAGAAAAGAACTAAGAAATCAACTAGGCATTTTGCGTTCAACAAGCATGCCTGTCTAAGAGAGAGAGGGTACTGGTGGTAGAAAACTCCGGTGAATGGAAAATATGGCAATGGAACTAATAGGCCAAAATTTTGATAGCCAATTGCGAATAAATAGAGGCAAAGGGTACACAGATGCTACGGATAAGAACTAGCTGCGGCCATGACTACTGTGAGAAGGCAACTGTTGAGTGACTTGGAAAAACTAATAGCATGGGTCAAAATGTCAATGACCTGAAGAGGCAATGTAGCAATGAACGAATGGCGTGAATGTGAAAAGGGGCAGTGATAGAGATATAGCGCTGATTGGAGATGGTAGGGGCGGAGCATGGCTGCAAGACATAATGAAAGGGTGAAAGAGAAAATAAGGGAGGCGGTGCCGAAACCCTAATGATTGAAATAGAAATAGAACACCTAATTTAATTTCTCTTTTTTTTTAAAATACCCATGAAATCAAATCGAAAAAAAAATAGAAGACTTAAATTATTAAGGTGTGGGCATGCCTAGGGAGTGAAAATCCTCTGGAAAACAAAATCAAGGTAATTTAAAGCAAATAACAAAAGACTATGTTACTTAAGCCATGGGCACACCTAAGGAATAAAAGTCTTCTAAAAAAACATATTTGTCTAGCAAAAGACTATTGGTTTTAGAGCATGGTATTACCTTAGGAAATGAAGTCATCTATTGCAAACAACAATGAATTTTGTTAGCTACCATATATCAATGAAATGAAAAAAGGAAAAAGAAAATTAATTGGGTTGCCTCTCAATAATTACCTTTCTTTAGTTTGTTTGGCTAGACAATGCCTTGGTTTCATTTTTTGTAATTTGGGTGGACTAAATTGACCTCCTATTCATTAGAGAATTCAAAATTTTCAAGAAAAAGCTTTAACCTATGTCCATTAACTTTGAGAGTTTTGTTAGTCTCTAAATTTGCAATACCGAAAACAACATGAGAATAAACATTGTTTACCACATAAGGTCTGAACCATCTTGATTTTAGCTTACCTAGCATAAACTTTAACTTTCAATCAAAAAGCAATACCTTTTGGCCCATGTAAAACTCTTTACATTGCAAAAGCTTATCATAGAGCTATTTTGTGCCCTTCTTATAAATCCTTGCATTGTCATAGACCTCCAAACGAATTTCTTCTAACTCTTGGAGTTGAAATTTTTTTCAACTCCCGCCACGTTGGCATACAAATTACATTGTTTAACTATTCAGAAAGCACGATGTTCAATTTCAACTGGTAAATGGCAGAACTTACCACATACCAACCGATATGGCGACATGCTAATGGAAGTTTTGTATGCTGTGCGATAAGCCCATAGTGCATCTTCCAAATGAACACTTCAATCTTTATGGTTTGATTTAACCGTTTTCTCGAAAATGTTCTTAATTTCTCGATTGGAGACTTCAGCTTACCCATTTGTTTGTGGATGGTAGGTTGTGGCAACTCAATGTTGAACGCCATATTTGCATATTAAGGCTTCGATAGTGCGGTTACAGAAGTGTGTCCCTTGATCACTGATTATTGCTCAAGGAATCCCAAACCTACTAACGATGTTATACTTGAGAAAGCCTACAACAACCTTAGAGTCATGAGTTCAAGTAGCTTTTGCTTCTACCCACTTCAAGACACAATCCACAGCCAACAAAATATAGCATAAACAAAAATAGTTAGGAAAAGGTCCCATAAAGTCCATACTCCAGACATAAAAAATTTTCACAAAACAAAATAGGAGTTTGGGGCATTTCATTTCTATACAATAAAATACCCAGACCCTTTGGCATCTTTCACAACTCTTGCAAAAATGGTAAGCATCTTTAAACAAAGTTTCCGAAAAAAAAAACCGTTATTAAGAATTTTCCTAGAAGTCTTTTGAGGCCAAAATGTCCACCACATGCATGACTATGACAATAAGCAAGTATGGAGCAAATCTCCTCATTTGGCACACATTTACAAATGATTTGGTCCGAACCTATTTTTCATAAATAAGGATCATCCCATATATAATACTTAGAGTCACTTTTAACTTTGTCACTTTTAGCCCTACTTATATCATTCGGCAGTTTACCTATAACAATGAAATTCACAATATCCGCATAACAGGGTTCATTACCTCGTAGCTGAAATAGTTGTTCATCTGGAAATACCTCATAAATTAGTAATGGCTCTTGTTCGCACACCAATCTGCTTAAATGATCAGCTACATAATTGTCGACTCCTTTGTGATCCTTGATCTTCCAATCAAACTCTTGCAATAGTAAGATCCAACGAATGAGTCTTGGTTTGGACTACTTCTTTGACAAGAGATATTTAAGAGCAACATGGTCAAAATAAACAATAACTTTAGATACTAATAAATAAGACCTAAACTTGTCAAAAACAAAGACAATGGCCATAAGCTCCCTTTCAATGGTGGAGTAATTGCATTGCGCAAGGTTCAAAGCCCTCGATGCATTATAGATCACATGGCTGCACTTTCCATCTTTTTTACCCAAAATAGCCCCTACAGCATATTGACTCGCATCACACATGAGTTCAAGGGGTAAATTCCAATTAGGTGGCTATATAATTGGTGCAGAAGTGAGCAACGTCTTCAACTTTTCAAAAGCCAACCAACAATTTTCTCCAAATTCGAATGGAACATCTTGTTGCAGCAGTCTTCATAATGATTGTGTAATTTTTGAAAAATCCTTGATAGACCTCCTATAAAAACCTACATGACCAAGAAAGCTACGAATCTCCCTTACAATAGTGGGGTAAGGTAAAATAGTAATTAAATTAATCTTGGCCTCATCTACTTCAGTGCCTTTATATGAAACAACATGACTAAAACTATTCCTTCTTTAAACATAAAATGACATTTTTCATAGTTAAGAACCTGGTTAGTCTCAATGCAACATTTCAAGACCTTGATTAAGTGATCCAAACATTGATGAAAATAATTGCCATAAATGGTAAAATCATCCATAAAAATCTCAATGCAATTCTCAATCAAATCAGAAAAAATGTTGATCATGCATCTTTGAAATGTACCTGATGCATTGCACAGTCTAAAAGGCATACGACGATAAGCAAAAGTTCCAAATGGACAAGTAAAAGTTGTTTTTTCTTGGTCCTCTTGAGCTACAACAATTTGATAATATCCAAATAACCATCTAAGAAACAAAAGAAAACTTTATCTACCAATCTCTCTAACATCTCGTCAATAAAAGGAAGTGGGAAATGATCTTTCCTTGTGCATGCACATGCTCAATCAATTTTGGAGTCTCATGGGCACTAGCTCATTTTTCTCATTTTAAACGAGTGTAATTTCCGACTTTTTGGGCACTACATGCATCATGCTAACTCATTGGCTATTGGAAATTGGGTAGATGAGGCCCAATTGATGCCCAATTCCAAGAACTTGAGAATTTCTTTATTGACTACTTCCTTCATGGCTGTATTGAGTTTATGTTGCATTTCCCTTACAAACTTGGCATCATATGGTTAAGATGGATAGATCGCCTTTTATCAATGGCACTTGACAATGACCATCTTAAGGATTTGAGGGCATATTCTTGTGGATAGATCTAATATTCATAAGCTAAAAGACGTGGTCAAAGATGAGTGCTAAATCATCCATGTTCTACTCACATACAACTATGTTTAATCACATAAACAAAACGACTTCTATTTTAGTTATGACCTTAATCATCAAGATTGGTCATTTGCAAACTGAACATGGCGTGACAAACTTTATAATACAAAGCTGTAAAAGTCACCAAACACATTTCCCTTGCCATGGGAGCTTTTCATTTCATTACTTAGCGATGTCGTGTACGAATTTTCAAAATATATTTTTTAGGGTGTGCTTGGTTAAGGGGTTTGGGGAAAAAAGAATGGGAATGAAATGAAAAAGAGTTATTTTGTTAAGGAGAATGATTCCCTGAACAATAAATCCATATACACACTTAAGGGTATTTGTCATACCTCCCAAAATTGGGAGGTATGAAAGTGATTGATCTCAAATTTATTATTATTGTTGTTGTTGTTGTTGTTGTTGTTGTTATTATTATTATTATTATTATTATAAATAAATTAAGATTATAAATAAATAAATCATTATTACTCCTTTTCAATGGTGGAGTAATTATAATTAATATTAATTAATTAAGATTAATTTAATCAAAAATGGTTTTAATTAATAATTAATTAGTTTAATATTATAATGAATAATTAACTAATTAATACTAACTAATTAATTGATTCTAATTATTATAATTATAAATTAACTTATTATTATTAATTTATAATAAATAAATAAATTAAGATTAATCTAATTAACCATTAATTTACTTAATATTGTAATTTAATATTATAATTACCAAATAATTAAACTAATTCATTAATATTATTTAATTGATGATTAATTAATTACTTAAGCTTAATTTAATCAATAATATTTTTATTAATAATTAATTAATTGAATATTATAATGAATAATTAACTAATACTTACTAATTAATTAATACTGATTATTACAATTAATTTTTAATTAATAAAAATTAAATTATAATTAACTTATTATTATTATTATTATTAAATATCATAATTAGTTTATACTGCAATTTGGAATTTGAAATTTCAAATAAAAAGTTAACTAAATTTCCAATTCTAAAGATTTGGAAAACCAACTACCATTATTGGTAATTATAATCATTCTCTAACACAAACCAACCACTATCATTGGTAATTATAATCATTGTCTAACACAAACCAACTGGCACAATTATAATGAAAGAATCAATTATTATTCTTTACTATTATCATTTTCATTATCTTTCTAATTTCTTTAAATAAACCAAGCGCACCTTAGAGTTTCAGATCATAGGTATTCTTGAAACTCTATCTACATCTTCCGTTGCAACAATCCAAGATTTTTTTAAGACAAAGGAAGTATACGTGAATAGTGCATGATTAAACTTCGAAAGTTTTTAAAGCTCAAAATTTTGAGTTCCGAAATGGTGGAAAATGGGGTGTGATGATATTGACAGCTGATTAGAATGCTCAGTTGAGTTAAAAATAATATGGATATGGGGATAATCAATGAGAGAACAATAGAATCGGATGGATGGACTCACCAATCATGCAGCCTCCGAAAAACAATGCCTGAACCAAACCGACCTTAAGTTTCTGCCCACAAACCAAACCAAACTAAACTGAGCCACTGTAGAACTCCCCGCCCCACCAATCCATTCCCACGACCCAGGCCGGAGCTCACAAATGCTGGCCACTTCCGGGAAGCATCCCGAACCGGGCCCACCACCATCCAAGCAGCGCCACCGGGGTTCACGGTCCGCGAAGATCATAACCATGGTGTGGAAGGCCTCGAGAGCGCACGCCAGGCTCGCCAAAACAAAGTGTCTCAATTGCCAGAACACGAACTCCCCGCAATACTTTTGCCACATGTCATCGATGCATAACTTCTCCAAGGATTCTTTGGTCGTCAGCGGCTGCGGCGGAGGAGGGAGGAGGGAGGAGGAGCGGCGTCTGGAGGTCCAGGTCATTGGGGTCGGATGACATGTTTTGTAGAAAAGAAAAAGAGAATAGAGAGGTCGTGGTGGGGGGTTTTGTACGATCACAAGTCGGGGAATTTGTGAACTTTACATATAGCTAGACATACAGTTCAAGTACAAGGGCGCCTGCAATCAGTGCAATGTGGTATTGGTTGACCTGTGTGTTGTCGAATGGGGGACTTTTGTTTGGTTGACTTGATGCCAGTAAATCTGTGGTACGCGTTACTCGGGGCGGGACGGATGATTGACTCTGCACTCATTGAAGTGAGGAAAATTTGGTTGCATGATTGGTCGTATAAATTTCTCTCTTATTGAGTGTAAAAATTTGATCACATTACGGAAAAAAATTAATTGTATTTTTACTGGTAATAATTTTTGGGAAAAATTATGAGCTTCTAGAGAGGTGGGTTAATTAGATGGTAAGATAGTAGGAAAAATTAATGATATGTCATATTTCGAAACAATATCGTTTTAACCTAAGTTTTGAATGCCGCACATCGTCAATGTTCTATAATTATGACACATAATTCAAATCTTTAGATACCTAAATAAATACTTGAAAAGGAAGAACATAGGATTCTAAATATTAACATGTAATATATTAGGTTGTAATTATTATACCCCCTCCATTCTAAAAAAAGAATTCATTTTGATTAAATAACAACTTTTTATTAGTTATTAGGTACAACTCATTTAATGCACAATTAAATGTAAAATTTTATATTTTTATCCTTACTTTTTAATTTTGAGTGTATTTGATTATTATTAGTATGGATATTTTAAAATTTTACTTTAAAAATTAACTCTTTTATGGGGACACAAAAAAAAAAGTTTTCAAAGTGAATTTTTTTTTAGGGCAGAGGGAGTATTAATTTGTTTTTGTTATAACTTTCTTGTCCTTATGGGCTCATAAGAAGGGAAAATAAAATCATTCTAGGGGGTGTTTATTTGGGAGAAATCAAAACTTTCATTGAGATTCATTCCGTTATTTGATGCTTGGTTAGGGGTAATAAGAATAGGATTTGGTAATGAGAATAAAATTTGGTAATGATTGAGGAAAATTGAGTAATCGTTAATTACATACTTCTCTCATTAATCATTGATTACCTTAAATTTAGTAATCACTTTTATTTTATTATTCCAATTTTACCCTAAATACTAAACTACCACTGTACCTCTCTCTCATCTATCTAAATTTTTTATTCTTTTGTCTTTCTCTCTCATCCCTTTTCACTATAACTTTCTCTCTTATCATTTTTATTATTCAACTCTCTCATTCTTATCCATTGTTACTTTCTCTTTCATCATTTTTCACTTTACTTTCTCTTATATCATTTTTCTCATTCCACTTTCTCTCTCTTCTCACTCACTTCTCTTTCTCTCCCATCCCTTGTCACTATTATTTTCTCTTTAATTATTTTTCTCGTCTTAATTTCTCTTTTATCACTTTATAATGTTTTTTCACTATTTTCCCTTTCCACTCTACTTTCTCTCTCATCATTTTCTCACTTTACTTTCTCTCTCATCAATTTTCTCACTATTATTTCTCTCTCGTCTCTTTCACTCTTATTTCCCTCTCATTATTTTTTCACTCCACTTTCTCTCGCTTCCCTCTCACTCCAGTTTCTCTCTCCTTCCTCTCTCATCCTCTCTACTGTTGCTTTCTCTCTTTTTATTTTCTCACTCCACTTTCTCTCTCTGTCCTCTTACACTTCTTTCTCTCTCATCTCTCTCTACGGTTACTTTCTCTCTTATCATTTCCTCACTTTATTTTCTCTCTCATCACTGTATAATTTTTTTTCTCTTCCATCTCACTCCTTTTTTTCTCTCTCTTCTTGCTCACTCTGCTTTTTCTCTCATCTCTCCACTATTACTTTCCTCTTATCATTTTTCTCATTCTACTTTCTCTCTCATTAATTATGACATTTCTTTCTCTCTTCTCATTCACTTTTCTTTCTCTCTCATCCCTCTTTACTTTTATTCTCTCTTGTTTCTTTTATCACTCTATAATGTTGTTTTTATAATATATTTATTAATTAGGATAAAATTAGAATTTTTAATTGATTTCTATTCCCATAGTTGAATTGAACCAAATATCATTATTCACATTAATATCCATTGTAAGGTTCGAACCAAGCACAAACAATGCACTGAGTATTTCCATTGTCATAGAACCCTCAATGAATCCCATTGTGATTTCCATTGAAGAATCCGAACACAGTGCCACCTAAGAAATATGCAATGCATGTGTTCTTAGTCAAGTCCTATGTCATTGGAACTATATTACCAAGCAAGTCTAGAAGATTTTATTTTAGGTTAGAAAAAATATTGAATGTAGTAGTTGTATAATAAATTGCAAAATAAAGTTTTTTTTTTGGATAGGTTACTCAAAATTAAAGAAAAAATATAATCCACTTAGTTTACTAAATCAATAATAATACATTCTTTGTATTCATTTTTTTTATTATCCAAGAAAAGGCCTCCATCACATTAAACAAAGTATTAAACATATGGTAGCTATATTTCTAATAAATAGATGGTATGGCAAAAGAAGGATCGTACCACTTTATCTATTTAGCTAACATTTTATAGCTTCTTCTTTTTCTTTTTCTTTTGTTTTTATTTTGTACCTGGGAAGTTTCTAATTTGGAGATTTAACTATATTATGGTAATGATATTTTTTTTTTTGGTAAATGTAAGTGTTATATTATATACCAAGGCAGAACTTTACAGCCAAAAGAAGACCGGACACTTCAAAAGCTTCCACTTGTGGTGACACCAAATACATATCACAACAAGTGCAAGAGTGTCACGGTATCAACAGCGGAGCATAGGCTCACAAGAACACAAGCAAAAATTTGCCAAACAAAACTAGCCACTACAAAAACAAGCCAGCTATAGCCAAGGATACAAGTTTATAGTAGACCCCTTAAGCTAAGAAAATAGAAGGGCCAATATTCCAATAAGTTTGGATCCCCTTATTCAGAGGGTTGTCTTCAACATGCTTAAAAGGGAGAGCCTTGTCTCTGACTACCTTATGAAGTTGTAGCTCAATAGCCGGCATATAGAAGGGCTTGTTGTGAAATAGAATGTGATTCCTTTCTCTCAAGATAATATTGCAAAGAGCACCAAAGGAGAAGTAGGCCATCTAACGATAGAAGTACGACCTCTGGTGTGTTGACTGGCCCATTGAAGATTGTCGTACCAGCATCGATTAGACCATGTAACATTACATTTTGTAGCCCAAAAGGAAGCCAAAGACTGGTGTAAGGGCATTCAAAATATAGATGGTCAACCCTATTCGGAATAGAACGACAAAAAGCACAAGTTGCCTCTGTGATACGGCTATAGGCCAGTAGTAAAACTTGTGTTGGTAGGATCTTCAACGTGGTAAGCCATAGGTGGAATGAGTGTCTCGTGGCCATAACATGGCTCTAGACGAACGATTGCCAATTCACAACTTGTTCTCGTGGACGGATGGATTGCCAAGTTGAGTCTATAGATAATTTCCCCGACATTGGAGCCGATCTAAGCGTCTGTGGTGAATGGTTGGCATTTTTTCAAGGCAGGATTAAATGGTGTGGAGGACTGAGGAGGGAGGTCCCGAGACCGAAAAAACATCGATCACCATGGCCTTAATGATATGTTACGCTCTAAAAAATCTCATTTTTTCACTTATAATTTAAGTAAAAAAAATCATTTTAAAATGTATAATCATAATATTATACATCATAATTAAAACATATAATCTGATTTTGGGCCCCTAGATATTAGGTAGATACATTATTTGGGTGACATTTGGATTTTCTAGGCCCAAAATATTTATTTTCTCAGTACTGGAGGACAAAAACAAACAAGGGTTGATCATGCACTCATGGTTCCTTTCCTCCCAACTTATAGAGCAATACGACCTTTGGTAAGAGGTCACTACACCCAAACAATGTTAGATCTTAACCCTGACTGTAGTTTTAGAAAACTTCTGAAACAAGAAAAGAAATATCCAAATGAGAAAGAAGAGTTATGAGAAGAATTGAGAGAGAAAACGAAAGAGAAAATGGAGAGATCCATAAATGATTAAGGGACAGAACCCAATTCCATTCATCAAAGATATGCCTGTACATTCCAGAACCATTTGCAACTTATATAGATGCTTCCTGCATGCAACTAACTTCAACTACTTCTTCAATCACTTTACATATAGGACTGACTCTTTGCTAGAATTACAGATTTACCCCGAAACCATAAGGGTCATGAAAAAAATGACCCCCTTTAAAAATAGCCTTGTCCTCAAGGTTGGAATTCAGGAAACTATCATTTGATAAACGACTGGTCCTCTCAAGATGCTTTCTCCTTGCTGAGTTGATTCCATTGAATAAGCCACTGCGGGATTGTTTTGTTGTTGCAGAATATATTTCTTTGTTGCAACACAACTAATGGTTGTAGAGAACAAATATGTTTCTCGTTCAGCTCAGGCAATACTGTGATAGACATGGATTCATTCCCTACTTTCTTTTTCAGAAGGAAACAAGAAAAACAGGATGACATTTGGTATTTGGAGGTAGCTTAACCTAATATGCAACCTAGCCGACCTTAGCTTCAATTTGATAAGGACCGAAATACTTGGAAGAGAGCTTCAGGTTGGAGCGAATGGCAATGCTTTGTTGTTTGTAAGACTACAGCTTGAGGAATACCCAATCTCCCACCTCTAGGGTTCTTTCTGTGCAGTGCTTGTCAACAAAATACTTCATCCTTCATCTAGCTTTGGGTAGGTGATCCTTGAGGCTAGATAGAACCATATTTCTGTGTTGAATGAAGTCAATGGTGGCTAGTATAATTGAGTCCTGGAATGGTCCCAAAGGTAGAGAATTTGGTTTGTAGCCATACAAAGCTTCAAAAAGGGTCATAATTATGTTGCTATGGAATGAAGTGTTATACCACCATTCAGCAAGTGAGAGCCATTTGTTTCAACTAGTGGGTTTTTCACAAGTGAAGCACCTCAAATACATTTCCAAACATTGGTTAACTCTTTTACTTTGACCATCACTTTGAGGGTGATAGGAAGTGCTATAATTGAGGTTGATACCGAGCTGTTGAAATAGAGATTTTCAAAAGTAACTGGTGAAGAGCTTGTCACGATCACTAATAATGGATTAAGGTAATCCATGTAGCTTGAAGATATTCTTCAAGAAGATTTCAACTACTACGAGAGCTAAAATGGGATGTGACAGTGGGATGAAATGGGCAAATTTAGTAAATCTATCCACTGTAACCATTATCATGTTTTATCCTTGAGATTGTGGTAGCTTCTTAATGAAATCGATGGTTATTTGTGACCATACTTGCTGCGGTATTTACAGTGGTTGTAAGAATCCAAGATAGGGCAAGTGCTCACTTTTGTTTCTCTGGCAGACTTCACAACTACTTACATGCTAAATGACATCTTCCTTCATCTTTGGCCAGAAGAAAACCATTTTCAGCCTTTGTAATGTGGCCTTTTGACCTGAATGGCCGCCTAAAGGTGGGGCATGCATCTCTTGAATTAGTTGCTTCCTAAGATCAGAAGAATTCCCCACATAGATTCTGACCCTTTCTTTAGAATGCCATGGTCATACTAAAAATCATATTCAGCTTGTGAATTGATCATCAATTTAGCAATTATAACAGTACACCCTTTATCTCCATGATAATTGTCTTCCAGTTGTTGTATCCATTCTGGTTCTGAGGAGGATATCGCCAATGCCATTCCAGCTGGTTCTTCTACTTCAGTTTCCTTTGTTCTTCTAGATAAGGCATCAGCAACCTTATTGTCAACTCCCTTCTTATACCTGATTTCGTAGCTTAGGCCTAGCAGTTTAGTGAGCCACTCATGCTGTAGAGGAATATTAAGTTTTTGCTTGAGTTGATACTTCAAAGATTGATGATCAGTCTTTATGATGAAGTGACTTCCTACCAAATAGTGCTTCTATTTGTTCACTGCCATTACTAGTGCTAGCAACTCTTTTTCATAGGTAGAAAGTCCTTTATTTTGAGTATTAAATAACTTACTCATATATGCAATGGGTTGTTCATCCTATATTAGTACAACACCCATGCCATTGGAACAGGCATCAGTCTCAATCACAAAATCTTGGGAGAAATTTGGCATTCTTAGCACTAAAGCTGAACACATGGCTACTTTAAGCTACTCAAAAGTTGTACTGGCATTTTTTTTTATCAAAAGGTCGATAATTGTATTAACTTAGTAACAGTGAACATATACAATCAAATGTCCCCCAAAATTGGACTCTTCTTAGCTCTAGTCTTGGGTAAGACAAAATGACAACATGTCACACTTCAACCCACCCTTCCACAAAAATACACCATAGAAGAAATAGAGACCTTACTAAGACTAAAAGGAACCCCTCCTAGTAGGGTATTTTGACTCCATTGGAAGTTATCCTTCTTAAGTAGACCTATTAAAGGCCTACTTATAATGCCATAATTCTTGATCAACCTTCTGTAGTATCTAGTTAATCCCAAAAATCCCCTTAACTATTTGACATTAGCTAGTTGAGGCCAATTGATCACACTATCAACCTTCGAGTTGTCCATGCTTACACCCTTTTCTGAGATAATGTGGCCAAGGTATTCTACTTGAGTCTGAGCAAATGAGCACTTGGAGAGTTTGGCAAACAGCTGGTGCTTCCTCAAATCTTGTAAAACAATAATCAAATGTTGGATATGAGATTCTATGTTAGGGTTGTATATTAGTATATCATCAAAAATTACAACAAATTTTCCTCAAATAAGTTTGGAAACTATGGTTCATCAGTGACTGAAAGGTTGAGGGAGCATTTGTAAGGCCAAAGGGCATGACAAAGAATTCATAGTGGCCTAAATGAGTTTGAAAGGTAGTTTTGGGGATGTCTTTTGTTTGCATTCTGATTTAGGGGTAACTAGATCACAGGTCAATTTTTGAGTAAAATTTGGAGCCAAAGAGTTCATCTAAAAGCTCATCAATATTTGGTATTGGAAATTTATCCTTGATGGTCATTTCATTTAGGTGTCTATAATCTATGCACAATTTCCATGTGCCATCTTTTTTCTTAACCAAAAGTACAGGAGAAGCATAAGGGTTGTTGCTTAGTAGAATGATACCATTGTCAAGGATTTTGATAACCTGTTTTTCTATTTATGTTTTATGAGCATGGAGATATGATGTGACTCCAATCCAAAGGACTAGGAACACTTAGAAAAGTTGCCCAAGATATGTCTAAGGGATGCTAGTTTGGATAGGTGTAAACCACAACCCACTATCTATAAAGAGATAGGAACCTTGGTATAAAAATGACACAACCAACTACACCAAAATTAGTTGACAAGTTTAGATCAAATGCCACAAGTTGATAAGTTCGGAGAACGCCACAACTTGATAAGTTCGTTGCCACAAATTTTCGAAGAAAACTTGATAAGTTCCAAGTTCTCAAAGAACCCAAAGATGAGATAAAACTCACAATTTTCAATTACTCAAGCATGTTTTCAAAGTAGTACAAAGATGCCTATTTATAGGCTAAAATAAGTCTTAAAAAAATAAATCCTAAAAATCCTAGTCTAGAAGAAATAAATAATAATTTTAACTTTCTAACTTCTAGACTAGACTAATAAAAATTCTGCTTTTTAATATATTAATTACACACCATTCTAGATGATTTATTAGCTAAATAAAAGGCACATTGAAATGGTACGTTGACCAAGTGTTGGAATGAGTAAGTTCATGCATCTTGAGTTGGCTTTCAAGACCTCGTTAAATTCTTCTTTGACTGAATTTTCAGCCATGACTTTTCGTCCTTCTATGCCTCAAAATAGATGCTTGACCTTTGAATTTAAAGTCTTCAATACTTGACTACGTGAATAATTGTTGGTTAGAATTTGGACCATCTTTAGGACCAAAATTAATCTTTGACTTGGATCAAATGCACTCTTGAACTTGAACCTTCGCTCTATTGAATTGGATGGGAAATTGGAGCCAAGTCTGCATCTTTGGCCGCAAAGTCCAAAACTTTGACTCTGAGTTCGCATCTTTGAGCCAAGTCTGGAACTTTGACTCTGAGGTCGCATCTTTGAGTAAAGTCCACATCTTTGACTCTGAGTTCGCATTTTTGAGCCGAAGGTCGGGAAGTCGGAGCCGAGTTCACATCAGGATATCTATAGGGCTTGAGTTTAAAGGGTTTAGAATCATGTTTTAAAGGGATGTTGTGGTTATGTGACCTAAAAGGAGCTGGGCATTTGGAATGTCAAAAACATCTGAATATTGTGATAACAAACTTGAGATAGGCTTAGGAATGTTTACCTTTGTGCTGTTGCTTGACTCAGTAGCTACATTAAGGTGCAGAGTAGTTGCTAGCCTTCTTTTCATGGCCACAAAGGGTTTGATGTCTTTGCCCCTTATAAGCTTAATCTGAGAATTCTCCACACAGCCTTGTAGCAACAATTTCGCTCTTTGATGTTGAAACTAGATGTTAAGTTGTCTGAATCGAAAGTAATAGGACTGTAATGAGACATCCAGTCTACTCCAAGAATCACATCCCAACCACCTATCTCCATGATTCTGAGATCAAACTGAACCCTGAACCAACCATTCTTGCTAAGAACAACTGGCCGTTCTAGTGAGTGAACTCCCATTGGCTATTGTTACTGTGAATGGGGAAGTTTCTTAGAGTGGAAAAGATAAGTTTTGGACTACTCTATAGTTTATATGACTATGAGTACTGCTTGTGTCCACAAGAATTTGAATAGGGGCCTCTTGGATTTGACCTTCTAGTGTAATAGTCTTCCTTTTGATGTTATCCGATAAAGCATGAAGTGAAACACTTACAATTTGACTTTCTTGATCATCCCTTGTCTCCTGAAAATCCAGTTCCTCTTTATCCTAGTATTCCTCCTCTATATTTGAGACCATGAAGTTGATTGTTTCA
Source organism: Gynochthodes officinalis (assembly GCA_020080225.1). Lineage (NCBI taxonomy): Eukaryota > Viridiplantae > Streptophyta > Magnoliopsida > Gentianales > Rubiaceae > Gynochthodes > Gynochthodes officinalis. Next base: position 27,998,124 of record CM034617.1, read on the forward strand.
TCTTATATTCATGCCCTAATTCATACTTCTCTCCACATTTGAAATACAAACCTGGATTCCTTCTTATTTGGATCTCTTAAGAAGAGATTTTTTTTTGTATCCGCCCTGATCTTGACCATTTTCCTTATTGAATGTGGGTGTAGGTAATGTATATTAGCTTGATGTTCCTATTTTGTTTTTAACAAAATTGAAAGCATAATCAGCCCCTTGTTTATAACTATTCTTGCTCTTCTTTGCACTGCTTTCTAGGACCTATTCCTGCCAATGTGTAATCTCAAATACATTCAAGAGGGTTTCAGGTGTACGCATTCTATTTCTTAAGTCACTGATGAACGAAGAGATGAAGTAGTCTGCAGAGAGCCTAGGATCCTTGATTAGTATGAGGGTCCTTAGTTCCTCAAAATGTTCTTGATAATCCATGACAAAAGTTTCTTTTTGCAGCTTGTTAAAGGCTTAAATTTCATCCACCATTCCTTTTTCTAAAAACCTCTTAACTAGCAAAACTTTGAATTCAATCCACTTCAGATTCTTTCTTGACAACTTGATACTTTGATACCATATACCCGCTTTTCCTTCCATGTACATCTCAATAATGTTTAGTATTTGGCTTTCATCTACATGGTTCACCAAAAAAAAAAAAATTCACATTTCCTTATCCATTCCCTGGGGTTCTCTCCAAGAAAGACAAGCAGTTCAATTCTTGGAAACAATTGTGCATTCCTGGCTGGACCCCTTCCCCAATCTTCCTTTTGATAAATCTGAACTCTTTCTTCCCTATTCTCTTTTGCTACTAGTTCAGGTGTGGGTAGTGGAGGGGTTCTATCTAAACAGGTAGTTTCCTCTTTAGCAGTTTGTTTCTCCATTTTCCAGAACCTCATCATCTTATCAAACTTTGCATCATTCTTCTAGTTAGCTTCACTAATCTAAATCTGAAGGTTGGCAACTAGCTTTTAAAGTTCCAACATTTGTCTCTAGACTTCATAATTATGCCGATTCTAGCTTTCCTCCATCTCTGCCATTCGACTTTCTTGTTTCTTGATCTAATCTTCCAAGGTTTTATACCTTGTATTGTCCGCCATGCTTGTATCTGAGATGCCACAGACCCTCTCTGATACCAAATTGTCAAGTCTTAACCATGACTGCAGTTTCAGAAAACTTCTAAAACAAGAAAAAAAAGTATCCAAAGGAGAAAGAAGAGTTAGGAGAAGAATCGAGAGAGGAAAACGGAAGAGAAAAGGGAGAGATTCAGAAATGATTAAGGGACATAACCCAATTCCATTCATCAGAGGTATGCCTATACATTCCAAAACCATTTGCAACTTATATATATGCTTCCTACACCAAACTAATCACTACTGCAACTAACTTCAACTACTTCTTCAATCACTTTATATATAGGACTGACTCTTTCCCAGAATTACAGATTAACCCCAAAACCATAATGGTCATGACAAGTTCCTCTTCATCCCAACTTATAGTGCAATACGAGCTTTGGTAACGATTTTGGGCTTCTTCTTGAACTCAAATGGTAATATAATTAAGCAACAATTTTTTTTTCCTTTTATAACTTTATGGGGTTGCAACATTGATGTCTGAGATGATAGTGTACCTAATCCAGTTATACAGTAATACATGGTCACTGATAAAGCGATGATTTTTTTGATCATACAGTTTCATATTTATTTTTGCTTACGCATTCATGAGATGGTGAGTATCACAAAAATTCTATCAACAACGTAATTTTTTTAACCCTTCACGAATTTTTGATCCTCCGATAATTCATCGTACCGTACCACTAAGGATATCAAGGCACCACTCTACTTAACCAAGCATAGTCAATATACAATATTTATTAGAACAAACAATCTGCAGATCATTTGGATGGGTCACACTGGGACAGGATCAACCAACACAATTGTGATCAAGTCTTTGATCTTGCAGTGATAAGAATGGGTGCACCCATCAAAGCCATGAAATAGAAGGTGAATGACTCTTGAAAAATTCAAGATTGGCTCACGGATGAACATGGGTATAGCTGAATTAGTTGGACCAAGAAGCCAATCCTTATTTATATCCTTCCAAGCATTCCTTAGTCGTTTCTCAAACTTAGCAAATGCTTATTCCTTTGAAGCACCATATTGTTTCGTGTAACATTCAATGGCAGAGGCTGCCTCCCCCCTCTCTTTCTCTTCCTGCATAAATACATGCATGCATCTCATTTATTTATAGGCTAATTATGTGTATTCTTCGTTCCTCACTAATTATAATATTAAGAATAAAAATTCAAATAATCTAATTTTTTCTTTTTAAAAAAAAAGAATTGCATGCCTAAAGAAACAAATTTTAATTATTGCTTAAAGACGAAAATAATACTGTTCCTGCTACAAGTAAAGAAGTGATTAGTGAAGTTTCTGCGTACCTCATAGCCAACCATGTTATCCATTAACCTGGAAATTGCTGATGCGGCACTTAGAATTAACAGGTTCTTTGTGACCAAATCAAGGTCTTCTTTAGTAATAAATTTTCCCATGCACACAAAGGAATGAGTAGCTAGCATTTGATATGCAGCACTGACAAGCACAACCTCCATGTACTCTTCAAAATTTGGAAGATGCCCGCTGTGAAGCCATTTTGCCTCTTCAAGGTAGGCTCCCACCAATGCTTTCATCTGAAACATCATTTTCTATATTATTCAGACTTCAAGCGTCATAATAGTGCACTAGTTGATTACAATAATTAATTTGCAACCAATTCAAAAAAGGTGTTTATTTATTTTACTATCGACAATATTGCATCACTCAATAGGTTTGATTTGCCTTCCTTAACCAACTGCTCCACCAACTCAAAATAAACATCTAAGAAGGCCCGATAATAGTGTTTCATGTATGATGGCAACTGTTCCAAGCCACTCATATGCATTCTGTCACATAAAATATGATCATTGGAGTAATTTAGATTTTAAGATTTTAGAGGGAAATTTTGGTTTTAATTTTAGGAATTTGACATTCTCATCTTCATAGAAAAAATGATGAAATTAAGAAGAATGCTTCGAATGAGTATACATTTCTATTGAGTTGGTGAAAAGAACAAGTTCATCGAAAATTCCATACAGATCATAGATGTCATCAAGCATGGAAATTAGGGCAATGACTTTGGTCAATGTGGTCCGGGCAAAACTATACTTAGCCTCAAAATACATTCCCAAAATCCAAAAGTAGCACTCTACCACTCTATCTCTGGCAAATGGTGAGTTCTACAGACAATCTAAGTCTTTCCACCATCTGATATTCATATCAATGAACACCGAAAAGTTCAAGTACTACATCTTATTTTTTTAATTTTAAACCTAAATTATGGTGGTTGTTTAATTTCTTAATTACCAATACTTACTTTGTTATACCACTTTGCTCCTTTTGGTGCATCTTCTACAAGATATTGAAGTCCAACTTTGCGAAATTCAGTAAAATTGCATCAAGCGATTTGTCTTCTTGGTAAAGAGATACAAACTGTCTGGCTCTCAACCTATTCAAAGTTTTCTGAATTGCCATATCTAAAGCTTGCTTTGATAGCAAATAAATAGCATGAACCCTATATAGATAGAACATATATATGATTAGAATATAAAGATAAAAATGAAGAATCGTTTGTTAGTCTTTTGATCCATAACTGTATGCGGAAATGATCTTGGCTAAATTCTTCCCCTTTATGACCCCCTATATGAACTGGCTTTGATGAGTGTCTCTTTCTCTTCTAAACTTTATGAGTAGAAAGCGTTTCTGAAGATCTGGGGCTAGAGGAGATAACCTAACTAATATTTATACTTAAATCCTAACCATCTCATCACAGGTCAGACTAACTGCAACCCATACAAGCCAATCCCACATTAGACTAATTAAAAGACTTTATATCAAACTTTATTAAACCAAGCCCAAAACAACATTAATTGATATAAGCCCAATATATAAAAACCTTCCATGCTCCCACTTGGGTGAATATTAATTAAAACTGTACTTTAATTTGCGCATCTTTATGCTCGTTTAGAGACTATTTTTAATTGTCAATCCTATCCCATAAAGCCTTCAATACCAAACCATGGTAGTAACTGTATGTAATCACACAGAGCCATCCATGATCACAAGTACTATTAACTCTACTAATATGGACTCAATGTGGAAGTGTGGCAAACCAGATAACACCTCATATAAAGTCAAACTTTATGTGTTCTCCCTTTTGTCAGTTCCCATTCTCTCCCCTTTAGTGCCACAGTGCTTTTATGTGTCACTAGAGAATAACTTTATCATTCCAATGAACATGCATATGTCTTGTCTTTATTATTAAAAATTTTGTGTGTATAATACATATATCTCAGACTAATAACTATATGCCCTTTTAGTTTGTACTCAAGGTTTCACAATTCCTTAAGACTTGCACTTTATATGTGTATTCAGCATATAACTAAAAAAATTCATCAAATTTTATTGAATTAAAATGCCAATACATATATCAGAATTTTCACTAAATGCTACAAAGAACATATGAAAAAAACTTTTGAGCATAAATTGACTCCCACTATACTATAGCATCCAATGATGCAACTAAGCACATACTTTCGACATGTCTTTCTAACACACTTAGGCGAAGTCCTTTTGTTAGTGGATCTGCAACTATATAATCTGAAAAATATGCTCTCCTGTTATGTCACCATTCTGTACTTGATTTCTATATGTTTAGACCCCTTTAGACCTTTATGAGTATTAATGAATAATACTGCTTAATTATTGTCACAATACAGTTGTATGGGTCTATTCAGAAAATCAAATACAACTAACTTTTTTATGAGATTACGGAGCCAAACAGTTTGAGTAGTAGCTATTAAGCATGCTATCAACTCCGCCTGGATAGTGGAAGGCAAAATTGTCCTCTGTTTCTCACTTTTCTAAGATACTGCACCACCTACTAACTTGAAGACATAACCAGATGTCAATTTCATGTCATCCTCACAACCAGCAAAGTCCGCATCTATATACCCTACTAGCTCAAGGTTCTAAACATGTCTATATGTCATTATGTAGTCTTTTGTCCTCTTCGAGTACCTTAAAACCATCTTAGCAGCTACACAATGATCATGGCTTAAGTTTGCCTGATATCTATCTAGAAGACTAGTTGCAAAAACAATGTCTGCTCTCGTACATACTTAAGCATACATAATGCTCCCAATTACACTATTATAAGGTACATTCTTTATTTGGGCTTTCTCAACATCTATTTGAGGGCATTGTGACCTTTTTAGTTTATCACCCTTGACGACGGGAACAATTCCAAGCTTGCATTCCTGCATACTGAATCGTTTTAGAACACGGTTTATGTAAACTCTTTGAGATAAGCCCAACAAATGGCGAGAAGAATCCCTATGGATCACTATGCCAAGAAAAAATGACGTCTCACCAAGGTCTTTCATATCAAAACTATGTGACAACATTTGCTTAGTCTCATATAACAAGTTGAGATCATTACTGGCAAGCAAAATATCATCAACATATAATATGAGAAGAATGAAATTCCTCCCACTAACCTTGCAATATACACACTGATCTACCTTGTTTTCAGCAAAACCAAATGATATTACAACTCTATGAAATTTTAGGTACCATTGTCTATAAGCCTATTTAAATCCATAGATAGATTTTTTAAGTCTACACACAAGCTCTCTTGAATCATCAGCTGCAAAGCCTTCGGGTTGAACTATATAGACCTCCTCATCAAGGTCTCCATTTAGAAAAGCTGTTTTAATATCTATCTGGTGTAGTTCCAAACCCAGATGAACTACAAATGCCATGACCGCTCAGAAACAATTCTTAGAAGAAACTAGAGAAAAAAAACACTTCATAGTCTATTCATTCTCTCTGAGTGAATCCCTTGGCTACCAATATGGCTTTAAACTTCTATATCTTTCCTTCGGAATCCCTTTTGGTCTTATATACCCATTTGTAGTCAATGGGCTTGCATCCCTTAGGTAACTCAACAAGCTCCCAAACATCGTTATTTTTCATTGATTACATCTCATCCTTCATGGCATTCATCCACAGACTTAATTGAGAACAAGAAACAACCTCTGTATAAGTTACTGGATCTTATCACGAGGCCTATATCATAATCATGCTCTCCAAAATAGACCATGTAGTTTAGTGGTATAGCAGATCATCTATCCCTAGTAGACCTCCTAAGTGCAGTTATCACAACCTCATTATGTTGTTGATGAAGTTGAGGGGTATCATTAGGCATAGGCTTAATGACATTATCCTCAACTCCCACTAAATCAGGTTGGGATGTAGAAAACTCCATAACTGTATGTGGTGCACTGTGCTCCACAATAGTCTATACAAATAGAGAATCTAACGCAATGGTCTCCACTACACTATCATCTTTAATGGTCTATAAACAAGCATTCTCTTCGGCCACATCTAGTTCCAAGAACTTAGCTGCTTGTGATTTTACAATTCTTGTGCCTCTATTTAGGTTATAAAACTTGTATCCCATTGAATGTTCTGAATAGGATACAAAATAACACTTGGTTGTTTTGGATTCTAACTTACTTGATGTTGGATTATACAACCTTACCTCTGCAAGACACCCCCAAACCCTAAGATGGTTTAAGCTAGGTTTATGTCTCATCCATAACTCAAATGGTGTTGATGGAACGGCTTTGGCAGGAACTCTATTCAGAATATAGAGAGCCATTTTTAAGGCTTCTCCTTATAAAAACTCAGGCAAATTACTTCTACTTACCATACTTCTCATTATGTCTATAAGGTGCGATTTCGCCTTTCGACCACACTATTTTGTTTAGCATTGCTAGGCATGGTGAATTGAGTTATAATCCCAAGTGGCTCTTTAAGCTGTTCAGCATTGCCATACCTACCATAATATTCACCGCCCCTATCAAATCTGACAATTTTGATAACTTGTCCCAACTGTTTCTTGACTTCAGTCTGAAATATCTTGAATTTATCAAGAGATTCAAAATTTTCCTTAATCAAGTACATATATCCATATCAAGAATAGTCATCAATAAAAGTGATGAAATAAAAATTTCTACACAAAGTCACTGTATATAGACCACTAATATCAGTATGATTGATCTCCAAGAGATCAGAACTCCTGACTACTATCTTCTTTTTAATTTTAGTCATCTTACCCCTACAGCAGTTTATACAATCCTCTAAATCACCTTTAAGAGTAGGTAGTATGTTAGCCTTTATCAGCTTTTCTACTCTTTCCTTAGAGATGTGGCCTAGTCTCTTATGCCATAATGTATAAGACTGTTCCTTAAGTAGAAGCTTTTTTAAAACAACTTTTTCCATCGTACAAGTGACATATATATCATTGGGAGATGAACACAATCTATACAATCCATAAGATACAATGCAACTATCAACGTTATTTGAATTAAAAAACATAGAAACCATTTGTTCTTTATTTCAAATTAATAGCCACATTTGTCCAAACTTGAAACAGAAATTAAATTTTTTCTGAATGAAAGTGCATAGAAAGTGTTCCTTAACATTAAATTATAACCAGAATCTAATATTAAGATGACATCTCCCATGAACTTAATGTCAACTTTTTTGTTATTTCCTACTATCAGCCTTGATTCATCCTGATTTGGCTTTTTTCGATTTCTAAACTACTATATGGTTACCACAGCATGATTAGTTGCACCATTATCTAGCCACCACGAACTGGATAGGGCTTTAGATAGACTATATTCACAAACCAAAGTGAAAGAATCATTACCTGTAGCCTCACATTTGGCTAACCAAGCCTTGTAATTGTCACAATTTTTCTTTATGTGGCATTTCTTTTGCAGAAGACTTAACAATCAGATTTATTAAAAAATGCCTTCTTTAAGCCTATACTCTAAGTACTGTAAGTGGTCTTAAGGGTACCTTTATGAGTAGAAGTTTTGAGTTTCTTACCCCTCTTATCACCAGCACTAGTAACATACATGGCATGATGTCCCTTTTCATCTCACAATTTCCCTTCCTTTGCCACCACCCTGGCAATAAGATCACTTTTGGATGAGGTCTCATTTTGGGAATTCTAATTTGTCTTTATAATTCTGAAATTAAGTGGAAGGGTATTGAGAGCCTGATTAACAATCATAGCAATTGGAATAGTGATCTTAAGTGCCTCAAGTTTACTCTGAAAAACAACCATATTTAAGACATAATTCCTAACTCCACTAGTACCATCATACCTCATGTTGAAAAATGTTTGTAGAAAGACCCCAATCTTAGCATTGGATGAAGCCCAATACATGTATAATAAGTGTTCTATTATTTGCCTAATCGTGCAGTTTACTAAAAAGTTGCCTTTAAGGTGACTGATAATTACAAAAATATAACATATGTAAGAACAGTGTAACTTAATATAAACCATATAAGTACACTCTACAGAAAGTCACATGTATCATCATACAATCACCTTTGGGCATAATGCATGATATACAATTGTAAACTTTCTACATGAACAGCAACCGTGAACACTTATTCTAACCCTCGTGAATTCACCACCTTTGAGTGTATGAACCACTAAGATTAGTCATTCCACAAAGTACATGTTCTACATGTATCCCTCCATGAGCTAATAACAAATTATCCCCTTTGGAAGTGTGATTGGATATTAGAAAATGAGACATTCCCCACAGTATAAGACCGATATTTCATAAAACCAAGTGAGTGTGCCACTTTGGCAGTCACTGCCCAATTGAATTTATGAAATTCGCTCATACCAAGGTTATTAAACTTTATTTCTTACATAAAACTTTATATGCAATTTTAAACCATATAAATGACAAGAGCAATACGTCATTTAATTGCATGTATTCATGTTCTACATAAATATAAACTGAACATTTACATATTGACACGCTTGACATACTAAAAAATGAATAAAAAAATACAACCGAAAAATATCTAAATTTTATACTAAAAGTATAAAATCATATTTTATCTAAATTTTCACAAGTATAATGATGTCAAAAAATATGCAAATTATATATCAAAATGTGGATAATGAAAAACTGAAGTCAACAATACTAAACTTGTTTAAAATAGACTTTGGATGAACTTGCACACAACCCATAAAGGGTTTTGGAAAAAGTACCAAGTTGTGGGACCAGCACCTGACGCCGTGTCTTGAGGTATGTGCTTGGACGTGTTGTACTGCGCGTTGATGTGCGCAAGTTGATGCATGTGCCTGGATGCTCGAGTCACGTAACTCGTGCGCCTGATGGGTGCTTTTGTTTTTTCTTAATACGTGACTGTCCCTTTTTTTTTTAATTCTTTAACTAGACCAGTCCAAAACAAAACTGGTCTGGGCTTTCCTAATGCGTTTGATGTGTGTAGCCCTGATATGCTGACGTGCGCCCTTATGCACAATGTCAAACTCGTTTTTATGAGATCGTTCTAAATATGGGGTCAAACTGCAAAATAAAACATAAAATATTCTAATCATCATATATGTCTACTATGATACCACATGATAGTGAATAAATAGCATAAACTCCATAAAGATCGAACATATACATGATTAGAATATAAAGACATAAGTGAAGGATCCTGTATTAGTTTTTTGATCCATAATTGTATGTGGAAATAGGTGGATCCTAGCTAAATTATTCCCCTCTATGATTTCCTGTATGAACTGGCTTTAATGAGTACCTCTTTCTCTCCTAAATTTTATGAGTAAAAAGCATTTCTGAACATCTAGGGTTAGAGGAGGGAACCTATCTAATATTTATAGTTAAACCCTCGCCCTCTCATCACGGCTGAGGCTAACTACAGCCCACACAAGCTAGTCCCACATTAGACTTATTAAAAGACTTTATATCGAACTTTATTAAACCAAGCCCAAAACAACATTAATTAATATAAACCCACATATAGAAAGCCTTACATGCTTGACTTGTGTGGCAAGGAAATTGTTCAGGTTTGGCAACATGGATTCAAGTTGAGTGGTGGTAAATTTTAGTGCTTCGTCCAATATATCCTCATCATTGATAACTCTATTTTATATAGGGTTTTCTTATTCATTTTGGTTAGAAATTGGCTTGTGTTTTAATTTGTTTTTACATATTTTGGCCAAATTATCCTTTGATTTTATGATTTTTTTTTTTTTTTTTTTTTTTAGAACTTTGAGCTTAATCTCTTTTTTTTCTCTAATTTGAGAACAAAACTAACTAACACTATTTTTTTACTATAGCCAAGAAAGCTTAGCTCAAAATTTGACCAATTAACTCAAAAAAAAAAAGAGAAGAGAAGTTTTACCAAAACCAACCAAAGAGACAAAGAAGAAAAAAGAAAACAAAAAACACAAAACAAAAAAAAAAAAAACATGAAAGCGAGAAAGAGAGGAAGGAGGAAAGAAAAAAAAAAAAAATAATAAGAAGAAAAAAAGTCAAAAAGGAATTTGAGAAAAAGGAAAAAAAAAAAAAAAAAAAGATTTCTTTGAAAAAAAAAAAAATTAAACAACATAATTTGAAAAAGAAAAAAGAAAGAAGAAAGAAGTTTGATTACAATTTGATTTTAGATTTGAGTTTAGGACTCTATATAAATATAAACAACACATGAGAGAGAAGACATCCATTCTATGTTCTTCTTTCTTTTTCTTCTTTGTTTTACTTCTTTTTTCTTTTCTTTTCTTTTCTTTTCTTTCTTTTCTTATTCTAGAATTTTTCTTTTTTTTTCCTTTTTTCCTTTTTTCCTTTCTTTCAGCAATTTGTTTTTTTTTCTTTTTTTTCTTTTCTTTTTTATTTTCTTTTTTTTCTTTTAGAGCGACCATCTTTCTTTTCTTTCTTTTTTTTTTCCGACTTCTTTTTTTTCTTTTTTTCTTTTTTTTTTTTTTTTTTCTTTCTTTTTCTTTCTTTTTTTCTTTTTTTTCTTTTTTTCTTTTCTCTTCTTTTTCTTTCTTAGTATTCTTCTTGTTTTCCCTTCTTATTTTTTTTATTCTTCCTTCTTCCGTTAGCTTTGCTTAGTTAGTTTGTTAGTAGAGTGTTTGAGTGAGCAGTGGTGAGAGGCAAAACACTTGAAGAAACTCAGAAGAAAAAAGTCTAACACCAACTCCTTTGAAAACAAAATTTAAAAAAAAAAAAAAACTCTTAAGTTTTTTTTTTTTTTCTTTAGTTTTTTTCTTTTTTTTTTTTTTTTTTTTTTTCTTTTTTTTTTTTTTTTTTTTTTTTCTTTCTTTTGTTTTTTTTTTTATTTAATTTTTTTTTTATTTTATTTATTTTTTTTTTTTTTTTTAACTTCTAATTGTTTTATATTTTTTTATTTATTTTATTTTATTTTTTTTTTTTATATTTTATTTTTATTTTTATTTTTTTTTTAATTTTTTATTTTTTATTTATCTTTTTTTTTTTTTTTTTTTTTTAATTTTATTATGTTAAATTCAATTAATAATGAGATATTAATTATTCATTAATTCTGATCAATTCATATAACTTTATGATATTAATGCAATATTTTTAATATGAGTTTAATATCATGTTCTTAATGCTTTTAGATTTTTGATTTGATCACCATTGATTGATGTGCTTGTGATATATATGAAATGATGACATGATTGACATGATGTGCTTCATTAAATATTGGTGAATTTTTGGGTTTAGGTTGTAGGTTGTTCATGTGGTTTTGGTGGTTTTTCAAGTCTTTAGAATGTTAATATTGATTCGAAATTCATAATTTCCATAATATCTAAATTCTAAATAGACCTATAGATTAATAATTTAAGTTAATTTAGAAATTAATAATTTAATAATTATTAGACCGATGTTATTTTTAATTAATTGATTTAATTTTCATACTTTGATAATTAATTGGAAAAGTTAATTCTTTAAAGTAATTATTAATTTTTAAAATTCTTTATTATCTTTTAATTTTATTTCTTTATTTTTATTTTTTGTTTTTTGTTATAAATTTTCATTCTTTGTTTTATAGCTTTTGATTTTTAGAGTCAATTTTAATTATTGGTTAAATTATTTATTATTTCAATTAATCATGAACCCTGTAATTTGTTGCCTTGTACAAGCTTAGCAAAACTTGAATATTGCCAACCAAAGATTCCTTAAAATTCCCTTTCGAATCCTTGAATTTGTTGAACACATCTACGTAAATATATTCAGTTGCAAAATTTTTTAGTTATTTTTTATAGTACCATAGAAATGTCATCCATCCTTCAAGAATCATTCAATTAATTAGTATCACCCTTACCGCAAGAGACATAGTAACCATGTTGTCTTAGTAATCAAAAACGAAAAGCATCTATGTGGAGGTCGTTGTCATCTTCCTGCATCAACTACTCCTCATCATGGTCATAGTAGGCCTCGAACATGCATAGTAATGATGCCTCTATTTCACTTTCATAATGATATGCAACCCCAAGATGTTGGATAGTGTCTGTCAATTCCAATTTCTAGGAAGATTTGTCATTCATAAGCATCTTCCTCACCTCTTCTTTCAAAAGTCGTTCATGCTCTTGCCCTTATTCAGAAAAGTACTCCTACACAATTTTATTTTGTTCGTGCAAGTTATCCAAGTGATTGAAGATAGAATGAATTTTTTCGAATAGTAATGATAACTTGGTCACCATGTCACCAAAGGCATAAGCAAGAAAATGGTCTTCCCAAATGGATGGATGGTAGTTGGCTGGGTGACATTTAGGTTGATGATTTTCATTAAAGTAGCAGAAACTGGGGCTTGAATTTGAACGAAGGCATCCATTTTGGTTGAGAAGCAAATATGGGCACTTCAATTCTATCCTCTTTTACTTGGTTTAATTTGATTTAGGTAGAGTTAGGTTAGTTTTGTAATTGTGCACACTTGTTAGCCTTTCCAATTGTTGGTACTTATAGCTAGATTAACGTGCAAATACAATTAAAAAATGGGCCCTACATGCTAGAAGAATATTAAGATTTTTTTCCACAAGCCAACTTAATAATTCGGATAAATTACATCTACTACCCCTGTGGTTCGTGTAAATTACCAATCGAACCCCAATATTTGGTAAAACTACCAATACCCTCTTAAGGGGGCTAAATGTTATGAATTTATTTGATTAAAGGGGCTAAATGTTATGAATTTATCAAATTTAATGGGCTATTGGCAATTTTCCAAATCTCAGAGTTTGATTGGTAGTTTTTACAAACTACAGGAGTAGTAGATGTAATTTACCCTAATAATTCCAGCGTTTCATGGTCGAAACAAGCATATCGACATCAAATTTCACTTCATTCGGGATTTGGTTCAACAAATGGAAATTGCGATCAATTATTGCAAGACTGAAGATCAAGTTGTTAATATTTTCTCAAAACAATTGAAGATGGATTCGTTTATGAAGTTGAAGAAAATACTACGCATGAGAAGTCATGAAAATTTGGTTGGTAGAATTATAATAAGTTTCCTATTGGGTTTGTGATTTTGTAATTTGGTAATTCTATTGGGTTTATAATTGTTAGCCATATTGAGTTTTGGATTTAGTAATTACCAAATCCAATAAGTTTAGAGTTTTGTTGAGTCTTATAAATAGGACATATTATTTAGAGTTTTGATGGAGTAACCACTTTGTTTCTCAACATATAGTTTAAAACTTTTAAATATATCACAAGCATCATACTTATTTTTCAAAAAATAAACCTATGTCTTTCTGCTGAAATCACCAATGAAAGTAATAAAATATTTATTACCTCCATTAGAAAGAACATCCATTGTACATAGATCAGAGTAAATGAGCTATAAAGGTTCTCTTGTCCTCCAAGCCTTGCATTTAGGAAACAGGTCTCGATGCTTCTTATCCAAAATACAAGACTCACACTATTTATGGTGAAAGTTAATAGAACCCAGCCCAAATCTCACATGCCACAACCAAGTATCATCAACCTCAACAGAGTTAAAAAAAGGTGAACCACCACAATTCAAAATAATAGAAAACAATTTGCTATTGGTCATATTCACCTTTGCAATCAAACCCAATCCATCATCAGTGATGGTGCAGACACGTTTATGAAAACGCAAATCATAATTCTTCTCTTGAAGTTGATCCAAACTCAAGAGATTTTGATGAAAGTAGGCACATAATATAAATCAGCAATGGCACTTTTTGTGCCATTTTTCAATGTAATACGAATATCTCCTTTACCACATACAAACACTTCATCGTTTTTACCAAGATGAATAGTGAATTTAAATGACTCATTCAAATTTAAAAATAGTTCCTTCTTTCTAGTCATGTGGTTACTACATTCAGAGTCAATATACTACATGTTATTTTTAGATTCCTCAGCCACACCAGCAAAAAATAAGATTATCTCATACTTTTCACTAGAATCTTTAACAATATTAGCATTCACATCTTTATTTTCTAATTTATTATACCAACAATTCTTTTGGATATGGCCTACTTTACCACAATTAAAACATTTAGGTCTTTTTTTACTGATTACTATTGGAATTATAAAAGTGCCTTTTTGTTGATAGAAATTGTTACCTCTACCGCGACCACAAGAGTTACTTCTTTCACGTCCACGACTTCTAAAATTCTAACCATGACCACCAGAAGAAGCATCATTGGACGAATCTTCACTATTTTTTCCTTACCAATCTGAATTTGCAAAGCTTACAACGCTTTCTCCACAGGCTCCTTTTCATGCGATTCTGCTAATTTACCATTAATTCTTTGTTCAAGCAACAGTAACTTCTCCACAGGCTCCTTTTCATGCAATTCATCCAATTTGCTATTATTTCTTTGTTCATGCAGTAGTAAAGACCTTTGCAATTCATCAGCTAAAAAGGTTGACATTTGTTGTCTCTTGTATCACAACAGCGACATGGTCAAATTTTAATGGTAGAGTATTCAAAACCTTTTCTACAATGAGCTGATTAGTAAGATCATATACATTCAATTGCATCTCGTTATTTATATCATTCAAATGAGAAAAATAGGGCTCAATGGTCTCATTCTTTTTCATTCTGCACAACTCGAATTTTCTTTTCAACATTAACAAATTACTTTGTTGGACCTTATCAACACCTTGATATGTTTTGGCCAAAATATCCCACGCCTGTTTTGTGGTTTTAACGATGGATATTTTGCCAAATACAGAAACATCAATTGCCTAGTGAATTTGAGACAACGCCAAATTGTTGTTTTGTTTGGTCTCCTTATTAGCATCCGCTACTAAATTTTGTTGAATGTAGACTAATAAATCAAATGCATTGATATGTGTTTCCATCTAGATCCTCCAATAATTGTAATCTTGTTTACCCTTTAATTTGGATACAAAACAAGTAATATTCCAATTGCATCTCATTATTAGGTATAGCTGCAAGAACATTAAACAACAGTACTTATACAAATATCTTAAGTAGAAATATATTAACAAATTAACCCAAAAAAATAGCAGGCATTAATTGTTTAAAGTAAAAATAAAAGGTAGTAAGAATCATGACAATTTAAGTTCGAAGGAGAACAAAAAACAAGAAGCAAGAAAATAGATTAATGAATGTTACACAGTGCACGTATCTTTCTAAACACGAAATAAATAAAGGCATAAGTAAGTTAATAAAAAGCATACTCTTTTGGACGAGGATACTGTTGAATAATCAAACCAATGCAGTGGAGTTCTAATTAAATACTTCTGAGTTCCTAGTTTGAAGAAAAAAAAAATAGAAACTAAAGTTACAAGCTAGAAGGAGAAATTTTAGGAAAGGAAAAAGTAGAAGATAGAAATGGAAGCATATCAACCGAATGCACTATTTCTTGTGTAGAATTAAAATGAATGGCATGGTTTTACTTTATAAAAATAGTTGTAAATGTGGTTGATGGTGATGTGACCTGTTTTTACTCTTACAATTGTGTTTTAGTTGTCAACTCAAGCTGGGCAGTCACGTGGGTATGTAAAAAAAAAAAAAACCTGCACAAACAGAAGTTGCAAATTTGTCTTGGGAATAATGAATGGAAATAGAAAATTTTACATTGGAATACAAATATGGAAACAACAATCTCTATTGCATAATTTAAAAATCGGAATCATGTTATCTAGCATGAATCTCGAGGTAATATATATATATATATCGGAATCATATATATATGTTAGAGTATGGGAAAAAGCAAAATATGGTTCAGATAATTATGAAATTGCCTACAGGGCAAGTTTTTTTTTTTTTTAACAAAGCACTTATTTTATTCTCAGAATACACAAAAGAAGACACAAACAACCGTTAGGTGTTGTCAAGTATTAGACATTCATAAGTAAGGGGTATTTGACAAACACAAGAAATGAAAGTAATAATTGGTGAAATGCATCTAAAATAGCAAAGCCATAATAGGTGCAGACCATTAAATCTAAAATTTAATTCTCATAAATAAAATAATAGATATACCTTTGGGATTGATAGAGATTAGCCCCAAGACAACACTCCTACAAAAAAAAAGGCAAAATAAATTGAAACCAAAAAATTTTAACTATGATACTCTTGGAGGATAAGTACAACTTTAACAAGTTTGAAGCACAAAATTAATGAGTGGAAGTTGTGTAATAGGAAATTCAATAAATTATGATCAGAATGCACTAACAGTAGATACTCTATGGTAGAAATGTGGAAATACTATCATTTATAATTCCACAAACCGAGTAGTATGCAAAACTTTTCCAACAAATTGTAAGCAGAAATGCAGGTCAAAATATATAATCAGATTGTAAACATTCAAACTGTTGCAGCACAGAAATCCAGTTTTGTGTAGAAAAAAAATATTTAAACTTTTAGTTAAATGCATGGAAATAGATGGAAGAAGCAAAACTTAATTTTGCCTTTCACATACATGCCTATGAAAATAAAAAAGCGGATGATTTAATAAGAAGGAAGTGGATAATAGCAAGCATTTCAAATCCATACTTATGACACTTTTCAGAACAATGAACACTGGGCTGCGACAGCACACTTAGAAATGGTACAAAGATAACAGCAAATTGTTTTCCTACAAGTTTATGCAATTATATGACGTACTCTGAAAACTAATTGCCTACCATTCAGTTTTCAAAAGTACACCTATCATCAAAAAGACATGCAACATGGTATCATCAAAAAGACATGCAACATGGTAGAGCAGTACCAAAATACAAAAGCTTGAAATACATATTCGCAAAAGGTGCAAAGTAGAAACATCCTAATCTATTTTCTATTTTTTCTTGGTGGCTTTGACAGGGTCTTTGGTATCCAAATTATCTTCTTCATCAGATGGAACAAGTTTGTCAAGAAGGAAAAGGCGGGCCTTTGGTGATGATGTGCTCGAATGTTCTCCTGCAAGAAAAATAAGGGAAGAAATACAACTAGATTTTTAATATCTTCCAATCTATGGATAGATTCAAAATTTTGGACATAACAAATCACTATAATAGTACCTTCAGATTGTGACGTTGGCTGGACTTCAAGAACATTTGCCGATGATACTTTTGTTGCACTTGCACTGTTCTGCTCGAATGATGAGCCTGAAAACTGGCCTTCATAAAATTCGGCATATGAAGTAATGGTGTATCATTGTCTACCATCTGCAGTCTTAAGTTTGATTGGCCTAATTTGCACCAAGAGCAATTTGGACTGCAAATCCTTGTGAACTTCTTGTAAAGGAAGGTTGGTGTTCTAGACAAAAAAAAAGAGAGAGAGAGAGAGAGAGAGAGAGAGAGAGAGAGAAAAGTTAATGCTAAAGCAGTTGCACCTGTGGAAGAAACAGATAGTAATAATGGAAACATGTAGTTTGGAAGTAGGAATAACTTTGTTTGCATATTCCATGACTTTGCTCGCTAAAAATGTTAACAATTTTTTCTGCCATGTTTCCAAATATAAAGGCTATAATGATACCACTATCATCAATCACGTCAATCTCAAATCTACACCTATTAACAAACCAATAATCAGTTAGGCCAGCATACAATAAAATTAAAATGTAATAAAAAAAAGAAATAAGAGATAAATTTATCTGGGTTATGCCATCTGCCTTGATTCACACAAGTTACAAGTGTATTCTTCATATTGAAATGCAGATATTGATTGGAAGTATTTGGGACAAGCCAATATTTCTGGCAAATATTCTTGAAGGAAAATTGTGCCTTCACAAGTACATTCTGCAAACAAATTGCAATAAGTTATGCGCAATGAATAGTAAAGCATACATGGACGTCCATACTTGTTTCGATCACCAATCTAAGGATGAATAAGTACCTTAGCAACAAGACAAGTTTTCTTGTACGACTCTGTAGATATCTCTGGAGGATTCTTAAAATAGGTCTTGTTGATGACAAAATCAGACAACATCTCCTTATTTTTGTCAGTCCTGGTGCATAGTAAAAGACCGTTTTGAGTAACAAAGCAATGGAAATGGGTAAAGATAAGAATTAATATAGGGTTGCATCACCAGTTTTTCAGACGAAGTGCACTTTCTATTGGAGGGTTGATAAGAATAACTGAGTTATATTTTGTAGTCAGAGCCATACCTACAATTTTTTTTTTTTGAGTTGTATTAATAGATAGCCGTGAAATAAAACATTGAGGGATAAAGCAATAGATTTAGAAAAAAAAATTAAGGTGAACACAATGGGATTGACAGTGGAATACAGTACCATTATAGTAAACAACTTTAATACTATGATAGATGATTATAGGGAAACAGTTCAAATTCTCAACAATATTAGTTCATTCATTCGCAACAAACTCGTTCCAAATAGATAACATGACTATCTTCATACTGCAACAATAGAACGAAATAGTTAACTTAGTAAAGACATAAATTTCATGCACCTAACAATATAAACAACTTTATTTTTTTTTCTAGGTTAACGAATCCAACAAAACACCTAAATTTCAAATTCTAACAGATTGGATATTGGTTGGAAAAAAATAGTAAAATCAAAATCACAAAGTAGGTTGGCAAAACACCACACGACAATAAAACACATGCACTTGTTATTAACACAGTTTTATGTACTAATGAAATGGCCTGCTAATCAGTTAGAATGAAGTAGTAAGTACCTAGGGAAATGAGTGCATTAATGTAATGGATAAAACAAATTCTCAAAGACAAGTTTATGTAGTGAATAAATATGTATAAACACATCTAGACAAGGAAGCAGTAAACAGCTTAGAATGAGATGACATCACAACAAGGCTATAAATAGAATAATGAACAAAAAATTTATGTAGGGAAGTAAATAGAATAATGAATAGAGAATATGGATTTCATGCCATATCTGAAGATAAATTGTAAATATTTGAATGCGAAAATAGGAAGAAAGATTCTATCACCTTTGATTAACAAGGACGAATTTCTAAACCACTGAATCACCTACATCACCTTCGATAGTCTTAGGAGGTAGATTATCGATTACCACAGCCAACACATCTAGAAAATGGAAAACCATTTTAGATTAGCAGACCTAAATAGCAAGGTAAAACAGCCACAAATACAATATAAAATTTAGGACATTGTCAACTAACATGAAAATTGACCTATATCAATTAAGATATCTGTACTATTAGCTATCAAAACTACATCTAGAAACCTAAAAAGTAATGACCGAAAGAGGACTTTACCAACGGATTCTTCTTTTTTCATCAATGAACCTAGCCAAGTCTTGAAATTCTGTATTCTAATAATTGACCTCGAGCACACCGTCAACATTGTCAAGTGGTTCGAGGATGGTCCTTGAATTGATTATCCACTATGTAGTTATCCCTTCAAATTGATACTCTTTTTTCAGTTTCTTTACTTCAGCGTTTTTGATTTTATATTTTTTATACACTTGAATTTTTTTCCCTTTGCGCTTGATCTCATGGTTAAAAACTATGGCCTGCACTTTTGCTCCCTGTCAATGCAAACAGAAACTATTTTAGTAAAGAGGAAAAAATATACCTTATTCTATGAGTACAAAATGAAAGTCGTACACCAAAAATTGCACCTTTAAGTCAGTGAGAATGAAATGCTGGTAATGAGAAGGACTGTTAATTGTAGTTGTTGGCTAAAACTTTTCTTGGACGGTAACGATATATGACCATGTTGTCATGCCCTCAAAATATCTTCAATCTCCAACAAATGGTCCATCTGAAAAGAACAAACACACAAAGCAAGTGATATTCACAATAACAGTTAAAAAAAACCACTATTAGAAAAAAAATTCAAACTTGTAGCAAAGACAACAAAATTGATCATCAAGTATTTGCTAATTCAAATATTTCATTATAGACAACATTTTGAGTTTTGCAATCGATCTTACATTCACTAAAAGTGGAAGGGAATATTAACACTTTTACTAATTTGGAAATTCTTGCTCTTGAAAGGGAAACATACAGTTGACCATGTGAGAAAACTGGTTCTTGCAAATAAACACCGACATAATCTAAGGTTTGGCCTTGGGTCTTATTAATTGTCATGGAAAATGATAACTTGACTGGAAATTAAGTCCTCTTAAATGGAATTCCATTCTTTTCCTTGTCTGAACAATGCAATGGAATTTTTAGTGCGGACCAGAAGTAATCTTTGTACAAATTGTATTAGCTACTAAATTTATGCAAATGAGACGTGTACCATTACAAAGACCTTCGGTCGGATTAATATTTTGTAGAAGAATTATTGGGAAGTTTTTTTTTCAATAATAGTCTATGTGGAGAAAGAGTTGATGGATTTAAGGAATTTAGAAAATCCTCATAATCCCCTTGAAGTTTTAGATCAATTGTTTGATCTGAACTAGTGTACAATATTAAATCGCCAAGAAATTTTTGTATTAAAAGATTGTTAATATCATGAACGGAAGTATTTTTTGGTGACAGAATGCACCTATTTATCATGTCCTCTGGCTTTGTAGAATACAAAAGCAAATTTGGGAATACACAACCAATCAATCTGATTACAATGAACAAAAATACAGAAAAATAGTACAAGTAATTAGATCAAAGCTGAATACATGAACAAAGATGGAAAAAAAACCCACATAAGTGACATGCCAAATACTTATGAAGAGAATCATTTTTGTCAATATACGGAATGACAATTTCATGTGGTAATGTAATATTGGTCGGGTTGTCGAAGCCCCCAAAATTAATTCAGATCTTCAACTAACTACAATTGATTTGTAGTAGTAGTGGACCAGTTCGAATCCCACGAGGAGCTATGTGTGAGGGGGGTTTTTAGCACTTGAGATGAAAAGAAATAAAAGAAGAAGGTTAATGCCAATTCTAATAGTAATAAATATAGGAAAATTATTAAAGAAATTACTAGCAATATGTAAAAGAAATATTTTAATCTTACCAAACTCCGATCCAAGGAAGTGTAGTTGTACCGAATATATCCAGATCATAGGATTCTAAAAACACTTTTTCATTCAAGCATTTAACTGAAAAGTTCGCAGGATAGCCGTGACAAAATTTTGAGTTTTCCTATTCTATTTGTTTGAACCTAGCATTCATAACAAACCTTACTAACAAATGACTGGGGGCGATAGCGTTCCATATCATTTGATAGTAGCACTAAGAACATTGAAAACAGTTAAAACAAAAACCAACAATTGAGATAGCTACAATTGAAAATCTTTGTATCATTAATTTCCTTTAAATCATAAATGCATGATTACTGTCACTTTACACATACAAAAAGATTTAAGTGCTACTTGGACTAATTGTTCCGGACAATTACGGATCAAGAACAAATAGATAGCTATAGAAAGAAGAATGCAAATAAGTTGTCAATTTATTTATCATTCAAAATCCATAAAAATAGAATGCAAGAAATAATGATTACTTGAATGCAAAAGATTATGAAACTATGAACAAAACCTCACTAAATCTATTGGCATCAACACCCCTTGGAACAGAATGGAAGTTGTTTAACCACTCATGGTAGCAAAACTATTCTAATTTTATTCTAAAAAGAAAGAGAAGTACAAAAGAAAGGGAAAATTCTGCAGAAAATTAAAGGAAAGACTTATGTCTTCCAATTTCACTAACCCTCTTATTTATAGCCTTATTCTCTAACAACCTCCCTAAAGACTTCCTAAAATTCCTCCAACAAATCCTAAGTCTTTAAACTTTAAATTCCTAACCAACCATCCTATCCTATCTTATCCTATCTAAACCTATCAATTGTCTTCAAATCCATTCTAACTTGAATTACAAAAGTTGAAATCAAAAGACAAATTTAAATCTTGAAATTCAAGTTATCAGCTCGTCGGTTCTTTATTTCAGCTCAAGACGTGATCACGTGCATTTTCTTGACTTTCACCTCCAAAACTTCATCCCTTAAGGCGTGGGCAAACTTTAACCAAAATAGTCTTCTGTTTTGGTTCCAAAAATGCTTCTCCAAAAATCTTCTAAATCTCCATTAAATTCTATATTTTCACTTTAGTCTATCGACTTCATCCCTAATACAAAAAAAAACTTAAAATTAGCCAATTTCATACCAAATAAAGCATTGTCAACATAGTTTTGCTCCTATTAAATGGTAACAAATTAAATCCTATCAAATATTACCACATTCATCCATAGGTTCTGAATTTTCCCCAATCTTGAGAAGGAATTCAAAAAAATCAGGGTCTGAAAAAGCACTCATATTCTGTTTCAAATGAATTTTTTCCATAAACACCATAGTGGAGAATTCACTATACTAGCATTAACTTGTGACTTTCTTGTTCTTTTTTTAATAACTGAAAGAGTTTGTTGAAAGTCACCCCCAAAGACAACCACTTTTGAGCGGAAGGGTTTATTTATTCCAGTTATATCTCTTAACAAAGGATCAAATGCTTCTAAAGCATCTCTAGTTGCCATAGAAGCTTCATCTCATATTCTAAGTTTGGCAGCTGCAATAAGATTGGTTGTACTACTTTGCTTACTCAATTGACAAGCTTTACTAATAGAAATCAATTACAATTTTGAATCTGGAATGAGCGATGCGACCGCCTAGAAGAATGGACACAACAACACCTAATGTTGCCACAACAATTGCAATAAATCCTTTGGATCTAATATTAGCCAACAGGGCACGATATAGGAAAGTTTTTCCAATTCCTCTAGGAACATCAATGAAGAACGATTGTCCTTCACCTAGATGGATTTTCTGGAGAATAGATTCATAGGCAAACTTCTGTTCTACTTTTAACCTAGTTGGAAGTAAAGATCATCTTCACTAACAATTATATTTAGCTCACTATCCAATTCCTTTGTTAAATTATGAGACAAAAGATTTGGTACATTATCAGGAAGAAGATGGTATTCGTTTATTTTTTTACCCATCTCTTGTAGAGAATTGTTAATGTCCATTAAGACTCTATTGATAACAACATGGTTGTCAACATTGGAATACTCTAGTGACCTTCGAAAGTCACTGGATAATTCGATTTGGAACTGCTTCCACAAGTTTTGTGGTTCATTTGGAGAGCAAAATACTAAAATAATAGCAAAAAGGGACCTTAGAGCACTTGGCATCTGATAAAGAGATGTCTCTTTTAAAGTATCGTCTATGTAAGTATCAGATTCTAACAAACCTAATTTTAGTGCTGCATCTCTTAAGGTTTGGCATTTCATGCCTGAAACAGTTAAAAGATAGGCAAAACAAGTAGGAGCTCTAACATGTGAAAGTAATAGCCTAAGATAATATCGATCTCCCTCCTGTGGACTAACAGTAACCATCCGACCAATTACATTTCTAAATTTTCTTTTAGTCTAGATTTTAAGGGTAGAATTCCATACAAAGTGTTGAGGAAATTCTTTATAAAGACATTTCAACTGTTGAGCTTTTTGATTGATACGATTCATTTCAAAAAATTTAGTAAGCATAGTTTTTGAAAAATCAATTTTGTCTATCAAAGTTGAAGATTAGATTTGTCATTAAGCCGACCACCAAGATGGACTTGCAAAAATCATTTCACTAAGATTGAATCCATAAATCCTCCAAAGAGCTTCTGGAGGACCAATCTAACGGCCATCTTGAAACTGGTTAATTTCATCAATGTCTTGATGGTCATTCGGTTCAGAAATTTGAAAACCCACCAAATCATGTCCCTTATAAATGTATTTATAAATGTACTTCATGAGTTTAATTGTAGAACAAATTTCTACATTCAAATGGCAATCAAAATTAGCCAATAAGTATAGATTATATGGAATAACCCAGCGGTTATCCAATATACACTGTCTAACTTTAAGCTGTCTACCATTATTTCGTCTTCTATAATAAGGATAACCATCTTCTACATGCATTGTTTTTTCACAAAAATCTCTAGGATAGTAATTTTTGCACTTACCATTTTGCATACATAAATTAGTCTCATTCATTTGGCCACATAGACCATGAATCATCTGTTTAAGGACAAGATTATATAAATGAGGATGCATGTCTGGATCAAGAATTTCTACACACACAATGTTATTATATGCTTCAAGATTCAATGGGTTAAATTCTGGTTTGAGAATTAGTAATAAATGAGCATGAGCTGCTACATGGTCGAAGATTTTTTTTTTTTTGCAATAGTTCTTTTTTAAGTATTTCAAATTTTGCTCTAAACACTCTAGCTAACAAATCTGGCCTATCAAATGGAGTTTCCTTGTTAGTTATATTTTCTTGTATCTTTTTCAAATAGGATTACAAGTCATGGTAATAAAAAGATCAGGCTTGCCATAGTTTTCAACCAAAGCCACAGCATCTAAGTATCTACGGCGCATATATCTAGGTCGCCTACAAAAGAAGTTGGAAAAATAACCCTGCGACCCACATTAGAACCATTGATTTGCCCATTTGAAAGACGATCAAAGACACCTTGTAATATTTCTATTCTAACTTCTCTTTGTTTTATTCAAAGAAAATCTAACCTAGATGTTTCTATTTTTATATACATATCAACAACAAATTGCTGCAATAAACGTATTGCATGTAATAGCATCCATTCATCATTGTCTCTCATGTGAAATCTGTAATAGTAATACTCCCTAGTGGACACACGATCCTTTCTCTTCTTTCCAATTTTGATGGCTACAATGGAAGGATTACAAAGTAGTTACTTTTATTGAAAATATGTTAAGTACTACATAGTTAAAGTTTCCTGATAATGTACTCAAAAGGCACTTACTTGCATCTTCATATGCTAGCAAATCTTATGGGGTTTCCATAGTCGAAACATCAATGCCGGAAGCATTTACATTAGGATTTATTTTTCCTTTTTTTTATGTTTTTTGTATATTGTTATGCCAACCGGATTCCCCATGAAGAAATAACAATGGGTACTAAAGAAGATCATAACATCCAAAATAGTATCAAATTCTATGACTTTTATTAGAATTGCTATATATTTGAATATGTGCGGTTCTATTCTCCAAAGAAGCTTATATACCATCCTCAGAAAATATAGCACCCACTTGGTTACAAGTGGGAAGATTGTATCGGAGTTGATCTAAGTTTGGGAAAGAATTAAGGACAATCCTATAATCATTCAAATTGGGAACATGCCTAAGGTTTTTCAAGAACTTACAATAGGGATTGTCCTCTAAAATCTGTATAAATAAGGATAAAGTTGTTTCATGTAATTTATCACAAGACTTAACTCGTTGGGCCAGTTCCTATTCAGTGTCATAGAAATAGAACTAGATCCCAACTGTTTTTTCTTCATTATGTGGCGAAAGGCTATCAAGAAAATGATAGACTTGCCCCTGAACCCTGAAAGTGTACATCCCTCTATTAGTTTTTGTTAATTCCCTATCATACTTCACCCCAAGGGACTTGAATGCCAAATTGTTGTTATATGTTCCAATGTTTTTTCTAAAATGAACAAATTCTTTATCTTCAGCTGCAAGCAAACGACGAAGTGCATATGGCATGGTAGGTATCACAATTGACACCTCACCTCTTGCACAACAAAAAGATGGAGGTTCCAAATAGAACCTCTTAGCTCCACAATGAGAACAATTAGGAACAGTATAAATGATCATAGAATTTTTAGGAATTTGGTTAAGTGGTGGAGTATTTTTTTTGTTCTTCTTTTATTGTTTCTCCTTGCATTTCTTGATATGTCAAATGTTCATATGTTATTGTAACCATAGCAAATAACAAGTATAAACAAATTCATTCTGTCATAGTCATTTAAATTTACCTTTTGAATTAGAAGAACACTCAATGAGAATATGCTCTACTGTTTGAGTCATCAAAGACGCGCGACTCATAAACGAAGCATCATAACATACATTGGTATCCAACATATCAACCGAAGGATTAGGCCTTGCATTAGAATATGGGTTAGGATTACACAATACACCTAATAAGACAATAAACACATTACCATTTAGCGACTCGGAATGTAGTCAAATTATGTACAGAAAAAGATTTGTTCTTATTACACACGAAGGAAACTCATTTGTTGAAGCACATACCTGTATGTGCTATACCTTGATTAGAGGGAAACAAATTGTTCGTTTGGTTGTTTCGGTAAGACTTGCTACCTAAATGACGAGTAAGCCAAGAATTATGCAAAATTTGATATCTTTTCTACCTAGCAAGTTTTGCTTGAGCATTAATACTAAATGATTCAAAATGAAAAGGAGTCACACCGTCACTACGTGACTAATAATCATGAGGAAAGGAAATCCCTGCTTCCACATGCCCTAAAAATGTAGTCATAAAGGAGCATAAATATTTTTTTCCATCATTCACTACTTGTCTTGTGTGAAAAGGGCAGTGTGAATCAGGTAGAGGATTCATAGCTTTACTTGAAACATTCAAGGTATGATTATAGCCAATAAGTTTAGTAGTAGGTCAGAATTAATCAATTGTTGGTTTTTCTTATGTATGTAGGTCTGTCTATAACGGGGCATAACTTATGTCTTTCTATGTGGCGGCATTGCATTGTATCATTTTCAATGCTTAGCATTAACATCTATTTAAATTGATACATACAAGGTATGCATGAGTGAAGCAAAGATAACCAAATAGTGAATTAAGACCAAAACAGAATTTGAAATCTGAAAACAACACATAATGAATGCCAACAAATCACTAAATACAAGAGAAACATAAATGTTGTCATGTAACGAACAACACGAAAAAGAGTTTAAAGACCAAGTAAATCATTGCAAAGCAAGATATAGTCATCGAAATATTGTTTAGGATAAAAGCACCATTAGTCTAATATAACTAGGAGTACTAAGGAAATGTACCTTTAGATGTCAAACCCAAGCAGTCTAGGAACAAGTTTACAGCAAAATGCTCAGCCTGCAATATGATACACACATTCAGAACAGAAAAAACTGAATGTAAAATGAATACATAGGCATGAATTAATTGATTACAATGTTTTGTATTCGAAGCAAAAAAAAAAACCCAAATTTAGTACAATTACCATAGAAGATTGCAGAAAATTTGCAACGCACACGGGCAAAAGAACTTGAAATATTTGAATAATTATCATTGAAAGAATGTAACAAACAAAAAGGAAAATAAAGTAGGTAAATATTTATCATTTACCCATACACAGGCAAAAGACAAAAAAAAAAAAATTTATCAGGTATCAAAGTTCTTTTGAGAGTAATATGTTTTCACAAATCGATAACCAGTTGGCTAGTCTAACTGTATTCAAGCCACACGAACATTTTTAAGTCTTTAGACTGAAACTAAACTTAGCATTTATCTAATAAACAGTGTCATAATAGGAACAAAATAATTTCTTATACTTTATTTCATACACATAGGCATTATATTTAAAAAAAGGAAAATTAAAATGCAAAGAACACATACAGCAGCAAAATTGGACAGAAAGGAAAGAGAGAGCAAGAGTAACTGTAACTTTTGAAGTGCAACTATATCAGCAACTATATCAGCCAATCAGTTTCCAACATCCATTGACAATCAGATTTCATTCAATGTAAATACAAAAGGAAAGATAACAGTTAGAATGCAGCAAAAAGAAACAAGGAACATGTATTACAAGAGGAGAACATTAACAAAATTTATATCCTAAACAAAGAGATTTCCATTTTTTAACTACAAAAGGATAGAGACACAAGTGTAAACATATTTGTAATACGTAATCATTAATCCACTTGTACTCGAATCATGTGGATCACAATGGCCTATTAATTTATTTCATCACACTTAGCTATTAACTAACCACATTAGAATAGCCAAGCATATGTATTTCTTATAACGAAAAGTGTATGAACGCAAGAGAGACCAAAGATACCCGAATCTGTAAAAGCAGGAAAAATGGCAGACCAAAGTGCATTTTTTTTTCCACATACAAAGACATAGCAAAATGATTTTGAAAATGGATAAATGGACGTGTCTCATTTTGATGAAAAATGAACATGCACAATACATGTACAATTTATCCATTTTAGAAAACACTACAATGCACATTAATGCACTTCAAATATTTTATGAAATAAAATTCATAGACTTTAGCATTTTTGCATAAAAACAGAAACCATACAGTACTAAACAGACATAGTATGTATTATGTCAGTGGCCTAGTAACTAATCACATTAGAACTACAAAAATATATGGACTGTATATCATGACAGCAAACCAAAAAACAATAACACTACAAATTTTTTCAACACAGGGATAGGACCTTTTTTTTTTTTTTGAAAAGGGAAAAAAGCAGAACCAAACTAAAGTTGAAAAATTAGAAGAAGAATACTTTGAAGAAATTTTTTTAGCACTACAAATGAACAATGTAATAAAGAATTGTAAATCTACAAAAAGTAACATGAAGAAAAACCAATGCATTTAAGAAATACACTGTTCATAATGCAATGACACCATTACCTTAGCACAAACTTTAAAAAGCACTACACATGTGCATTCAACATAAGAATATAAGCATTGCATGGAATTCGAACTTCATGCATTAAAAAAATTTCCTAGAATATATTTCATGCCTCTTTTAAATAGGCACAAGCCTCTAAGAAGTGAAAGGAATTGCATTCAGCTAAAACTGTATACAGTAAACCAATTTTATAACATTAATGGACATTAATGGACATGAAATAGCTAAGAGGAAAATTTTTGTAGATGCATCAAGCAAATGCACTAGGTAAATGAAGTATATATCACGATATGGCCTAATAACCAACAACATTACAGCGAAGTAAGTAGGAAACTAATACCAAAAATATTGTTTTTTCCATCGAAGCTAACATTGTCCATTCATTTATGCATGTCAGAAGACTCAAGACCATGTAGAGTATAAACACAAAAAGAATCAAAATATTCAAAACCAATAGGTAAGCATTTTTTATATGTCAAACCTTTTAGACACAAGAGAGTGCTATATTTTTATTCAAGTTTCTTCATTATCACATACAAATATACATGAAGAAACATTGATTTTCCAAATGCATCACGAAAGTACTTTATATCTAAAACCTTAGTCACACCCACATATGACATTCTATTCTAAAAGTTCATATCAGCCAAATAATAGCATGAGAAACAACCAGCCAGAAATAAAACTAATACCAGTAACATTCGGCCTACTAACCATATTTCATCACACACACACATTAACAAACTACATCACAATAGATAAACATATATATTTCTTAGAACAAACAACAAAGAACAAATATTAACAACTAATTCAAGGACATTCCAAGGAAAAAAAGGCAATGGTTGTTGGAAGATTGAAAACCAGTTAGCAGAAAGGAAAAACAAGTTGAAAGACTCAAAACCCATTGGAGGACTAAAAAATGGCAAGGCCATAGAGCTGGAAAACTCAAAAAAAGTTAAGGCATCAATTAAATACCGAAGGTTTCCCAAATAAAACAAGAGGGATGCTACATGAGGCCATGAAAAAGGAAGAACTGTCTTAAAATTCAATTAATGCAGTAAACAACTGGCATCAATAATACTAGTAAGCAAAAAAATGCAGAGAACAAAGGGAAGAAAAGGATTTGGAAAAAAGAGAAACAAAACCATATCTAAACACAATGAAAAAGGCTGAAGCAAACCCTAAACACACAGTTAGAGTTATAACAAAAATAATGGCAGAAATAAGAAGAAAAAAAGAGAGAGATGGCTCTCGAGAAACTAGCAAAAAAACTAACAAATGAGAGTGATTAGAAAGAAAGTGGCGTAATAAATGAAAAGATAGACTTGAAGTGACCACATTTAGCACTAAAAGACAACAGGAAACAAAGATTTACACATTGGACAATACCCATAGATACATAAGTAAGAGTGAAACAAATATTGACAACAAGCATTCGATTGAGAAGGTAAACCATCAGATTTTATACCAAAAGAAAAAACTATAAAATGGAATAAATTTGCTTAGCCTTTGAAATCGGCGGCAGCTGATTCCTGGTGACCGAAGCAAGGTATGCAGCTGCAACTGCAACTCTGTCTGAGATGAGACAATCTAGTTAGGCATTTATTGTGGATTTTAAAAACAAATTATGAAATTATGAAAGGAAAAGAAAAAAGTTAGCTGATTCCTAGTGACCGAACCAAGGAATACGGCTACAACTGAAACTCCGACTGAGATGATATGAGACGAAATAAGATACGGGGATACCTACAACCAATCTAGTTAGGCATTTATTGGGGATTTTTAAAAAATTATAAAATTATGAAATGAAAATAAAAAAAGAAACTATAGCTTCGTTTCGTCCGAAGAACACCTTCCTTACCTCGGACCCAACCTTTCACCGGCCAGCTGTTGGAGGTTCAAGGCCGAAAATTCACACATTCAAAGGTTGGACGACATGAAACTGCAAAGACAACACAAGATCTGGTCAAATAACAAAAAAAAAATTATATATATATAGTAAATGTAGTTAAGAATAAGAAGAGAGTCCCTTCCTCCCGGTCACTGTCATAGTCACCAGGATCGGCATGTTGACCGACAGAGACAAGAAACCCGCAAGACTGAGGCAAGACCAAATCAAAAATGGAAGAAAATAGCCGAGGATTTGATACAGATCACAAAAAGGGAGAAGAAGTCGGTTCCAAAAGCAAGATACGTGAGGAAAAATCTAAAAAAATCTCAGTCAATGGCAAGAATAGAACGAGAGAGATGGCAGAGATTAGGGTGTGTGTGCAGAGAGACAATAGAGGTTGGAAAGGAAGGCTTAGGGTACCGCTAACATGAAGAACACACAGGTACAGATAATTTACTTCGGCAAACATGACAGGAACAAGCGCTCATGGCGCGGGCATGTCTTGTCTACTTGTCTTCACTAGGTAGTTCATGTTGAGGCATTTATAATATATGTTAATGAACCAGAGTTACATGTGAATTCCCTAATTTATTGAAGTGCATTGGGAATTCAAGTTACACAAAATTGAGTTCCATGATTTTGAGATCCCTTCCTTCGATTTATTTAATAAACAATAAAGCAAATAATATGGCAAACAACTTAAATTTTATTAATCAATCATTAAGAAAATATCTTAAAAATTTTTCAAGTTATTGAAATTCCATATATGAGGTAATGATTCTCCCTGCATAGTGGACAATCTGTAACTTTCTAATTTGAAGGCATCAGGCTTCGTTTGGATTGTAATTTATTTAAGAAAAGTTGTATTGAAATATGTGAAATTTTTTGTGGGTATTTTTTGATAGAAAAAGTATTTTGGAGAGAAAAATAAAAGGAATTTTTTTAAAAAATTATGTGAAAGGAATTTGGGTGGGAAATTTAGAACTTTAAATTTTAAAAATGTGTTTGGATGTTTTATTTTTGTTTGAGAAAAGTTAACTTTTTGTAAATAAAAAGAGATTCCAAACGAAGAATCTGTATGAACTTTCCCAATTGGCTTCTAACTTACCTTACTTTTTATTTCAACTAGTTTTGTCTTTCCTTAACACAAGATCTTCTTACTTGAATTCATTCACCTTTACTCTTTAGTTATAGTGTTTGACCATAGCTTATTTATATTGGATCTGTTTAATAGAAAAGAGATCTCATGGCTTTTTCAACAAGTCAAGTTTAACTCTTGATTAATAGTTGAATTAAAAGCAATTAACTTTGGGCTATGGAGTCCAATTTCGAATCTATAAACCAAGCTGTAGGGAGTCTCTTCTGTTGCTATCCAAGGAGTAGTACAATATGTTTTAGAGGACATTAGGGAGATACTTCACCCAATCCCCCTTGACCTTATCTAGACAAGTTTTAATCTTTAGAATGATGTGCGGTTTGTGATCTCAACCTAGTCATTAGCTTGAGAATGGGCTATCAAGATAAAATTCTGCTTGATATTCAATTCTTCACACTAGGACTGAAATGGGTTGTTTTCAAACTGCTTCCCATTATTTGAAATAATAATAATATTGAGGGATGTCAAATATGCAAACAATCTTACTGTAAATGAACTTGAGAATATTCTTCCTTGTGATAGTGGCTAAGGGCTCTACTTTCACCCATTTAGTGAAATACTAAATAACTACTAAAAAGAACTTAAAATGCCCTTATGCCTCAGGAAAATGTCTGAGAATATCAATGCTTCAGTACATAAAAGGCCAGGAATTATAAATATTGATTAGCTTCATTTGAAGTCTCTGACTAATTAGGGCATGCAACTGTCACTTTACGCACGTTTGGACGAACTAATGAGCATCTCAAAATATAGTCAGCCAGCAATATTCCCATCACATAATCTTCTTGCTAATATCCAAAGTCCTATGTACCTTCCATAGAGCCCTAAGTGCACTTCTTTGAGGACATAATTAGCCCATTAGGGCCCGATAGGCTACAACAACAGTTGAAGGTTCAAACGTTTATATAATATCTCATCCTGTATAATGTACTAAGATGCTTTTAACTTCAATTTTCTGGCTTCATTTTTGTCTTCTTGCAAATTTTTGTGCTATGAGTATCACAAATGGAAGTCATCCAGTTATCTCCCCCATTTTGTATAGTCATTGTCAATTTTTCCATTCATACTTCGGCATGGCAACATTTGACTAGTACTTTTTCGTTCAAGTGGGGAAAGGTTGACTAGGTTAGCCTACTCAATACAACTGCTTGCTTATTATAAGACCTTGGTATCTGTTTAGTAGTAATGCTCTCAAAACTCTGGCTAAATCGGTGCACCTTATTGAGGTATTTCTTCATCTGTTATTTTTGTCTTCATATATTCCTCTCACATGGTTGACCACTACTTAAAAATCACTAACGACTTTGATATTGCTCACCTTCATCTTTTGGACTAACTTTAGTTATGTGATCAAAACTTCATACTATAGTTCATTGTTGGTTGCTTTAAAATCAAAATGCAAAACA
Organism: Gynochthodes officinalis; assembly: GCA_020080225.1. Taxonomy (NCBI): domain Eukaryota; kingdom Viridiplantae; phylum Streptophyta; class Magnoliopsida; order Gentianales; family Rubiaceae; genus Gynochthodes; species Gynochthodes officinalis. Next base: position 28,031,427 of record CM034617.1, read on the forward strand.
TATATGACTTCGACTTCCTCAAGACTTCAAGAGAGTAAGCCAACTCCACTCCCCTCTTCATTCAAGGCCCCCTCAACATATAACAGTTAGGAATTTTCCTACCCATCACTCGACAATAATGAATTTAGTGACCCAAGATTAGTCATTGAACCTCCTTTTGTACTCATTTTTGCAATAAAATCTACCAATGCCTTATAGGATCTAATTTGTTACCGTTTAATAGGAGCAAAACTATGATGTTAATGCTTTATTTGGTATGAAATTAGCTAATTTAAAGTGTTTTTTTGTCCCAGGAATAAAGTTGATGAACTAAGGCGAAAAGATGGAATTTAATGGAGATTTAGATGATTTTTGGAGAAGCACTTTTGGAGCCAAAACATAAGACTATTTTGGCTAAAGCTTGCCCACGCCTTAAGGGATGAAGTCTTGGAGGTGAAAGTCAAGAAAATGTACGTGATCACGTCTTTAGCTGAAATAAAGAACCAATGAGCTGATAACTTGAATTTCAAGATTTGAATTTGTCTTTTGATTTCAATTTTTGTAATTCAAGTTAGAATGGATTTGAAGACAATTGATAGGATTAGATAGGATTAGATAGGATAGGATGGTTGGTTAGGAATTTAAAGTTTAAAAATTTAGATTTGTTGAAGAGATTTTAGGAAGTCTTTAGGGAGGTTGTTAGAGAATAATGCTATAAATAGGAGGGTTAGTGAGCTCGGAAGACATAAGTCTTTCCTTTAATTCTTTGCAGAATTTTTCCTTTCTCTTGTACTTCTCTTTCTCTTTAGAATAAATTTAGAATAGTTTTGCCATCATGAGTGGCTAATTTACTTTCATTGGTGTTGATGCCAATATATTTAGTGAGGTTTTGTTCATAGTTTCATAATCTTTTGCATTCAAGTAATCATTATTTCTTGCATTATATTTTTATGGATTTTTGAATGATAAATAAATTGACAACTTATTTGCATTCTTCTTTCTATAGCTATCTATTTGTTCTTAATCCGTAATTGTCCGGAACATTTAGTACAAGTAGCATTTAAATCATTTTGTAAAGTAATCATGCATTTATGATTTAAATGGAAGTAATGATACAAAGATTTTCAATTGTAGCTATCTCAATTGTTGGTTTTTGTTTTAACTGTTTTCAATGATTTTAATGCTACTATCAAATGATATGGAACGCTATTGCCCCTAGTCATTTGTTAGTAAGGTTTGTTGTGAATGCTAGGTTCAAACAAATAAAATAGGAAAACTCAAAATTTTGTCATGGCTATCCTGCGAAATTTTCGGTTAAATGCTTGAATGAAAAAGTGTTTTTAAAATCCTATGATCTAGATATATTCGGTACAACTACACTTTCTTGGATCGGAGTTTGGTAAGATTGAATTATTTTTTTCACATATTGCTAGTAATTTTTTGAATAATTTTCTTTTAGTTATTACTATTAGAATCGGCATTAACCTTCGTCTTTTATTTCTTTTCATCTCAAATGCTAAAAACCCCCCTTCACAAATAGCTCCTCGTGGGATTCGAACTGGTCCACTACTACTACAAGTTAATTGTAGTTAGTTGAAGATCTGAATTAATTTTGGGGGCTTCGACAACCCGACCAATGCCTACCACTTGATGGTACCCTGAGGCTGATACACTCATCATGCTCCCTTAGTTTGATGGCTTACTTTGCTAATTTTTCCAAGGCTTTAGGTTTTAAGAGTATCTATTTAATGGGCTAATTTATTAGTACACAGATAGAGTGTGCTTGGCCTCAACCTTCTAGCAATGTTGACTAAAGCCAATACCAACTTCTCAATTGGAAGGTAACGAATTTGAGGTCCATGCAAAACTCTATTAACATGATACGAATCTCTAGATGCCTTCTTCTAAGGGTGTGCATGGTTAGTATTTCAAAACGCTTTCCAATATATTTTTGCGCTTTCCAATACATCTCTTATCTCACTGTTACTATCTTCAAAAGTGCACAAATGCTTTTTGAAATGCAATTTATATACACTTAAGTATCTAAAAGAAAGGCAAGTGCCAATTTGTAGACTGAAATAATTTTTTTTTCAATGTTGTTAGTCGTCCTGTCAGCCTATGAACATCTCTCAACATATGAGGGGGTGTTATTTTAGTAATAACATTTATTTTTTTAGGGTTAACCTTAATATCCCGCTTAGAAACCATATACCCTAAAAACTTTCCTAATCTGACTCTAAAAATGCTTTTTTTTTTTTTGGGATTCAATTGCATGCTTGTTTTCTTCAATGTTTCTAAAGTCTCCTCCAAGTCTGCTAATGCATATTTGGTTTTCTTACTTTTGATCACCATATTATCCACATAAGCTTCCATATTTCTGCCAATTTGTTTAGAGAATATATGGTTAACCAAATTTTGATATATAGCTATGGCATTTTTTTAACTTGAATGACATCTTTTAATAGGAATAATGAAAACAATTTTCTCTATGTCTTCCTCCTCCATGAAAATCTAACGATACCTCTTATAGACATATAAAAATATTAAGATTTTGTACCTCGAAATTGCTTCTATCTTTTAGTCTATGATGGGCAATGAATAACATTTTTTAGGATAATATTTATTCAGATTCATGTAGTCTATACACATGTGTTAACTACCATCAAGGTTTTTAACTAATACCATATTAGCATGCCAAGTTGAATAGAACACCTCGTTATGTCTAATTGGAGTAACTTTTCCACCTCCTTGTTGGCTACCTGATTTTTTTTCAGGGCTAAATTCCTTTTCTTTTGTTAGATAAACTTCACTCTAGGATCAATATTCTGCTTGTCGTCATTAATGTTAGAAGTATTCCAGACATGTCATCGATGTTCTAAGTGAACACTTCCTTATATTTCCCAAGTAAATCAATGATTTTGTCTTTTACCTCAGTCGACAGTGAGGCTTCAACTTAGAATACTCGGTCTAAATGCTCTTCATCAATATGGACCTGCTAGACCTCATCCATTATGTCCTACACCTCCATCACTTTTGACTATTGTTGAATGTCTAGGTGTTTTCGAAATGTGATCCTGAGATTGCCAACATCCAATTCTTTTGCGAGGGCTTGGGTGGCTACCTTATCCCGAATGTGACCCCATGATCAGTTTCCACTTCACCTACTGTTTGAATAGAATGAACCCCCTAGTTTTGGCATTTTTTTCCTTTCAACATGACATGCGTGCATTCACACATCATGTACTGGTCACCTTTTTGTAGAAACCACCCCATATTTTGTTGGAATTTTGATACCAAAAGGGTGTAGTAAACCAAATCAAAGAACGCAGCGGAAATTTTAAAATTTTATTGGTTTCCTCCTAGGATCCATACGAAGTGGAGTCAAATTGGTAGGTGGAATTCATACATTTTCTAGTAGCGGTAGAAGATCGTATGTCGAATGTCGAATCACAAGCAAAACCAGTCTAGCCTTGCCTCTATGATATCCACACGATCGTCTCCAAGTCTCAAGTTAATTGTCAAACAATTAACTAAAGAAAGAAATAATAAAATCTTTTAGTGCTAGCTAAGATTTTGTTACTTGGTTATTCTCTCAAGTTCTCAACTCAAGAATTGGTTTTCTTTCAAGCTCTTAGCTTAAATTTTGTTTTGTTCTTATTTCTCAAATAAGGAGTGGCATTTTATTGAACAAGAGAAGACTAAGGAATAATAATTCATGAACTAAAAAATAGCTTAGATTTTTCTCCGACAAAGAAAGCTTAAATAGAAAGCTCTCAAATAGAAAGTGTCTCTTTGGCTATCCTTCAATTGCATTCATTTATTCATCCATGTGAACAGCTGCCTTTTCATATTTCATATTACAAAAACTGAATTGCAATATGTTGCACATGGTTGCTTTTTCAGTTTCCAATAAACGGCTGCCTTTTTACTTTCATAAAATGAATTGCAATGTATTACATATACATTCATGGCTGCCTTTTCATTTTCCATTAATAATATCCATTTTGATTATTATTTAATTAATAAATTTAAAACTCATTTTAGATTTATTAATATTAATAGAACCAAAATCATTTGGCCTTAAATCCAAAACCGTTTTAAAACAAAACTCGATAGATTCCTATTCTCAATAGGATTCTTAAATGAACCAAAATTTCATCACATGAATTTTGCACTTCTTTTGGATACGATCTAAGTGTGTAACCCAATGGTAATGTTGGCATTAACATAAAACATATTTTATGCCAAAAGTAATGAGCGGTGTCTAGAAACACATCAATACTACCCAAGTTATGAGAATATTAGTAATTCATCATTACATTTCTTGTGATATGTATTACCATGTAATTAAATCCCTTTTCCCTAGATATCATGATTGAACACAAGCCATGGAGTGTGTCATGTTTGTATAGTTCAATCTTTGTATTTCTTGATTCTCGAGTAAACACATCTAAGCAAATGAGCATGATATCACATATCGACTCATTTGAGCATGGCCATGCATTTTTATGGTCTTAATCAACCAAGGGGCCCAAAGATATAACTCCTATTATATAGGAGGGGCAAATCCTTTCTTGATCACTCAACATTCCACTACATGATTTATTACATATTCAATTACTACTTTTATAGTTCACCCTTTTACGGGTAATGTTTAGTAGTATCAAAACATGTAACTCCTCATGTTGGGATCTCTGAGTATCTCAAGTCTAAGGATTATTTACACCATCATCACTATGAAAAATATTATGACACTTTATATAATAATCCATGTAGTATTTCTCATGGCGGGTCGATCCAGTACATAGTTCTCTAACATATACCTATGTGTTGACTTGATATCTTATATCATGAACCATTTCATCAGTCACTACACATACTAGTCTTAATGCATTATCATTATCCCATTTAATGATAATACTCGACTAGGGATAATTTTACAATAATTAAATTCTTGGGACATTATTATGTTTATTTCATAAAACACAGATATAAGATAAACATAATAATTAGTGCCATTAATTATGAACATTATGATACAATATATGCATATACCATCATCATATGATTGGTACTTAGGGTATAATCCAACAAAGGGAAGAAGACTATATAATTTTGATTTTATTCATCCAAGGTCTCCAAATTATGATATTATAAGGCCAGAGCGCATCTACTGCGTAGAAGTCCATCATGATTATTTTATGTTGAGGGTAATCTCCTTGGTAACAGCCGGTGTAATGATTCTCACAATGTGCACCAACTAGTAAGCGAAAATGACTAAAGGCATGCTAAAGAACCTTAGAGTCTCAAAATCAATGCCCAATTTTTGGAAGCAATCTATATGCATAATAGTTACAACACTTTTGTCATCAATGTATACCATGTATACATCTTTGTTTATTATAATCACCTTAATCACTAAGGTGTTGGCGTATGGGCAAACATGAGGCACTGTATCTTCTTCTAAAAGCTTAATGATCTCCAATGGTTCAAACTTTTTCTGCACTAGCTCTTGGGAGAAATACTTGTAACATTACCTTGTATGACAACGTATAATTGCCCCTTGGATGTCTCTTGAAAATGGCATGTATTATACAGGTAATATTCTTGTTATCTGGGGGTTCATTATTGCTAGTCTCCACGTTATATACTAAAGTTATACCTCTCCCCCCCCCCTAGGTTCTCGGCCTCCCTGTTGAGGTTGGTGTCTATCATTATGCGAATGTCATCTCTAAATATAATATTATAACATACTGTTTCTAATATAGTCATTGATCTCCTTCTTCAGATCATTACAAACTTTAGTGTCATGGTTATGATTGTTGTGGAAGGCACATCACAAATGACCAGGTTGCTTTGTGGGGGCTATACTTAACGGCATTAGAGGTTTCAAGTTATCTTTATGAATGGCCAAAATTTTGGGCACAACTCTTTTTTAAGGGTATTAAATTTCTATCCTGAATATGGAGTTCCAACCTACCCCAATTATAATTTAGCCTATTGACCATTGCACTTTTAGCTCTACTCTAGCTGTCTCTACCCTGAGAGTTGTTTTGCATTTTTTTTTCATTTTTCTGTTGTTGCCTATTGGTTTCTTCTCTTTAAGTGTAGTTTTAGAGTATCTACTATAAGGTCTAGACACCAATAGAGGTATATTAGGCCAGTTTGATGTAAAATTTATCAAAGTTTAACCCATTCATGAAAGCCGAGCTCACCAACTGATCAATGCAACTTTTCACTTGTAGACATTTGTCGCAAAACCTTTCCACGCAAAACTTCAATGAATTATCCTTACTTGACTTAATATTCATCAAATCCATGGCCATCTTGTCAAATTCCTTTCTAGAAGAAATGAATGTAAAAAAGTTGTGCCAATTATTTGAAGGACAATATGCTATCTCGAGGCTGGCCATCAAACCAAACACGAACCTTACCCTTCAAGTAAATAAGAACTGTCTTGCACATATTGGAGAGTTTTTTAATTTTATTGTGTACTTGAAATGAGACAAATGGTCCAAGGGGTCAAAATCTCAGTCATACATCTCCACCCTTTCAAGCAATTTGAAACTCGTGGAGTTGGGAAATTTTACAATATTGGGTGCGAATGGAGAAGGTTCATAATCCTTATCATTCAACTTCAATAGATCTTGAATATCATCTCAAACTCTCTGGCTGATTTTAAGGGTATCGATAGCGTAAGACCTTTTGAAGTTTTCCTACATCTTTGTGCCAAGCAAGTTGTTATCAATTTATGATTTATATTGCTCCTTCCACATATCACTCTTTCTCCCATGGTTATTTTCTATGTTTTCACGTCTTCAATCATCCCCCCAACCTCTTTTTTTATTTTCGTCTTGCTTTCTAGAATTCCTAGAAATTAAATTCGATTCTACTTGAGGAATGCACACTAATCATCATTATAGTAGTTCTCCATCCACCAGTCACAATGATTTGAAATAAAGCATCTGAGTTGGTTGTTCTCGTGAGTTGGCATCCATTCAAACCCTTAAAGGATGTCACCTAGTGGCTTCTTACCCTATCTAGTGGGACTAGAATAGCATGGTCTGTCATTCTAATAGCTAGTGCCACCACCTTGTTTTTAGCTACAAGATCGTGTGTGAACCATATTACTTTTTAAGAAAAGAAAAGAAACAAGTGAATATGGCTTCTTAGGATCAACAACTAATCACCAAGATAGAGATTGATTTCGCATAGACAAAGCCACTTGATGAAGTAATATTCGCAACCCACTCTCAGATGAACTTTCGTCAAACTCCTCAACTGACATTACACCTGCAAAATAGATTTCGGGATTGTTTCCATAAAAGATATTCCGATATTTAAATTAGTGCTAGAGTTTTGAGGTAGCCGAACGTTGAAAATATAAGGATTGGGGTTTTCTCCCCTTTATCTGGCACAACTATGATGAATTTATATTTTGAATCCGATGTTATAGGAACATGTTCTAAAAGAGTCGTGAAGTTACTCATGCACTTTTTGATACCATTATTATTCATAGAACTCTTCATGAGTCTAATCTTTTGAGACTATTGGGTTGAGATCCAATACTCATTACCTCTTTTTTAGACCTAATGAAAAAGAGTTATCATACACGTAGTGACGTTTCATAACAACTGATGTAATAAATATGAAAAGTCAAAATTCAGTTATCGCACTCTTAAAACATGCAAAATAATAAATGATAGTTTTGTTTTTTCATGAATGTCACATCAGTCGCTATTGTTTTTCACTATGAATATCATTACTCATAAAAAATTGAAAATAAGGCACTAATACTCATTATTACCCATGAATCGCTCATTATATATTTTTTTTATTAGGACCCATGAGATTTCTATTTTTCATTTAAAAAAAAATCACATTTCAATACTATTCTATCCAATAAAACCTAGTGGATTATATTAAATGAAAATTCTAAATTTTTTTCTCATTGGGTTTTAAAGTAATTACCAAATTTAACTATACCACATGCATGATGTAACTCTTTTTGATTAAGCAAAATATCCCTTTTTAGTAACACACGACTTATAAAAGATAAAGATCCTATAAGAAAAACTTTTAAAAATAAGCTTCCGCATCTTGTAATGGAGACAAGGAAATATAAACAATTATGTTATTATGTTATTAGGCTACCATTGAAACAAGTACGGATATATTTTTTTAATTCAATAAAGGGGCAATTTGACATATAAAAATTCTTGCATATGCAACGTATAGAAAAAGGTTTGACTTATTAAGATCTAATTTGCACAACTTTATTTTATATTTTTATAAGAGATTGTATTTGTAATTTTTTAAATTTCAACAACTAGAAAAAAATCCCTTTTTTAATAAAAGAATAAACTAATTTCTATTTGAGATTAATTAGCACCATTTACCAGATAATGGATTTTAGCAGGGATTTTGTAACTAAATCTTATCTAAAAGTATAAATTTTACTTTTTCCCTTTTATTCCCAACTTTTAATCACATATAAGTCAACTTATCATGTTCCCTTTTTTCCCCTTTTTTCATCCCATCAATTTGCTTCTTCTAGTTTTTCATAATCCTCTTATTCATTTCTTCGCTTAACAAGTTCATTTGCATTGCTCTTATTAGGAATAGTAATTTCACCTGTCACTTATGGGACCTGCCTCATTTAATCCCTAAAAGAGGTGGGTGGAACAGTAGTGGGTGCAAGAAAACTCCTCTCACATTTAAACACAACGGGTGGTCGGAGAAATTTCTCTTACACCATTATTCGCCCGTTTATCCGTTTATCCGTTTATTTTTTCATTTATATAATATATATGTATTTAAAATTTTAATAAATAAAGTATATACATATTAGTAATAGATTATTTTATTAATATTTTTTAGATTATTAATTTATTATTAAGTTATTTTTTAATTGTCATTAGATTATATTTATATTAATATTATACTAATAAAAATTTAGCTATGATATTTCAATATTAATTACTATATGTTTAATATTTGTTCTCATTCATTAAAAATTATTATTTATTCACTTGTAACCTTTTCATTATCGTATATTATTGATATTTATAATTTATTACTTAGTATTTATGTGTCATTGTTAATTTGATAATATATTGTATTTTATATATCTTAAATTTTATTATGTAAAAAAATAAGAATTAAAATTCGATAATTCATGTCTTACTATAATTATAATTATGTATATACTCATTATACATAATTGATAACATATAATTATATTTATAATTCTCTATTTATATTTATATAATTATATTTATAATACATAATTATATTTATACTCATTATACATAATTGATAATATATTCCAACCAACAACATTTATATTTATAAAATTACAAATAAAATAATTTTTATTAAAAACAAAACTCTATTACTGCAAGGCTTTTATAAGCAGGGGCGGCCTCCCCCGCTCCAAACAGGCAACCATTGCCATTCACAACTCCTATGAACATATTCTAAAGCCTTTCAAGTTTCAACTTGTTTCCATTCTCATTTACATGATTATTACTGGACAATTTTTATTAGCAAATAATTCAACTTGTTGATGCAAACTTTCGTCCTTGTTATCTACACCTCAACACGCAAATGGTGGAAATTTTATTCTCTGCAATCTTTTTTTTTTTTTTTTGACAGAAAAGAAAGATTTTATTAACTTTAATTACTTATTACATTATACACTAAATTATACGCTTTTGCTATCAATTCCCTATCAATTTTGATTATGTGACATTCATGAAAAGTACAAGCAACACTAAGGACTTCAATAGTTAGATCCCTTAGTAGACCGATGGAGCTTTTAAATATTGTGCAAGGAGCGAGTCAGCTCTGATATTTAAAGAATACCAACCTCTATTTCTTGCTTCCTGTAGTGCATCCAAAACTACTCTTACTTCAGTTTGCAGTGGATCTAGTGCAAAAAAAAATTCGGCTTTTAATCCAGGATTAGACCATCCTTATGTTCGGCAATTCAAGCAATGGAGGACCATTTACTCTTCCGATTGAAAGCACCATGTGTTGTAATTACAATATTTGATTGTTGGGAAGTAGAAAGGGTTTGCCAGGTCCACATTTGTAAAACCTTTTCTGGTTAATTTGAGGCTAAATCAGAAGCGTTAAGAGTGCTTGATTGACTTTACCTATTGCTGGCCTGGATGTTGTGCCAGCATTGTACTCGTATATGTCCATAAAAAATTTTATGCTTGTGCAAGGCCGTGTAAGACTTGCAGTGGATCATGGTTTGTGTGCGAGAACGAGGCGTCGCGTCTTGCTGACCAAATGCAATCTACTTTTTGAAACTCATACAGTGGTCAATTGAGTCTTATCTGGGGGAACCGCTCGTGTAGTTGACCAAATACTATAATTGGTTTTCTCTTCCTACAAAGAAAAGGAGTAGCTCTCAGCAATCTCGGATTAGCCATCGCCAAATATTAGAACGCCGACTATAAAATTGGTTTCCTCTTTCTACCAAGAACAGTAGCTCTTTGCAGTCTTGGACCACCCATACGCCACTTCTTAAACGCTGCTGTTGATGATTGACCAGCCTCATACACTTCGATAGGGAACACAGCAAATTATGATCAATATTTTGCTCCAAAAATGAAACTCAATACAGAAAAGAAACGTACCCACACACATGAGAAGATAATGAAAGCAACCATAGAATTTCATTAATCTCACATTTGGTCTCTTCATTCGTTAGAAATGTCAAGTGTTTCGGCACTACAGATGCAGCGGTTTGTGCCTTAATGAGGACCTCCTTATATCTTGTCTGAAATGCAACTAACAAGAAAGGTCCAATGGTCTTGTCACCCATCCTGTTGATTGAGAATATCATTATCAATTATATGACTAAGCTGCAAGGCCTAATTTCAAAATAGTTAAGCTGAAAATGATATGCCATGTGGCTAAAGTGTTTTGATCAATGAAGGAATATGAAACTCAATTCATTAAAGAAAAACACAGATAAAAAAAGAACAAGTATGAATTCTCACAATTCTCGCCATATGGGTTAATGGACTGAATAGACTTCAGTTGAGATGTTATTTTCAATGCTTGAATACAAGCTTCATCATAACATTTTACACTTTGACGACTTTTAGACATGAATTTTCCCCAGCGTAGTCATATGAAATTCTTGTTTTCATACTAGAAGCATGCTGGTTCAAGAGGTAATAAACTGTTAATTCAAATGTCGAATTGGATACCTTTTACCTCTTGCAACTGGTGGAAGATACTTAGCATGGCAAAAAAATAATAATAATAATAATAATCATCATCATCACCTTTATCCCAAACTAGTTGGGGTCGGTGGTCGATAAACCCAAAGACATAAATCCAAAAAATAAAGAAACTAGATAAATAAATAAATAAAAATGCTAAAACTATAAAGGACAGTCAAAACCATGAGAGTTTTGCTCTTTCACCACACTAATAGCTTTCCTCCACTCTGTTCTACTACAAACCGTCCATCAATCTATTACCCACTCCATTAGATCTTGTTTTACTACCTTTCCCCACGTAGATTTCGGCCGACCTCTTCCTTTCTTCCCGTCATGCTCTTTATAACAAGCTTCTGTTCTTACCGGCGCATCTATAGGTCGCCGAAGTAATTTCAAAGAGTCATAAAATAAAAAAATAGGCCCATTAATTTCAAAGAGTAAAGAACTAACGAGTTATCTCATTTGGCAGATTTGGGAAATGAGGAATGAGTGGCAATTCAAGGAGTCTCTTAGTCAACAACAGGAGTGGCAATAGTTCCCAAAAAAATGGATTTTACCCAGCATTACATACTTGAGTAAAGGCTGAATCAGGAACTAGTGAACAATAGCTTGAATGAAAAAGAAGGCTGGACATAAGTTATCAAGTTTTGACAGATGACATTCGGGATCTTGGTAAGTGATGAGAGGGGTGAAACGGTGAAAATTTGGGCAGCTATTAGGAACAGGAAAAGCAGTTTAGTGGTAGCTGAGAAAGTTAATCAGATTTGCACTATTGAAGGCTAAAGAACATCAATTGAGGAAGATGGAAAATGCAACAGACCTTAAGACTCTAGTTGGCTTCATTAGACAAGAAAAACCTGATGCAACTGAGGAAGCTTCAAGACATTTCCATCATTAAACAGTGGTTTCAAGATCTCTCAGATCCATGAAGTATGTAGAAGTGTCAGTTGAGCTTAGCTATATTGGCTCTGGACACAACTGAAGGTCTTTATTAAGAATCATGTTTCCACTCTTGGATGATAAATGAATCTTTCATTATGTAAGGCCAATTAGTCTAACACTTAATCTATCATCTATAGAAATGTTTCCACTTAAAAAAAATGACGAGGTCAGTAAATCTTTTATATAGTGGCAGTACAGATTTTTCTAATTTCTGCTTTAGTTATGTACTTCTTTCTCTTTTAAATAAGATAAAAGAGAACAAACAAACTATTGAACTACACCATTGTACCAACTTTGACAAGTAACACCCTATAGACACAAACTTTACTATGAAAATGAAAGAGCTGATAGAATATTTTATGAAGAACAAATAGATTCCAGCAACAAAAGTAACCAGTTATCTCCATCCAGACAGGCATACTACTGGAAAAAGCCTTTAATCATATCCGGAAAACAAATGCTTACAAATCAGAGGAAGATACAAACCATAACAGAAAGTGAAGAGCAGTAGGATACACACACTGAAATGAGCCAATTCATCACAGCTTCCTGTTTCCGCTTCAAATTTCTTCACTTTTTATCATAACTGTTCCTCTTTTTTTTTTTCTGGTTTTTAACTTATGGTTAGGCAAGTACATTGTTAGTTTTTAATTTAGGAGTAATAGTGGAATTACCATCTAATTTCACAATTTTTAAAACTGGCATGATGCACCAGTTTCCCTAAATTTTAATATATTCTACTTTAACAAAATCCTTTGACCAGATAAATATCTTTTTGGTTGATTTGTTATGAAATTTCTGGTGTCTATTGGTTGGATGGGGGTTTGCGGCTCGACACAACCTATCAGTGACAGATCAAGAAAGCTGTTTCAAAAGAGATTTTACACAGAATCAAATAAGTTGCCTAGATACTAGCAGATATGGACTGGAGGCATAAAAACAAACTTACAGTGGTGCAAGCTTGAGTCCTAATTCATAGAAGTATTGGCATCGATTTCTCAGATCCACATGTGCTGCATCAGCACCAATTTCCTTCCTCGTTCTAGAGCTGATGAAAACCACAAAACAAAACTAACTTAAAACTGACAGTCACCTAAACTTCCATAAGAAAAAACTACGCTTTAAAAAGACACAAACACATTCAAAGTCAAACAAAAATGGGACATAAATAAGGCCCAAATTCAACCACAATGACCTTCATGATTTGGATAATATCCACAAGAAAGAGACAGAACCACCAGTTATTTTATCTTGGATGTAACAAATACGAGGTCAAGCCCATGGCTAAGTGAAATATACATTCATCTTTGAGGCATAGTATTCATTAATATGTGAACACCTATGCATGCCATATACTGTTGTTCACCTAATAGATAATCTATTCATGCTTTGCTTAACACAGATTAAATTATTATATACTTGGTTCTATCCTAGGTATACATGTAAAAGAAAAAATCATATGAAAAAGTAATATCAGTGAGTAGTAGGAGCTTTACACTTTCTTGAAGTATGGAGGAACATCAATGGATACAACTCCTCTCAAGTGCAAATCACGAGCTAGCCAAAAGGGTAGTTCTACTTTTGAACCAGCTTCCAGCTGAAATTACAAGAAAATAATCAATATTCATCACCCACAATGTCAACGCTTGGCCCATGGTTAAACATGACGTCAAAATTCACCTTGCTTGTATCATCACTGGAATCAAGTAACCCAACCCCATCTGCAGCCTGCTGGAATAGAGCTGGTACAATCTTTTTTAACCCAAAATGTAAAAGGAAGCCAACAACAAAAGCCAATTTAACACTTATTTACAACTAGACAAAAGGAAAAAAGAAAAACCAAAACGCGACATCTTTACAAAGAAATAAGTGTTTTACAATACCTCGTCCTCAGCCAAAACATCATCAGTGTCAAAATAATTTGCCATTTCATGTGAAGCCTAACAATGAAATAAAAAGAGAACAGTGCTTTCAGAAATTTATTACTTGACCATCATCATAATGCATCAAATATGCACCTCAAATGCAGCAAAACAGTGATCTCCTATTGAAATTTCCATGAATATCATCAAATTAACAGGTCTTCCATTTTAACATGAATAAAGTACCATATCATATGCAAACGATGGATTAATCTCAAATATAACACCTAGACAGGTAAAGCAAACCATTAAACAAATCAGTGGCACAAAAAAGGAGGAATTTACAGAGAACAATAATCTAAGCTCATAGAACAATTTATGTGTACCCTATACCTATAAGCCATATACAGTCATTTCATCAATTTCGAAAAGAAGCCACAAGGACATCCAACATCATGCATGCTTATATTAACCCACAACGCTTCCAACATCATTCATTTGTTCTTGGGTCTTAACATGATGCATGCAGGGAAATATAAAACCAATGCAAGAAAGAAATGAAAAAGAAAATTATCCTGATATCTTCCCCTTCAAACTGTAACAATCAAGCAAAACGACACATAACCCCATAGCAGCAGGAAGAGAAAGGAAAGAACATATAATCATTTAGTATAAAATTGGGGAAAAAAATGTAGTACACCCCAATAAAATCTGCTTTTATCCACTCCAAAAGTAAAATTTGGAAGGGAAAAAAAATCCTTGCAACAAAGAATCAAAGGGTATGCCCTTCGACAAAATCCACAAGAATATGAATTTAGTTCAGATTTAATGGATCAAATAACATGTCAACCAACAAAATCACAAAGCAAATGTGGGATTTACACAATTCACAAACCAAACAATGGGGAAAAATCTAATTTCTTACAAACCTAATACAAGAACCCAAAAATAGTAATCAAATCAGAAAGTAGATACAACAATTAGCCAGCAGAATAAAACGAAATTGCAGCAATGTGTACAATAGAAAATCAACAAAGACCCACTATTTCTGTAAACTGGCATAGGAAAAGCATAGAGTTTAAGGGAGGAGTAAATTGTAGTGAGGAATTACGCGAGACTATGAGGAAAGCAGTTAACTGGGAGAAGATTTTTCTTTTTGCGAGGGAAATTTGGAGAAAGCAGATTAGGGTTTTCTTGGGAATTCGAAGGGACGAGTTGGCAGGAAATTCAGTCCGATTTTGTTTCCGGATCCATGTTAAATGACAGACGGACCGTCATCTATCTCTTGAATGTGGTTACTGTTTGGTTGGTATATTGCGTGCTTTTTTTCTTTTTCTTTTTTCTTTTTTTTTTTTTTGCCTCCCCTGCACATGCCTTACTGTGTGGGTTTTTCAGAATTAAATGCTGTTGTTTTATTTTTTTCTCCCAGCATTAGTTGAACGACGTTGTTTGATTTTGCCATCTTTTTTGCTCTTGCCGTTAGTAGAATGATATCGTTTGTTTTATGTTTTTTTTCTTCTTTCATTTGCATCATTTGTCTTTCGAATCTCAACCTCCAAAATCCCCCTTTTTAGCAATCTTAAGATCCACATCCTTATCTACCACACAATGGTGAACTACCAGAAGACAGAAATAAAACATGAAAGGAAAAGTTAAAGACACCTCAGTATATCAGGTAAGAGGGCATACTTTACAAGCAATCATACCTTCCGCTGTTTTCGAGGCACATAAGGGCCCAACAAGCAAATTATATCCTTAGTGCATCTTGGATCTTATAGAAGCTATGTAGGTGTACTATAGTCATACAGTTTTCGAGGCACATAAGGGCCCAACAAGCAAAAGAACTCATTTGATAAAAAAAAAACCACATTGTATGAATTCTCTAAACCCGTAAGTAGGATAAATATCAATAAATTTAATGGCAGAACTAAAAGAATATGAATCTATTTTAAAATACCCCATAAGGTTGTTTTTAGTGTCAAATTTTCCATGATACCATGAAGCAAAAGATTTCCAGAAAAAAAGCACATTCAACAACGACAAAAACCATTATCCTCAACTTTAAGACAACAGAAGATTGATAAAGAATACCACATACATTTCGAAACAAAAAACTTATAGCAAAAGCATGGACTAAAAAACTACCAAAAGATTTTAAGACCATTGCTATTGCATTAATACACACAACTAAGCACTAAAATTTCATAATATACACAGTTGTTTAACTAACAGGAAAGGACCAAAAATTGGTATATATAGATCTTAAGATTTAAACTCTACATGAATGTTTACTTTCTAGAATATAAAGATCATAAGGAACAAAACATGTAGCCTAAAACAAAAAATTTATAGAAAAAATGTGCACTAAAATAAACCATGCACAAAGAATTACGCATTACATCTGAAAGAGAAAGCAAGAGGTAGCAAATGGCATACATTTAAGGCCATAATATTTATAGTCTTTACATAATGGCAAAAAATAGAAAAAAAAAAAAGGACAGGCAATTCTGCAAATCTGAAATTATAAGGAATCAATAAACTAAATCAAGGTTAGAGTGAAGAATACTATATTAGTATCTATACATGCAAGAAATAAAAAAAGAAATGCACATAGAAAAAGACAACAAATTTTTACAAAGTTGTTATAGATTAAGAAAGTCAAGAAGCCTTTGAATATTGTTAGGAATCAAGCAATGTCTTCACACACTCTCCTATTTGTTATCCCCAAAACGTTAAAATATAAAAAATTTAAAAATTTAAAAAAAAAAAGATTATAAATGTCAGCTTTTGTAAGGTAACGTGGATATACTCTATTTTTAAATACAATTCAGGTAGATAAGGTAAAGTTCATAAATGTCATCTTTTGTTGGCTTCTACATTATGCTATCACAAATTCAAAGAAAGTAGTTATATATATAAAATGTAATGTTCTAACAGCCAACAACATGAAGCATTTAAACATGTTAAGACTTTATCTCATCCCTGACAATCGTCACATAAGATGTGCTATAACATTGCATCTACTTTTACTCTAACAGAATACAAACATTATAAGGAACAAAACATAAATTAGGAAGCAAAAAATATACAACAGAAACGTGCATTGAATAACTAAAAAATAACTATTGATAGATTAGAACAATTGACATTGCAGAAAAAACACTCAATAAACAGTAAAATTTGCATAATAAGCACATTTGTTTGTCAACACATGAATTCATAACAAGTCGAAAAGAAGCTTCACATAAATTGCCATCACAAAATTGAAACACTTATATCAATTGGCATGAACCGATGACAATTACCTTTTAAAGGAAAATTTTTCTTTTTTTCATTAAAGCCATCAAGAAAACAACTCATTTCATTTAGCAAAACTGCTACTGGGTCAGAAAAACTTGTCCTGGATCAGAAACACTTGTCAACAGGAAAGGGATGACACAAACTGCTACTGCCAACAGGCTTGTGTACCTGGAATCACATAATTATCTTTTGAATTATGCATCAATGATAACAAGATGACTCAATTTCTACAGTGGAAAGTTTATGATGAAAAATACCTGTGGACTTCACTAAGATAGAATCCTGGAATATAACTGAACAAAACTAAAAATACACAAACCTAGCATTTTGCTGCACTATGAAAGATTCAACGAGAATATGCACTAGGTTTCATTCCTAAACTGTAAACTGACTGCTTCATTCACATTGGGAATGAGGTTATACTGAATAATCGGCCCAAAAAGCAGATGGTGGAGAGTATTTGCTTAGAACATAAGAGAAGTCAAAACTCAGGAAAATTTGCAGAAATACAGATAATTGATGCAGAAATCAGTAATTGATGCAGAAATACAGAAATGCAGAAATGTACTGAACTAAATGGCGATAAACCCTCCAGGACAAAATAGTAAGACAGAATGACAATCAGCATAACCATAAAAAGAAAAATAAAAAATCCCTTAGTTTCCCTACAAATTCCATGAAATAGAACCCTGCATTTCTGTCCAGGTTTCTTGCTATCGACTACAATTCAATTTTCAGTACACCAGTCTCGAACTTTACTAATAAAGATGAGGAGTAATGTCGCTGCATACAGCACATTCCATTCATATAGAACAAAAGGCAGAGAGCAGGGAAACTGAAAATTCAGAAAGAACCACATTAATGATTTCACAATTTTGCATCAAAGGAACGAACTTTTGCATTTCCCAGAGCCAACCCTTACTATCTATGGTAAAATGCGATAAAAAATTCTGTTCAATTAGAAAATGTAAAAAAAAATCAGAAAATTCTGTTCCCCACATGTTCATTCAGAATTCTGTTCAATCAGAAAATGTTAAAAAAAAAAAAAAAAACCCGCAGACAATGACAGGCAAAGACAGAAACAGAAGCTCCGACAGAAACAGAAAAAAAAACAGAAGCTCCGACAGGCAAAGACAGAAACAGAAAAAAAAAATTCCGCAAAGACAATAACACTATAACAGAAGCTCCCACGGGGAAAAAAAAAAAAACAGGCAAAGACAAGGAGCTCCGACAGAAAATTACCAATTTAATGCCCAAAGAAACCAAGGTGCGGCGGAGATGAGAGAGCTGCGACGGAGAGACCTTCGCGGAGGAGGAGCAGAAATTTTAAGCCCTAGAGACCAGAGGTGCGGCGGAGAAGGAGGAGAGAAAGAGGTGCGGCAGAGAGGAGAGAGCTGCCGGCTGCGGCAGAGAGAGGCAGAGAGCTGCGGGGCGCCGGGGGGAGATGACTTCGCGGAGCGGCGGATGAGGAGCAGAATTCAAATGAACAAGCCCGAGAGTGACCAAGCGAATTGGATTTGTATTTTTTTATTTTACAAATTATACCCATCAGAAATGAACAATTTTTTTTTTTCGAAAATCGATAATTGTATTAATTTTAGAAAATTAACCTATATAATAAATATCTTTATAAAATTAGACTCCTCTTAACTCTAAATATGACTAAAACTAACTAATCATAAAGTCATCATAGCATCCTTTCTCCCACAAAAAACGAAACAAGTCAAAATAACGAATAGTCACCATAGCTCCCTCACTGTCATGTTCCACGCCCCCACTAATTACAAGTTAACCACTCCTATTTGCTTCATAGAATTCTAATCAAGCATTTCTCGCCATCGCTACTATTTCCTCCAGTTCCCACCATTCTCTCTGAAAAACCAAAACATTCTGACCCTTCCATATCATCCACATAATGTAGGCTGTAAATTGTGCTTGGTCCTTCCAATTATTCTCACCTTGCCTAGAACACAAATCTTGCCACCACTACTGAAATGTATTCTGTTATCTCCCAGGCTTAGGCCAACCTAACTGAGCCAGATTCCAAACCAACTTGGCATGAGAACAATTTAACATCATATGCTCCAACGTCTCCTCCTCTTCTCCACACAATGGACAAAAAGGCTCCACCTACACTTTTCCTTTGGTACAGCTTGGCATTTAGTAGCAAAATATTGTGACAACATCTCCATACAAAATACTTTACCTTACCTGTCACCTTTAGCTTCCAAGTAGCCATCCACATACGATGTCTTCGCTCTCTCGCATTACTACATTCAGGTTGTTATTCTGCATGTTGCCCCTCCTACAGCAGTTGGTGATAAGCTAACTGGACTGAATACTCCTGATCATGAGTACCTGCCTCTGTACCTCGAATTAAACTCCTAAGCCTCATCTAACCCTTCCATAGCCAAAACGCATTTTTCTTTTCTACTACTAACAACAACTGATCATTGGGAAAATACTTGGCTTTTGTGACTCTGCTCATCAATAAATCCGGTTGAGATATAATACGCGAAACTTGTTTAGCAAGCAACGCATCATTGAACAGTTGAAAATCCTGAAAATCCAACGTTCCCTCATTCTTTGCCTTACTAAGCTCTTGCCACCTTTTCCAATGGATCTTCTATCTCGCACCTTTCGTACACCTCA
This sequence comes from Gynochthodes officinalis, assembly GCA_020080225.1. Classification (NCBI taxonomy): domain Eukaryota; kingdom Viridiplantae; phylum Streptophyta; class Magnoliopsida; order Gentianales; family Rubiaceae; genus Gynochthodes; species Gynochthodes officinalis. Next base: position 28,051,405 of record CM034617.1, read on the forward strand.
CCAAAAATTCGCCGTAATACGACAAATTTTCTTATACCTCGCATCCTTTCGTTGCTGCACCTTCTGAATGATAAAGTTAAAAATCTCCTTTATCGATCGTCCAATCCTCAAAGGAAGCCCCAAATAGCGAGCATTCGATTGTTCCTTCAACACCCCTCCCCCCCTCCCCCAACATTTGACAAACCCTTCAAGCAAAGACTGAGATAGAACCGGTTGAGTAGAAGCATATAGCTTATTATAATATCCCACAATTTTCGCTTTTATCTCCCCTTTAGTGACACACACCTTTCCATGACTCATTATTAATTGGTCAATATGATTCCTCTTCCTCCTCTGAATGGTCGATGCATGGAAAAATTTGGAATTGCTATCTCCCTCTTTCAGCCATTGATTCCTTGACTTCTGTTGCCAATATCTCTCTTCTTCCTTATACTCATGACGGAGTTGAGTCTTAAGTGCATTCCAAATTGTCCAATCTCAACCACCACCAACCCCACTTATAGCCTCCATTTGAGCTTGAAGAGTTTTGATTCTTCTAGCAGAATTATGCCCTAAATTGAAGCTCCGCTTTAGTAACTCTAATCGGCATTCAGCAATCTTAAAGCTTAACACATATTGTCTCGTCCCCCACTATTCTCTATTCCATGCCATCACTATATGTTGGAGATCCGATTTTTTAATCCATCTTCTATCAATTACAAATCGGCTACGAGACCATTGCTGCTTAGGATCCATCTCCAAAAGAAGGAATGAATGATCGGAAGCTTTATTAGCACAATGAAATACCTTAGCATTTGGAAATCTCAATCTCTACATTGATGAGCCAAATAATCTATCTAATAGTTCCTCCACAAAATCCTCTTCAACCATATTATTACTCCAAGTAAATGGACTGCCGACATACCCAATATCCACCATCTCTAGTCTTTGTACAAAGTTGTTAAAAGAATCACAACTGTGGTATGTTCTAAGCCTCTGCCCCCCCCCCCCCCCCCCACTTCTCATGTTAAGACACTATGTCAATAAAATCCCCCCCCCCCTCCCTCTCCCAATTCTCTCATTTTCCAAATAACTCTACTGAAGTTCCCTCGCATAATCAGTACTTGCATAAACAAAAACAACCCACCCCCATCCTCAAATCATCCTCAAGTTTATATTGTAACTGGACACAAAAGAAAGTAGTAACGACATTCATAACCACAACCTGATGCACCCAACATATTAACAACCCCCCTTGGGTACCTTCAGGCTTAACATACCACCACCTATCTTCAAACTTCAATTGCCTAACAACCTTCTCAACAAAAACGGATTTTTGTTTAGTTTCAGAAAGAAAAAGTACCTATGGATGCTGGGATATGATAAACTCCCTCAACTGGGAAATTGTGAAGGCTGCACCCAAGCCTCGACCATTCCACACCCCAATTTTCATTGAGTTGCTTGGGACTAATGAGGGCTGGCCCCTTTCACCCCATAACCTTGAATCAAAACTTGTTCTTGTTTATGTTCCTTCACAACTTGATCCTCATAACAGCAATCCTGCTTCTCACCAGTTCTAACACCCCCAGAAGACAACTCCTGAAGTCTTTCAAGTGTAGAAAACAATCTTCTCCCAACCCTCCTCCATTTACTAACTCTCTGCCCCTTCCTCACTTCATTCCCATTAGCAAAACTTACATCCTTATCCCCTGCCACATATTCAGCAGCAACAGCCATAGATTTAGTAGCAATAGCTATAGAAACCTAGCCACCAGTCAGCTCCCAAACTCCAGCATCAACCATAGAATGCTTTTTACGCGGAAGAACTGAAGTTGAGGGAAGAACTGCAGCAAGAGCAACATTCAGATGAGCAGTATGCAGGTCATCAACTAATTTAGCAGCAATGAAAGGAAGGCCTAGCTGCATATCTGTATCAACAGCCCTCAGACATTCAGAAGCCCCAGTAGACGAAAAACCTAAACTAGAAATTGGAATCACGGCTGGAATCACAGCAAGAAAGAGCTCCAACTCCATACTCATAGTCGGCAAAACCTGAACACCAGTCACCCTTGCCATCATTTCATGTGGAAGCAAAGGTTGCAATGGCTGGCCTGTTTCATGTATCATTTCCATCGCAAGAAGTAGGGGAGAACTCAAAACAATAGAGGGAAATAAACGGCCAGTTTCAGAGGACAGTAATGGAGCAACCAAACGAGTGTTTTTAACACCCAATTTGCCAACCCTTTTTCGTCCAAACAAACCATCTTCAACCCGAAGCCAAGAGCCAAATTGTCCCTCCTGAAGTTGATGTCCTTTTATCCTCACTTCTGCGCCCACACCACTTCTCCCCATGCCCAATTCTCCTACAATACACACAAAAATTTGATAAAAACTCATATTGGAATAGCACCCACCTGGACTGATGTTAGAGACGCACCATGGTACCACACAACAGTGAAAGCTCACAAATGACAACTATGGCTGCTGTCACCTTCAGAAAGCGTGACTTCATGAACTGCTGGGAAAACGCTAGCAATTTGGAACCCTACGGCAGAAGTAATCCAATGCTAAGCCAAATTCCAAAACTGGACCTAAACATCTTGGCGGCAGAACTCAACATCATGGCTCTGAACATTCTCCCCCCACTCACGTAATAATAAAAACTGATTCTCAAAGATCCGATCGCAACTAGCAAAAACCCTACACCGATCCTCCTTTGAGTGAAACACAAACTGGAAAAAATTAGAAGCTAACTCCCTAAGTAGAAAAGGTTTGTGAATTGGCCACGCCGCTTGGAAGGTGTGTTTTAATCCCACAAAATTAACCTGCTTGTCACCAAACACCCGCCCCAGTAAACTCCTTTCCCTCTCCTCCTTACTATCCCAAAGATGATCCACCCCCAGCTGAACCCTAGCCTCTTCCACAGAAGAAAGCTGAAGCTGCTTCATTAAAGCATCCAGCTCCCTATCGCAACTGAAGAAGCTGCCCCAAGTCATCACCGCAACCCCAACCAATAACTAAGACACTAGCTAAGCTACTCCTCTGCCCAACGGGCAAGAAACATTCCCTCTTAAGCAAGAGACTCCAAATCAAGACGTCAACACACAAGGAACGTGAAAATCGCTCACATTGAACTTAAAATAGCCTAAGGATTTTAAGACTATAACACAATATTATTGATTGAAAATTTTTTGTCCATAAAATAAAATTATATAACAATCATAATTTATTTTTTTTTATTTTAACCAACAACAAATATATATAATTTCAATTACATCTTTAATGTATATTTTTCTTCTTTCAATTAAAACTCGCTACTTTAATAAAATATTTAACAAATTGTCAGTTAACACATCACTTTTTTATTTATCCACTTAATAATTAGGGCGAATTATATCTACTACCCCTGTAGTTCGTGTAAATTATCAATCAAACCCCGAGATTTGGTAAAACTACCAATACCCCCTAAAGGGGGCTAAATGTTATGACTTTAAAGGAGCTAAATGTTATGAATTTAGTTGATTAAAGGAGTTAAATGTTATGAATTTATCAATTTAAGGGAGTATTGGTAGTTTTACCAAATCTTGGGGTTCGATTGGTAATTTATATGAACTACAGGGGTAGTAGATGTAATTCACTTTAATAATTAATATAATCAAATAGCAAAATATGAATATTATATTTTCAAAACTTATTTAGTTTAACCGTTTAATTTTGTAACTGTAATATAAAAATCATTTGTATATTGTAATTATTAATTTATTAGTGCTATAAGTTATAATATATAAGTATTATGCTATTAGCCAATTATTAGGCATTAGTTTAGTTAGTACTTATTACTCAAAACTAAGATAGTATTATCTAAGTTAATGCTTTGTTAGTAATTTAGTACTTATCAGTGTTAACTAAGTTAGTATTAAGTAAGTTAGTACTTATCATTGTTATAGGTTTAATTAAATAATAATTAGTTGTTATAGTAATTACTTAATTAATAATAATTATTTATAAATATTAATTATTAACTTATGTATATTAAGTAAATAAGTATTACTCAACACTAAGTTAGTATTAAATAAGTACTAACTAATTTATTGCTTAGTTCGTTAGTACTCATTAATCATTATTAGATATTAACTTATGACTATAGCTAAGTTAGTACGAACTAAGTTAGTACTTCTTAGTATTATAAGTTTAACTAGGTTAGTACTTAGTTGTAATAATAATTACTTGATTAATAATAACTAATTATAAGCATTAATTATCATGATATTTGAGTCTATTTAAATACGTATAATTAGTTTGTTAATCGTACATAATTTAAAATTTTGAATGAATAACTGTTACTAAATATTATATAGTTATTACTTATTACTCAAATACTCAACGCTCAGTCATTTAATAGTTAATACTTAGTAATCACTTAGTTAACACCAATAAGTTATTAATTATTGACTATTATATTGAATCATTGATGATATTATGAATCTATGATATTTGATTCTAGTTAAATGTATAAAACATAATAATAGCATGCTATATAGTATATCCTACACACTACACCTTCTAGGCTTCTATATGTTTAACAACTTATGCATTATTTTATTTTTCTTTATTTTGCAATTTGATATTTCATATTTATTTAACTTTTAAATAAATTGATAAATTCTAGTATAAACTATAAATTGTTTAGTATATACTATATATTGTCCATTATCTATACATGATAAATTCTATAATAAAAATAAATTAATTATACAAAAATATATATACATAACTTTGTATTCTACAATGGTTTTATAAACTATAAACCATAACTATAAAATAACATATATTTATATTTATACATATATTTACAGTAATTATTTTTTTATTCATACATATATAAATAATAAATTTATAAATTTTAAAAATTCAGTTTATTTGGTTTATTCGGTTGATTCGGTTCTATTATTTAGTTCGGTTCGGTTTGGAGAACCCAAAACCATAAACCGAACCGAAAACCAACTATGTAATTCGGTTCGGTTAAAACCAAACCAAAAAAACTGAATTCAATTTCGATTTGGTTTATTTGGTTTTTCGGTTCGGTTTTTTTTTGTCGGTTTATTCGGTTTAACCAAACCATGACCAGCCCTAGAGACAAGGTAAGGGTTTTTCCTTTTGTGATACAATCATAGTTCACATTTCACTAGTACAATTTCTTTTTTTCAAAGAGAAAAGTACCTTTTCTAAAAATTCTAAACTAGTCAAAGTTTTTATTTGAAAGATTTGAACACAAGAATGAGTTCACATTTGTCAAATGCAAATATTTATTTATCATATCACTCTCATCAAACAAATTGAAAAGTTTTATTTTTTTAAATTTCACACCACACATTTACTGTTCATTTATTGTTATTGCTCATTTTCAACTCATCCAACTTGAGAATCACTTCCTATATTTAAATTTACTCTCAAAATCTTCATTCTATATCCAATTTCTTTTCTTTACAATGCAATTTATTCTAGTGAATTCTTTATTCTATTTTTACTATTACATTAATTGCAATTCAAGGATGTTTCGACCATCAATTGTTTAATGATGAGAGTTACAAATAATCTAATATTTTATTTAATAAGTGATTCACTATTTTTTTCTCTTACCTATAATTTGTTTGATAAAATGATTAAGTGTTTTTTTTTTTTTTGGTAGCTAGGAGGTCTCAAACTCAAGACGTCATACTTACAATCCTTCCTACCTTACCACCCAACTTAACATTCCTCCCAAATTGGTTCTTTTATTCTTTTTATGTCTTTGTAAAATTTTATAAAATTAATAACGATTGATTTAAACCTTAAACATTACCACGCTGGTAATTAGATTCATTTTGGTAAGATTATTCAATTATTGAATTATGTAAAAGGTTATTAGAATGTGTTTAGTTTTTGATTGTCAATATTTGTAATTGAATTTTTATGCCTCAAATGCTACCACTTTGGTAATTAGATTCATTTTGGCAAGGTTGTATAATTATTGGATTGCATAAAAGGTTATTAGAATGTTGTTTAGTTTTTGATTGTCAATATTCGTAGTTGAAATTTAGTACCTCAAATGCTACCACTTTAGTAATTAGATTCATTTTGATAAGATTGTTTGATTATTGAATTGTGTAAAAGGTTGTTAGAATGGTGTCTAGGGTTTTGATTGCCAATATTTGTTATTGAACTTTTTGTATGGAGGCTAACCAAAGAAGAAAAAGGCAAAGGGACACAATATTTAAAATTTAGAGTTTGATTAGTAATTAAAATAAATCTTAAAGACATAAATATAATTTCATATTAGAGCTTACATGTCAATTTCAAAATTTTAGAAAAAAAAATGAATCTCAATATAGTGAAATATTAATAATCAACGTCATTTAACTAGTGGCACTTAGCCACGTTTGAATGTTAAAGATTTTATCCAATTGAAAGGGGTTGGGGAAGGGGAGGGGGGGGGGGGGGGCGGGGGTCACAAACTACATAATTTTTATTTTATTTTTTCTAAAAATGATAGCCATTTCATTTGTATGAATAAATACATGTATAGATGTTAGCCAAGAGAGGCTAAATGATCTCCTTGGTCTAATACAATAACAATGGAGGAAAATGTGATAACAGTGCAGAACTGCTATCCCATTCTTTTGCTATGCTAGCTAGCCTATGACAAACTACATTGATAACTTTCTATACAAAGAAAAACCTAAAATTTGCAAAAACAATTGCCCAAAAGATTGAGGTTTTTAGCTATAGTGGAAAGGCAAACTTCAACAGAATTTTCATTGACTAAGATTTCACACTATTACCTGTAACTCAAATGCAATATGGATTAGTCATGCTAAATGTACATAAAAAGCTAAAAGTTGGTTCCTAGCTATGATCACATATTACTGCAAATCAGGATTGCTCCTGTTGCATTAGAAAAAATTCCAACAAAATGTATCTCCTATTAGCTCAGTCAAAGAGATTGCACCCAAAATTGCAATCATCCAAAATAGAGTACTACCAATAAAAGGCATTCCTGCAAGACTTCCAACCAATATAGATAGAAAATGATCTCCAGCAGTAACACAGGAATTGCAACCCAAAATATTGTGATGCCACAACAAAAGGATTTCCAGCCATATGTCCTACCAGCTCAAACAGAAAAGAATTTCTAGCAACTACACAATTAATACTACAAACCAAGCAACCTATACCACTTCAAGCAACCCAAACCAGTTCAAGCAACCCATGCCAGCTCAAGTAAAGAGAATGCAAAAACATAGAGAACAATCAACAAAATGATTTCCAACCAGCTCAAACAGGAAAGTATATCTAGCAACAACCAAATGAATCCAATAGAAAATATTGTTGTGCACTAACAAAATGATTCCCATCTTGATACCCTACCAGCATACACAAAAAAATTTCAACAAGCATGTCCCTGCCTTCTCCTTTGAATTTGACAAAATCAATGCACGTACTAAGTACAAAGATAGTCATAAGCCATCCATTTTTAGTAACAAACCGATTATAGTAACAAAAACTAAACGTATATAACAACATTATTATTATCTTTTTTTTTCCTTCTTTTTTTTTTTGCGTACATGTTTACTGCCTTTTCTTCAGGTTGGACAGAACTCATAAACAAACAAGGAAATAACAAAACCTAAACTCCTAAAGGCAGCACAACAAGTCATGAAAGGCGATAGATTCCCATGCTCCAATGACTCTCTCTAGCTATATCTACAATGTCCAGGATTATATCCAAGTCCATTATAGGGTGAGTAGAGTGATGGATATAGAAGAAGGATGAAAAGACATACAAGAATATACAAATATATAATCATAAAGATGCAAGTATATAATCTTAAAGATAGGCAGAGGCCATCCATCTGTAGGAACAAAACTAAAATAGTAGCAACCCTGGATAGATAGAACCGTTAAATATTATTTTCCCCCTTGTTTTCTTCTTTTTTTTTCCTTTCTTCTTCTTCTTTTTTTTAATTTCCAATCACGAAATAACCTGAACTCATAACCTACAAAAACCTGAATGCATTGAACTAACCCAACTAGCTATGAAAAAAGGTAGAATACCATGCTAAAATTGACCGTCGCAAGCCTTCAGGAAAAAACTACCAATTCTAGAATCATATCCAAAGTCCAATATAGGATGCGTAGTTAAATAGATCAGGAAGAAAGATAAAAGTACCATACAAGTATAGGCAAGTATATAATTTTCTGGATATTCTACATCTAACCATCTATAGGAACAAAACTAGACTTATAACAAAATTAGACAGAATATTAGTATTATTGTTTTTCCTTTTTTTTCCTCTTTTGTTTTTCTGTTTTTTCCTTCTTTTTTATTTTTTTCCTTTCTTTTTTCTTTTCCCTTTGTGAGAATGTGATAATGATATGATAATTGCACCAGCAAGTCTGCTTCTTCTCAACAAATTCTAAGATAACAAGCAAGCAAACTACAAAAACTGAACTCATAAAAAACAGTCTAACTAGCCATGTCTTAGAGGACATACACCATCTTTGAAAAAGAGTACAATAAGAAAGTGTGACCTAACCTTTCTATCATGCATTCTTTAGAATGAATCTCACAAGCCTTCATGGAGTATCCACACAGTTCGAGATTATATATCAAGTCCAAAACCTGATGAGAACTCTGATGGATCTAAAAGGAAGACAAAAAACCATACAATTATATACATGTATAGAAGAATATATATAATCAAAGACTAGGCATCAGCAAGCACAAAACTAATAGAGGAACAAAATGGGACAGATATAATTGTAATATTAATTTCCTTGTTTTCCTTCTTCTATTTTCCTGCTTATTATTTTCCTTAATTTTTCTTTTTTCTTGAGGAAAAATAAGCATCATGTGATTAGTCCATGGTGTTGCATGCTTCGCATATGATCATCTCTTTCCATAAACCCTTGATATTCCTTCCAGTCTAAAACAGCTTGATCAACAACTTCCTTGGCTAATATTGTGTGTTGTGAAATGGCACAAATTCCGAGTCTTCCACAACACCCACAAAAAGGTATACTGAAAACTGCACTCTATCATGGTGAATTGTGTCCTTTTCTAGCTTGCTCAATTTTTCCCACTAGCTCTGGAAACATTCACATTCCGCTTGCAAACCATTCCAGCACACATGGGTATTCTCCATACAAGCTTGGCCATTCCACAGAAAAAAAAAATGTGCTCAATTGTCTCCTTGTAATCTCCACACAAGCCACACATGGGATCAACCACAATCCTTATTTTGAACAGCTCCATTTTGGCTAGAAGAATGCCTTGGTAGCATCTTCACAAGAAATGCTTCAATTTTCCTTTTACGAAAAGTTACCATAGTTTCTACCACATCCTTTTATCAGATTCCATCCTATGACTGCTAACAGCAACATTTGTTAGGGTTCTTCGTGTCTCCAGAGCATGTTTATAGGTTGAATTAATAGTGAAATGACCCTTACTATTATGCTACTAGATTAGCTCCTGGCTGATCTGGATTTGAGAATTGCTTCTACATCTTAAGGTTGAAACAAGTTTCTAATCAGAGTTGAATTCCATTGTGTACCCTCCCCATTCATCAGTTGTCTACACCAAGTTACTAACATGGCATTTGTTTTTTTGGGGAGAGGCTTGAAGTTTGCTTTGTGAGACAGCCATGGAGACTGCCAAACTCTTATTGATTTGTCGTCACCAACTTGATACCTTAACCCCATTTCTAGAATATATCTTGCTCCCATCTAGCATTTCCATAGCCAATATGCATTTTGCTACACAACTGCTTTTAGTAACTTTCCTTTTGGAAAATATCTTGCCTTCATCACTCTGCTCATCAGTAAGCTTGGGTTTTGGATTAATCTCCACAGTTGCTTGGCTAACAAGGTGTCATTAAACAGAGGAATATCTTGAAAGCCAAGTCCTCCCATATTTTTTGGAGCCGTTAGTTTGAACCATGCTTGCCAGTGAATTTTGAAGCCATTTTGTCCATTCATTTCCCACTAGAAGTTAGATTTTTCCCTGCTTAATTCTTTGCATAATCCAATTGGTAACTTAAAACATGACATAACATAAACGGGGAGCGAATTAAGCACTGCTTTGATGAGAGTCTCTTTACTTGCCTGGCTTAAGAATTGTGTATTCCAGCTTCCAATTCTTCTTCTAGCTGATTCTAGCACATAAGTAAAAACTTCTTTTTTTGATTTGCCAATACCCAACGGTAGCCCCAAATATCTTGCTTGCTTTTGCTCCTTGATACCAACTAACACTTGAATGATTGCCGATTTAGAGTTTCCTTCAATATGCTTGCTAAAAAAAACAGAAGATTTAGCTAAATTAACTAGCTGCCTTGATGCTGCACAATATTCGTCCATGATCATTTTAACTCTCTAAGCTTGTTCCACTGTGGCTTCACAGAACGTAAGGAGTCATCTGCAAAAAAAATGTGAGTTAGCAAAGGGTCTTCCTACACAAACTACATAACTTAGAAAAGATAAATGTAATTTGGATGGTGATTTATTTGAAAATTTTTATATTGTAATATGTGAAAATTTTTTGTAAGAAAAAGTATTTTAGAGAGAGAATAAAATTTTTATGGGAGGTAAAAAAATTTAAATTATGTGAGGAGAATTTGAAAGGAAAATTTTGAATTTTAAAATTTAAAATAAAAAATATTTAGATATTTTATTAGTTTTGTAAAAAAAAATTCTTTCTGTAGATAGTTATCAATCCGCATGTAGCCTTAGCCTATGTTTAGATTGTGTTGTATTTGAGAATTTAATATTGGAATGTGTAAAAGTTTTGGTGAGAATTTTTTATAAGAAAAAGTAATATGAAAAATTAGATCGGAGGAAAAAAAACTTTAAATAATGTGGGGAGATACAAGCAAACATAGCCTTAGCTTTCTCGCCCTGACCACACAGGCGTCCCAGACCCATCACTTTCAACTAAATGGTACAGGGTTTTCGTTGCAAGTTTTAAGTTTCTTTGAAAGAATCCAAGAACCATTCCATCCATTGGAAATGTGGGAAAAACCTGGCGAAATGAAGAGCACAGAAACAGAACATTTAAGGGTGGAACAACCCTTTGATGTAGTAGTGTTGGAAAACCAAGAAGAAGAATTTAAAGTGAAAGCCAAAGAGGAGATGAAACCATGGGAGCAGCACTCAGCTGTGATTAGCTTCCCTCGTTTTGATTACAGTGCCCCTTCTTCTATCCTTAATCGTTCTTACTCTTGTTTCCTTATTACCTGCCCTATCAGTAAGAACCCTCTTCCCATCCGCATCATTTGTGTACAAGGATATATGTTTTTGTTTCATCCTTGTATTTCTTGAATGAAGTTATTTGCAGTTTTTCTTTTCTTTTAATTTGTTTTCAATGAATTGGCTTTTTCTATTTTCTTGGGTTTGGTTTTGGGCTTTGATGGCGTCTACCCGCTGGATCAAAGTTCAAATCTTGGAGCTTATGTGAAATATTGGGTTAGGTTTCAATTTGCTTTTAAGTCAATTAGTATACAGATTGTTGATATTTACATAATAGAAGAATGAGATTTGATGAAATTGAAACAAGAAGGACAACACATAGGTTAAGTATTAAATCGAGCACCAGTAAGGTTTGTTTGTGAAGCAAAAAACAAGGTTAAGTTAAAGGATATTAGAAAGCGGAGGAAAAAACAAGGTTAAGTTAAAGGACATTAGAAAGCGGAATAATTGGGAATAATAAAGGCAATCAATGGTGTGTTGAATTGGGTTTGGGATGAACTGCATTAGAGTTCCCTTCTTTTACGCTGATTCTAAATTTAGCTGAAGAAAGAAATGAAACTGTCGGCCTTGCTGTCTTTGTTGTTATTTTATACAGCTTTGTGGTTCATATTTTGGTTATTTATTTAGGTCACTTTTCAAAACTTATTTTAGTTACGAGAGCTTTTAATGCATAGATTTTCATTTTGCATTTACATAGTAATTCGTGCTAGTATCTAGTTCGTTGAATGTCATATTTTGAACATTACACATTTTTTTTTTCTTTATGGCGATCCTGAGAATTGTAAATTTGATGAAATTGTTTCTATCTTTTGTAGGGAGGGAGAAAAGGGCAACAAAAGAAGCCATTTTAATGTTTGAAAAGGTTATATTCAACTCTTGTTATTCTTGCCAATTTTTAGTCATGACATGGAAATATAGGAGATTACTTGGGGATTATCAAATTATTATTTTTGCTGAGGCTGGTTTTGGAGATCTTTAATTTTAGCAAATAGTTTTATGATTTTGCATTTTTGTGAATCAACAAGAATGCAATGTACTCAAAATCCTAGTATGATGTGTTTCGAGCTGCAATTACTGGGTGGTAGAATGCTTTTATTCTGTTGAACAAATACAAACTACAAAAAAATCATTGGAAGCATTGTCCTATGATACTACTAATTACTTATAGTGCACTCCTAATTATCAGATCTACCCCAATCAATCAAATTTACTACTTTTACTTCTAGTTTTTTTTGTCCAACTTGATTTGTCGCTATCTTATGGTACTTTTATTTGTAATCAACATAAGTCTATATAAGGCCTATTACTGTACGAGTTTTACTGTACTGTAGGGAATGGTTAAATAGAAGTAACCAGCTTCATTCTTTTACATTTATTCATATTTACCAGACCCTTTTTTTGCCTTCTGTTCCAAGGAAATTTGAAAACAACAAATAACAGTTGTAATCTTGATATGGATTAAAGCTTGTTGACTTGGTTTGAGGAACTTGTTCAATTATTTGTGGAATGTTGGACTGAACACTGTTCCTTGATTTTAAATTTATTTTTGGGCTAAGAACTGATTAAGATTTTTCATTTGTATTCATATTGTTTTTCTATTGGTCATGCCGTTTGTCACATGGAGCAAATCAAGTAACTTAGCTGATGATGGCTGTCGTGCCTTCTTTGATATATTACATTGTTTATCTTTCTCAATTCCACTGTATTCTAATGCTGTTCTTTGGACCATTCTCTCTCTCTCTCTCTCCTATTGAATACATTGAAGTTGAGGCAGCTGCCATTATTTTTGAAATGGAATAGGGTGGGCGATAATGTTACAGTTAGTGCTTATGCTAAAATTAATTGTTTAACAAATAAGATCAACTTGCGACTACAAAGTTTGATTGATAGAGTTTCATAGCGAAGGAATAGAATTAGCACAAAAGAGATAGGAAATATTATCTACTGTAGAGCAAATAAGAGAAAAAGTGTTAAAGTTTTCATTAAATATTTAAGATATCGGCAATTTTATGCAAGGTTTGTCCAGATAATATTTGTATATAACTTGAACTTTTGATGAAAAGATTTCCAAGCACCAACTTCATTTTTCTAATGCACAAGCATTCTTTGTGTTAGCTACTCGGGTGTTTTCTTAAGCACCAACTTCCATTTTAGTAACAAACAAGCATTTGTCATTCAATCAACTTCAGATTGTTTTTTGTTTTCTTCACATTTTAAGGAATTTGGATGTGGTGAGATATTGTTATCTTGTTTTGGGGTTGTAAAGGATTTAGAACCATAGGTGGATAAGTTTTTAGCTTAAAACTCTTTCGGACTGTCACAAGCGCAGACAATGTACATATCCAAATTGCTGACTGAAAGCTGAACAAAATATAATTGTGAAGACTAATATTTGGCCACCACTAACACCGTTCAAAGTGATTCTGAGGAAATTTATTAAGGCCGTCCATTTGGAATCTTTTCCAGTTATTATATGTCAATGCGCTTCTGGTAAAAGCTGATTGAGGAGTGAGTGTATTTCTAATCTTGTTGATGCTAATTTGTTCTCTGCCAATGCTTTTGGTTTCAAAATTAAAGCACGTTGTATATATTTAAGTTGATAGTAAAAACAGGATAATTCTTTCATATATCTCAATGGTATATATACAGAATACAATGTCCTAAATATGTTAATTAGATTAATCATAATTTCCTATAGATGTCAACTATATCAATCACCTATATATGACAACTATATCAATTATACAGCTGTATATAAAATCTAAATATATTCCAAATATATTCCTAATCTAAATTAGGAAGTTATTGATCTTGATTCTTGCTAACTCTCCCCCTCAAGTTGGGGCATAGATATCACACATGCCCAACTTGGATAATGTTGAATAGAATGATCCACTATTGACAGCATGAGTCATAATATTAGCCAACTGATATGAACTTTTCGTGTAAGGAACTTCTATTGCACCTGAATCAAGACTATCTTTGATGTAATTCCTGTCTAACTCAACATGCTGAGCACGATCATGTTGAATTGCATTATTAGCAATCTCAATAGCAGCCTTATTATCATAGCACAACACTATAGGCCATTCTGGACCAAAACCAAGTTCAGTTAAGAGAATTTTGAGCCAAGAAAGTTCTGTGATTCCATGATGCATAGCCCGATACTCAGCTTCTACAATAGATAATGAAACCACATTCTGTTTTTTACTCCTCCAAGTCACCAAATTGCCTCCAAAAAAGGTTAGATATCAAGAAGTAGATTTTCTATCTATTCTATTACCAGCAAAATCAGAATCTTTATATCTCACAATATCCAGATGTCCATGTTTGGAGAACATAATTCCTTTACCTGGAGCTGATTTTAAATATGATAGAATCCGATTAACAGCATTCATGTGTTGATAATTAGGATTGTGCATGAACTGACTTATGACATTGACCGCGTATGTTATATTCGGCCTTGTATGAGTCAAGTACATTAACTTTCAAACTATCCTTTGATATCTGTTTTTGTTTGTTGGGATTTGATATGGAGAAATTAATAGCTCATGATTCACCTCAATAGGGGTATCTATTGGCTCACATGCAGAGTAACCGGTTTTAGCTAGGAGATCCAAAGCTTACTTTCTTTGAGAAAGAAACAATCCTAGCTCAGATCGGGATACTTCAATGCCCAAGAAGTATTTAAGAAGCCCCAAATCCTTATCTTGAATTCTTTGGCAAGATAACCTCGAAGTTTCTCAATCTCATCTACATTATTACCTGTTACAATCATATCATGAACATAGACAAGAAGTAAGGTAATACCGTTATGATCATGTTAAGTATGATCTGCCAAAACCTGTTTGAACCCATACTCCTTCATTGCATGACACAATCTCCCAAACCATGCCCTTGGAGATTGTTTTAGTTCATACAATGCCTTTTTTAATTTGCATACTATACCTTTTCCCATTGCAAACCCTGGAGGCGGATCCATAAACACTTCATCTGTTAGGTCACTATGAAGAAAGGCGTTCTTAACATCCAACTGTTGTAGAGGCCAGTGTAAATTAACTCAAACGACAATATGACGCGAACAGTATTCATCTTAGCAAGTGGTACAAATGTCTCCTGATAATCAATACCATAAGTTTGAGTATAACCTTTTGCTACCTACCTAGCCTTGTACCTCTCAACTGTCCCATCTGACTTGTACTTGGTAGTAAATACCCATTTGCATCCCACAGTCTTCTTTCCCATAGATAACTCAACCATTTACCAAGTAGAATTCTTTTGGAGTGCTCTCATTTCATCTACCATAGCATCCTTCCACTTAGGAACTTCAAGAGCTTCCTGAAAATGACTAGGAATAGATATGGATGACAACTGAAGAGAAAATGCTAGTTAGTTTTAGACAAACAGTGGTAGGATATGAAATTTGAGATAGGATAAGCAACATTGGAAGTCTTTGAGAAACCAAGTCTATCAGGTACTTTTCTTTCACAAAAAGGATATCTCCTATTCCCAACAATACTAGAATTAGGATCAGAAATTTTAAGAGATTTAGGAGAATCAGCACATACCTCATTGTCAATCCTAGAAGAGTCATTCGACGACATGGTAGGATCATTAAGGGATGTATTAGTTTCAAGAGGCTCCTTTCTCCTAGAATATTTTTGCTCAAAGAAATGAGCTGGCCTCTCAATTTTATTTTCCTCAAGTGAGTCAACTAATGATTCCCCTTTTTTTTTTACAATTTTCTGGACCTGAAATCCATATCTTCTTCTCTCCCAACCACAATTGTTCCTCTTCCTTACTCTCCCCCTGAAGAGGAACCATGGATATATCATGAGAAAAATAAAACTCATTTTCACAAAATTGAACATCCATAGAGACATAATAAGTTTTGTAGGAGGATAAAAACATTTGTATCCTTTTCTTGAATTAGAATAGCCAAGAAAAACACATTTGATAGCATGAGGATCAAGTTTATCTCTATGAATATGATGAACATGAACATAGCACAACCAAAAACCTTAGGTAGAGGGAATGGAGTGAAATCTAGATAACATTCTTAAAGGAGTGTGAAAATTAAGAATTCTTGCTGGAATTCAATTAATAAGAAAAACAGAAGTCAAGTTAGCTTCGGCCCAGAAGCATTTTGAAACCTGTATAGTAAAACATAAGGCTTGAGCCATTTCAAGGATATGGCAATTCTTACGTTCTGTTATGTCATTCTATTGGGGGTGTATAAACACAAGTGTTCTGGTGAAAAATGCCATGCTACATCATAAACTCAGCAAGAGGTTGATTTACAAACTCACGACCATTGTCAGAATGAAAAACTTTTATTTTTTTGTTAAATTGAGTGAGAATCATATTATAAAATTGAGGAATAATATGGGAAACATCACTCTTAGACTTTATCAAATAGACCCAACTGACTCGAGTACAATCATCAATAAAAAATACGTAGTATTTATGTCCTGAAGAAGAAGGTGTAGAGAAAGGACCCTATACATTAGTAAAAACGCAAGAAAAAAGAATAGTACTTTGATTAAAACTGACCTTAAAAGGAACACGATGATTTTTGGCGTAAATGCATTGTTCACATCTTAAACTAGAAGCAAAAATATTGGAAAATAACTTAGGAAATAGACATTCTAAACAAGAGAAAGATGGATGTCCTAGTTGACAATGCCAAAGGATAATTTTCTCTTTATTTGTTGTCACTCTTTTAGTTTGAAAGCCACGGGTAAGAGCTAGTATGCCTCGGTGGTCCTCAAAGTAGTACAAACCATCTCTCTCCTTACCAATGCCAATCATCATCTTTGTGAGATTGTCCTAAAAAACACAATGAGTAGTATAAAAAATTACATGACAATCAAGATCTCTCGTGATTTTGCTAATCGATATGAGATTATTTGAAATTGTGGGTGCAAGCAAGACAGAGGACATAGAAAATGTCGAAGATAGAGACACATTTCTTGCCCCTGTGATTGGCATAGAGTTGCCATCAACAGCCTGTACACACTGAATTAATGGAGTTGTTAGAGATTCAACAATAGAAGAGTTCCTAGTCATATGATCTGTAGCCCCTGAATCAATAACCCAAGCATCAGAGCAAGTAGAATTGATGGACAAACCAAAATTACCTTTTTCAGGAGATATCTGAGTTACATTAGAGGCAGAAGGTGTTGTAGTAACATTTGGGCAAATTTCCTGTGTTTTTTTTCTCAGCTTGCTTGAGTTTATACCATTCTGGATAGCCATGCTTTTTCAAACAAATATCAACAGTATGTGTATTTTTATGGCAATGGGTGCAATACCTAGACTTAGGAATTGTGAAATCTCCAAGGCTCAAAACAGGGGTACCTTTATGGATAACTAGAGCTGAAGTCTTAGAGTGGATATTTGCTCCCATGGTCACTTGTCGTTGTACTTCTCGATGAACCACTGAATAGGCTTCTTCTAATTTAGGTAAAGGAGAAGTAGGTAGAACACGGCTACTAACTTGATCCAAATTATGATCAAGTCCAGCAAGGAAGATATAGAACCTATCTTCAACTAGACGGTTTCTATACTTCTCAATATCAACAACACAAGTCATATCATTTGGTTGTCGATAATCAAGTTCCATAAAAACAGAGTTTAACTCATTGTAATAGTCTGCCAGAGGCCGACCACCTTGACGTAATTAGAAAGACTTCTTCATCAGTTCATAAACTTGAGAAGAATCAGAGACATCAAGGTAACTTTTTTTTACAGCATCCCAAACTTCCTTTGCTGTTCCACATGGCACAAAGTGTGACACCAGATTATCACTCATTGAATTTATTAGCCAAGATTTTACCTATGCATCTTCAGTCTCCCATTCATCATAGCCTGGATCACTTTTTGAGGATGCAGCCTTTTTTCCATTGAAATAGCCCATCTTTTTCCTTCTAGCAATATGCATCCCCAAAAGTTTAGATCAAACTCGATAGTTAGAGCCAGCCAATTTAATATGGATGGATGACAGAGAATCATGAATGGTCACGGTGGATATGTTCTTGCCATTAGAGGATTCAACCTCAGTTTTGGTAGTCATAACTGAGGTATGGCTGGTGTTTTAGGGAATAAGGCGATTGGAATTTTTTTTTTTTGGAAGAATAGAATGGCTAGTAAATTTTAGAACCAAAGCTCTGATACCAAGTTGATAGTAAAAATAGGATAATTCTTTCATATATCTCAATGGTATATATATACAGAATACAATGTCCTAAATTTGTTAACTAGATCAATCATAATCTCATATATATGTCAACTATATCAATCACTTATATATGACAACTATATCAATTATACAACTGTATATAAAATCTAAATATATTCCTAATCTAAATTAGGAAGTTATTGATCATGATTCTTGCTAACTATTTATTTGAAGATGAGGTTCCATCTTTGTGGCCACTTGATTATTGAACCCCATGTAGAAAGAGAAAAACACAAGTCTAGGATAATTAAAATTTGGTTGTGTGACTGATGGTTTTAGGGAAAACATGAAACTTGTGGGAGCAAATTACCCTATCTATGGTTTGATGAGAGTGTGAGAAGAATATTTTCACTTAAATTTGTAGTTCCTGATGACAATAGTAGATTGCCATCTTTGTGTATGGATCTAATACTGTACAACTTTCATATAATTGACTCCATGAGCCCTATCCAAGTTGCTTTATGTCGGGAGCATAAACTGCAATTCAAATTTATTTTTGGTCTGGTATGATGAATAGATTTGATTGCACATGTATCAACTATAACAGCCCTATTTCTTCAGGAATAGGTTTTGCATAAAGGAACTCAGCTTGGCATGTTCCTCCTTAATACCACAGTTCATTTGCAGAACATGTCTTATCTTGCAGAACTAAGGAGTTGTTTCAAGATTCCATAACATGTGGCAGTTAAAATGCTGACTAATTATCGTCCCACAATTTTTGTACATCTCACTTTTGAATGATCTGAGTGCTGAAAATTTTGAAAGTATAGATGCCAAAATATCAGCAAAGAGGAGGAAATTATGTGAAAGTACAGGGCCAGAACTTGACAATGATGCAGAGAGCAAAGATGAGGAATGTGGACAACTAGGTAATTGTTTAAAGCTGGCAGATTTGGTATTAAACTTTCATAAACATGTGCATAGATATGATCTATCATTACTTTGTCTGCCTTATGGAATAAGAAAGGCGAAGAAGGCAAGGGACTTATTTCTATTGTAAAATTCTTATTTATGAATATAGGTGGCTTTGTGAAGAAAACTGAAAGGACTATCGGCCATGTATTTCATAATATGCTAATACAACAAATTCAAATATTGTTCATAAACATTGCATTTCGCTTTTAGCCACAGAATACTTATTGGATAAACCTAGCTTTTTACAAATATTTTACCCTAGAGGTCCCAATCTCTGAGTGGGTGATCTTATACCATGCATGCATGCCTGGAGTCAAGGTTTAGTTAATGGGAAGGAAAGGATTTTGGTGAACAAAAGTGGTTCAACTATAAATATAAAGCAATTATAGTGACAGAAAGGGATTTCACTACGGAAAACAATAGAACCATCTTTAATGAGCAACAACTACTAAACTTTTATCCCACTATGTGAGGTCATCTATACAAATCATAACTCACTATCGTTTTCTATTAAAATACATACTTTTGTTTAAGTTAAAATAATTTACGTTTTTTTTAGTAGTTTCTTTCTAAGTCTTTTAGGTCTTCCCTTTCCCATTTCCCATTTAATATGAGTTAATAATTCTCCAGCCTTTAAACGCTGTGCTGGTGCATTTAAAGGTCTCCTACCACATGTCTAAGCCACCTTAAATATGTTTTTTCATTTTCTCATCTATTAGAGTTGCTCTTACTTTCTATCTAATTTGATACATTTATTATTGATTCTATCTAATCCAGTATATCCACACATCCATTTTAACATTCTCATTTTTGCTATCCGCATTTTTTATTTCCTTAAAACTTGAATTCATAAAACATCACCATTCTTATAGCTGTTCTATAAAATTTTCCTTTTAACTTAATTGGGATTTTGCAATCACACAAAAATCTTGTTGCATTTTGCCATTTCATCCAACCTGCTTTGATTCTATGGTTTATATCTTCATTAATCTCTCCCCTTTTTTGCAGTATTGATCCCAGATATCTAAAAAGATCTTTCTTGGGTACCTCCTGTCCAAGCATACTCACAGAATCTTCACCCTCACGTCTTGTCGTGTTGAATTTGCACTTTATGTATTCAGTCTTATTTCGACTTAATGTCAATCCTTTTGACTCTAACGTGCTTCTCCATATTTCTAATTTAGCTTCTATCCCAATCTTCACCCTCATCAATAAGCACTATATCATCTGTAAATAACATACACCATGGCACCTCATCTTGGATATTCTTTGCACATTAAAAAAGGTTAAAAAAAACAATTAACCAAAAATATGCTCAATTTTGTTTTTGGAACATTTATATCTCTTAGTCCATAGTTGTCTTTAAGAATATAGGAACACAATAAAATTTGTACAAAACACACAAAATAAGAAAACAAATCCTGCTATCTTTTGTTCATCATCATCATCACTTTTATCCCAAACTAGTTGGAGTCGGCGGTCGATGAATCCAAGGATATAATCCAAATATATATATATGTGTGTGATATTGTTATTATGCATCTAACCTTAAAAGAATAGAATATATATATATATATATGCATCTAACCTTAAAATAAATAGATATATATATATATATAATTAAATAGATAGATAAATAGATAAAGAAATAAATAAAAATGCTAAAACTATAAAGGGCAGTCGGGACCGTAAGAGTTTTGCTCTCTCTCTACAATAATAGCTTTCCTCCACTCTGTTTTACTACAAACCATCCGCTAATCTATTTCCCACTCCACTAGGTTTTGTTTTACTACTTTTCCCCATGTAAGTTTTAGCTGACCTCTCCCTTTCTTCCTGTCATGCTCTTTAAAACAAACTTCTGTTCTTATCGGTGCATTTATAAGTCACCGAAGAATATGCCCAAACCATCTCAATCTATGCTCTCTTATCTTTTTTGCCGCTGGTGTTGCTCCAATTCTTTGTCGAATATCCTCGTTTCTTATCTTATCCATCATTGTCTTACCACACATCCACCATAACATCCACATTTCTGCTACTTCCAGCTTATGCTCATGTTGTCTCTTTGTTGGCCAACATTCGGCTCCATATAGCATCGCTGGTCTTATAGCTGTTCTATAAAATTTTCCTTTTAGCTTAATTGGGATTTTGCGATCACACAAAAATCCTATTGCACTTTGCCATTTCAGCCAACCTGCTCTGATTCTATGGTTTACATCTTCATCAATCTCTCCCCCATTTTGCAATATTGATCCCAGATATCTAAAAACATCTTTCTTGGGTACCTCCTGTCCGAGCATACTCACAGAATCTTTGTCCTCACACCTTGCCGTGTTGAATTCGCACTTTATGTATTCAGTCTTATTTCGACTTAACGTCAATCCTTTGACTCTAATGTGCTTCTCCATATTTCTAATTTCACTTTTATCCCCGCCTTGGTCTCATCAATAAGCACTATATCTTTTGCAAATAACCTACACTATGGCACCTCATCTTGGATACCCTTTGTCAACTCATCCATAACTAGGGCAAAAAGGTAAGGACTCAAAGAAGATCCTTGGTGTAAGCCTACTGTGATTGGAAAAGAGCTTGATCTTCCATTACAAGCCTTCATGCACGTAGTAACACCATCATACATATTCTTGATAACCTCTACATACTTTGAGGGGACTTTCTTTTTCTCAAGTACCAGCCATAGAACCTTTCTTAGGACCCTTTCATACACCTTCTCAAGATCAATAAATACCATATGGGACCCTATCATATGCCATTTCTCGATATTTCTCCATCAGCTGTCATATCAAGAAAATAGTCTCCATGGTAGATCTTCCCAGCATAAATCTAAATTGGTTTATAGAGACCTTAATCTCTATTTTCAAACGATGCTCAATAACCATCTCCCACAATTTCATCGTATGGCTTATAAGTTTAATGGCCCTATAGTTGGCACAATTCTAGATATCCCCCTTATTCTTATAGATAGGCACAAGCAGACTCTCTCTCCATTCCTTAGGTATTTTATTTGTTTGGAAAATCCTGTTAAAAAGGTTAGTCAACCAACGTATTGCTACATCTCTTAAGCATCTCCACACTTCACTAGGGATCTCATCTAGCCCCAATGCTCTACCCGTCTTCATCCTCTTCAACGCCTCCTTAATTTCATGCTCTCTAACTTTACGCACAAACCTTCTGTTTGAGTCATCATAAACATCCTCCAACTCTATCCCATTTTCATCACTTTCCTCATTAAATAGTTTGCTAAAATAGCTCATCCACCTTTTCTCAACGTTTGTTTCTCTTACCAAAAGTGTTTGGTTTGCATCTTTTATGCATCTAAACCACGTCAAGTATTTACTTTTCTTGTCCCTTATTTTTGCAAGCATATAGATACCTTTTTCTCCTTCCTTGCTCCCCAGTTGTTTGTATATCTCTGAAAAAACCTTGCCTCTAGCCTCTCGAACAGCTTTCTTAACATTTTTTCTCGCCAGTCAAAACTTTTGCAAATTCTCATCACTATGACATTTATATAAATGCCTAGAACACTCATTCTTATGTTTAATTGCCTCTTGTACCTCTTCATTCCACCACCAAGTTTCCTTTGTTTGTTTTCCGGTCTCTTTACTTTCCCCTTAGGTTCTCTTTGCCACTCTCTGAATGCAATCAACCATCTCATTCCACATCACATTTACATCACCCTCCAGTAGCCACGGTCCTTCCTGCAGTAATCTTTCCTTGAAAACTATTTGTTTCTCCTCTTTTAATTTCCACCATCTTATTCTTGGGTTCTGAACAACTTTTTACATTTTGCGTATTTTACTATATCAAACCTCTAGAGCCACTAACTTATGTTGTGTAGTTACGCATTCTTCGGGGTAGACACTACAATTTACATATGAGGTCCTATCTTCCCTTCTGGCAAGAAAAAAGTCAACTTGGCTACAATTTTGGCCACTGCGATAAGTGATTTGATTTGACTCTTTTCCTGAAGTAGGTATTTTGGCCACTACTATCTTTTGTTAATATTTAAAATTTGACGCTTGGATGATAATAGCTGGGAATGACATCATTTGCTAGTAGCATCAGAAATTTTCTTTATACTTCACTAGTTCTGTTTTTGAGATGGCAGATATGAAAGTTTTTCTTGAATTTTAATTTATAGGTAAATTATGATTTTTAACATGAAATGGTAGATAATGTTCAAAATAAAATACTACCTCTATTTTAAAAAATGAGGTCAATTTCAAAATTTTTTTTGTCTCAAAAAAAGAGTTCACTTTTGGTGTAAAGTTTTTGTATTTCCTTTGGGAATAATGATAACGTATAGACCAAATTAAAAAATAAGGATAAAAATGTAAGATTATAAATTTAATTATACATTAAGTGTGGTGTACCTTTTAAGTTAAAAAAAGTTGTATCAATCAAAATTGGATTCCTTTTTTGGGATGGAGGGCGTACTACTTAAAAGGATTGGATAAGTGAGGAGTTTTCTAATGTCCTCACATCTATCATTTATGTCATATGAGATACTCCAAATGCAGAATGGCATAAGCATTTGTCCAAAAACTTAGTAAGTTCGATGGTACTGTACAGCAAAAGCTACAATGATTATAGTATTTCTTTATATTTTGATGAACTGTGTTAACTTATTCCTTTAACATAAGTGAGTAAAACTTGACAATGGCCGGAGAAACAAACAAAATTCCTCTTCACATCATTCAAGTTCATTTAAAGTAAAGTAAAGTATGTTCATTTAAAGTAAAGTAATGTATGTTCATTTAAAGTAAAGTAAAGTATGTTCATTTAAAGTAAAGTAAAGTAAAGTAAAGTACAAACCCAAGTTACTCGGCTAGAGAGTGGAAGGGGGAGAATAATCCAATTGTATGCAGCCTTATGGCCCTTACCCCTGCCTAGTTTTGGCAGAGAGGCTGTTTCCAAGATTTGAACCCTGGACCTATTAGTTGCAAACAACCAACATTGATCCAAGGCTCCCTCCTTATCATTCAGGTTCATTTACAGAGACAAAAATAAGTGATAGTGAAACAAGTACCACTCTTTCACTAGTTAAGTTGACAAGGAACGGCCTCCTTCTCTTCGTCTTTTCTAAGGATGGAGGTTCAGCTGTTGTTGATATTGTATCAAACATTATTCAGTCTTAGGAAATTGGGAGTCTCAAGTCACAACAGTAGTTACTTTAATTGCATTGTATTTTACAACATGCATTTGGGATTAATTTGTCAACTACATGCTTTGGTTATGTGTTGATAAGGGTTAAAATGTCATTTTTATTGTTAATATTTTCTCATTATTATTTTGATTTTAAGGAACATTATATGATGTTTTTATGTTTTTGTTGTACGAATGGAAAATATGGACTTGGAGGAGAAATTGACAAAAGAAGAGAAGAAAAACAACCTTGAGGAAGCAAAGAGAGAGAAAATACCAAGTTTTGATATTAGAGTTGACTTGGATAAGTTGGGGGAAGATTTCCTACGGGTGAAACTTTTGAGAAAACAAAAGAAGACAAAAAGACAAAAGTAAAGAAAGAAGGAAAAAGGAGTTTGACTTGGAGTAGAATTGTGAACAAGGAAAAGTCCAACCACTTGAGGACTTTGGAGGGCTTGGAGACGTAAAAAGGAAGGCAGGAGAAAATAGAGAGGAGGAGGCCACCATCTATCCCTCTCTTTGGAGACTTGAAGACTCACGATTTTTTTTCTTCTTCCTTTAGTTTCTTAGAAATTTTTCTTAGAGGAATTCCAACAGTCGTGTGTATCTCTGATTTAAAGGGAAGGATTGATAGTACTTTTTCTTATTATATTATGATGTTTGGATTTGTTTTCTTTATTTCTTTAACTTTGCCTTTTATTCTAATATGAGTGGTTAAATCCTTTTTAGGATTCTTATTCCAATTTGATCATTTGCTTATTGTGATTAATGTAGGTTGTTAGCTTTGATTCATTGGTTATTGTTGTGCTTAATGTCATCTTAGGCTTGATCACCCTAGGATTGAATCAACACTATAGAACTTGATTAAGAGATAAGTTCTGTAAGATTAGGCAATAACCTGTTAATAGCTTAATTAGTTGAGAGACAGTTAAGTGGTTAATATTGATTAAAAGGTTGTGCATTAAAATTGGAGTTAAAAGACATTAGGTTGGTGAGAGCCGTCAAACTTAGTGTTAATTAATTATCAATTAATCATAGGTACTGTCTGAGAGGAAGATCTATGGTTCTTAAGATCCCTTCAAAATGGATTAGAGTTAACATAAACCTCGTTGGTTAATCAATCTTAATAAATGGTCAAAATTGAGAATAAGAATCCTAGTTTTTATATTTGATAGAATTCAGTTTTTTTTTTATTTGATTAGCAATTTTAGTTCAAAACTTGATTTCGGTATCTAAACAAGCAAACATAGTGAGTATTTCAATATTTAGTTTTAAAAATTCTCTGTGGGACGATATCTTAATTTACTACTCGACACGACTCTGTGCGCTTGCTGAAAATAGTACGTCATGTGTTATAACGTTCATGTCCATTTTTATAGAACGTATATGGATTTAGATAAAATGATGCTTATTCTAATTGTTGTTACATGGGGTAGTAGTTGTTTATCATTTATATAGTTTGAGAAGAGTTTGTTAGGGCACTGAGTGAACTGGTGAAGGAAAAGTTAAAATAAGAATTGGTTGGACTTCTAGACAGTAATGGGCTAATTGAGTTATCTCTACTCTTCCAATGTCACAGCATAGCTGCCTTTGTTGTTTTTTCTTCCAATGTTATTGGCTATTATATTTTGGCACAAGTGGGAATTAATGCATTGTTACATGGTATAGCTGATGATTGGGTCACTGAAAATCAAAGAATGAAAGCTAAAGCAAAATAAATAGAAAGGTATTGTCGTTATACATTAATTTTGATGTTATAATATCTGAGCTTATAGCATTTTAGTCTATTTCATATTGTTATTCTCACTCCATTGAGTTTGCTGCCGCACAACTCAACAGTTGTACCGACTTGTTTAATGCGAGACTTCAATTTGGCCCTCCTAAAAGGAACCATCCTAACAATTCCCTCACCATCTACTAAAACAACTAGATATGTTAAAAAAAAAAAGAAAGAAAGAAAAAAAAGTAGGCCTATGGCATACAAAATGCTCTGGTTGAAAGATGGGGTATCCTAACTATCCAACCATTATCCAATCCTGTTATCCATTGAGCCTACCCTAAATAATCCCCCCTTTATTGGGTTATTTCTATATTGAAACATTCACTAAGGAAATCACTGATTGATTTCTATCCTTTGCTAGTTTGTAATTTTTTGAGTTTATTGTATAATTGAGGTCCTACTTTATGCTTAACTATGCAAAAAACTATATTCCTCTGAGGGAAAATAATGTTACGCTTGTGCCGACTTATGTTGAGTAAAGAAAATGACAGAATGCCTGATTGACAAAACTTCCTTTTTTGCCGTTCTTCTCTTTTCATTTGACTAAAGAATGAAACATATATTGAATGGTTACAATGCTTGGAGAAATGGGCATTTAATTAACTTGACATTTGAGCTCCAGATAACCACTAAGTTGATTCTATGCATCCTCTTCTTCCATTCATCTTATAGAGAATCATACTTCCTCATTACATCCAATGCTCTCTTTCTATCTCTCGAGCTGTCCTTAATTTTCTAAAACAGGATACTTGTATTTTATGGAATTCTCAGCTCTCTTTTTGTCCATGATTGCACATTCTCTGATAATTGTTGAATTGCAGTAATAAGAGTTCTATTGTTATATATTGTAACTCTATATTGTAATAAATGTAATTATTAGATAGCGTCTCTAATGAACATGAAACTAGTTTACAGCATAAGCAATTTCCACGCGAGTTAGAAAATTTGAATGAGGAAAAAGAAATCACAAGTTAAATGAGGCGACTATGTAGAAGTGATTGCATTATAGAAAATCTGTCTCCACACCATTTTTGAGAGTAAGAAAAAGATTAAAATAAGAGGAGAAAGGAGCACATGTTCAGAATGCAATTTCTTACTTGAAACATAGGGAGACAAGTAAATATTGTAGATAAATGAAAAGTAGAGAGGACTTATCAATAATATCGTATTTCAACTACTGTTGCAATCACTGCGAGAGAGTGTATGAGAAAACCCTCCTGTTCGCCCCGCTGTCAATGGAAATATGATTCTGAAGAATACAAAGATAACTTCTAAATAACACTTCCTTGCTAAAGTGAATTCTTTTTATTTGACAGTTTGTTTGATTTCTGCATTAGTTGTATTCAACAACTCTTTTTATTTTATTAAAAAAAAAAAAAATCATGTCATGCAGATGGTGCCATCGTATTTTCCCAATCCAAGCTACTTGTAATTTAGATGAGAAGGAATTACACAATGTTATTTTAAAGCTCGTTCAACAATTTCTGAAAGACGAGAGGAACGAAGTTGCACGACCAGCACAGGTATGTGTCAATCTTTATTAATTCTGCAAGTTGATCATTCTATTGATTGCACGTGCATTATCTCATTTTGTCTTTTCTGTTATTATGGTTGTGGTGGTCATATGAATGCATGCAAAAGTCTAGTTAAAAGAGAAAATGTGTGAGTAAAATAAACATTTGCTAAGAATTCTTAATAAGCACACACAACTCGTGACTCTATAGTTTGCAGTTGGTTACAATAGAAGAGGCATTGAGGAGAATGAGACGAAGCAAGTGCGAGAAGCTTCAAAGGGTTCCAATGGGTCTGCTCTATTAGACCGCAACAAATGTTTCAGCATTGTTGCAGCTGCTGTCAAAGATGTTCTTCCAGATTCAGTTGTAAATCTGAAGTGCCCAGAGGTAGAATCCTAGCATACTTCCAAGTACTTTGTTCTTGATTTTTTCCTTGTAAAGGATGTGTTTTGGCATGATAATCATCCAAACCTCTTTTGCAGGTTGCTGTGCTTGTTGAGGTCCTGCCACTGTCTGGGATTCCTAACGGGAGAGTGGTGGTTGGCGTGTCTGTTCTTCCGCAAATGCTTGTTAGTTTAAAACCAAGCCTGTGCATTAAGGCATTGGTCAGTGATGCTAAGGCTGGCAATGCTAAGAAGGTTAAGGAATGATGCTCTTGTTTTTTATTTATTTATTTGTCGGTGATCTCCGTAAGAAGGCGGGGATCATCTCTTTTTTTTCTCTCTTATAATTCCTACCATATTTTCCCCTTACAATTGCATTTTAAAAAACTAAAAATATGGTATTTGCTATACACGTGAGTTTATTTTTATTTAAGTTATTTTGGAAAAAATACCTGATGATATATTATATTTTCATAACTTAGTGTTTTTGTAAAACATCTAATATATATTATATATATATATATATATATATATATTTATAGATAATTATATATATTTTTTGTATTTTTGACGAACTTTTTGATATATTAAAACTCAAACCAATAGTTGAATAAAATGAATGAGTTTTAAGAGAATTATTGATTGAAAATTAGAAAAAATAAAATAAAAATTCAATTTTATGTTTTTTATATGAGGTATATTGACATTCAAGATAAAGAAAAAGACAAGTTTCAATGGAATTAGAACAAAAAATAAAAAGGTCGGAAAATGTATTTACATAAAAAGAAATCGAAAAGCATTTGAAAAATTCATTAATATTGTTTTTCCTATGTCAAAAAACTAGTACAAAGGTATATATTTTATTCCATATTTTTGAGTGTTTGTGTATAGTTGATAGATGATTGTACTAATAAATAGTTTACACACTTCTTCCGTTAAAAAAAAAAAGAATTTATTTTGAAAAAAAAATTCTTATTTCAAAAAAAGAGTTTATTTTAAACTAAAATGTTGAAATGTCTTTATTAATAATAATTATGTATAATCAAAATTTTAAAAAATGATAAAAATGTCAAATTATATATTTAGTGATGCATTAAATGAGTTGTATCAATAATTAATAAAATGTTATACATTAATCAAAATGGATTTTTTTTTTGTAGATGGAGGGAGTATTTATTTAGATATTAAATATCATTTTTTGGGTTAAATTAGCTATAATTTAGTATTAAAAAAATATTAAATATCATCATATTACACTTCATTATATTAAATGAAGTGCGAGAGCAAGTGGGTATAGAAAACGTGAAATGAATTAAATAGATATAAAAGGATCAAGTTAAAAGATGTCTCAAATCTTATTTCACACTTATTGAGCAATTATGCTCATTAAAGTGGTTTATGCTCATTAGATAGTGAAAACTATACCGAGGCAAAAGAATAGAGCTCAAACATATATAGCCTTAATTCTTGATTAAAAGAGTTTAGTTTGCAATCCTTGCTCCCCACACTCAGTTTAGATTATTTAATTACTTGCCTATGATTTAAGAAAAGTTACTAAAAGGAGTTGGTATTAAATAAAACACGAATAACAATTCATTCAAGTAATAGTGCTCATTACGCATAAAAATGTACGTTGGTCTATCCCCTGAAATTCAAATATCACACTGTGGTAGCTGAATCAAGGACTTCAAATGGATAAAGATTCACGGATTCGAAAGAGAGTTGAAAGCCCTTCCTAGAAAGTTGAGGTCCCTAGTATAGGAAGATATTAGAGCTAGGAAAGGTTTTTTGTGAGTTATAGTCTAGTCAATTTTAAGTTATTTTCGTTTAATTCTAAATTGTTTATCTTAATGCTTTTAGTTAGCTAGCCATCAATTAAATTGAACAAAAAAATCCCAATAGAACAAGAAAGAGAGTTTAAAATTTAGTTTTGGGATAATTATCATTAGTGAGCTGAAATTTTGAAGTCATGTAAGATAATAATATAGTTACATGACGTATAGTTTTTTAAAAAAACTAAGCGTACTGAATCAATAAATAATAAGATTAAATTGCAAAAATAGTTCATTACATTTAGTTGTTTAATCTTTTCTCTCTTTCACAATTCAAAATGAAATTTTTAGCCCATCATAAGTAGTATATTGACTTTTTGTTTTTCAATCTTTTAATCGGTTTTCTTCAGGTTTGCCAGTCAAAGTAATATTTTTCTATTATAGAAAATATTTAAGGTGTAAAAAAGATATTACATAAATTTCTTCACCAATTAAAGTTATTGGCTCTAATTTTCTCGATTTGTTGAAAGTGAAACCTTGTAAAGTTCCACTCTTGTAAACGTGAAAGAATTTAAAATACTCAAAAACCATGTCAAATATCCCTTCAAAGTATATATCGACAATTTGTCCAACAAATTCTTCAGAACCAATATCCTCTGCTACTTCACCGAAAAGCTCTTCGGAAGGCATGGCAAGTGACTCTTGGCCACCAAAAGGCTCACCACTTAAAAAAAAAAAAAATTAGAGAGAATTGGGCTTGCTCTTTTGTCACAGCAATAAGTGAATACCTTATGGATTCATGAATCTTTAAAGGGTATCTAAGCAAAACTGTTCTTCCAAGGTCTTATTCATGGATGAAGCT
Source organism: Gynochthodes officinalis (assembly GCA_020080225.1). Lineage (NCBI taxonomy): Eukaryota > Viridiplantae > Streptophyta > Magnoliopsida > Gentianales > Rubiaceae > Gynochthodes > Gynochthodes officinalis. Next base: position 28,082,293 of record CM034617.1, read on the forward strand.
TTTCTCAAGCATATAAGTTTTTTGGCTTTTGCTATCCTTTTGGGGTTGTTAGTTTGTTATTTACTAAGTGAAGATGACTTAAATGGATACAAAGGTGTAAGGAAAGCTAAATTATACTTTTGGGATAAGGAGGGAAAAGAATGGGCGATCTTACCATTTTTACCACTTAGAATATTTTTTTTGTAATGGACACATAATAACTTTAACCAACAAACTTGATGGAAATCAACTAACAGATGGAAAAATTAACATACTAATTGTGAGAGATTAAAAGGTTCATTTTAAAAAGTGAAAAAAAAGATAAAATACTTAAACATAAGGGACTATTTTTGCAATTTAACCAATTAATAGTTACCCATAAAAATATAGGGTAATTTTAATCGATGGTATTTCTAAGAGTTAATTGAAGGAATATTTTTTTTAAATTAAAAAAATATTGTGATTTTCGGGAGAGTTCCGATTTAGCTGAAAGCAACTATGGGAAAATCGACTTTGAAGTTGATTTTCCCATCATCGACTTTGAAGTCAATTATGATAAAATCGACTTCAAAGTCGATTTTTCGATAATCGCTTTTAGTGTTATTTTTTCCTTCATCAGTCCATCTATTTCATCCTTATTTATTATTATTTTTTTTATAAGGTTTCTTCATCCGTCATCTATTTCATCCTTATCTTTTTTTTTCTTTGATAAGGCCATCATGTTGATTCACGTTTACTTTTTTTTTTTTGACAAGCCAAGAAAGCAGAGATTCTTATTAGAAATTTATAGCAAATGTTACATTGAAGCGGACATAAGCTAAAAATTTAACTCCTACTCAGCCAGCTACTATAGAAACAAGAAATAGAAGAGAACTCAAAGCAGAGACAAACACTCAAAGCAGAGACAAACACTTATTCCTCAATAAACGCCAACAGGTTTTGCACTCTGGATACTCCTGACTTTGCCAACCTATCGGCAACACTATTCATGCCCCTTGGAATATGATAACCCTCCCAATGCTTAATTTTCTCCTTCAGCAGGTCAAGGTGGTTAGAGACATTCTTTAGGTGCCATGGGGTATTTGTTGGATTATTTAGCCAATTGATTGCGTTAGCCGAGTCGCTTTCAATTACAAGTACATGAGAGAGCTTCCAAATAGACTCAGAAAATACCCAGAAAGCTTCACGGATAGCATAGAACTGATTTGAATCCGACATGCTTAGAAAACACGGCCTTTGTTTTGCCCAAATCGTCCTTAGAATACCCCCAATCCCGCCCTACCGGTTTTCCGATTCGAACCATCTACGTTAAACTTCATTCTACCAGTTGAGGTCGAGACCAAGTGATACTTGTCTTTCTGCATCCGCACCTCACTGCACTATTCATGTTGAAGAGGATGGCCATTTCGCTTAAACCACGTTGCAAATCTTATAAAAATCAAATCTAAGAGTTGGTCAGATCAAAGCTCTTATTATTGAAAGTAACTCGATTCGATAGACCATGAGATGGCATAAAATAGTAGAATCCAAGGTTGCCTTCCTCAACTCGCTAACCGCCAGAATATGAAAGGATCTCCACCATGTAATACCCAAGTTTCCAAACACTTAGTCCACACCGACCAACTACACCAACAATCAAAGAACAAGTGTTGCATGATTCTAGCTCGATTACAAAATGGACACCACAAGCTCTGCTCTAATAATGCCCCTCCTAAGAACTTCTCACGGGCTTTTGATGAATTAGTTGCGACAAAGACTTCCACTTTAGGTGGTCCATACCCTTCCACAATAGGTTCCAGCTTAACTTGCCCTTGCCTTTGAGGTAGCAACACGGACTTGTAAAAGAAGAGGTGGAGTATGTACCATTCGACCGCTCGCCAAATGATCCGATCTTGGAAGTTTCGATATTGCCCTTTGAGAATGTTTTTCCCACGTTGTTTTTCCCAATCAAGAGCATTCCTACGAGATCAATCCTCCAATCCCATTGCCCATTTCTCCGTTCCAAATTCGCCACATATCCTTCCTTATTCACGCATAAATGCGAGGAAAGCACAATTTTAGAATCATACCTTCTATCCATTCGTCATGCCAGAATACAATGAAGTCTCCCTTCCCAAGCAACGCCCTCATTCCTTGTGTAACAACATCATAAAATTTGTTAGAGGGGGTGAGAGGAGCAGTAATAGCTTTCCATGAGTTGGAGGCAAATCTATTATTGCGAAGAGTGGGGAGGAGACGCTTCTTGTCAAGTCCATATTTTTCCACCATAAAGGTCCTCCATAGTGAATTAACCTCATTGCCAAACCTCCATAGCCTTTTTGATAACAATGCCGAGTTTTTTAAATGAAAGTCAATCATACCTAATCCCCCAAGCCACTTTGGAGCATTAACTGTAGGCCAATCCACATAATGTAATTTGCGTTGGTGCTCCGAACTACCCCATAGAAATCTCCGTATCAATTTATCCATGTCGTTTTTAACTCCACAAGGTAACTTAAAAACAGATAGGAAAAAGATCGGTAAACTCGACAAGGCGGAATTAATAAGAGTCACTCTGCCACCTATTGAAAGGTACCTTGTTTGCCACCAATGAGCTTTGATCTCATTTTATCCAAGATAGGCCTCCAAATGCTTTGCACCGAATTAACACCAGAGGAAAACCAAGATATTTGACCGGAAGGTTTCAACCTTGCAGCAAAATACTTCAACAAACCCTCATCAACCCCAATCCCGATCAAAGCGCTTTTGTTGAAGTTGATCTTCAATCCCACCACCTCGAAACAACTGAGGATTCTTTTCACGTTCAAGACACTTTTAGATTCAGGTTTTATAAACACAAGAGTATCATCTGCATATTGCAAGTGAGCTAACCTGAAGCTACCTTGACCTATGCTTACCCCCTCAAAGAGCCCTGAAGACTTTTGCATGAGAATGAGAACGCTTCCGCCATAATATTAAAAAGCATTGGGGACTGGCGAAGGCCTTTTTTGATACTGAACTGCTTAGTAGGAGAACCATTGATTAAAATTGACATTGTCACAGTAGCCACGCAGAAACGGATCCAACTTCTCCACTTCTTTCCAAAGTTCATCTTTAGCATGACAAAATCCAAGAAATCCCAATCAACATTGTCAAATGCTTTTTCAAAGTCTACCTTCAACAAAGTTCCACTCTTGTTATTTTTCCTGAGATAGTCAACAGCTTCATTGACAATTAAGAAACAATCTGACAATTGTCTATTTTTCAGGAACGCAAACTGATTCCTCCCGATCACCTCATTAATCACCCCTTTCAATCTGATTGCCAGTACTTTGGCCAGTATTTTGTAAATGCTCCCCACAAGGCTTATAGGCCTATAATCTTTTAAGTGGACCGGATTTTCCATTTTTGGAACCAAAGTGATAAAAGAAGAGTTAACTGCCTTGTCAAAAGTCTCGGTCTCAAAGAAGCCTTCAAGGAAAGACATCACATCTTGTTTGACTGAGCTCCAATGATGTTTGAAGAAATTCATATTAAAACCGTCTGGCCCAGGAGCCTTATTACCATCACACTGGTTGATAGCCGTCCAAACTTAAAGGGACTTCAAGGTTTTCACTTTGTTCATCTGATATGCTTTGAAATTGGCAGTCTAATTCCAAAACTCCAACTGCCGACTTCTTGTTGTAAAAGTCTGAATAATACTTTGCAACTGCATCTTTCTGCTCTCTTGGTTGCGTCACTCTCCTTCCATTGAAGACTAGATTGCTGATAAGATTCACCCTCCTCCTTGTAGAAGCCATGAGATGAAAGTATTTAGTGTTCCTGTCCCCTTCCTGAAGCCATTTACTTCGAGACTTCTGCATCCAAGCTCTCTCCTCTGCCCGATACAAATTCCAAAGCGCTTATTTGCAAGTTCTATTCTTTTATCAGCCGGTAACACATTTGATGCATCCTCCTTCTCCAATCTATCGATTTCCTCCTCCAATCTTTGAATGAAATTAGGATCTGCCTCACAGTTATGACTTTTCCACTGTTTGATGAGTGGCTTAAGTCTCTTTAGCTTTAGCCATAGCCCAGCATTATTCCTAGATTGAGCTGCAATCTCTTTCCATTCGTTACGGACCATAGTGTTGAAGCCTTCTTTGTCGAGCCAGTGATTAAAGAACTTAAAAGGTCGAGGGCCCCAATTTACCTCCTCCGTGGCTAGAAAAATGGGATGATGATCAGACAGAGACCTTGGTAGCACACGCTGAACCACCGATGGAAAATGATCCAGAAATTCACTCGAGCATAAAAATCTGTCTAGCCTACTACTTACTGGAGGATCACGATTATTGCTCCAGGTGTATTGCCCATCAGACAAAGGCAAGTCTACGAGCTGCAAATCTTCAATAAAATCATTAAACTCATTCATTGCTAACAGATTACCTGCTTGACTACTTCTTTCTTCAGGCGACCTCGTCACATTAAAATCCCCTCCGAAGCACCATGGCATTTGCCAGTTTGCTACTCTATTAGACAGCTCAATCCAAAGGCCTCTTCTTTGATTATCACGGCATATATAGTGCAAAAAACACACTCAAAGTTTGAACCCTCCAATTTACCTCTGAGCAAAATGTATCGCTGCTCTAGAACAGCCTCAACACAATGGAAAAAGTTTTCATTCCAGACTACAATCAAACCTCCCGCACGCCCAACAGAGGGCACCCACTCAAAATTAAATTCATTCCCTCCCCAAATTTGACCCATTCCACGAGCATCCAAGTGTTCCATTTTTGATTCTTGAAAAAAACCCATCCCAAATTTTTTCCTTAACACAAGTTTTCTTACTGCCCTTTTTTTCTCCCTAGCTCCTAGACCCCTTATGTTCCAAGAAAGGATCCTCATTTATCACAAATATACACGCTTAAAATAGATAGAGCAGGGAGAGGAGGTTCAGCACTAACCTGCTCCTGGCACTCGATGTTGCTTCTCCAATTCAGCAAAATGAGCAACCATGGCATCTTGATGCAGCTTGAAGACAATTCCCAGTTGAGAGCTAACTTCCCATGTTGATAGCGCCTCCTTTATGGTGGGCAATGTCCTCATCCGGTGTATTCGCCCAAGTCCGTGGGATCTTTGCTCGAAATTATCTTGACTTTCCGAATTTTCCTGTGAGTGGAGTGTTGTCTGATTTGCGAAGTTGCTTTCTTTGTGCAGAGTGGGCTTGAGTTCTGGGCTGCCAACGACTTGGGAGGACTTAAGTCACAATCCAATTCTTCAAGAAGCACAAGCTTGAGGGCCCTTTGGCTTAACCCATTTTCGAGTAGCAAATGGTTTGCCACTACCGGCTTTTTCAACTTTGGGCAATTGGTCTTGCTGAATCCTTCCTGCTGGATTATTACACCCGATTGAGGCCCAAAATCACTAGGCCTTGTTTAGAAGATAATAATTATGTGATGGAGTTAGAAAGTCAGGAGAACAATAGTTTTAGTTACTCAATAGAGATAATTGATAAAAACCCTGATAATGAAATCCTTGTTGAGAAATTTCTTGATGAAAAACTTGAGTGTTTTGCTAAAACCCTGAATTCTCCCGTGAAAAGACCTCTAAAAAAATCCCAAAAAATCTTGTTCCTGATGATATTAAACTTTCTGATATTCACCTGTCTGATATCAGTTTCAACCCGGTTGCGAAGAATCGTTCTGGGAATCGGTTTGGGATTAGTTGGCTTCTTTTGAACTTGCTCAAGGCAGTGATTTTTGTGTTATGCCTTCAGATGGCTATCATGATCAACAAAAATTATGACAAGAAACTTATTGTCCAAAATTCACCTTGGAATCCATTAAAAAAATGAGGTTGGGGCAAAAAAAAATGTTTGGCCTGCCAAAAGGAAAGGGTGCCAAGGGGGTGGGGGTACAGGGGAGGAGGGAGGGCTAGGTAGGGAAGGGGCGCGAGTGGCTGCGTGGTCAATTTTATTTTTTTTAATTTAAACACTCCTAAAGTCGACAATGCCATTGTCGACTTCCAGAGGCTATTTTTTTAAAAAAAAATCAATGAAGTCGACAATGCCATTGTCGATTTTAAAGTCGGCTTTGACATTGTCGATTTCAGCAATCCTGAAATCCTTTTAAAAATTACAATATTTATTTAATTTGTATTAAAATAATAAATATTTATGGAAAAAACTCGTATTTCTAATGTACTGCTGAAAGATGCTTTATTTTTATGAGTAATTATTACTTACAGGCTCATTATGTTCATGTTCTTTTAAAGTCTACTGCTGTTATGTAGTTATATTCTTATCTTGCACAATATCAACGCTTTTATCACTAATCATAATTAAGTATTTTAAGATTAGATTCTAACTCCCTTTTCTAGTTTTGTTAGAATTTCTTTATCACTTTATTTGACGGCCCATCAATTAAAATCATTAAGCACAAAATACATATACAATTCAGAATAAAATAGTTTTTTTTGTTTTCAAAACGATAACTATATTTACTTGACATAACAGAATATATACAAGATTGCCAACTGACAAATTTCATCTTAGTACTATAAATTAGCCTAAGGCACAATACTGCTAAAGACGAAACTAGTAGTAAAAAAGATAGTCACTCACACATTACTAGTAAGAGTCTGGAACTCTATCCACTCGGACATGGCCAAGTCGATTACTACTTTTTCCTCAATCCACTCATTTTGAAATATTCATAGATTTCTTGACTTTCACAGCTTCCAAAGAATTAAAAATGTCAATTGCACTCTGTCAAGCCAATGAATACCCTGTCTCCCCATGCAAATTTGCCTCCACCAATCTTGAAAGGTATGAAGCTGTGAACTCAAGAAATTCCATTGCACTGGAGCCAGCTGCCACACTAACTTTTCTCGACAACAATAGATGAAGAGATGCTCCAACGATTCACTTTTTTTTTTTTTGGGTAAAAATCCAACAATTCACTTTGCTCCCCACATAGATGAAAAATAGGATCCACGTTGATATCGTGCTTAATAAACTGATCCGATGTAGGAAGAATATCATGCCAACATCTCCACAGAAAATACTTCATCTTTCCTTTGATACCCATCCCCCAAATTCCGTTCCAAATGGCTCTCATATTACTCTTTGCTGTGCTAGTTTTTGCCGTGACAAGATCTCGCATCTGTACTCTGACTAGCTACTTGTATGTTGATTTGACAGTATAAAGCCCTTGAGAATTATGTCGCCAAATTAGCCTATCCCAACCACCACCCGAAAAAATAGCCCTAGTTTGTAAAACATAACGTGCTCCAAGCCAACTTTTCCACAACCAAGATGAATTACTTTTTTGTTGTTCAGTCATTAAATCCTCATTCGGAAAGTACTTAGCTTTCATAACCTTACTCATTAATATGTTTGGATGAGTAACAAGTCGCCACAGTTGCTTCGCAAGTAGAGCATCATTGAACAAGAAAAGATTCATGAAACCTAACCCTCCTTTGTCTTTGGGCATGGCAAAAGCCTTCCAGGCTTTACAAGAAACACTTCATTTCCCATCCTTTCGATCTCCCCACCAAAAAGCCTTTGTCTGTCTAATAACATCGTGACAAACAATGATGGGAAGTTTAAAGACAGTCATAACATAAGTAGGAAGAGCTTTAATCACGGCTTTAATTAATACTTTCTTACCTGCCAAACTGAGAAATCTATTCTTCCACCCTGTCATTCTTCACCACACTTTATCAACAACAAATGAAGAAATTTCTCTTTTGGATCTACAATATGCATAGGAAGCCCTAAGTACTTTGCATTTTGCTTTTCCTTAATCCCCTGCAACGTATGACATATAGCTGCTCTCTGTTCAAGAGACACATTCTTACTGAAAAAGATGGATGACTTTTCAAAGTTAACCAACTGACCTAAAAGCTCACAATACTTTGCCAAAAGGGCTTTCAGCTTCATCACTTGCTCAACATCTACTTCACAAAATAAGAGAGAATCATCCGCAAACAAAAGATGAGTAATACTCGGTCCATTCCTACATATACGCATACCTCGTTAATGACCTTGGATGCTAGCTTGTTTAATCAAAGTTGAGAAAGCTTCGGACAATATGACAAACAAGTAAGGAGAAATAGGATCAACCTGCCTTATGCCCCTTGTAGGCTCTATATATCCACATTTTTCCCCGTTAATATCAATGGCAAATGTAGCAGAAGCCATACACTACCTATATAACATGTTTTAATTGTAATCTAAGAAACATAAAATTAGTTCATACATTTAAGAGAACATAATTATACGGGTACTATTATTTCAAATTAAAACAAGATATTAGGGAGAAAAGAAAAAATAATGTAGATGAATCCTCTTGACTTCAATCTTCAATTCTTGATCTATTTGCTGATGAATTATTCCTCTTTTATAGGCTTTCTTGAGAGAAAAATTAATTTAAAAAATGAGGGTTAGAATATTTTAAGACCCTAACTTAAACCTACGTATTAGGGTGTCAAAATTTTCCTTTTAATAACAAAATGAATGGGAAAAGAAGTGAAATTTGTCAGGGTGATCTTCTATTTTTTTTATAACGCACCTACACTACAGCACAAGTCAATGGCACCACAGTACATATGATTTTGCCCAATCTACTTTTTCCTTGACTATTTTCATCTTTAATGCTTCTTTTGCTCTTCTTTTCTTAACTTTACTTGTTTCCTTTTTGCCCAATTTTTCACTTCTTTGCCACTCTTCCACCTTAAATCTCAATGTCTTCTAATCTTCTTCAAGTATGAAAAATGAAATTAAGAGCAAGTGAATTATTTTTAATTAACTCAGGTGGTGTTTGGTATAAACGGTGGGTTTAGGAATGGAATGGATTTGATAGAAGAAAAGGTTTGGATTGGAATGGAATGATAGTAATTATGTTTTTTGGTATTATTTTGTAATGGAATGGAAAAGATTTTATATTAAAATTAAAATTTAATATTAATATTAATAAATTTATTAATAGATTTTATATTAAAATGTAATATTAATATTATAATAAAGATATTATTATTTTACATTATATTATATTTAAGAAAATCATATTTTGTACAAAAAATAGTCAAAGTGCATGTCAATTTATAGAGAAAAATATTTTCTACAAGTTAGTGAAATTTTTTTTAAAAGAAGAAAAAAAATAGGTGAAATGACAGTTGCAAACCAATGATGGGTTTGCAAGGCGTGCGACGCGCCTGTTAGCTACAATTTTTTTTTAACATACTCAAAATGACGTTGTTTTGAGTTCTTAGTGAAACGTTTCCCACCTAAACCCAGGGGGAGGGGTGGGTTTCGGTTGAATTCCATTCCCTAAACCCAACACCCCCAACCAAACAATTATTTTTACCCCATTCCAATCCATTCCCCCCCTCCCCCCCCCCCCCCCCCGCCCCCCAACACCCCAAACCCTCCAACCAAATACCCCCTCAAAATGCAAACAAATTTCAGTTAGGAGCATTAAATAAATAAGCATAATTTCCCATTAACAAATACTCCTAAACTTAAGAATTTGTTGGTCTCCAAGCAGACACAAGCAAGAATTACACGAATTTGTTAATTCTTAGCAAATTCAAGTTTAGGCCACCAAATAGTTCTCAAAGATTTAATCATCATGATTATGTACAACCTAAATCCAAATGACAATCCCGTACTGTTAGAAATCTCTTGTGTGTTTAGCCATTCACAAATAATCGCTCACAATTCTTAATAGCATACATAAATCAAAAACTTTTTATTTTTTTTAACTTACCTTTCATGCCATTCTTAACTAATCAAGATTATAAATATACTAAGGATCAAATGGACTTCATTGAGTTTGTAATGAGAGGCTACGATGAAGGTGAGATAAAAGGAAGTTTAAAGTTGTTAAAATTAACCTAAACACTTGAATTACTTGCAACCTTTTTAATACAAATGATTCTCCCTTCAACTCATGTACTCTCCAAATATCCCCCAAACTTGTTCTTAGAATTCTCCTTACTTTCTTTTCCATTATTCGACTAGAGAAGACAATTTTTTTCACTACAAGAAAAATAGCCTTTAGTGACCAAAATGTTGGTGACGACAACCAATTTGGTCACTAAATGGCCTCTTTGGTGACCACTGAGTGAGTCGTCACTAAAATAAAGTTGTCATATCATCTTTAGTGACCAAGTGGAAAATATCGTCACCAAGTCGTCACTAAATGTGTTGGCGCCAAAAAAAACTGAGAACTGCACTACAATTAGTGATGGCTTTTTTTATGACATTTGATCTCGTCACCAAAGATAAGCATCAAATAGTTTGGTGACGAGGAATTGTCATCACCAAATGTTATGAAATTAGTGACGACATGTTGTGGTCACTAATTCATAAATACTATGTATATTTTATGAATTATAATTGTAGAACGGTCTAGTGATGAGAAAATGTCGTCACCAAATTGGTAGTTGTAATGAATAAGGAATTTGCCAAAATAATAAGTAAGAAATTAGGTTAAATTACTGTGAAAGAATGATTTGGTTCTTGGACTAAGCAATTTTATTAGGTGAAACATGTTGTTTTTGGTGTGACATTTAATTTTTATTGATTATAGTATGGCACCCTGTTCTTTACAATTTTGCAAAAATAATTTTGATAAATATGTTAGGACACCCTAATATTTACAATTTTCCTCTCATAATTTTGACTTATTATATTAAGACATCTTATTAAGTACAGTTAGTAGTTGTAATGAATAAGAAAATGCCAAAAAATAATAATTTAAAAAATTGGATTAAATTATTTGGTCCATTGGGCTAAGCACTCTCACTAGGCCAAAAATGTCCTTTCTATTATCACCCTTATTTTCTATTAGTTTTACTACGGCACTCTTTGCTTTAGAATTTTGCCAACATAATTTTGATACTAATTAATGTTAAGACACCTTGATATTTACAATTTTGCCCCTATAATTTAGACGAATTCTATTAAGACATCTTATTAAGTACAAGTAGTAGTTGGAATGAATAATTATTATGCGTTCATTATCAATTAACTTAATTTTTTCCCTTATAAAAGGTTCTGGCGATGGAGGTGATGTCTTTACTCAGGCTATCTTTACAGGAGCATTTAATCCTTTGCAAGAATAAGTCATAAAACCTTGCTTAAAAGTTGCTTCCATTCAAGAAAGTACATTCTAAAATATTAGTTGTGTCAAATTATATTAATTGGGCCTAACTTTATGTTAATTGTGTCAAATTGATTGGGCCTAACTTTATATTAATGGGCTTATATTGTAAGAAATAAGGATTGGGCTAAACAATTTTTTTATTGGGTCAAACTTAGTTAATTTGTATTATGACACTTAATTTTTATTAATTGTATATTGACACCCTAATATTTGTACATTTGCTATATAATTTTACCTAAAATACATAATCATTTATTGTTATAATACACTATTCACTAATAGCCTTCTTTGACGAATAACTATGATTGGGTTAAACAATTTATTTACTACACTGAACTTAGCTAATTTATATTATGGCTCTTAATTGTTAATAATTGTACTAAGACATCATAATATTTATGAATTTGTCCACATAATTTACACTAACAAAAAAAAAAAGGCTTCTTTGATTGCCACTACTTATATAATAATTGGAATTGTTTGGCAAAGGATAATAATCGGATTATGTAATTTATTCATTGGGCCAAACTTAACTTTTTTAATTCATGGCTCTTAAGTTCTAATAATTACACTAATACACCCTAAGGTATATCAATTTGCCTATATTATTTTACTTCAGAGACTTTTTTCAATACACTATAAATTAATTATAATTATATTCTTTGGCTAAGAATAATGATTAGACTAAGTATGTTTTTCTTTATGCCAAACTTAGCTTACTTATATTATAACTCTTAATTTCTTATAATTGTACTAGGACACCCTAACATTTTTGTTTGTCCATATAATTGTACATTAATCACACAGTCTTTTTAGTATTACAATACATTATTAATTAGTACTAATTGGCTTTCTTTTGTTAAGAGCAACAAATGGACTAAATGTATTCTTCATTGGGCTGAGTTTCATTGGATTATTTATGTTATGACTCATAATTTAGAATAATTATACTAGGACACCATGATATTTATGAACATGTGCACATAAGTTTAATTATTTTAAGCACATAAATTTGTTAGTTTTAAATACACTATTGAAAATCAGGAATAAAAAATATATAGTTTCAAAGTAGTTACAGTCACTAATGTAATTTTATAATATAATTAGTTGTTAATACATGTACATATATTGTTAGACATACAATGTATAACAAAAGTAATAAATACTTATACTCCCTTTATCCAAAAAAAAAAGTTTGGTTTCATCAATGAACAACCTTTTATTTTTGGTCAACCAAGTGGAGGTACATCTCATTTTATACCACTAATTTCCTCATTAAGAGTATTGTATATCAATACACCCTTTAATGTATTTTATCTGATTAAGGACATTTTGAAAAATTTGTTGAAAATTCAACTTTGAATTTTGAAATTGGACTGTTTTTTTTTAAGACAAAAACTTGTTTAGAAACTGAACTCTTTTTTTTTTTGAATAGAGAGTATATATATATATAGTTAGGACTAAAATCTACCGTATAACTAGTTAATTTATATATATAGTAGTTATGTAGTTATCATAAAAGTAATTATTACAAAGTAAAAGTAGTTTAGTGCATATATACACATACTTTTAATATACATAATTTCTTTAATTTCAACATGAAAATATAAATATTATTTTATTCTCTAGATTATTTTAAAAACTAATTTTACTTTAACCATTTAAAAACTAATTAGCATTTCAAAATTAAATTTTTTTTAAAAAAATTCAAATTAAAATGTTATTAAACTAATGTAGCATTGTAAAGTGAAAAATTAATTATTGGTTTTGAAATAGTATTTTTTTAATAATTAATAATTAAATAAAAAGTTTGAATGCTTTGAAAACGAACGAGGGAAAATGAATTTGGTTAAATAGGGAAAAAGCAAATGTTAAAAAATAAGAGGCGCTTCTTCACTTTTGCCAACCCTTAAACAAAATTTCAGTCTAACAATCAGTAGTCCCATTTCTTCCTTCATCACCCATCTCTGTCTTAAGCTGCTTGTCCCGACTCCCAATCCCCAAACTAAGTTCCACACTTTTTTCTCCTACTCCCTAATTAGGATCTTATTTTTTGTGATATTAATAATATATAATTAAATTTACTCAAAAAAATATGCATCTTGTCAAATAAAATTTAATTATTTTATAAATAATTTAGTTTTTTTATCATATTTTATTATTTTTTAATAATAAATAAATTAACTGGACCTAATTATCTTGAATTGCGATAACAAGTCAAGGATTGACAAAATCATATAAAATGTTATAAACAATACTTGTATGAATGAAAATATTCAATTATGATTTAGATACTAATTCTGTACCTTTATATTAATGTATTGCTTAACAATTCATTTAAAATAATTGATAAATTATTATTTTTTCATTGTTTCTAGGATTTTATGATCTTAATATATAATTTTATCAATCTAATTCTATAATTTTAAATCGATTTTGTGTAGAATCTCAATTCAATCTACATTGGTCTCATGATAATAGTCCCCAACTAGGGAGAAAATTTAACTAGTTAGAGCAAGGGAGAAAAGATATAAATCAAATATTAGGAGAATGAGGTTAAAAACTTGAGTGGAATGAATGAGTTCCCTTGAATAGATTGACAATGGTTGATCTCCAATTGATTTTAGCTTCTTCCCTAAGTTTTCTAAGTTTAAACCTTTTTCTCTAATATTAGCTTCTCTCTTACCTTTTTCTCTCCCCTTTTCTCCTGTCTTTAACTCTAGACTAATGTCTCCAAGATCTCCTTAAAGATCCCAAGATGCCCTCTATAAGGTCAAAATAAACTAAATAGATAAAAAAAAATTTAAAAGATCAAATATTGGTCCAATTAGGTGTGGGCTGCCTACCCCCCTGCATTCTGCCTAGGAGTTTGGGTGTTGGGATTGCACTACATTGGATATTGCACTACGGTAGGCACCCAAAATCTTAGGGCCTCCATGTTTTGCTTTTTAAAACATATTTTTGTACTTTTCAATCCACTTTTTCAATTTTTAATATAACTCTTATCTCACAATCATATCTCTTAAAATGTAAAAACACATTTTAAGATGTTGTCCATACATGCCCTTAGACTATGTTTGGTTTGTCATTTTTTTGAGAATTTTTATATTGAAAAATGTAAAAGTTTTGGTGGAAATTTTTTTTTTTTATTTGGAGGAAGAAATATTTTGAAGGGAGAATAAAAAGTGTAGGGAAAAATTTTCAAAACTATGTTGAGAATTTTGAATTTTAGTCTAAAATTTGAAATAAAATAAAAAATTGTTTGAATATTTTATTTCTTTTTAAAAAATTTAACTTTTTTCAAAATAGTTTGAAAATGAACATGGCCTTAGGGGCACGCTTGACTAGTGGCTTCCTTCTAAACTTTGAGATTAAAAATTTACTCTTATAAAAAATATCCCCTACATCTCAAAAAAAAATGTCTAGTTTCTAAAATTGTTCTTGTCCCAGAAAAAGAATCCACTTTTAAATCAAAATTTTAAAATATCCTTAGTAATAATAATTGAGTATACTCACAAATAAAAAGTAAGAATAAAAATATAAAATTATACATTTAATTAGTGCATTAAGTGTATTGTACCTAATAACTACTAAAAAGTTATATCTAAACCAAAGTGGATTTTTTTTTTGTTGGAACGAAGGGAGTATAATTCTATCTTCAGTTTTTCATAGGTTTAAGAATCACCAAATTTATATGAAATTTGAGATATGGCTCTAATAATAAAAATGTTCCTCTTAAGTCAAATTCACCCCCCTAAATGTTGAATTCGAGAAAATATTCAACTTAAAAAATTATAACTATTGCTCTTTCTATAAATTACAAATTCTCTTCAATTCAATATCTAAAGATAGAGTTTGTTTTGAAATACTAAACATCGATTAACCTCTCCAATTTGTCATTCTTCTTGTTCTTGCACTTCATTGTAGCTTCTTGTCCTCCACTCCCTTTTTCCAATGAAATATGACCAAAACAAGTACATATACTCTAAAAGCTAGCAATGTCATTTAAATCACATTTTACAATTCATTTAATTTTGTCAATCTTATTTTGCTATTTTCCTCTCATTTGAAAACTTACAACTATAAACATCACAAAAGTAACCACTCTAATGAGATTTTCACCTTGTATAGAGAAAAGTTTGTTTATGATTATTAATTAAAACAATATAGAGAATAATATTCAAAATAACTTAATTTCCTTCCCATTTATCATTTCAAATATTTTGAGATTATTCAATACTATTTTAATTTATTATTGTAAATTTTATAATTATCAAAGTAAATTATGAATACTATCATCATACATAAATAGTATATTTATCTATGGGAAAAAAAAAGTCTACATTTATGTATCATTATTTTAATATATTATTACCAACTTCAACTATTTCTATATGTTTAAATAAATGCTGGTTTATAAACATCAATTTTCATAAATATGTGCGTATATGTGTGTGTTTCAATTCAATAACTAATTAAATGAACTTCTCTACTAATATTTATAAATAATCATATAAAGTAATTATAATCATATATAGTATTCATATCTTAAATCTTCTTTTAAAGCATAAAGAAATTCATCCATAATATATATATATATATATATATATATATATATATATATCTATATATATTCACCTCTTCTAATTTGCCAAGGGTATAGTGAACTTTTCCACCACTTACAGCATGTTTGGTTGGAAGGAATTGTCAATTCCTTCCAACTAAATTCCTGATTGAGCTTAATGCATTTGTTTGGTTCAAAGGAATTGATTCCACCCATGAATTCCAATTTCTTTAGAAACTTGAATTGCAATTTAGCCAATTTAGTCATAAATTGCAATTCCTTGCACCAAAGAATTGGCCAAAAAAATTTCTTCCAATTTTGCCCATCCAATTTTATTCAAGAATTGCAATTCTCACTCTATTTTCTCTCTCATCATTTTTCTCACTCTACTTTCTCTCTCTCACCATTTTCTCACTCTCCTTTCTTTCTCATCATTTTTCTCATTCTCCTTTCTCTCTCATCATTTTTCTCACTCTAATTTCTCTCTCATCATTTTTCTCACTCTACTTTCTCTCTCATCATTTTCTCACTCTACTTTCTCTCTCTCATCATTTTTCTCACTCTAATTTCTCTCTCATCATTTTTTCTCACTCTACTTTCTCTCTCATCATTTTTTCTCACTTTACTTTCTCTCTCATTATTTTCTCACTCTACTTTCTCTCTCATCATTTTCTCACTCTTCTTTCTCTCTCTCATCATTTTCTTACTCAGTAATAAAATGCTTAAGATAAGGGTATTTTAGTCATTTAACACAATTCATTAGTTCTATTCACCCCAACCAAACACAAGAATAATGATTCCAACCTTATTCAATTCCTTTGAACCAAACTCATTCAATTCAATTCCAACTTAATTCATTACAGCCTAATTCCCACTGAATTGAAATTCAATTACAGCCTTATTCATTACAGCGAACCAAACATGCCGTTAGTAAGGGCTTTTTAAACATATCCCTAAAGATTTCTAGATCACCAAATTAGAACAAAACGGTGTAAAAGATGTAAACCAAAGATAGAAGAGACATTATATATATATATATATATTCCAATATCACAACCACTAACCGGATCTTATATATAGTCTCTATTCTAGTTCTAATACAAGAGAGGTGCTATTCTCTAATACCAGAAATGTGTTATTCTCTATTTTAATTTTGTTAGGGGTTCTTATATATATTATGCTTTAAGTTTGTTCTAAAAGGGCTTTTAGATTTTGGGGTTGTGTACATCTCTTCTATCTTTTCTATATATATATATATATATAATGAATATGTGCTTGAATAAGGAACTATCCTATATAAACAATTTAGGATAAAGGTGTTTCTTCCTACTTTGGTTGATGATGGTTCATTGCCATGTAGCCTATGATTTTGACTAGCTTCTACCATTGTTAATGATGGTTCAACACCTTTACTCAGCAACCATTGATTTTACTTAGCTTTAATTCAATGTCATTGATCAAAAGCAGACTTTCATGTTGATACGTTCTTCTGATTAATGATGATTCATCATGATTATATTGTAACTTTTCTTGATTTTGATATGAGGATGTACCTTGATTATGTAATAGCCCTTTAGGTCTCTGTTGATAAGCTTTTACACTAACCAATGATGCTTCATATCCATCTATATTGGTTATTGATTTTGATGAGGTTCTACTGAATCTTCACTGGCAAATGGTAATTTATCTTCAATTTGCAAATTGGAATTTGGTCAATTTCTGCTCCATTAAGAATAGTAAATACCGATTTCCTCTTTTTTTCTATTTCATAGATAGATTTGAACATATAAACAATTGTACATCATAAATTAAGTATGTGGAGTCTTACCAATTAATGAAAATAAGTATGAAAAAACATTATTGTTGGTCAAAATTCATAGAAAACCTTTCTCAACTTCATATTGGAAGCTCTCCACTCATCTCAGTGATTCTGAATATTCTGTATTTCTTGATTTGTTGAAGCCATTACAAGTTTAGTTCATGAAATCACAAATTTGAAAAAGATGTGAGATCACAATTTCTAAAGAGAAACCTATTAAAAAATAGCTAGTATACATAATAAGGCATCCCCCCTCCTGTAACAACTCTGTTACACACTACAAGATACATTATAAGATTTATATTTTGGGCATCACAACTTTTCATGGAAAATAAACTATTAGATAAAACACAAATTAATCTTGTTGAAATTGAACACACAAATTAACATCAACCATTAAAAAATTAGACTAACCTCATTTTTTGGACTTGATGGTGGGGCAGAGCAAGTTTTGATTGATGACTTTATTTTTTCACAATCTCACATTTTTCCTTCAAATGAGCTACTCTGTGGCTCTAGTTGTCCTACTCAATTGCTAATATTAATAGTTCATTTGGAGTTTACTTTTAGCCTAGGTATTTATATTTTATATATTTTTTTCACTTTCTTTCCTTTTTTTTTTGTGCAACAATCTTTTTGGAAGTTTTTTATTTTTTTTAATCAAAAGGTCGATAATTGTATTGATTGAGTAACAGTACACATTTACAATTAAATGTCCCCCAAAATTGGACTCTTCTTAGCTCTAGTCTTGGCTAAGACGAAATGACAACATGTCACATTTGAACCCACCCTCCCACAAAAATTCATCATAGAAGAAA
Source organism: Gynochthodes officinalis (assembly GCA_020080225.1). Classification (NCBI taxonomy): domain Eukaryota; kingdom Viridiplantae; phylum Streptophyta; class Magnoliopsida; order Gentianales; family Rubiaceae; genus Gynochthodes; species Gynochthodes officinalis. The sequence continues at coordinate 28,100,605 of CM034617.1, forward strand.
TAGAGACCCTACTAAGAATGAAAGAAACCCCTCCTAGTAGGATATCTATTCCCTCAACATCATGATAGTCAATAAATTCGTCAGCCACTGATCTTCACCATGATCCTAGCTAACTAACCTATCCCTCAAAAATTTCGGCAGCATGCCCTCTATACACTGAGCAAACCCTGGTTCTGAAACAGCAGAAACCAGCTCAAACAAAAACAAAAACAAAAACAAAAACAACACCAATAAACTTTACACAAAAGTAAAAAAAGGAATCTAAACTACCATGTTAGCTTGAGTATATTCCAGCCAAGCATGCCTCGCCAACTCCACTACATCCTTCACTGGCATCCATTCCCTCTGAAAAACCCACATATTCCGGTTTTCCAAATCATCCACATAAGATACGCCGTGAACTGTATCCTTTCAACCCAGCCATTCTCCCTAATCCGAGAACAGAGAAGTTGCCACCAGTGCTGAAAATTGATAGGAGGCAGAACCCTAACCCAATCCACATGGGCCAGCTTCCAAATTTTTTAAAATTTTTTTGGAAGTTTTTTAAAGTTGTTAGTTTTGGAAAGTTGTTAAAAGAGTGAATTTTTTTTTAAATTTTACATCAAATGCAAATAGTCTAATTTTTAGGCTTAGCCAATAATATAATATTTTATTAAAGCTAAAACACACGGCTAACTAGGGTTATCACAAGTAGTTTTTTTTTTCCTCTCATTGGATTTACACAATTTTTCTTGCTTGCCTACCTTCAATTTCATGTGATCACTCTCAATACTTTTAAAAAGAAAATGTTATTTTTGAGATAAATATGAAAGCTAGTAATCCAATGTAGTACTCCTTTAGTGAAGTTAAGTTTTTTCCCTCAATTTTTACAATAATTTGTGAAAATTTTGTTGGGGGCCAAATAATATTAAACAAAATATATGGGTCAAAAATTTGAAAGCCAATTGAATATAGTAAAATTAAAACCTCCAAGTATGTCCAAAACAAGAATTAATTTTGAACAAATTGATTTAGCCAAGAAAACCGTTGCTATGGCCCGCACAAACAAAGCAAGTTTGCTTGATTTTCTAGGGGAACTTTGGCGAACAAAAAACAAACAGGGAAAAGACAAAATTGATCAAAATTTATTTGTAAAACAACCCAAACGGTGGCTCATTTTCCTGAAAGGGACAAAGGCCTTTTAAAATTTTTTTCTATTTTTCTCTGTACAACAAAACTCTAAATGATATGTCATATTTATAGGACTTATCAAAACTCTAAACCTATTGGATTTGACTATTTAATTTTAATAAAAACCAACTACTAATCCAAAACTCAATATATCTATTAAATTATAAATCCATTAGGATTACAAAATCATAAACCCTAAAGGAAATTTAGTTTAATTCTACCACATTGCCTCCCTTAAACTAAGTTTTCATAACTTGCAATGCCCACCATTTTCTTCAACGTCATAACTGAATCCATCTTTAATGCTTTTGTAAAAATATTAACCACTTAATTTTCAAACTTGTAATAATCAATCACAACTTCTTTTTTCCAAAATATAAAGCCTTGAATACTAGAAGAAAGGCACCGAGTCCTAATCAGATCAAGTGAATACCTAAAATTGGTAATTTTATTTCTATCTTTCCATACATAACTGAAGAATGAAAACAATTCTTCAAGCGTTTCAGGACCCAACAATGCATGATAGATACCACCAAAGCTCAAAATTGAAGAGGAAGTTAAATGAATTACTCCAAATACAAAGTATGAAAAGGTGTCTATAAGTTCTTCCCTCGAACCTACCCCCTAACCTAGAGTATCTAGGTGGGGAAGTAAAATTAATCCTTGTTCATGCAAAGGCTTCTCTGGTATGAAATAAGCTACTTCAAATAGGTTTATTGCTTCGCCCTAGAATACGATTAAATCAACATGGGTTTTGAACCAAATCACGAATGAAGTGAATTTTGATGTTGATATGCTTTCTTCGACCATGAAACACTAGATTTTTTGTCATTTTTATTGCTGAATTACTATCACATAGGATAATAGTGCTCCATCTTGTTTGTGTTGAACAAAATCTAGCATATTTCTAAATCACAGTACTTGAGTAGCACTTTTAGTCGTTGCAATATATTCTATCTCCACAATGCGATAGCTAGTTGTTTCTTTGAACTTTGGGAGAAATTTCCGAAACCAATGAATGCATAACCAGAAGTACTATGTCTTTATCAATTCTCAGAGTTTTTGATGAAGTAACTACTTTTTTTTTCATCATACACTTTAAAACTTTTGAAAGTGTTACAGGCATTAGACTTATTATTCAAAAAATAAACCCAAGCCTTTTTGCTAAAACTATCAATAAAAGTAATAAAATATTTATTATTTTCATTAGAAGGAACATCCAAGTACATACATTAGAGTGAATGAGTTGTCAAGGTTCTTTAGCCCTCCAAACCATGCCTTTAGGAAATGAATCTTAGTGCTTGTTACCCAAAAAACTGGATTCACATTGTCTATGATGAAAGTTAATGGAAGGTAGCCCAAAAAAACACTCCCTTCGTCTCAAAAAAAAAAAAAAGAGTCCACTTTGGTTAACGTACAACTTTTCATTAATTATTAGGTACAACTCATTTAGTGCATAACTAAATATATAATTTTACATTTTTATCCTTACTTTTTAATTTTGAGTACTTATAATTATTATTAGTAATGATATTTTAGAAATTTAATTTAAAACTGGACTCTTTGTTTTGGGATAAGAAAAAGTTTTCAAAGTTGACTCTTTTTTTTGGCACGAATGAAGTATTATTTTTAGTCAAAAACTGCAATTCATGAAAGTGAAAGTGCCCAAATCCATGTGCCACAATCAAATATCATCAACTTCAACAAAGTTAAAAAAAGTTGAACCACCATAATTTAAAGTAATAAGGAACAATCTACTATTAGTCATGTTCACCTTTGCATTCAAACCTAACCAATCATCAGAGATGTTGCAAAAGCGTTTTCAAAAATGCAAATCATAATCCTTCTCTTGAAGTTGACCCAAATTCAAGATATTTTGACGTAAATTAAGCACATAATATACATTAGCGATAGCACTTTTGGCATCATTTTTCAAAATAATAGGAATACCTCCTTTACCACATATAAACATTTCTTGGTTATTACCAAACTGAATAGTGGATTTAATGGACTCATTTAAATTTAAAAATAGTTCATTTTTTCCAGTCATGTGGTTATTACATCCAAAATCAACATACCATGTATTATTCTTAGGTTCCTCCTCAACACTAGCAGAAAATAAAATTTTCTCATGCTTTTCACCAAAATCTTCAATTATGTTGGCGTTGATATCTTTACTTTTAAATTTATTATATCAATAATTCTTTTGAATATGACCCACTTTACCACAATTAAAACATTTAGGCCTCTTTTGCTCATTATTGTTGAAATTTTTAGAATTGCCTTTTTGTTGGGAAGAGTTGTTACCTCTATCATGACCACGAAAATTACCTTTTCCACATCCACGTCCATGACCATGACCACGAAGAATGGCACCGTTAGAAGAATCTTCACAGCTCTTTCTTTAGCAGTCTGAATTTGTAAAACTTGCAACGCTTTCTCCATAGGTTTCTTTTCATGCGATTCATCTAATTTGTCATTAATTCTTTATTCATGCAATAGTAATGACCCTTGTAGCTCATCAACTAACAAGGAGACAAATCTTTTGTCTGTTACATCACTGCAACAACATGAACAAATTATAGGGGCAAAGTATTCAAGACCTTTTTTACAATGAGCTGATCAATGAGATCATGCCCATTCAATTGTCTCTCATTCTTTATATCATTCAAATGAGAAAAATAAGACTAATTGGTCTTATTCTGTTCCACACTGCACAATTCAAATTTTCTTTCAACATAACAAGTTACTTTCTTGGACCTTGTCAACGCCTAGTAAGGTTTTGTCCAAAATATCCCACACCTATTTTGCGGTTGTGGCCGTGAATATTTTGCCAAATATGGAAACATCAACCGCCTAGTGGATTTCAGACAAGATTAGACTATCGTTTTGTTTGGTCACTTTATTAGCATCCACTGTTAATTTTTCTTCAACGTGGACTAACAAAATCAAATAAATTGATGAAACAGAATATTATTTGTTAAATGCCAATTAAAAAATAATATTTCGTTTCGTCAAAATTGTCAAACACTACCCGAGCTCTGATACTAGATGTTGGGGGCCAAAACAATTTTAAACAAAATATATAGGTCAAAAATTTGAAAGCCAATTGAATACAATAAAATTGAAACCTCCAAGTATGGCAAAAACAAGAATCAATTTTGAATGAATTGATTGAGCCAGAAAAACCAGTGGCTATGGCCCGCACAAAAAAAGTAAATTTGCTTGAATTTCTAGTGGAACTTTAGCCAACAACAAACAAACGGGGAAAAGGTAAAATTGATCAAAGTTTATTTGGAAAACAAGCCGAACGGTGGCTAATTTTCCTGAAAAGGACGAAGGTCTTTTTTTTTTTTTCTCTATATTTCTCTGTACAACAAATTCTAAATAATATGTCATATTTATAAGACTCACCAAAACTCTAAACTTATTAAATTTGACTATCCAATTTTAATAAAACCAACTATTCATCCAAAACCTAATATAACTACTAAATTATAAGTTCAGTAGGATTATAAAATCATAAACCCAATAGGAAATTTGGTTTAATTTTACAACAAATTTGATGTTGAAACCATACTGTTTTGTTATTATTGTGCAGTCAAATTTAGTTTTTGATACCTTAATCATAAGGTTTATAAAAACAATTGTTTATGGATGATGGGGAGACTAAAATATCTCCTTCCAAATGGCTAAAATTCAAAAGAGAATTTTATTCTTTTCTTAAGTTCATTGTTGTTTTCCTTACATGTTTGGATAGTTAACCCTTAAATTTTAATTTTTAGTTTTTTTAATTTAGGATCATTAAATTGAATTTGATTTTCAAGATTTTTCATCAGACGACAATATTGACATTTTTTTTAACTGAGGGTATATATTGGACAGAAATAGTAGATGTATTGCTTTTTTATTTTTTTAATAAAAAATTATTATTTAATTATTATATGATATATATCCTATATATATCATATATATACACACACTATATATATCGTTTATTATATATATATTTGAAGGATGTATGATTTTGTTTTAAAGGAAAACCTATGTAGTCAAAACGTAATTCAAAATTCTGTGCTTTGAATATTTGTACATTTAAAACTCTCCTTTTTTCCCCTCCTTTTTGGATCTTCTTCCCATGATTCTTTTAATTGGTGATCTTGCACTTCCTTTTATAGAGAAAGTCTAGAACACATTTCTTTCCTAGTTTTCTTTTCCTTTCGATTTTCAACAATTTGATTTAAAGTCAATTTTGATCAGATTTGGTTCGTAACCAACTCTGGTATATTAGAGTTATTTGAGACTCAACTTGGAATGGTCTTATTTTCTCAATATTTAGAAATAAATTGCAATCTTATCTGAAATTTTTGCTGATTTAATTTTTAAATTTGAAGCAAATTTTAACGCCCAACAAATGCTCCCTTGTAATTTAGAATGGAGGATTGTTAATTATTTAATGACACCAATTAGAATTGATGCTAGCAAATTTATATATTACCTCTGTACCAGAAAAGATTTTAATTTTAAAAATTTTCTTTGTCAAAAAAGAAAAAAAAAGTTTGCTTTTGATGTAAAATTCTTATATTACATTTACTAATAATTATAATATATAACCCAAAATAAAAAGTAAGATAAAAATATAAAAGTATACATTAATTTTGCATTAAAAAATGATCAAATTAATACCAAATTGGTTTTCAAGAATAATTTACTCAACAATTACCTGAGTTTAAAACATAGAACCATAAACTATTAATTTTAAAAGATAAATATTACATATAATGGTTGAAAATTATGTAACAATTTTTATATTGCTACCAATGAAGATAGACCTCTTGACTATTAGTAATGTATTTCCAAAAATATATTATTATACCAACGGAGAAAAAGTATTATACCAGTATAACAATTAGTAAATTAATTCATAACTAGAGCTTATATAACTCAACAATTACATTTGCGTAGATACAATGCCATAAAAATTCTAAGTTGTAAAGTTTTAAATAGTGTCTACACGTGAAAGTGATGGTACAACTCATCGTATCATCACTAATTAAAAATGTGTTTTGTAGGAATTTACATTATACCATCAAATAATTAAAATTGTACCATCCAAAAGATAGTACAATCACAAATCGGGTTTCAAGAATAATGTACTTGATAATTAGTTGAGTTTAAAGCATAATACAATCAACTATTAATTTTAAAAGTTAAATATTACATATGGCAGTTGAAAAACATGTAACAGGTTTTTTATACTACCACCAATAAAGATTGCACCTCTTTTGTTGACAATGGAACCCGTAGCCACTACCCAAGGGTGCGGATTGGGTAAATCCCGCTCTTGTGGAATAGCCCGCAAACTCTCACAAGAGAAGTAAACTGCACTAGACAAGTCCTGTGCGACGAGCTCAACCAAGAAGGTGTCAGCAGGGGAATTTGAACTCATGACCTTATGGTTACGCACTCACCCACCGCACCAACTTGGCTACCCCCAAGGGTCAATAAAGATTGCACCTCTTGATTGTTAGTATTCACTACAAGAAAAATGGTCTTTAGTGACCAATCGATTTTGGTCACTGAAAGGCATTTGTCGTCACTAAAAGTCTTTAGTGACGACAAAAGGGGTGGTCACCCCCTGGTCAGTAATGCTCCAACACTAAAGGTATTTAGTGACCACTTGGAAAAATGTCGTCACTAAAAGGCCAATTCAGTGACCGCAAGCGGAATGGTCACCAATTAGCGATGACAATTTTGGTCACTAAAGGGGTTGTTTTGTCCTCACCAAATATCCCAACTGGTCACTAAAACTTGAGCAGTCAACGCCAAATAGTGACGACTAGGTGACGACAATTTGTGGTCACTAAGTGCTATAAAGTCAACAAATTTGGTGACGACTTTGGTGATGGAAAAAGTGGTCACTAAGTAGAGTTTGGGTCACGTGACACAAATGGTGACCAAAATAAGTGGTCACTAAATGTCGTCGGATGGTATGAAATAGTGACGACTTTGGTGACGATAAAATGTCGTCACTACAATAGCGAGCAATTGATGACGATAATTTGTCCTCAGCAAATAAGCGAATGAATGAACACAAGAGTGACGACATTTGGTGACCATAATTGTTGTCAATATAAGTAATTTTATCCACTATTTTAGTGACAGAATTTTGTTGTTAGTAAATTGTAAAATCACCCAAAAAAAAATAGTGACAACATATTTTGCTCACTGCATGTGTTGTGGAGAAATTTATGAAGACAAATGAATTAGTGTCAACTTTTGTGACGATGTTCCTGGTCAAATAGCATTACTCATGATTACTAACAATCAAAAACATGTGACATCCATAAACATATATAAAAAATACCACGACTTCTCCAATAACAAATAAAAGTAGAAAAATGAAAGATGCTTGACTATTTTGACGACATTCTTGGTGAAGTTGCATTAGATACTATGACTAAAAATCCAAAACATCCAACATTCATAAACATCCATACAAGTAAAAACCACAACTACACTAACAATAAAAAAGATAAGTGTATAGCACAAATGTGAAAAGTAATTCATTCAACTACATAGGAATGCAAGATTAAAACATCATGCAAGAGACAATATCAGCCATAAAGTGGTAGGTAATCAACAAGATTTCCATCCTACATCTTGTAGGAAAAATGAATGAAAAGCTTTAGAGCTATCTAATAGATACATCCAACTTCAACCAAGCCAAATCCTAAACAGCTAGAGTGGCATTCCAAAAGCAGGCCTAAAATCCAAAAGAGATAGAGCCACATTTACAAAAAACACCTTCCAAATATTAGTGCCAAGCAACCCCTGTTAATGTTTCATGCATAAAGCTACCATATAACTGTGTTCCATAAGTACAAAAGAGTCCCATAATATAATTCACAAAAAGGATTACCAAATAGCATCAGCAAAGTGTGAAGAGCACCATCATCTGTCCATTGTGTACATACCAAGTGTAGAGAAGATTGATTTACTGAAAACATAAAAGAAAAAATCAATTTCTTTGAAGAAAACCATAAAAGTTAGTTCGGTTACAGGGATAGTTTAGTTATCTAATAACACCATGACTCTAAAAGAAATGCAAGAACAAACCACAGCTGATATACATGTATACCTTGACATACTTGTCCACATAACCCATCACAAGCTTAGTGAATTAAAAGAAGTATATAATTTGCCTCCATTATTACTAAACAAAAAATATGGACTATATACATAGTACAACCAGAAGAGAAGTGAGACAACAAATAGTCCACGTTCGGAACATTACATTTCAAAGTTCAAGCAATCCTAAAATGAAATGTTCGGCTGGATTCTTGTAAGAGAAAACATAATTTACGAATTGGCCACCTCATTTTATAACTGCTAACCACAATTCATGAATGAGAACATACTAGCCAGAAACCACCACAAGAACAATGGCAAGAGGAAAACAGAATTTACGAATTGACCACCTTCATTTTACAAATGCTAATCACAAAAGAATGGAAATAACAAAACAGATTTTACAATCTGGCCAGCTTCATTTTACAACCGCTAATCACAAAGGGATTGAATTAAATAATTACAATATGTGTGAAAAGGAATAAATCAATATTTGAACAGCTAAATGTCTACTGTCCCACACAAATGAAGTTGATGAACAATCTGGAATTGCGCACAAAGGACAAGACTGTATGGTTGGCAAAATTTGGACGATTGAACTGTAATATTGCCGGCAAACCACAAGATTTGGAAACCCCTCACCTCATGATAGCAAATAGAGTTATTACAAATGTGTTGGGTTGAAACTTACATAATGGTTGCTGCAGTGTAAAGAAAATAAAATGCATATTTTCTCTTTTGTGTAGACTCAAATGTGCAGCAATTTGCGTGGACTAAAATGTGTAGTAAAATGAAAAATAGCAAAAAACCAGTTGCATTAAAAAAAATCATGCAACTAATGTTCGAAACAGACCCTTACCTCATCTCTAGACTGTGCTCTAGATAATCGATGCACCTCCGCCATCAAAGTTTCCATTTGCGCTTGCATCCCATCTTGCTTTTCCTTGAGTATATTCAACTCACATTCTTGGGTTGCAATCTTTTCTGTCAGCGCATTTGCATGTTCCTCCGCAACATTAGCCTTTTTTCTTTGTTGGTCCACTTCGGATTGTAGCTTTTCATCCACCACAACACTCTTTGTAGGCATAGAAACACCCCTAATATGCCCAGGTAGTTTGTGCAATTTGTCAATGCAAATCTCTGCCGGGGATCGCGAAGAGCTGGCCTCCTCCTCTTGCATCTCATCCTACATAGTCAACAAATATGTCAAAAGCAGAAACATAAATTGAAATATAACGATGAAAAAATTGAGAAGGATTTGAATTAAGAAGGTACCAATAGTTTTTTTGCTTGGTCATTGACCATTTTCTTTTGCTTTTTTGAAAAATGACCAATCTCATAGCAATCAATAGAAGTGACTTCCTTGCCATCCTTTTGTTGCAAATTTTCCATAATCACATTAGATGAAACAGAAAAACAACCAGATATTTTTCGGTTTTTTTTGTATGAAGCAAAAAAACGACATTAATAACTACAAGCTGCCTATACTTACAAACTCATGCACAGTCCTTGAAATCGACACCGAGCCAACAGTTGGTGGTGTGCTGTTTTTCACGCGGTTTCCTTTGTTTCTATGGCTCATGCTCTGTTGGAGGGAAAATGAAGTGAGGTTCGTAATGTGTTTCATGCCTAGTGGGAACCTAAACTTGATAAACATAAATTCATAGATATAAATGATCTAAACCTTAAACTCATTAGAATCAAAATTATGGCAGAGATTAATCCAATCATCTTCTGGGGCATTTGTGGGAATATGCTTCATTACATCCTCTTTGCTTGGGAATTTCTGGAAGTGAATATGCAACTTGTATTGACAATTGCTATATTTCCTTGCAAGTTGCTTCAACAGTTCTTTTTGCATTGAAGCATTGCCATCATAGTTGGAGTTCTCCTAGACGTGTACGGTTTACATTATCAGTCCGGGGAAAATGCATACGGAATAATTAGAAGACATATAACAAAGAAATTATGCACATCAATTGGAAGGTGCTCTAATAGCACCCAATTTGTTGATAGATATCCTAAAGAGTGGCAAACATTCATGACAACCTTGTAACACAGTTAGAAGCAATAAAAATAAACAGAGCAACTTAACCAATATCAAAGTGCCAAATCATAGTAATGTAGCTAATTAAAATGCATGCAAAATTTGTAGTATCCCAAAAAAAAAATAGCCTTCACAACAAGCATAAACAACCAATACAATCCTCACAATTGGAATGTTATGTAATCTTTCACGTAAAACATCTTACCATGCACTTGCCAATCATTCCCTCCCTCAACTGTTCGTCTTGCTTTTTCCATCTAGAACCATCAAACTTAGCAAATTGCCGGACCATACATCCACCCTTTGTGATCAACTTTTGACTCTCTAACCATGCTAAGTGACCAGCAATACTATCAACTTCGATGACAACTCTTACATCCTCTTGGTTTTTTGAAGCCCTTAGATTCTTCATGGGTCCCCTTGTAATGGAGGTGCCTAGGTAATTTTAATTCAAAACCAAGAAGTAATGAAGTAACACATTTAACTCCGAATCGAAAACCATAAATAAAATGTGAAACGACTCCCTATTACATTTACTAAAACTACATATTAGAACCACAATAATTACTCCCCCAATTAAAAATTTTACATATATAAGAGTAGTTACGGTGTTTATGCAATACGGAGTAAAAATTTCATGAAAGCGGAGTACCACTCCAATTCAATTTTGTGACAATGTTCAACCGTAAAATACTATACTCACAGCTTTGATTCAACCACTTTCTTGTAACAAATATAGGAACATTGCCAATGTGTTATTAGAATTTACCTCGCGAAGTTGATCTAGCTTGCTCTTGTTGTTGCTGTTGCGAATGATGAGAATCAAATATTCATAAACTTAGATATGTGTTTTTCACTCTTTTTGCATAGATTTCATTGAGATATGCCATGTTTATTAGAGAAATCACATTATATTTGTGATTCTCATCTTTTGTTTGTTTTGTAGGAAAAAGGGGATAAAAATCACTCATCTTCCGAAATTCATAACGTTTGATGACAATGTCCAAATGAGGTGATTAAATATGATATGGAAAGATGAGAATGAGATCTAAAACTTTCATGCAGAACGTTTTCTCAAATTCCGTAAGCAAAGGGACCAAAACTGGACAAAAGCAGAACAAGGCATGAACCAAAGAAGAGGAAAAAGGGAAAAAAATCAGCCATCTTCCGGAGTTCATAACTTTTGATGCAGATGTCCAAATGAGATGATTCAAGATGATATGGAAATATGAGAAAGAGAGGAAAAACTTTCATGAAGAAAGTTTTCCCAAATTCCGGAAAAAATGGACCAAAACTGGACAAAATCAGAACAACGCGCGAACCAAAAAAAGGGTTGGCAGAAACTTTTGACCGCCGCGGCGGTCAAAACGACCGTAGCGGTGGTTCCTCAGGAATGAGACCGCAGCTGTCCAGAACGACCGCAGCGGCGGTCTACTGTTCATCCAAAAGCTGAAATTTGCATTTTGCGTCCCTAATGTTTTGGAAGTTTCACAATTATTCCCCAACGTCCCTATGTCTATAAATACCCCATTTTCTGCAGAAACAAGGCAAGGTAGATAGGTTAGGGTTAGGTTTTGTTTATTTGCACATTTTCCCCAATCTTGAGGGGATTTTCCAAGAGGTTAGGGTTTGGCATTTTGTGGCTCTTCAACACTTCAATCTTTGGATTTGCTTTGGCTTGCTAAGTGTGGAATTTGTTGGATTCACCAATCTTTTAATTAAGGGAAGTATTTCTTACAAATTTCTTATGCTTTCAATGGTTAATTCTCTTTGTGATTGTTGGTTGTTTGAAGCCATAAATGTGATTAAGATTGCCTAAATTTTATATGCAACATTATGTTAAAGTTCATCAATGAATTTCTAGGATTTCAAATGAAAACACAAAAATTGACAATTCATCCAAAATAACTCATTGAGGCATTTTGTCAAACACATGATGTGCATGGTGAAAAACTTGAAATTTCACAAAATTAGCAAGCACCCTAGCCTAAACATTTAACAAACAGCCCAAACAAACCCAATTACACAATATCTAATCAAAATTCATCACTAGGAATCATATTTAAAGCAATTCAAAATCACCGTTGTAATGAAATTTGAAAGGTTCAACCATACATACCTTGGATTCTTGGATGAATTTGATGGTGGAAATGTGTTTACAAAGGTGTTTGGATCACTTAAGATGGATTGGACTTGAAGAAGAATGTAAAATGCAAAATGTGGTTGAGAGAAAATTGCAAAAACAAAGGTAAGAAATGAAAAAAATGATTAGGGGGCCAAAAATGCACCAACTATGCGCCAAAAAGACCGCCGCTGCACCAAGAAGACCGCCGCGGCGGTCAAAAGTTTCTGCCGCAATTTTTTTTATTATTATTTTTTATTATTATTATTTTTTTTTTACATTTCATCCCTTGTCTTAGCACACATGCAAACTACATGCATTAACCTCTACATCCACAAGAAATAAAGCAAACAAAACAAAAACAAGAAACAAAACAACGCAAAACAAAACAAAACCAAAACAAACCAACACAAAACAAAATGAAACAAAATGGACTAAACTTAAACAAAAGGATACGCTTGGGTTGCCTCCCAAGAAGCGCTTAGTTTTAACGTCGCCGGCTCAACTCAATCCATTTCATCCTATTCCTTCCTTTATTCTTTTCCTCACATGTTTGGCCTCCTCTTCCAACAACATTTTTTTCATGCCAAACAAGGGACTAATACCCTTAATATCCTCAAGGGTACACCCAATGGCCTCTTTAAGAATGCTTAACCCCAAAAGCTTTCCTTCTTGTTTAGATTCCAAAGGAGATGATATTAACACAGGCAACATTTCATGCTCTTCCAAAAATGCATGTTCCAACCGAGGGAGTAAGGGCTTCAACTCAAGCTTGGGCGGCTCATCGATGGACAGTTTTAGCTTATCTTCACCACTGGCCACCGGCAACACTTGGTCAATTTCAACCACTTCAAATTCTTCCCCTGTTATCTCATAAATGGACTCACCTACAAAACAATTTTCAACCATCTCACGAAGTTGTCCATCTATTCTTTTATCTTCTTCATCAAACTCAAGGGGAACTTTGGAGGGAATAATTGTCTCCATTGCTTGAGATTCAAAACACCACTCCTCCTTCAAAGTTTCACCAGTGCATTCATCCACCACATCTTCACGGAAGTAGTCTAGATTGCTCCTTGGATAATTCATGGCATCATTGTCATCGAACACTACCTCTTCTTTGTTAACCCGCATGGAACCCCTCAACTCAAGCTGGATTTCTTCAAGCTTTTTCATTATGAGCTCTTCAAAATTTGGTTTTCTGTCCATGCGATTATTCATTTGATTCCAAAAACCTGGAGGTTGCCTTGATGTGTTAGAAAACGATGGCCCCGAATTATCCCAATTTTGATTGCTTTGATTATTCCAATTTTGACCACCTCCTTGGTTGTTCCAACCTTGATTTCCTGCTTGGTAGTTGCCATCATTGCCCCAGTTTTGGTTGAAATTTTCTTGCTGCCCAAAATTATTCATGAAGTTAACGGGTTCAGTCCTGGCCCAGTTACATTGATCCGTATGGTGGTCTCCTTCGTAAAGTCCAGCGAATCATGTCCAACCACATCATTGTTTTGGTGATCCACCTCCCCACCAATATTTGTCGGGCTGTTGGGATAGAGTCATCTCGGGAATGTGTGGGCTCCATCAAGTCAAGGGAACGATGAACTTGCTAATGTTGAAGAACATTTCCATTTGGGCTTGCAAATTCATCATTTGTTTCATCTTCATCTCTCAGCTGGAACGCGGGAGCTGCCTTTGCAGGTGTAAGGAGTGCACTTCTTATAGGAGCAATAACTTTTGGTGGAAGTATGTTTGTGCTTTCCCTAGTTGGAATATTGGGCCCTATTGGTGCAACCGGGGCCTTTTCATCTCTATTGTCCGGAAAAATTGGAGTTGCCTTAACAGGCGTGAGTCTTGCACTTCTCCGAAGGGTTTGGCCTTCTTGTATTTCAACTTGGGTGTTCATGAACCTCATTAATTGCGTTGTCCTTCTGGGTGTTCGAGGAACAGGTTACCTTTTACTTGTTCCTCTTTTACCCGATCCAGCCATCATTACATTAACACCCACTTAACAACATTAGTATGGTATTTCACAGTTTCTGGAGAAATAACATTTTTTAACTTTGTGCATAATTTAAAGTCAAACAATACCCTTTCTTGCATAAAGGTTGTCCATAACAGTCGATACAAATAAATTGGTTTATTGTTTGTCACAAATCCTTAAAGTTCCATGCTTAAAGTTAAAAACAAATAAATATAGGTACAAGTAGGACGAAAAAGTTACATGGAAATGCAACAAAATTCAAACATAATATGTATACTTCGTATGGTAAGCATTTGCAATTGTCTAAGCATGTGCATGTAGCATGGGCAATTTTAGAACATCTTTACAGCTAAAGAACACAATATGAGATGGAGTCCTCAACATGCAAATAACTATAAATGCCCACCATACGTACGTGCTTCGGACCTCACATAGACTTTACTAAATCCATATAAATATTGACGTAAGTATTAAATCCCACCTCAATAGTTGATGTAAGTGCATAAAATAAATTGGCCATTTTGTACATATACTTCAAACACAACAATGAGACACAATACACTTTGTTGATTTCGAAACCTTCATTCTCATACAAACCACTCATATTCTGAATCACTACTATCATTTTCCCACTTTTCCTTATCCTCTGCATCTAACTGCGAACATGACGAATCAAGAGCTTCATCATTAATGAATGAATCAACATCCACCCAAACACCTCGTGATATTTTCATATTTGTATCACCTCCTACAACCGAGCCATCAACCACTTGCAATATGGCTGAACCTCTCATCAACTCTAGCTCATCCATATTCAAATCAAGAAGCAGATCAATAGCTGGCTCTTCTTCCTGGTAAACATCTGCTACTTCACTTTCCTCACCATTTTTGGGAACATCGTATAATGTTCGTGGACTAATATTCTGGACAACATGCCAGTTGACACCAAGTTTTAAGTCCGAAGCATAGAAAACTTGCTTAATTTGAGATGCCAACACATAAGACTACTCTATATACCATTTTCTAGACATGTTGACACTAGTGAGGCCACTTTCCCTATCAATTTGCATCCCACTTGCATCACTAAGCCTAAACCAATCACACTGGAAAACCAAAACTTTATTATTAGATCCAAGGTACTCAACTACCAACACATCTTGTAGTACCCCATAAAAAACAATCATATTGTTCCCATGTTCACCCTTCACTACTACACCACTATTTTGAGATTTCCTATTTCCATTGTGGCTAAGGATGTGAAACCTGTAACCATTAACCAAGCAGCCACTATACTGGTTTACTCGATTAATTGGTTCGATCGCCAATGCCTGGATTTCTTCACTAGACACTTCTGGGCTTGATGACACCTGCAGCAGTATATTTTGGTTCGTTACCACAATATAAATTCACATGCATTTCTACGTTTTCTTTTCTGAGTCATATTATGACACTTACTCGATTACGAAACCATGCTGGAAACTGGTGAGTATGTCTATCATTCACGTTCTCATATCCTTGTTCCACCAACAGTACCTTATGCTCTCTGGTCACATTATAGAATCATTAAATGTGTGGATGTGCAGGATATATGTAAAAAATCCTAAAAGATGTGTAATATGACCCACTGCACTAGGTCCTATATTTCCTCACAATTGTCTAGAATAAAAGTGGGAAGATTTTCCAACGTTGCGTCACTCAGAACACAACAATTCGTCATACCAATTGGTCCATCCCTACAAGAGAAAATAGATATTTCACCCACACCATCTATTTGCTCATTATTTTTCTCTCTTTTATTGAATATGGTCTCCACATTGTTCAGCCATATTGAACAAAATTGCAGGCATTCATGGTCTATGTATCACTCCTTAATACATCCTTTCAGTCGTGTTTTGTTATGCACATACCCCTTTAAAGTGCCCATTTTCCTACAAACAGTTGGTGAATAATCATACGTGTTATTTACACACGGAAAATTTTTTACAGCTTTAATAGATCGTGTCAATACCTCTCGAACAGAAACATCTATCAATACTGCGGTGGCCCAGCTATCCGTGCTTCATATGGCAGGTGAATTAGCAAATGCACCATTATGTCGAACATCGATGGGGGAAAGATTCTCTCCAACTTGCACAATAAATTAGCTATTTTCATTTCATCCTTCTCCAAACCATCTATGTAACTTGTCCGTGCACACAATCTTTGCAGAAATTGACTTAGTTCATACAAAACATTTCTCACTTCTCTCGTGAGGGATCCCCGAACAACAAGAGGCATAACCCGTTGGACAGATACGTAAAAGTCATGACTCTTCATCCTCGACAATTGGATCTCTCTCTTTTTAATGCAACGAGAGAGATTGGAAACAAACCCATATAGAAACTTCAAAGACTTAATTAGGTCAACGGACTTCTTTTTCTCATCGTTACTAAAATGATATGAGGCCATAGGCCTCCGAAAGGAATCACCGTGTGCTTGCAAATGTAAACTCTTTTTCACTCCAAGATCCATTAAATCCTTTCGAGATTTTCAAGTGTCTTTGGTCTTACCCTTAATGTTGAATACTGTTGAAACCAAGCTCTCAATTGCATTTTTCACCACATTTATAATGTCTAAGTTGTGCCGCAGCTTTAGGTTTGCCAAATATGGCAGGTTGTAGAACACACTTTTTTTATGCCAATTGGGACCTCCTGCATCAGCATACTTTCGCTTCTTTCTTTACCCTTGTACAGAAAACTTACCAAAGCAATATGGGTAGGGTACGGCCGTGTCAATATCTCGCAGCATTTCTTCACCTTCCTTAATTCTTACTGCCTCACGAAAGTCGACTCTCCTATCAAAATTCTTTTTATCCCTTCGCCGCTGATGGTTGGCCAAGAGATACCGACGATGTCCCATGTAACAAAATTTTCTACTGTGTGGTAAGTATTGTGAGGATGTCTCATCCATGCAAACTGGACAAGCTGTGTACCCTTTTGTAACCCAACCTGACAACATTTCATACACAGGGAAGTCATTGATAGTCCACAAGAGAGCAGCACGTAGTGTAAACCATTCACTCTTGTAAGCATCATAAGAATCCACACCCATCCACAACTCATTCAATTCATCAATTAAGGGCTGCAAATGCACATCAATATCACTTCCTGGTGACTTAGGACCGGGAATTAATAGCGACATCATGAAGTATGGCTCTTTCATGCACTTCCAGGGGGCCAAATTGTAAGGTACAAGAAAGACGGGCCACACACTGTATACATTGCTCATATTTCCAAACGGATTGAATCCATCGCTAGCAAGACCCAATCGCACACTCTGGGGGTCTGCAGCGAAAGACGGAAACACACTATCAAGATGCTTCCAAGCCTCACTATCTGCGGGGTGTCTCATTACATTTTCATTTTCAACCCGTTTCTCCTTATGCCACCTCATGTCATCTGCTACATCCGAATCAATGAACCACATTTGCAATCTTGGTTTAATGGGAAAGTATCGAAGCACCTTCCTTGGAACATTTGACCTCTCCCCAGAAAATCTAGCCTCTCGGCAATGTTCATTTGGGCATTCTGTTAGAGTTGCATATTCATTACGGAACAACACACAATCATTGACACATGCATGGATTTTCTCACACTTGAACCCCAATGCTCGGATGATTTTCTTACATTCATATAAATTTTTTGGAAGTGAAGCTGAACTTGGGAGGGTTTTTTGAAATATGTCAAGCAAGGAGTCAAAAGATTTCGACGTCCAACCACTAATGGTCTTCAAGTGTAGAAGCGTAACGACAAATGATAATTTGGAAAACCCCTGACACCCGGGATATAATTTCTCCTTAGATTCTGCAAATAAATGAAGGATGTCAACCTTAGAACACGAATTGGTCTTACACCCATTGGTCCACCAATTTTGCCCCTATTTGCTTTGCCCTATGTCATTCATCATTTCATTAAGGTCGTCATCATAAACATCATCATCATCAACATCACCCACATTCTCACCCTCAACCTCTTCGTCCTCCAAAGTGTCTTCATACACCTCACCATGGTATAACCACCTATGATAATCCCTTCGTATTTCCCATTGCATCAAATACAAGTACACAGTGTCTTTGTCACACAAACGAAAGTTGTTGCTACTTTTACAAGGGTAGGGGGTTTTGGACGACAGTTCCTTATTACGATATGCAAATTCCTAGAACTCTTGAACACCCAACTCAAATCTGTTGTCCTTTGTCCTATGCACTATATTCATCTATGACTTATCCATTAGCTTGAGTATGTTCTAGTGATTAAGGGAAACAAAGCAATCAACATTCACATAATACATATTATCATAGATTTGGAAACCTATATTGACAATGGGAGACGTTTAAAATTAACGATCAAAGTAAACGAAATCAAATCTTTATAATTACTCAAAGATGCAATATCATAATTCAGCCACTTGCTTTTTCATAGCGAATAAATAGAATCGAAAAGAAATATAACGTGGCAACGAAGTGCAAACATGTCTTCAAACACAAAACATAGCCATATTGGACTTAAAATTGGAAAGTTGAAACCTTCAATGTGAATGTCATACCATGGCCCAAAATGAACACAAAGCAAAAAAGAATATGTAATTCAAAAGAGTGAATATAATTCCAACAGTTTCTGTATAATGCAATATGAAGACAAATAAGGCTTGAATATACCTATCGCCGCTGAGTTAGGCCTTGAAATTGAGGCTGAATGACTACGATCTAACCCTTTGTTTCCTGCGACCGTGAACCCGGGAGGGATTTTCAAACATGCACATTATTGCCAAACATCGGGTTAGTTAAAATAAATATGCAGCAAATATTAACAACAATATGACAAATAATTTAAAGACAAAGTTAACAAGGAGACACGTCTACCGAGTGTGTTAAAAGGTTGACCGATGCTAGCTGAGTTCCCCGTACTGCCTGAAGGTTTTATGCACTACAACAGTAGAAATAATAGGGGCCAAGTTCTTCACGTAGATATGTTTTGGTTCTGCAGGAAAAAGAATTTATTAACAAATGAAGCATGTATGAAGAGGATTTAGTAATTGAAAACGATAACCTAGAAGGAATAAAAAAGATATGCAGAGGAAAAGGGAAACACGAGAGATGATTATTCAATTAACAGAAGGTTTTAAGCGTGTGAAAGAAAGATGATATTGAAATGTATGGTTACACAATGGCACAAAATGTGATAAGAAGTAGAATATCATAAAAGTCCAAGATGATGGTACATCAATGAGTAGTAGATAGAGATTCACAGCAAAACAGCAACAGCAACAGCAAATCCAATTGAAACAACAATACAGTCGATTTCGGCTATAACACAGAAACAAAAAATCCAACTGAAAAAGAAAATTAAATCGATGAAATTCTTCAGGAAAAAGCAGCAAGGGCAATTTGCAGCTAGTGATAAATCGGCAATAGACTTCAAGTCTATCAAGCAACAAATATGCCTCCTTCCATAGCATAAAAGACAGAACTAAATGCAAGAAATAATACCAAGAACAAAATGCATTCAGAGAGATTCAGAGCAAGGAAAAGCATAAATTCTAGTCCAGTCCACGCAAAAAAGGCTAGCAAGCAAAACCAGATTTTCCTGAGCTCAAAAACTAGTGCAGTAACAATCCAGCAAGTACCCTTGCCAAAAAAACGGGCCTTTCAAAACAGAGAAACATGTAATCTATTCATGGAAAAAGAAAATCCCCAAAAGCAAACGAGCATTATAGTGTTTTCTGGAAAATGAAACATAGTAGTCCACCAAAAATGAAAATTTTAAAATAGCAGAAACATTATTACATAAGCGGGTTAATATACAATTGAATATTTGACAACCACCCACACCCGAGGAAAAGCTAGGTCACTGAATTAAAGAAAAACAACATCCAATACATTAAAACTAAAATCAAGCACATAGTAATTCATCTTCTCATATTATGATGCACATTATACGAATTCATAGCGATAATCCAATGCTTAGCAAGCCACCTGGTAGACTCTATAAAATTAGTATTGCTTTAATGAATACAAGACATAAACATGAGCTCTTGTCCATATGACTCTGTTGAACAACATATTAAGCTAAATTTAACCAAATTTTCCTGAGTTTAAAACCAGATTTTCCTGAGTTCAAAAAACCAGTGCAGCAACAATCCAGCAAGTACCTTTGCCAAAAAGACGGCCCTTTCAAAACAGAGAAACATGCAATCTATTCATGGAAAAAGAAAATCCCCAAAAGTAAACGTTTACACTGTTTTTGGGAAAATGAAACATAGTAGTCCACCAAAAATAAAAAATTTCTCAAATGGGACGGCAAACGAGTAAAAGCATTTCCATCATCTCATCTTTAGAAAAGAAATTATTCCACGTAGATCACATCAGTTGCCATCCAAATCGATGCAAGGGTTCAAAATTCCTTCAAGGAAACGTAGGGGCGTTCACCGTGTTCAAGGCGAGTGGCAAGCAATGGCAATTGGACAAAAAGCGCCCGACAGAAGCCTTCTAAAGTGATGGATGGAGTGGCTGAGGGCGTGAGGCGGCAAGGGAAGGCAGAGGGGGAAGAAATCGGAAAGGTGCAGCCGTAGAGGGAGACGGAGGACCAGAAGGAAATTAACCTTAGGAGTGACGATTGAGCAAAGGAAATGGGTTGAGTCCTGGCAGTAGATGAAGGAGGAGGGAGGTGAGGTGGATTTGGGGTGCTCGGAATCTGATTGAATCAGCAACGAAGGGGTGGGAATCGGATAAACGTTCTCCGTGAACCGAGAGTGAAGGAGCGGAAAACTGAAGATGAAGCGGCATTCGATGAAGCTGAAATTTGGCTAAGTGTTGGAGCTAAAGGTGTAGGAGAGTCAAGTGAGGGGTAGCTAAAATTCGGAAACTATTGGGGGTACTAAAATGCTCCAAAACGATGGCATTTTATGGACTCCTCTCCCGCCCAAGGAAAAATTTTTAGTTCCCGCTTTTGTTTTTTTAAACTTTGTTTATTAAACTTGTAGTATTTTGTCAATTCTTATTACTGTAATAAGTTAAAATTTTAATTTTGAAAATATTATACAATTTACAACAATTACACTATTAATTCAATTAAAGTCATAATTGTTTGTACATTAAGGAAAAAATAATTGTGTATACAAAATTTGAATTAATAAATTCAAATTTTAAATTACATCAAAACTTGCAGAATAAAATTTACTCCCACATATGCAATTGAAAGTACACATGCACTCTAGAATTATAGGAATACAATTATTCCTTGTATACTAATATCATATATTGGAATTCCAACTGATGGTTTCATATCTGTATATATATATGTATATATATATTAAGTATCTACGTTATTTAAGATGTAATAAAGGAGATATATATATGTACAAAGTATTTACGTTAGTTGCAATTCAAATCAACTAATATCGTATGTTATTAGGACAAATGGTTATAGATATAGATATGTGCTAAGTACAACGTACTTACATTAGTTGCATATATAATCAACACAACCATTATGTTACTATTACAACTGATTATAGGCATAGATATCTACTATATAAATACGTTAGTTAGTTGCAGATATAAATATGAACTAAATTTTTATGTCATACTTATACATGTGTATTTATAACTTTCGTTCTACTTCACTACATGTATGTATTAAATTAACTACATATAATTGTGCTGTCCATTAATATTATGTTAATAATTTAGTAATTAACAAATTACTTATGTTTTGGTATAAATTATATGTCAAATTTCGTAGAAATAAAGTATTATTAATGAATAGTAGCATCTAATACTAAAAAAGTGTTACATCATAATCGCTGGACTATTTTGCAAAATATGAAATGTTAATTTATGATAAGGGGGGACCTAATTGAAAAGATTGATAAACTAGAGGGTTAATTCATAATTTACCATAGATACCTAGGACTAAATTCGAAATTCTAAAAAATGAAATGTCTATTTTGTAGGACCTAATTGAAAGTGATTGAAAGTTTTTGGGGTCTTAATATAATTTTGGATAAAGGACTCTATAAGCCACTAAGCTCTCACCAAAGCTTGGTACACATCTATATCTATTTCATTACATCTTACCTAACATAGGTACTTCATGTATATATATATACATATGTAAAACCAGTTGGAATAACAAGATAATATATTAGTATACAATATAGTTATAACTCAATTGGTGATCAATTTTCGTGCTTTTTGTTTAAAAAGCAACGAGCTAAGTGGTTACCATCGTTATATAATAATCATACAAGTAATATCTATTCCTATATTTCTAAAGGGATCAATCATATATCTATATGTAAGTAACATATATAAAACACAAAGTTACACTTCCTATTTATAAATTTGCCCCTATAATTTTGATGAATTATATTAATTCATCTTATTATAAGAACTAGTAGTTTTAACGAATATGAAAGGGACAAAAAAATAATTAGTTGAAAATTTTGGGTGGTATTATTGGTACTTGTATCGAATAATTTGTTTAAAACCAGATGACTTCTATTAATTTTGGAGTGAATGTATAATTTCAATTGCATATGTTTATTAAATTTCATTATGAACAATTTTATGTAATTTCAAATTTACATTTATTACTTAAAATTTTTAAGGCATTTTTTTTTCACTCATGTACAAACAATTATGACTATAATTGAATTAATAGTGTAATTATGGCTCAAAATGTATAATATTTTCAAAAGTACAAATGCAACTTATTGTAGTGATAATATTTGACAAAATTGGAAATGTTTAAGAAACAAAGTGTAAAAAAAAAAAAAAAACAAAAGGAGGAACCAATAATTTTTCCATGGGCAGGAGAGGAATCCATAAAACACCGTCGTTTTGGAGCATTTTAGTGCCCATAACGCTATGCAAAATTCAGCTCCCCCTCACTTTACTCTTTCGGTCTTCAAGTCCAACACTTAACCAAATTTCAACTCCATCCCACCTCACTTCATCATGGGTCTTCCGCTCCTTCAAACTCCGTTCACTCCAACTTCCGTCCGATTTTCACCCTTTCTCTGCCGATTCAATGAGATTCTGAGCACCCCAAACGCACCTCACCTCCATCCTACTTGATCTACAGCTGGGGCCCCCTCCAATGCCGAGAGTATTACGCCTTCTTCCTTGCTCTCAAGCTTATTGCCTGATCCCTTAAACTCGAAAAGCTTTTCCGTCTTTCTCTCTGGAATAAGGAGTCCCCAAATCTCTCATTTCTTTTGTTAACTTTCCATGTATTTCTTGTGCGAATTGAGTGTTTTTCGAGTTATATGTCCCCTATTTTTTTACCTTACACCCAAAATGCCAACTCACTTTCTTTTTCTTTTTTTTTTCATTTTATTGATTTTTTTTTACTTTAAGGCTCAACAATTTATAGATTGTGGGTTATGAGGTTGGTGAATATGGAAGTATGAATTTCATTTGCTTCATATGGGTTCAGTTTTTTGTATTTGTTACTAAAGCTATGATTTTTTAGAGATACTGGTTTATGAGATTGATAAATATGGATGTCTTAGGATGATTGTGTTCATAGTGCTTGAAAAGTAGGGAGATTGACATTAAAGGTTTGATCTTCAAGAGTATTTGGTTTATGCACTTGGTAAATATGGAAGTCTTATGAGGCTTCTCTTCATATTGTGTTGCATTTATGAGATTGGCATTAAAGGTTTGATCCTTAAGAGTATTTGGGTTGTGAGCTTGGTAAATTTGGAAGGCTTATGATGCTTGACTTCAAATTATTTTGTATTTATTGGATTGCATTCAAGGTTCCATGTTTTTAATTATTTGGCATATGAGGTTGGTAAACATGGAAGTCTTATGATGCTTATCATGTTCTTGGTTCGTGTATTTTGGATAAGCAAAAAAACATTGTACAGAACACTGCATTAAATTGGATGCGCCAATTCAAACAGTTACAATATTCCTTTGAATCTCTGTTATTAACTGTTGTCATTGATTTCTTCTCTTGGTGCAACTCATGGTTCTGAATATTATTGGCCGACGAACGAATTTTTTTGCATTTCTTCAACTTTTCCCTTAATTAGTTTGATTGTCAACTTTTCTATATTTTCATGTTGGACGTGTAGGGCATTTGATGAAATTTTTTAAGAGGACTGTGTGTGTAATAGAGAGTACCGTAGGTTGGACAAGATCCTTATATATTGTTGTGCATTATGGTTAGTTTATTTATTTGAGTTTTTGATTTTGTAGAAATAAGATGTTCATTCATTATCTCTAAAATAAAATGGAACTTAAGAAGTTCCTTATAATTTTTTTTCTATTACACTTGCTATTATATATGTTGGATAATATTAAGCCCATGATATGAGTTTTTGTGGTATAATTTAGAAGGTTAAAGATTCCATTCATGAACAACTCTGCTTGATTTTGTTCGATATGTTTATTATAATTGTAGCCCAGTAGATTGAGTGTTTATAGCCAAAAGAAAATCCGATAAATTCATTTTAACCAAATCAATTTATATTTGCAAATCAAACCAAATTAAATACTTCAATTTCTATGTGTATATATTATATTTACTCTTCCATCTTGGGCAGCATTGACAATGCATAATTCAGTAGCATCGCCTTCATTAGATTCTAGTAGTTCTTCAATCACATCTGAATGTCACCACCATATGACTGCATTTTGTTACACCTACAAGAGTCAAAACAACCCTGGACGTCGGTTTTTGAGGTGTCGTTTGTGGAGGGTATGTGATTATAGAATTTGCGGAATAAACAGATAGAATTAATAGAGTAATTTCATATGCTTAATAATTGTTTTCCCATGTATACATAGACAGATGATTGTGGGTACTTTGTGTGGTTGGACCAGCAAAGCACGGATCATGAGAGGACATATGTGTTGACAGTAGTGGGAGAAAAAGATTCTCTGAAATGTGAAGTGGAAGAGTTGGAGGTGAAGTTGAAGAAAGTACGAATTAAAAAGAAATGCATGAAAGCAGAGTTGGTTGAGATGACAAACAAAGTTGTCATATTAGAAAAGGAGAATTGCATATTGAAGAAGAAGCTAGCAAAAATAGGAATGTGCAAACATCAATATGTCCCAATTGTAGTTTTCTGTTTTGTGTTGATTATGCTTATGTTACTAGGGAAGTTAATCGAGTTTGTTGGGAGGAGTGAAGTGTTGCGTTTGCCACAATAACTTATGTTAGAAAGGTACAAATTATGTATTAGTAAGATATGGGTAAGTTAGTAAGCACCCTTTCATATATTTTGGGGTATGATATTTTACATAATTGGCCTAATTCCAAATGAGAATAACAAAGTTCAAGGTTCCACATTTCATAATACAGTTCATCCGTCATGAAAATAGAACCCAAGCTGAATGAAAAAGTTAATCAGCCATCATAATACAGCTCCAAATTCCAAATTTCAGAAAGAAAAGTAAAGAAAAGTTCAAAACACAGCTCCAACGTCAAATTTTAGCATGTTTTAATATTAAAAACATAAGGAAAGTACTAAGTCCAAGAACCCATTTTGCCAAAACGTTAAATTGAACAGTGGAAAAGTCCAAAACATTGGAATCAAACTGACGACAATGGAAACGTACGAAGTTAGCGGCCCTTAACTCTTTCAGGGCCTAGAGAAGGGTCTAGCCATGCAGTACAGAGGGGATTTTCTTATTCATTACAACTACTAATTGTACTTAATAAGATGTCTTCATATAATAAGTCAAAATTATGGGGGCAAAATTGTAAATATTAGGGTGTGTAACAACTTGGTGAAAATTAATTTTGCAAAATTATAAAGAACATGATCCCGTACTATAATGAATAATCATTAAATGTCATACAAAAAACATGTTTCACCTAATAAAATTGTATAGTCTAAGAACTAAATCATTCTTTCACCGTAATTTAACTCAATTTCTGACTTATTATTTTGCCGAATTCCTTATTCATTACAACTTCGGTATTTAGTGACGACATTTTACCCTCACTAAACCGTTCTACACTTATAATTCATAAAATGTACATAGTATTTTATGCATTAGTGACAACAAATTACCGTCACTAATATTCAAACATTTGGTGACGACAAATTACCTCCTGATCGTACAGCAAACAATGAAGATTTTACCTCCTGATTGTTAGCATTGTATTTGTAAAAATATATTATTATATCACTGGAGAAAAAATATTGTACCATTGCAGTAATTAGTAAATCAATTCGTAAATTGTGTTTTGAAAATATATAACTCAACAATTACATTTGCATAAGTACAAATGCCATAAAAATTTTAAGATCTAAACAATGAATGTACTTAAAAGTGATGGTAAAACTCATGGTACTATCACTAATTAAAAATACACTTTGAAGGTAGTTACATTGTACTATCACATATTAAGATTATACAGTCTGAAAAGTTAGTACAATCATGGACTAAAAAAAGAACAAATTAATCCCAATTATGTTTCAAGAATGAAATGCTTAAAATTATTACAAAAATAAGAATTTTTAATATTGAATATATATCCTATATAGGATATGTCTTAGATATATAGGATATATATACCCACAGTTGAAGTACCAAAAAGAGAATTTGGTATCTTTCTGGTTAGCAAAGCAATCATCCCTACCATTGTAAAATAAGAGCACCTGGCTTTGCCCATTTATAAGGACTCAATTCTACATCCAAACATCATATGCTAGCAGATGTGGTCACTATCATAGGTACTCAAGATATTGTGTTTGGAAAGGTGGATAAATCGGACTCAATCTTGCTCAATCAGGTCCCTACCTTTATTGCAAGTCAAAAACCTCGTTTATACATTATACTACTCTTTTTTTAGGAAAACAAAGTGAGATTCATAAAATGGGCAATAGCCATGGCTTCATCAAAAGTGTGTGGCTCAACTCTAAGATATTTCAAGGTCATCCTAGGTTTCATAAACTACACTCAAGAATGGTGTCTGAAAAATGTCTCAGTCAGGTATAGATAGCATAATAGCATTCACATAAATGTTTTAACATAAATAAGATCGAACATTGAAAAGATTAATTAACAATAGTAAAAAGATGGAAGCCTAATTGCAATACAATAAGGATATATCCTTGTAAGTCAGCTAAACATTGTGATTGATGAATAGGTAGGTTGGTTAAGTGCAATGATTGCCCGATGGAAAATAATGAGGCTAGTCTTCCCCCTCTCCCAAATGAAGAAGTATTGGAGCCCCCTTCCCTCACGTAGAGATGCCTTTATTTTAGTTCGACTTTTTTTATTTTGAATTACCAAAATGGAGAATATATATATATATATATATATATATATATATATATATATATATTCCAAAGATCGATAATTGCATTAACTCTTAAAAGTTAACTTATACAAGCAATGTCCTCCCAAAATTGGACTCTTCTTAGCTCTCAGTATAGCTAAGACTAAATGACCACCGGTCAACCTACTACTCTCCATCCCACAAAAATACATGACAAGCAAAAAATAAGCGACAGTCAGCAAAAGAATAAATCCCCACTCAAAACTATCGACTACATCATTGTCATGTTCCACCCTCTATACACTAGCACCCACTATTTACACGTTAGCCACTGATCTACCACCTGATCTTAGCTAACTCATATTTGCTTCCGAAAACTCCAACCAAGCACGCCTTGCCAGCTCTACAATATCCTTCGTATCCATCCAGTGATGCTAAAAAACCCACACATTTTGGCTCTTCCAAATCATCCATGTAATGTAAGTTGTAAACTGTGCTCACTTATTCCAAGCACCCTCTGTTTGCCTAGAGCATAAATCTTGCCACCATTGCTAAAATGTGTTCTATTGTCTATTGAGCTTAGGCCAGTCTAGACGAGCCAACTGCCAAACGGATTTGGCTCGAGAACAATTAAACATCATATGCTCCATTGTTTCATCCTTTTCGCCACACAATGGGCATGAAGGCTCCACCTTCATTTTCCTTTGGTACAACTTGGCATTAATGGCAAAATATTGTGACAACATTGGCATAGAAAATTCTTGACCTTACTTGTCACCTTTAGCTTCCAAGTGGCTGTCCACATATAGTGCCTTCGCTCTCTTACATTACTGCATTCAGGTTGTTGATCTGCAAATTGTCCCTCCTGTTGTAGTGTATGATATGCTGATCGAACTAAATACTCATTATCACAAGAGCTTGGCTCCATACCCCCAACCACCCCTTCCATAACCAAGATGCATTTTTCCTCTCTACGGCGGACAACAACTGGTCATTAGGAAAATATTTGGCTTTCAGGATTCTACTCATCAATAAAGCCAGTTGTGACAAGACTCGCGAGAGTTGTTTAGTGAGCAAAGCATCATTGAACAGTTGAAGATTCTGAAAGCCCAATCCTCCCTCTAGAGGTTTTATTCAAAGGTTGGAGATGGTGGATCTTGGGTATGTTGGTAGTCCATATACTTGGAGTAATAATAGAGTTGGGGAGGGTTTTGTTGAGGAATGTCTGGATAGATTCTTTGCTTCTCCAATGTGGAGGTTGCGGTTTTCAAATGCTAGGTGCTTCATTGTGCCAAGCAGGCTTCGGATCATTCATTTCTTCTTTTGAAGATGGATCCTAAGCAGCAAAAGTTTCATGGTCGTTTCCTCTTCGATAGAAGATGGATTAAAAAAATGGATCTCTGAGAAACAGTGGTGGCAGCATGGAATAGAGATAAGTGGGGGACGAGACAATATATCTTAAGTTCTAAGATTGCTGAATGCAGGCTTGAGCTACTGAAGTGGAACTTCAATTTAGGGAACAATTCTGCTAGGCAGATCAAAGTTCTTCAAGCTCAGATGGAGGCTATGAGTAGGGATGAGGGAGGTCGGGATTGGCAAGTATGGAATGTGCTTAAGCATAAACTCCGATACGAGTATAAGGAGGAAAAGAGATATTGGCAACAGAAGTCAAGGAATCATTGGTTGAAGGAAGGAGATAGCAATTCTAAGTTTTTCCATGCTTCTACTATTCAGACGAGGAAGAGGAATCATATTGAAAGTTTGATAACAAGTGAGGGGAAGGTGTGTGTCACTAAAAGGGAGTTAGAAGAGAAAATTGTGGGCTATTTTGACAAGTTATATGCTTCGAGTCCACCAGTTCAGTCTCCTTCTTTGTTGGAAGGGTTACCTCGATCTGTCACTCGAGCTATGAATAGAAGACTGATGAGACCTGTGGAGGAAGCGGAGATTAAAGCGGCCCTATTCCAAATGAATCCCAATGTAGCTCCTGGACCAGATGGTATGACTCCTTTATTTTTCCAAACTTATTGGAGTGAGGTTAAACTTGATATTATTAATGCTGTGAAGGAGTTTTTCCAAAGTAAGAAATTGCTTAGGAAACTCAATCATACTTTGATACCTAAAGTCCAATCTCTAGTGTCGGTTTCACAATATAGACCCATTAGCTTGTGTAATGTGGTCTATAAGATTGTGTCTAAAATTTTGGCAGAACGAATTAAGCTGTGCCTTAATAGGTGTATTAGTCAGAATCAATAAGCATTTCTTCCTGGGCGTCAGATTCTTGATAATTTGGTTATAACTCATGAGTGTGTTCATACTTTGAATTCAATGTGGCAGGGAAGGAAAAGGTACATGGCAGTGAAACTAGATGTGGCCAAAGCTTATGATAGGGTGGAGTGGCGGTTTTTAGAGCAGGTCATGTCAAAAATGAGGTTTGCATGGGGAGTGATAATGTGGATTCGGCAATGCCTGTGTACTAGCACTTTGTCCATTAATCTTAATGGGGAATCGTGTGGGTACATTGAGCCAACTAGAGGTATTTGGCAAAGGGATCCTCTTTCGCCTTATCTGTTCCTTATCATTTCGGAGGAGTTATCTCATCTTATTACACGCGCTAGTGACTATGGGGACTATAAGGGAATGAGGGCTAGTAGGAATAGACCTATCATTACACATTTGTTTTTTGCTGATGTTTCTTTGTTGTTCTGTGAGGCAGATGTCCATCAAGCTCAGGTTTTGTAGGGTATACTTCTTCAGTATGGTCAATATTTAGGCCAAGCAATTAATTTGGACAAGTATTCAATATTCTTTAGTCATAATGTTAGCCGGGTAGCACGGAGTGAAATTTGTCAAATCATGGGAGGGATGAAGGAACAATCTAATGCTCGCTATCTAGGCTTGCCTATGAGGATTGGCCGGTCGAAAAGAGAGGTGTTCAACTTTATCATTCAGAAAGTGCAGCAACGAATCCAAAATTGGAAGACTCAGTTTTGAGTTTGGCAGGCAAAGAAGTTCTTATCAAATCAGTGGTGAATGCTTTACCAACATATGTGATGGGCTGTTTTAAGCTGGTATTGTCAATTAAAGTATCATGTAACATGTTTTTCTACTTTTAAAAAGTATTCATTAAGGGCATATAAAAATTTGTTTAGTATGTATAACTTTAAATTGTAGATATAAAGTTAATTCAATTAATTATTTAATTAACACTAACATATTGAAATTAAAACATATTACAACTTTAAATATATATAACTATTTATATAAAAGTATATTTAGTTAATTTAATAAGTAGAAATAATTGAAGGTAATAGTTATAAAATATTTAAATAAAGATATTTAAGTGTAGAGTATGAAATTTTTCTATAGATAATTATGCAATTATTTGTAATCACAGTGTTCATAATTTATTTAAATAATTATACATTATAATAATTTTAAATAATCTTTTGAATTAGTATTGATATTTTTTTTAGTCAAAGTATTTCAAATAATAAATAGTGATCAAGTTAATTTATTTTAAACATTTATTGCTATAATTTTTTTAATATATACTACTAACTAAATTTTTTAATATGAAAATAAAACATTTAAGAATATATATAAAAGAAATATATAAGTGTATGTGAGTTACAAAATTTATATAGTAATAAAAAATGAAAAAAAATCCCATGTACAATAAAAAAAATTTGATTAATTTTATATAACAATTAATTGTACTTGAAAGTAAAACTTAAATTGATAATAAAGAAAATAAAATAATAAAAACTTTGAAAGTAAATTAATATAGTAAAAGTATACAAAAATAGTTTTAAAATTTCAACAAATTACACTTTACCAAAGTAACTTGCAACTTGTAAGAAATTTACTGATAGGTCACCATTATGTTTCTCTTTTAGAATATAGATAGATATACATATCCTATATATAATTAAAGTTTTCCTTTTTAAATTTAAATGACTTTTGAACTTCTTTTTATTGTATTATTTTATTTGATTCTATATCATATACTTTAAAGTACATATGTACCCTTAAAATAGTGAAACAACTGCCATTATTGTTATTAAACCAATAGTGAATTAGACAATCTACATCTTCTAATCAATAGTGAATTGTTTGCTACTTACATGTATGAACCAATGAAATTGACCATGATTTTTTACAAACAGATGGGTGAGTTCGATAACCAAAGCTCCCCACTAGATCAATTTTGCAAGGCTAAAATTCTTCGAATGAGCATTATATCCAAACTCATTTCTTTACTTTGAATCGAAAATATAGTTTTATTTTTGTTGGATTTTTCAGTCTAAGCAAGAGACAATATATTTTGACATTATTGATAACTATTTGATTTAAAGCATCGACCAAATATAATTGAAAAAAGAAATCTATTTCTGCTTTTGTCTTACTTTTGTATTACTTTTCCTTTTTACCTTTTTTTTTTTTTTTTTTATCTTTGATACTGCATAATTTTCTTCAATTTGTTTTTCTTTTTTTCTTAGAAGAAAGGATCCAAGATTCCTTTGATTTTTT
This sequence comes from Gynochthodes officinalis, assembly GCA_020080225.1. Classification (NCBI taxonomy): domain Eukaryota; kingdom Viridiplantae; phylum Streptophyta; class Magnoliopsida; order Gentianales; family Rubiaceae; genus Gynochthodes; species Gynochthodes officinalis. Next base: position 28,132,875 of record CM034617.1, read on the forward strand.
GTGTGTTTGATCTAAGATCTCCTCATCTTTTGATATTGTCTTTTTCTTTTTGATTTTTGATTTTTATTCTTTATGTTTTTATTTGATAATATAACACATTCACCATTTTCTTCTTTGTTGATGTTTTTGGTTTCACTAGCAACATTTTCATATAGATCTAAATTGAAAAGAAATACTTTTCTTGGGCTAACTCATGGTTTCATTTTATGTAGATTATAAAGTAGTACGAATTCTACAAAGAACCAAAGTTCCAAACTTGAAATGGGACGATTTAGTTTTTTACTCCTTTCCATCCAATCCAAAAAAAGAAAAAAAGTTTTTTTGTACGTCAAAATTTTATTTTCATATTTGAATTTTTCAAAAGTGTAAGACGTACAGAAAAGAACCTTTTATCAGATAAGTGATAATTCTTACTACCAATTTTAGTATTTTGGTTACCCACGGTATCGATCTTGACCTAAGTTTAAATATTAACTTTTTTTCTAAGATAAAAATGGATAATTTTCCAATTCAAATACTTTCTATCATAATAGTTTTTCCTATATCTAATCTCACCCTTTTTCAACTAATGATTGATAGTAGCATTTTCTAATATATTCATATCAGAAGGGTTGTGTTTATGTGTGTTAAAATCATTAAAAAAAAAATGTGTGGGTTCTTATTTACCTTTCATTCAAAGGATTATTCATAAGTCACTGAGTTTCCTCTATTTTCATAATTAATAAATTTATAAGACAAACGATCATATCTAGAGTTTTTTTTTCTTTTTTGAAAATTCTTTTTTCGATTCAATATCAATAACGAATATACTTCAGAATCTTTGTTCTTTTGGACTTAATTAATTGATCATTTTCATATGAATTCGATTTGTAATTTTGATTTTGAATCGTACTATGTTGATTAACTCTACTTTGCCATTTTTCTTATATTAATTTAGACCACTTAGTTAGGGATAAATCATATTGATAGTATTTTTTTAACCACCCCTTCCATTGATCTATTGTATAACTCATAGATTTTTTAAGACTTAATTCGAAATATATTAGTCGTTGTCTTTCGTAATAATGTTTTATTTTAGTCTTAACAAAAAAAATAAATACCTCCCGAGATTGTGAAAATTAGACCTTAACTTGCAAAAGTTAAAATTAATAACTTGAGTTTGTGATGATTTGTAATATACATGGGCTTGAGACAAATAGGATAAATCACAAAAAGTATGTGAATTTGTCTTATTGTGAACATTAACAATGGATTTTTTATAGTCAAAATAAAGTGAATTATATTGTGATTTTTTTATTAAATATTTTGTACTTTGTTTAATTAATGGACTTATCCCTGAAACTTTTTTTTTATTCAATAAAAGGTTGTGTATTGAGTTTGGGAGTATTAATGATAAATAAAAAAAATCTCTATGTATATTTTTTTGACAAAAATTTAATTCAGAGATTAATTGGTCATTTCGTCTTTTTAATATTTTCCACATCATTTTTAACAATTCTAATCTTTAGTATTATAATAATTATAACTTATTTTGTTAGGACTAGTATAGATTAATGGGATTATTTATGTTTTCACTTCTGATCGTGATTATGCTATTAGTCATATTCCTCTTTTTTCTCCCATCAGTGAAGAACTTTCTAGTCTTGAGATTGACTTTGACTAAAGAATTCATGAATTATCCAATTGCTAGTTATAGAATATTTTTTATTTTTACTTTCATTCAAGTTATATACTTTTCTTAATCCCAATAATATAATTGGATTTACTTTGGAAAGTTCTTTTATTATCCTTTTTATAAATAAAATTTTTTTGACAAACCATTCTTTTGTTTCTTTTCCAATTGTTAGAAACAATTTTGTTCTTTCCCTTAAAACTTTTAGAGCTAGAAAATATACCCTTTTGCATTTCACAAGTTTTATTTCTAGTTCCCTAACAACCGGCTTAAAAAAGTCAAAAAAGGAAGATCCCTTTCTAGGATAACCAAAAGGGAGGTTAGTTTCCATTCCCCAAGCTATTGAAAAACAAAAGGATGATTTTATTTTTTTTCCTTAAATATGTATCACAAAATCATGGTTTAGATCTATACCAAGGGTTTAGACGAAAAATAAATAGGATTTTTATCTAAATACCATTTGTCAACCAATTTTTTATAAATTCGATTTCCCATAATTGAACACCATTATAAGTACATTTAATATACATTTCTCGATTCCATTCTAGTAGATCCTCAAACCATTTGAAAAACTGCAATAATAGAATACGTCCAATATTTTTTACTATTATATAAAAAGGAAAAAAAATATTTTATAAGTACCGATTATGTTATTAACATCAAACCTCTTATTAATTGTGCAAATGGAATGGTATCCCAGGCTTCTGCTATCTTTATCTATGCTTTTTCTTTTCTTTCGATGCCCTCTCTTTTGTCTTTCCTTTTTTCTTTTCTTTTTTTTTCTTTTTCTATATACTCCAGAATTTCAAATTTCGCATCTATTTGTACCTAGTTTCTAAAAATAAGTTTAATTAGTTTGGATGTATCAAACCAAAAAGGGGGGGATTTTTTTTATCCTGTCCAAAAAAGGGAAAGAATGTACTTTGCTTAAAAGAGTTCCCAAATAACAAGTTTACATCATTGGGTGCATATAGAATCTTTAATTATTCCTCATAAAAGATCCGACAGTTGGGAATAGCATATCAAAGTCGCCTCTTTTCGTTGATTTACAGTGTTTGTATCCATCATAATGTTAGGATAAGCAGTTTCCTTGTTAGCAATAAAATTTACTACATATGTAGCTTTTCTTTAACGAATTTGATGATCGACGAATGCGTTTTGTTGTATTCTTTTGATTATTGTTATAAATCAGTTATTATGTTGTATGACCACTGGGGGGTCCTTTTTGCTAATTTGTTTTAGACAACTCAATTTTTTTAGAATTTTTTGACCATTGGAGTGGTTTTAAATAGTATTAAATAACAATTTCAAATTTTTTCTTTTTCAAAATCTATTTTGTTTTATTCTTAGCCTAAAAATAAAGAAAGACTGTCAAAGTAAAGTTTGATTTCTATTTTGTATCAAATTCACCAGCTAAAAGGCAAAATTTGTAAATTTCTATTGATAATTTATTATATCAAACAAATCCTTTTTTTTTCAAATTCTTGATAATCAATAATAATACCACGAATCTAAATTATACCAATTATCTTTATTAAATTTTCTATTGAAGTTTTAAAGGGTAAAAAGAATTTGCACTACGCATCTCTCAAGAAATGATCATATAGACCTGACAACGGTTTTAAAACTGCCGATTATGGTTCTAAAACCATCAGGTCCCGATTCTTCTAAAGGTGGAACCGGAACTGAATTTTGGAGGTGCCAGTTCCAGTCTAATTTTAGAACAACTGGTTTACGATTCGGTTCCGGTTTTGTTTCGATTCCGGTTCTAATTACGATTTTACTCCCAATTATAAAAAAAAAAAATTAAAATTTATAAAGAAAATATAATTCAGACTTAATATGTACATATATATATATATATATATATATATATATATATATATATATAACTTACACTTAGAATTAAAAAGAAAGTGAGAAAAGAGTATATTTATTTATATTTTTTAAAGTTGTAAATATTGTTGTAAAAAGAATATAAATTAGATTTATAAATAAAATATAAATTATATTTTAAATATAAATAAAATATAACTTAAAAATAAAAATACATTTAAATATTAAAGTGACAAAACAATACATTTCCCTTATATTTTGAAAATTGTAATTTGTTTCTTAAAAAAATATAGTTTAAACTTAAAAGTCATAAAAGAAATATAATTTAGATTTGAAAAAATAAAACATGTATTTAAAATTGAAAATGAAAGTGAGAAAAGAATATAATTTATTTATATTTATATATATTTAATTTTTTTAAAAATTACACAGTTCTGAATCGGAATTGAACCACTAGTTTCACATTTTGATAAATCAGAACCGAACCACCAAGTAAGATTCCGATTACGGTTCTTGGAACCTTTTTTCACGATTCCGATTCATGAACCAGAACTGCCGATTTGGTTCCAATTTGGTTCCGGTTTGAACTGAAATCTTAGTCACCTCTAGGATCATATATTTTTGGCAAATATTTACTTTTTGTATCGTCATTGCAAAATCTCATTTTTATGTCAAGTATATTTAGGAAAATAAGTGCAAGTATTTCAATTTGATTTTTAAACTCCTTATTTAGATTATTTCACTTTTTGTTCTTTGTATAAACCTAGAACTTATTAAACTCATTATAGGAAGTTTTATCTAATGTGGTCAAAGATAGCTTCGTTTTTTTTTTTTTGTATCATTTCCCCAAAAGTTGACAAACTTGGTAAGTAGGTAAAAAATATTCTTTGTTTTCCATCACTTTGCATGCTTCAAAGAAATACTCCCAATGTCCCAAAAAAGTAGTCCACTTTGAAAACTTTTTCTTATGCCAAAAAAAGAGTTCACTTTTAAACCCAATTCGTAAAATATCCTTACTAATAATAATTATGTATACTCAACACTAAAAAGTAAGGATAAAAATATAAAATTATTCATTTAGTGGTGCACTAAATGAGTTGTAACTAATAACTAATAAAAAGTTGTACCTTAATCAAAGTGAACTCTTTTTTTTTTAAACAGAAGGAGTATTAGGATATTTATTTTCATACAACTTTGTCAAATCAATTATTTTTTATGTAATGAAATGACCGATTCCTTCATTTCTAATTGAAAAGAATAGTTCCAAAAGGTTTTTCAAAATGGAAGAGTTCTTTTATTTCAACAGCTTTTATATGTTTTACTTTTGGATTTTCTGGATCCCATTCAGAGTTAGACAACAATCCTCAAAATTATAAAATGGAATATTGTTATAGCTTGCTTTATAAATTGAAAATGGAAATCATCCTTCTTTTTTTTAAAAATTTTCCTTCACTCAGATTTCTTCTGTTTTATCGATTTTGTCCGGATCCACTTTTCTTTTGAAAAAATGGAAGAAAAAAATATGCTTTTTGACATATCCCTCTTGTTGCTGTTTAGTCCACTTCATTTTGGAAGTTGTTTCTATTTCTACATGCCCGTGTTCCTCACTTTCCACCTCTTCTTCCACTTGTGATGTTATTTTCAATTTCTTAGTAAAAATGGAGGATGTTATGCTTCCTAAATAGTAGATACAGGCAATAAATAAGAGAATACTAAAGATTTGATCCATAAAATTTCTCAATGTTGACACAAGATAATTATTAGATCAAATGATTTTGTTGTATCCAGACCAATACTAATCTAAGCCATTTCATGAATAAAATTTGACTAATTAACCAACTAACAAAACTACTTGTTGCAAATAACATCTTGTTGTATCAAAACATATAAATGTTGACTACTTTGACTTAACATTGAACTTGGTAAAATAAAATAGTTGAATAATTGAAAAATGAGATTATTTAAGAATACACATTGAATATTGAGATTACACATTGAATTTTAGGTAGTCTATCCATAATCAAATATTGTTTATGATTGTTCCAAAAGAAATGAAACAAAATATATGGTAGAGCTAGAATAGTTACTATATGTGATCCATCCAATGCTAGATGCATAAACTCATAATAGATTGATATAAACATCATGAGTTATACCATAATAAAACTAGTTGTTACTAATACCTTTTTCTCGTTTCATTCTTCTATACCTGAAGTTGGTATAAAATATTAAAATAATGATAAATAAATGTAGACTAATTTTTTGGCTATAGATAGATATACCATTTATATATGATGATAGTATTCATAATTTACTTTGCTAATTATAAAATTTACAACAATAAATTAAAATAATATTTAGAGTTGGTACTTGTAATATTTGAAATGATAAATGGGAAACAAATTAAGTTATTTTGAATATTATTCTCTATATTATTTTAATTAATAATCATAAGTAAACTTTTCTCAATATAAGGGGAAAATCTCATTAGAGTGATTTATACGTTTGTGATGTTTATAGTTGTAAGTTTTCAAATGAGGGGAAACTGGCAAAATAAGATTGATAAAATTAAATGTAATGTAAAATGTCATTTAAATGACATCGCAAGCTTTTAGAGTATATTTACTTGTTTTGGTCATATTTCATCAGAGAAAATGAATGGAGAACAAAAAACCACAATAAAGTGTGAGAACAAGAAGAATGACAAATTGGAGAGATTAATCGATGTTTAGTATTTCAAAACTAACCCTATCTTTAGATAATGGATTGAAGAGATTTTGTAATTTATAGAAAGAGGTATGGTTATAATTTTTATGTTGAATATTTTCTTCAATTCAACATTTTAGAGGGGTGAATTTGACTTGCAAAAGAAGCTGATGCCTGCCAAGTGCTAAGAAACAAGCTATCTCATTAGAGCCATATCTCGAATTTCATAACTATAAATTTGGTGATTCTTAAACCTATGGAAAATTTGAAGATAAAATTATATTTTTTATAAGAGTAAATTTTTAATCTCAAAGATCAAAAGGAGGCCAAAAGTCAAGTGTGCCCCTAATATGTTTGGTTTTAACCTATTTTGAGAAAAGTTAATTTTTTTTTGAAAAAAAGAAAAGAAAACAACCAAACAATGTTTTATTTTATTTCAAAATTTAGATTTAAAAATCAAATTTCTCAACATAGTTTTAAAAATTCTTCCATACATCTTTTATTCTCTCTCCAAAATACTTACTTCCTACAAGAAAATTTTCACCTAAATTTTTACACTTTCTAATAAAGAATTTCTCAAAAAAATGACAAACCAAACATAGTCTAAAATTTTGGATAGTAGCCTACTGTAACGCACTACCCAGTGTTGTGCATTGCATACAAGGGGGAGGGCAACCTGCACCTAGTTGGACCAATATTTAGGGCCTATATGGACAATATCTTAAAATAAGTTTTTGCATCTTTTGAAATAGTGGTTGTGATATAAAAAATTTTTAAGAAATCAAAAAAGTGTATTGGAAATCACCAAAAAATGAGTTTTGGGAAGCTATCTATACAGGCCCTTAATCTCTTAAAATTATTTTTTGGATTCACTTATTTTATTTTGACCTTATATAGGTGATCTTGGGATCTTTTAGGGGATCTTGGAGACATTAGACTAGAGTTAAAGAGGAGAAAAGGAGAGAGAAAAAGGTGAGAGAAAAGCTAATCTCAGGGAAAAAGGTTTAGATTTTGAAAACTTGGAGAAGAAGGTAAAATCAATTGGAGATCAACCATGTCAATCTACCCAAGGGAACTCATCCATTCCACTCAAATTTGCAATCCCATAGTTCTAATATTTGATTTACTTCTTTCACTACAAGAAAAACCCCCCTTTAGTGAAAGAATTTCTAGTGACGAAAAAAAATATCGTCACTAAATATCACCTTTAGTGACCAAAACTTTTGTCGTCACTAATTTTTTGTCTACTCCAAATTTTTAGTGACGAGTCACAGAAAGTCGTCACTAAAGAGCGTGGTGGGAAACTTTCCCGCTAAAATGGTCGTAATTAGTGACGAGAATTCAGTGACGACATTCATTATTGTCACTAAAATAATCATTGTGACGAAATTTTATCGTCACTAAGTTTTAATACCTTTTAGTGACGATATGTTTTTCATCACTAATGGGAATACGTTTTAGTGACGCTATTGTTTCGTCACTAATTGCTTATCTTTGTTTTTTTTTCCAAACCAAACTGATTGTATTAAAGTGGAAATCCCCAATTAACACATTACATTAGTGTCCATAAAAATACTAGGCTTAAATAGATGTGCGTTAACACAAAGTACCTAACCCTAGTAGGGATTGGTTAAGGCCTAAACCCATAGATTGTGGACATACTTTGGAATCAAATGGCTAGTTGGTTGCTGTTTTCAAGGTCTTAAAATAGCCTTTTGCTTATTTACTTTTAGAATGCTGTGGGAATTATGAGTACATTACTATTTTGTGGGGTGTTAGATGTTTGGATAATGTTTTATTCTCATGGTTCAACTACGATATTTAACTTTTATTTTCTTGTATGCTAGGAAAGTAAAATGTTGTCTTTTGCAATGCACAAGTTTATCTTTCGTCCGTTTCTTCATATGGGTTTTGAATGTTGAATGATTAGTAAGATTGCTTTCATTACATTTTTGATATCGATGATGTTTGTATTAAAAGGATAAATAATGTCACAATCAATATATTGATGTTATTAGTGATAAAATATTGAAATATACAATGTTATAGCTTCGGTTAAAATTGTCGCTAATAACACTATTTAGTGACAAATTTTTTTCGTCACTAATTTCATTTGCGAAGGAATTTTTAGTGACGAGATTTTTCCATCACTAATGCAAAAGGATGTCAAAATTTTCTGTCACAAAATTGCATTCGCCAACAAACTTTCTGTGAGAAACTTAAAGTCGTCACTAACTATTTAGTGACAATAAAATTTTTGTGACAAACTTAAAGTCGTCACTAACTATTTAGTGACAATAAAATTTTTGTGACAAACTTAAAGTCGTCACTAACCATTTAGTGACGACAAAACATATCGTCACTAGTTCGTCACAGAAGGAGTTGACCAAGGTTCTTTTTAGTGACGACCTTTTTTTCCGTCACTAAACAGTCACAACTGCCCAACTGACCGAAATAGTTTCAGTGACGAAAATTTTTCGTCACTAAATTTTGTCACTAAACGTGCTCAATTAGTGACGACTCTTAACTTTTAGTGACAACTTTTCCCCCTTTTTGTGACAACTTTTTTTCGTCACTAATTTTCGTCACATCTTCAATTCGTCACTAACGCCACTCATTTAGTGACGACTTTTTTGTTTCGGTCACTAAAACCCTTTAGTGACGGAGCATTAGTGACGACCTAGTGACGAACCATTTTTCCGTCACTAAATGATATTTGTGATGAAAAAGCAACTTTTAGTGACGATATTCCAGTCATCACTGAAGCCCATTTTTCTTGTAGTGTTTTCTCCCTTGCTTTGACTAGTTGAATCTTCTCCATTGAAATTATAATTTGTGAACCCTATGGAAGCCAATGTTTTGTTAATCTAAATCTCATTCTTTAGTTAATTATGATTTTTTACTTGATTAGTGAGTCTATTCCTTTGCCTTTTTACTAGAGTGGAATAGATTGACTAGAATATAAATTGTGCCTCCAATGAATTAAACCCCTTAAGATAAGGGAACTTAATACATGCTTTTTTCCTGGTGACTGGGTTGTATATATAGTTTAGAAAGTAAAATAAAAATAGTTAAAAAATGCTATGAACACGTTTGAAACATACACACATAAAAGTTAAAATTTTTTGATTAGGAGTAAATGAGTGAAAATGATATATATTTTTATTGATATACTGTAATAAGTAATAAAAAATCACTTTCAAAACAATTTAAACATATGCAGATATGATAAGTAATATAAAATCATGTTGTTAAATTTTTTTAATCTATTACATTGAAATTAACTGTTTGGATAGAAATTGCTCTTTTTTAATAGTATTTATTATCTATAATAATGTTCATTATCCAAAATTTGCTTTCAATATAAAGAGAGATCTTTTGTTATTAGATTTTTTTGAGGTTGCAAGTCACTCTTTAGTACAAGTGTAATTTTGTGAAATTTTAATACTATTTTTCAACAATTTTATGAGTTTTAATTTTTTCAAAAGCTTTTATATTATTAATTATTATTTTAGCATAAAAATTATTATTAGTTATTTATATTTTAATTTCAAATGCAAACAATGGTTAGAATGAAAATAAATAAAACTTTTTTTTGTCATGCATGGGGATTTATTTTGTGATTTTGATATTATCATGTAAATTTATAATTGTTGAGACACACACACCTGTGTATTTTGGAAAAAAAAATCATTTCAATTATCCAAGAAAATTATAAAAACTACGTTCATACATAATTGATATATTTATTCATAAAAATTATACAAATTCTTATTATACAATTGGAGTTTTAATTTTCTTTAAAAGCTTTTAGTATATTTTCATTATTTTTAAGTTTAAAAATTATTATTATTATTTAAATTTTACTTTCAAATCAATAAATAACTAAAAACTAAAATTAATCAAACTATTTTTCATGCATGGGGATTTGATTTTTCAATTTATATTAACATATAAATAACCCATATACACTTATATATTTCTCTTATTTATGTTTTGGAAAACTTTATCTTTTTTTAATTAAAAAATATTTTACTCGTTACTATAATTTAAAGACAATAGTAGCTCTTAATATATATATTTTTTAAAAAATTAACATTTCATTCAACGCATTATCATAAAATTTATTTTATTTAACAATACTTTAACAAAAAAAATATATAGTTCCAAAAATAAAGTAAAACATATACAATAATATAAATATTAGTTATATATTTTTCAAATTTAAAACACATAATTTTTTTTTCAAAACATTATAGATATCAATATTTATTATGATTTAAAAATAATAGAGCATTCACCACACCTCACATAGGGCACTTACTAGTATATTAAAAGAGAAGTGCAGGTTAATTTTTTATTGTCAAATTTCTTTCAAATGACAAGTTTTTCTTTAGTACAAGTATAATTTTTTGAAAGTTTGAACCTACTTTCCAAATATTTATTAGTATTAATTAGGTTTAAAGCTTTTACAGTAGCTTCTTTATTGTTAAGTTAAAAAACTATCATTAGTTCTTTTAATTTTATTTCCAAACGCAATTAATGAGTAAAAATCCAAAATTGATCAAATGTTTTATCATAAATGAGGATTTGATTTTTTAATTTATCTTATTATATAAATTTTATAACCGACATATACCGATACTTCTTATACTTACCTTTTAAAAAAATCATTTTTTATTTTGAAAAAAAAATTTGTTCCTTATTATAAATTAAAAATGTATCTATAGAATATAAGTATTAGAAATAACATAAACTTGCCAATTTTAACTTTTGTCACTAGGTTTGAAATAAACTATAGACTGCAATGACAGGACTACGTCATATATCAATTTTTGTAAGCAATCAATTTTCTACAATTTTTGGCTAATATTAGTATACGCAACTTTACAGCCATCTTAATAATTAGTATTTTGTGAACGACCAATAATTCTCCTCTTACCTTTTAAAAAAATCATTTTTTATTTTGAAATATTTTTTTGTTCCTTATTATAAATTTAAAATGTATATATAGAATATAAGTATTAGAAATAACATAAACTTGCCAATTTTAACTTTTGTCACTAGGTTTGAAATAAACTATAGATTGCAATGACAAAACTGCGTCGTCATATATCAATTTTTGGAAGCAATCAATTTTCTACAATTTTTGGCTAATATTAGTATACGCAACTTTACAGCTGATGAAGCCGTAATCCGCTACTATCAACGATCTGATCCTGTTATCACGACCCGAGAGCTTCTAAGTAAATAATAATGGTGGTTCTTGCAAAACAAATCCCGGAGGGGTTGTTCGGGGAAAACTCTCCGATGCCAAAGTCAGAACTTCCGTCAGAGTATAGTATTTTTCTTAGCTATTTCTCACTTATCCATACTTGGTGGTCTTCTTCGACTTTTATCCCCTTTTTCCCGTTAATCATGGGATTTCTTTAACGGTTATTGATTGCTGAATCTCGGGTGTTTCTCCTCCTTGTGCATTGTTGCTATCGTCCCGTGATCATAGGCTTCAATTACGTGTTTATGGATAAACATGTTTCCGCTATTATCACGTGATCTTTTAAGACTTATAAATTTGTCTTAGCATATTATAAGGATAGAGTTCTGGAGTTAAATAAGAATCATGTAATAAAGGATGTGAAGGTCTCAGCCTCCGACTCACAGGTGTGGAACTGCGCACCTTATGAAGATCCAGGCTCGTAACTCCAAGATCCTGATTTGTGCAGGACTCGCAGTTCCAGATCTGTTCGGGACTTACAGGTCCCGAGCTGTGTTGAATGCACAGATCCAGGTCTGTGCTCACAGGTCCCGAACTGTGTTGAATGCATAGATCCTGGTCTGTGTTGGACGCACATATTTGGATCTGTTCGTGTATTGAACCCATATACATCATAAGCCCCCCCCAGACCTTTGTTAGATAACATTAGACAAAAGTCTAGTTAGAAAAGTATTGGGAGAGAATATAGGAAACCGAAGTGTGTCGTGTGTAGACAGGAGTTATTATCCCACTTTTTAAGAGCGCGATGTGAGAGATCGTGGGGTCTAAAAAGATTTTGTGGGTTCACACGAAAGCTCTAACTATTAGGATATAAAAGCAACTTTTTGGTTCTAGGGTATTCATCCGTCATTATCAGCTACCCGTATTTGTTTTTGGAGAGAAAGGCAAAGAAGACGCATTTTATCAACGCTGGCAAATAGTAATATTTTATCATCTCTTTAAAAAAGTAAGTATGGCTTTTTCTACTTCAATGTCGTCGGGGTCTTCCCGATGAGGGGGAAAAACAATGTTAGTGGCAGGACGGGGCAGGGATGCCTCCGAATCATCAAGCCACAGAGTGATAGGAACTAGTAGACGTAGAACGATGGAAAAAAGGGCAATAGTTCTGTCTAGTTCTGAGGGAGAAGGTAATGTGTCAATGAACTTGAGTTCCTCGGCGGAGGAATTAGAAGAATTTGTGGCCCTACCGGTGGTGGGGTATCCTACAAAATTTACTCCCACGGAGGGTTTAAAGTCAGTTTTTTGTGAGGCCGACGTAAAAGAGTTAAGGAAGAAGTATCATATTCCTAAGGAATATGGTGCCAGGGCTCCCCGGAGTGAGGGTAGAACGTGTAATCTGCTAGTCGGATATGCCGCAGTATGCAAAGAGCACCTAAAGGCGGGCCTTAGATTTCCAGTTTGCCAACTTTTAGTAGATGTTTTGAGATACTATGAAATATCTCTGGCTCAATTAGCCCCTAAGGTTGTAAGACTGATAATAGGGGTAGAATTGTTATGTAGAGAAGGAAAGTTGAAGAGTTGTGTGGATCTATTTAGGTATTTCTTTTGCATGAAAAAATCTGCAAATTCAGTTGGTTATTTCACATTTTTCCCAAGGTATAAAAGTAAGGGGAGTAGGCCTTCCACTCATCATGAGTGGAAAAAGAGATTCTTTTTTTTAAAAAAAATCCGATGTGTGTGGTTTGAAAACGGGTTGGTTCTTTGAGGAAAGAACTGACCCGTACCCCAATCGGAAGAAACAGAATCCCCGGGGAAGAGCATATGTTGAGCTTTGAGAAGAAAGGATTGGAAATTTACAGAGGAAGATCTGGTTAAGTACAATCTAAGCCTTGCAGTGGCTGATACCAGATCTTTGGTTATTCAATCTGCCCAAGATGATGAGGGTAGGAATTTTGTGTGAGTTTTATAAGGGCCGTGTCTGTATAAATATTAATTTTATGCATTATTGAATTGTGCAGTGAAATTCGGTAGCTCAATAAAAGTTGAGCCCACGACTGGGGTTCATCTGGAGACTGAGGAGCTCCTAAAGAAGTTCTCCCAACCAAGGAGGTGGAAAAAGGGGAGCCTTCAAAGAGAAAAGCAGAGGATGATGTGGTGGAGATTGCTGCTCCAGCCAAAAAGAAAAGAGTTAAAGAAGAAAGCGATTAGTTCAGAGGAGGACATTACCGCAGAAGTTGCAGTATTATTTTCCAAACCTGGGGTAGAAGAGATGATGAAGTTTGAAGGGTTGGAAAACTATCAAAGAAAGTTGGCAGAAATGCCATTGGCCGAGTTAAATGACAATTTTTGTCATACCATTCCCCGGGCAATGTTCCTTTATGGTCGGACAACTGAGATATGAGTTGTTTTTTAATATTGCTATTTTTCTTTTTCTTTTTCTTTTTTTTTATAAGGATGCGTTGTGGTGCAAGCACTTACGACTTGGAGTGAATATTTTTTAAGGATGAATGATCAGGCTGGTGAGGTTGCAGCCTATAAAGCTGAGGCTGGTGAGGTTGCAGCCTATAAAGCTGAGAATGAAAAGTTGAAGGCATCGGAGAAGGTTGCCGTTGAGGCAAGAAAGAAGTTAGAGATGGAGGTTGCGGAGATGGTAGAGGAACAGAAAGAAATGAAGAAGGAAGTATCAGCTCTCCAATAGCAGTTGCAAGAGAAGGAGGTTGAGTTGCGGAGAACCTTGAGTGTGGCCCAAGGAGAATTCACAAAACTGCTGGTGAAGAAGGTGTTTCACACACAAGATTATGAAGATTTTGTTGTGAAATTTTGCAGGGCTGTTGGTAAGATCAGTGGGCATGAGATTGCAGTGGATATTCAGAGAAGGCATCCTTCGCTGAAGCTTGAAGAATTACATGGGTATAATCCTGAGGTTGAAGTTAGGGCTACCCAAGTATACATTGATGCGGTGAAGGCCTTTGATGGCTCCTTCGCTCTACTAGAACACATAGTTTCTTGGGAATCGCCTATGACCTTGGAAGAGCTAAGCGCCTGTAGTGTGGATGAAGACCCAGACCTCCGGGGTGAAGCTGATGCAGGGTCGAGTGATCAGGCCAAGGAGGGGACATCAACGTAGGGAAGTAGAGCTCACCATGAGGCTAGCTCTTAGGCTGACTTTGTTTTACTTTTTTTTTTATGATATTTTCAGACAAGTTATTGTTTTGTAAAGTTGATGACGGATTTCTAATGCTAAGATTACTAATTTGGTACTTTTGTTTGTTTGTGCGTTTGTTATGTGTATGTCAGGCATTTTTATTACGAACAAAAGATCATGTTAGCAATTTATATGAACAGATTAGGGCACTTGAGAGCTCCAGTACAGATCTCCAGGATACCATCTCTTGTCTAAAGAGAGAAAACAAAGAGTTTCATGAACAAGTGGCGTATTTGAAATATTGAATCATTGTTTAAGTGAAGATCTGACGCAATGGATGAATATTGGATCCAAGCGGAGTAATGCGGGTTATTCTTAAGTATGAAATTACTTATGTGAGAGAGAAGAAGGGCTACTTCAAAGGAGAATTGTCAAGGTTCAATTCTTTAGAAACTCTCACAAAACCAGGACGATGTCCACGGCCAAAATGGACATAACCATGAGAACTAAAAATTTGTCAGGGGAATGCCTGTGTGAAATATATCATCATTTACACAAACGGCAGAACAGTTCAAGGACATTGCGTCTACTGATAAGCCAGTAAAGTAAATATACTTTCACAAGGGAAGGTTCAAGGACTAAAATCTACCTATCCTACGCAGGTATTAACCGTAGAACTCTATCACCATATCGAGTATCTGTTTTATTTCACCCATTAAAAGCCAAACAAACAGGGGCAAAATGGTCAGTTTTGCATTCTGAAATATAGGTAAGTGTTTTAATAAATTTCATTTTTTGGGATAATCAGTACAATACTTTTTAAAAATATTTAAAAATATTTTGATACACTATTTTATATTAAAATATTTTAATATAAAATTGATTGAAGAATCTTATATTTGAAGGTGAGAGGGAACTGACCATTTTGCCCCTGTAAAAAACACTTGGAAGCATTGCCGTTTGACTTTTAACAGTTGAAAGTAACAGAATAGCCATGGGTTGCCAAATTTACGAGTTGAATGGCTATTCGCGTAATTTTGTTAGATGAGTGGCCAAAAGTATACGATTTCAAACATTTAGTGGCTTCCAATGTTTTTTACCCTTAAAATTAATTGTTTATGGTTCTATGTTTTAAACTCAGGTAATTGTCGAATACATTATTCTTGAAAACCAATTTGGGATTAATTTGTTCATTTTTTAATGCACAATTAATGTATACTTTTAGATTTTTATCTTACTTATTATTTTGGGTTATATATTATGATTATTAATAAAGGTAATATAAGAATTTCACATCAAAAGCGGTCTTTTTTTTTGACAAAGAAATTTTTTGAAATTAAAGTCTTTCCTGGTACAGAGGTAATATATAAATTTGCTAGCATCAATTCTAATTGGTGTCATTAAATAATTAACAATCCTTCAATCTAAATTACAAGAGAGCATATATTTGTTGGCTGTCAAAATTTGCTTCAAATTTAGAAATTAAATCAGCAAAAATTTCTGATAAGATTGCAATTTATTTCTAAATATTGAGCAAAATAAGACCATTCCTAGTTGAGTCTCAAATAACTCTAATCTACTAGAGTTGGTTATGGACCAAATTTGATCAAAATTGACTTTAAATCAAATTGTTGAAAATGGAAAGGAAAAGAAAACTAGGAAGGAAATATGTTCCAGACTTCCTCTATAAAAGGAAGTGCAAGACCACCAATTAAAAGGATGATGGGAAGAAGATCGAAAAAGGAGGGGAAAAATGGAGAGTTTTAAATGTACAAATATTCAGAGCACAGAATTTTGAATTACGTTTTGACTACATAGGTTTTCCTTAAAAAAAAAATCATGCATCCTTCAAATATATATAATAAAGGATATATATATATATAGTGTGTGTATATATATGATATATATAGGATATATATCCTATAATAATTAAATAATAATTTTTTATTAAAAAAATAAAAGAGCAATACATCTATTGTTTCTGTCCAACATATACCCTCTGTTAAAAAAAATGTCATTATTATCATCTGATGAAAAATCTTGAAAATCAAATTCAATCTAATGATCCTCAATTAAAAAAATTAAAAATTAAAAACAAAGAGAAAACTATCCAAACAGGTAAGGAAAACAACGATGAGCTTAAGAAAGGAATAAAATTCTCTTTCAAATTTTAGCTTTTTGTAAGGAGATATTTTAGTCTCCCTATCATCATTAACAATTTTTTTTTTTATAAACCTTATGATTAAGATATCAAAAACTAAATTTGACAATAATTATGTACATAATTAACATGATTGAAAAGAATAATAAAAACTGCACAATAATAACAAAACAATATGGTTTCAACATAAAATTTGTGGTAGAATTAAACCAAATTTCCTATTGGGTTTATGGTTTTATAATCCTATTGAACTTCTAACTTGGTAGTTATATTAGGTTTTGGATCAGTAGTTGGTTTAATTAAAATTTGATAGTCAAATTTAATAGGTTTAGAGTTTTGGTGAGTCTTATAAATAGGAGATATTATTTAGAATTTTGTTGTACAGAGAAAAATAGAGAAAAATAAAAAAGACCTTCGTCCTTTTCAGGAAAATTAGCCACCGTTTGGCTTGTTTTCCAAATAAATTTTGATCAATTTTGCCTTTTCCCTGTTTGTTTGTTGTTAGTCGAAGTTCCCCAAGAAAATCAAGCAAATTTACTTCGTTTGTGCGGGCCATAGCCACTGGTTTTTTTGGCCGAATGAATTCATTCAAAAATGATTCTTGTTTTGGCCATACTTGGAGGTTTCAATTTTATTGTATTCAATTGGCTTAAAAATTTTAAAAAGAAAAAAATTTGAAAATTGTTCAATTTTTGGGCTTTATTATCAAAATGTGATTTAAAAAAAATAATTTGTGTTTTTTCGTTAATGTTTTTTTAAATTTTTTTTTGGGTCTAAACTCGATTATACATCTCAAATTATCTTCTAGTAGTATGGCAGTCTGTGCATAAGGTTATAAGCAAATAAGTTTTTTTTTTTTTTTGACAAGCCAACAAGGCAAAATATTTTATTAGAAAATAAGAGCAGATAATACAAGGATATGAAAATGTCTTTGAAAAATATAAAAGCAAGCCAACACAAGACTAATTACTCAATAACTGCCAACAGATTCTCTACTCTGGAGACACCGGCTTTTGCCAACCTGTCGGCAACACTATTTTTCTCCCTTGGGACATGCTGACACTCCCATTGCTTGATTTTCTCCTTCAATAGATCAATATGATTCGAGACATTTTTGAGATGCCAGGGGGCTTTTTCAGGGTACATTAACCACTTGATAGCATTAGCAGAGTCACTCTCTATTACAAGCACATGAGAGCTTTTCCACACAGACTCTGAGAACACTCGAAAGGCTTCACGAATAGCATAGAATTCAGTCTGGTTTGAATCAAGAATTCCAACGTGATTGGAGAACACGGCCTTTGTTCTACCCTGATCATCTCTAAGAATACCCCCGATCCCAGCCATACCTGGTTTTCCAATAGTAGAACCATCCACATTAAATTTCATTCTACCCGGTTGGGGACGGGACCAAGAGCCATTTGCTTTCCTACACCCATGAACTTGCCTCACTCTTGCATTAGTCGGTTGAAGGAATAAATCAGAGATGGATGTAGATGAGGAAGGCCACTTTGCTTTGAACCAAGTTGCAAACCTAATGAAAATCAAATCCATGAGTTGTGATAGCTCGAAACTTTTGTTGTTGAAAGTAACCTGGTTGCGACATAGCCAGATCGACCAAGCAATGGCATAAAACAGCAAAATCCAAGGCTGCCGCCTATTGGAATCCGGGAAGGAATGCTGCCAGCTATCAAGAAAGGTGGACGAATTCCCAGGGCAAGTCCATGAAATTCCCCAAACTTCCAAACATCTTGTCCACACCAACCAGCTACACCTGCAATTAAAAAACAAATGCTGGACAGATTCTAGCTCAGAGTTGCAGAAAGGACAAACAGCTAGTTCGGCTCTAATGATACCCCTTCTGAGCAGACAGCTTCTAACATGAAGCTTTTCATGAATTAGCTGCCAAACAAAGACTTCCACTTTAGGTGGAGCAAACCCTTTCCACACTAAGTTCCAAATTACACTCCCTTGCCTCCGGGGTAGCAACACAGCTTTATAGAAAGAGGAGGTGGAATAAGTGTCGTTCGGGACCCAACGCCAAATGATCCGGTCATCAAAAGAGCGACTAGGATATTGCCCATGTAGAGTAATCAACAGACTTTCCCACTGCTGATTTTCCCAATCAAGAGTGTTTCTACGGAGCTCGATCTTCCAGACCCATTGACCATTTATCCAGCTACCAAATTCGGCCACACAACCATCCTTGTTAACAGACAATGCAAAAATACGAGGGAAGCATATTTTTAAGATCATACCTTCAATCCACTCATCATACCAAAAAACAATGTTGCCACCTTTCCCGAGCAAGGACCTCATTCCTGATGAAATAACATCATAGAGGTTATCAGAAGGATTAAGAGGTGCAGTGATAGCTTTCCAAGAATTTGAGACTAATCTGTTGTTGCGAGGTAGGGGGAGTAGATGATTCTTATCGAGACCGTATTTTTCCACCATGAAGCTCCTCCATAGTGAATTCACCTCGTTGCCAAATCTCCATAGCCATTTTGACAATAAAGCAGAATTTTTTAAATGGAAATCAATCATACCCAAGCCCCCCAGCCACTTAGGGGCATTAACTGTATGCCAGTCCACATAATGCAATCTACGGTGGTGATCCGAACTGCCCCAGAGGAATCTCCGTATCAATTTTTCCATGTCATTTTTGACTCCACAAGGAAGCTTGAAAACAGATAGGAAGAAGATCGGTAAACTTGACAAAACAGAATTGATTAAGGCCACTCTACCACCCATCGAAAGGTACCTGGTTTGCCAGCCAGCAAGCTTTGCTCTCATTTTCTCCAATACAGGTGCCCAGATTCTTTTACCAGCGGAATTGGCCCCCAAAGGAAGGCCAAGATATTTAACCGGAAGGACTTCAACCTTACAGGATAGGCATTCGGCCCATGCATTCAAGATCCCTACCTCCACCCCAACACCAATCAAACTGCTTTTATTAAAGTTAATCTTTAATCCCGAACATACCTCAAAGCATTTTAGAATTCTTTTCACATTCAGAACACCCTCTAGTTCAGGTTTGATGAAGATAAGAGTATCATCGGCATATTGTAAGTGTGCTAGTCTGAAGCTCCCTTGGCCAATTCGTAGCCCCTCAAATAGCCCAATGGACTCTCCTTTTTGCATAAGAACACTAAATGCTTCAGCCAAGATATTAAACAACATTGGTGAGAGAGGACAACCCTGACGAACACCCTTTTTGATACCGAATTGCTTAGAAGGATAACCATTTATCAAGATAGACATTGATACCGAGGTCAAACAAAAGCGGATCCAACTTCTCCACTTTCTTCCGAAATTCATCCTCAGCATAACAAAGTCCAAAAAATCCCAATCAACATTATCAAATGCTTTTTCAAAGTCCACCTTCATCAAAATACCACTTTCGTTATTCCTTCTTAGATAATCAACAGCTTCATTAGCAATTAAGAAGCAATCGGACAATTGTTTGTTTTTTAGGAATGCAAACTGATTATTTCCGATGACCTCATGAATCACACTTTTCAACCGAGTTGCTAAGCATTTGGCCAGAATTTTGTAGATGCTCCCCACCAAACTGATAGGCCTATAGTCCTTTAAATGAACTGGGTTGTCCATTTTCGGCACCAAGGTGATGAAGGAAGCATTAACACCTATGTCAAAAGTTTCAGACTCAAAGAAGCCTTCTAAGAAAGACATGATATCGGCTTTGACAGATTCCCAGTGGTGCTTGAAGAAATTCATGTTGAAACCATCCGGCCCCGGGGCCTTGTTCCCGTCACACTGTTTGATTGCATCCCAAACTTCAGTTTCGGAGAAAGGAACTTCTAGATTATCCCTTTGAGCTTCCGAGATACTTTTAAACTGACACTGTAATTCCGAGACACCAATGGCCGAGACCTTATTATATAGGCTAGCATAATACTTAGCAACTGCATCTTTCAACTCCTTTGGCTGCGACACTCTCCTTTCATCGATAACCAGACTACTGATAAGGTTTACCCTTCTTCGTGAAGATGCTAGCAAATGGAAGTACCTGGTGTTCCTGTCCCCGTCCTGAAGCCACTTACATCTAGACTTCTGCATCCATGCTCTTTCTTCTGCTCTATACAAACTCCATAGCTGGGCCCTTTTGTTTGCCAACTCAATTCTTTTGTCTGTCGACAACTGATTAGCAATGTCCAACTTATCCAGTCTGTCAATCTCCTCTTCCAAACCTTGGATATAATTAGGATCTGCCTCACCATTTTGGAGCCTCCACTGTTTGATGAGAGGTTTTAGCCTCTTTAACCTTAGCCAAATACCCGCCTTATTGTTGGAATGAGGCACAGTACCATTCCATTCATTTCGAACCAACATATTAAAACTTTCATTTTCAAGCCAGTGGTTGAAAAACTTAAAGGGTCTCGGCCCCCAATTAACCTCCTCAGTGTTCACAAAGATGGGATGGTGATCAGACAGAGACCGTGGTAATACACGTTGGACCAAGGAAGGAAACTTTACAAGAAAGTCACTTGATAGCAAAAATCTATCTAATCTACTTCTAGCAGGAGTAAACCGGTTATTACCCCATGTGAATTGCCCGCCTATCATGGGCAAGTCTACCAGTTGCAGATTATCAATAAAATCATTAAAGTCATTCATGGCAGAAAGATTACCTGTGTGGCCACTTCTTTCATCTGGAGACCGCGTAACATTGAAATCTCCTCCAAAACACCACGGCAATTGCCAGGTCACCGCTCTGTTAATTAGCTCGGTCCAAAGTGCTCTCCTTTCAATGTCACAGTTCGGGGCGTATACATTACAAAAAGCACACTCAAAGTTGGAATCCAACAGTTTTCCACGAAGCAATATGTATCGCTGCTCTATCACAACCTCGGCACAATGAAAAAATTCTTCATTCCAAACTGAAATTAGACCACCCGCACTCCCCAAAGAAGGGGTCCACTCAAAGCTAAAGTCATACCCTCTCCATATAGAATCAGCCCCACGTGCATCCAAATGCTCTAATTTTGTTTCTTGAAAAAAACCCAACCCAAATTTATGTCTTAACACAAGCTTTCTAACCGCCCTCCTTTTCTCCCTTGCCCCTAAACCCCTTACATTCCATGAAAGAATCTTCATTATTCCCAAAACTTTAGACACTTGACAGAGAAAATAGGAAGAAAAGCTTAGAGCTACCCTGCTCGTGGAACCCTACTCTCTTTCTCCAGTCTAACAAAATGTTCTACCATTGCTTCACGGTGTAATTTAAAAACAATGCCCAGTTGAGAACTCACCTCCCAGGTTGATATAGCCTCCTTGAGGATTTTATTGTGGAAGGCAATGTCCTCATCTGAAAGAATGAAGTCCTCTAGATTGGCTGGTTCACTGGACTTGTGCACTCTGGGGCTGCTGAATTTCCCACCGACCAATTCATCTAAAGGTACCAACTTGAGGGCCTTTTTAGGCGTTTTGGCTAAGGAGTCCATCCCCAGTCTTGTAGACTGATGATCATCTTTAGGCCCATGATGAAGTATTATCTCACTTGAAGCCTGCTGAATTGGGAAGCCCACACCCTCGAAAGGCCCATTTGGCACACCATGTCTAGAGAGCCCCATTATTTCAGACTCTACATCACCCAATCCATTTAGCAAATTTTCAAATGGACCCACTCTGCCCACATACTCCCTCTGGCTACAATTTCTCTCACTGGAACCTTCCTGCTGCTTCGAGTAGCCCGATAAGAGCCCCATATCTTTCAGCTCAAAGTTGTGCTTGCCTGACCCAGAGAGTCTTGTTGCTTTAGAGTCCTGCAACTGCTGCTTCTCACTTCCTGCCTCTACAAATGTGGCAATATTTCCTGCAAGCTCTAGAGGAGTAAGACCACTGCCCAACCTGTTTGACACACCATCTGCTGCATTCCACTTTTCTAGACACTGTCCCTGCATCGCTTCTTCAGCTAGCCTTATTGCAAATGTCAGAGTCCCGTTTAGCGCTAAGTCCTCTACCCCCGCTTGCTCCAAGGGGGTAAGGGCAATCCTTTTTTGAACTGGATTACATTTGAAACCGTTGGATATTACCAAACTAAATTCATCAGATTGCAGCTTTACTTTTCTACCATTTTCTCCAAGCTGCTCCAAGAAGGTAAGATCTTTCACCTCTTGAAATTGATTGTCCCTAGGACCGGTGAATGCGATTCGATCGATCTCATCTCGCAATGGCGACAAGAATCAACTTCAATCGCCCTCTTCAAAAGAATCAGGAACCACCTCATCCTTTGGTTCATGTATTTCCTCAGAAGCCCGATCCTCCTCAACACTGACATTGAGCTTCTTAACTTTAGAGGACTGGTCTCCAACTTGATGTATGACATCTCTATATAGCCTGCCGTCCCTTAGAGACCCCCTTTTAATCACACTAGGCTTTCTGTAGTACCCCCTTTTAGAAGATCCCTCTCTGAACTGAGCTCCCATCGCTTTTTTAACGTATACAGTAATACCATCAATCCTTCTCCGGTTGCCGAACTTGATGGCCCTTCTCATCTCATTTTCTGACTGGTAGCGGATGAAGGCATAGGTCCTTGGCCCTTTGTAGTGCCGCTGAATGTAAACATCTTTAACTGCTCCAAATGAACTGAAAATGTCTCTCAATGCTTCTTTCGGCACCCTCAAGCTCAAATTGTTGACAAAGATGGAAAAGAAGGCTGATCTCCTTGACTGCCATTCTTGCCGTTGATGCCCTCTCTGATAGTGCTTGCTATCCCGATCATAATCGTGTGCCCGGAAGCCATGTGACTGCCAAACCATTTTTCTTCTTCTTGTTTTTTTTTTCTTCTTCTTCTTTTTTTCCTTTTTTTTCTTTCTTTTTTTTTTCTTTTTTTTTTCCTTTTTTTTTTCCTTTTTTTTTTGATTTTTTTTTTTGATAAAGTTTCTGTTGTTGATCGGTTAACCCATCTAAATCTCACAACAATCAAGCCTTAAGGATGAATGATTAACAAGGAATCAAGAGTGGAATAGACAAAAACAACAAATTTCAGCATAGCCGGCATTCGGGTTTGGGAAATTTTTTGAAAATTTTTGAAATCAGAAATCTTGATTCAGCCCCGTAATCCTCAGCCCATGGTTTATATAACAGCCAAACGATTACCCAAATGTATTCCTCAACTCAAATGGACAGAAGATAAACGAATTAATCTCTTATAGTACGTTTAGGAAGCTTACTTGCAGCTGCTAGACTCTACCATTCGCCGGACCCGGTTTTGGACTTGTTCACAAGCAGATCTGAGATTCTGCTTTCTAGATGCTGGAGTTGGAAGTTTCTTTGAGCTCTCTTTTGTTTCGATTTAGCTTGATGATTTTAACCAAATTTGAAGATGAGTCAAAGACAAAATTGAGTAACTCGGTCTGATTTATAACCTTTAGAAATATATAAATCATTTAAAATTTACAAAATTCACAGCGATCTTTAGAATTAATATATCTATTTCAAATCTTCGTGTTTTCTTTGTCCTGCATATTCAATCTTTTAATTTTTTTTTGTAGACAATTCTTAAAAATAATTTTGCATGTATGTAAACTCTGAATCATAGTAGAAGTTGCTTTAGATACGATACAAACATAGTTTGAGATTCAAACCATGGTTTTTTTTTTTTCATTTTTCTTATTCACTTGTCTCGTAGACAATGGATCATGGAGCCCATTTGGAAGAAAAAATTGTGGAAAAAAAATTAAATATATATAAATCACACTTAGTATTTTTTAGTTTACTAAAAATAAATAAAGAAACAACTCAGAGATTCTCTAATGAAATAAATTGATAGTCATAGCCTACTATGAATGTAAATGAAATAATAGATACAAGTAGAAGTGCAAAGAGTGCTATAAACATAAAAAGAGTTTGGCATAGTTGGGTTTACTTCTTTTGAAATAGCTGCCCATCAATGTAAACTTCAGGAATGTGTGCAATTCTTTTAATATATTCACTTTCTTCTTCATAGTCATGCGCCGCATTCTCCAACTTCTTTGTGAATTTGAAACTCATATTCCACAACTCTAGCTTTTGAAGCTCTCCCAAATGTTCAATACCTAAAGGTACCTCCTTTAGCCTTGGATGTTCATCCAACGTTAGTTCTTTTAAATGGGGCATTGCACCCTCCTCCACCCACATCCACCTCAATCTTTTCATTTCCCTTAAAATTAATTTCTTGAGCTTTGGGAAACCTCCAATCCATAAACACATACTTTCTCCTCGATAAGCTTGATGAAGATAAATTCGGATCAAGTTGGGCAAGTGTTGAAGTGATTCAAGTGGATCATCCCATAAATTACTACGAACCAAATCTATTCCTCCTAAATTTTGAAGATTTGTTATCCATGGTGGCATCTTTTCCAAGCAGCCCTGCAACCCTAGAAAACAAATAGACTGTAAAGACGAAGCAGAAATGGGATGATTCAGATCCAATATAATTCCCTCATTGCTTTCGTCTGAAGAAGCAATACGTAAGTCCTGGAGATGGGTGAGCTTCTCAAGTGAATAGCAAAGCTCTCTTCCGTATTCTCTTCGTACATTTGTAATTCCTAATAATCTTAGCTGGGTCAACTTTCCTATTTCCGTCACTATTCTTGTCTTATCATTCTCTGCTGCATCTATGCACTCTAATATTTCTAACCCAAGAAGAGCTCCCATATTACGTGCAACTTTAAATCCATACCATCCCAAACTTGGATCTGAAGAATCAACAAGCTGATATAACCAAAGACAACGAAACTTTTGTAGCTTTAGGATTTCCACAGTTAATTCCCTCACATTAGTCTTCGACAAATCTAAATACTCCAGATTTTGCAGCCTTTTGATGGATTTTGGGACTATTTTGACTCTATTACCCTTTAGGTCTAAGTGCGTCAGGAGAAATAAGTTAAAAATCTCTTTGGGAATTTCATCCAACTGCATACCTTCAAAACACACTAGTTTCAAAAACTTACTGGATAAAAGATCAGATAACAGTGCTTTTGAAGGTGGTTCTGTGCATCCAAAAGTAATGACGGATCGAAGTCTGTCAAAGCACTGGTGGCTTTCTTGGACGGTGACAAGGTTATTGAAAAGAAGGTTACCGTGTAATATTAGACATCGTACCAACTTCTCCGTGGGCCACCTTATTTCTGTGTGTTGTGTAGTACTGATTACAGTCACCAAGTTTATCTCCCTTGACTTGGAGACAATTACTTCTCGCAAAAGATCATGGATCTGAATATAATCTGGCAATCCATCATAACGTATCTCACTCGATTGGATTAAGCTCCTGTTGGCGAGTTCTTTGAGATAACCCCATGCAACATCTTCAGTATTGAATCCTGCTCTCTGTTCCACAAATCTTTTAGCAATCCAGTATTGGATTAGTGCGAAGCAATTTATGTGACAATCTTCCGGATAAATGCTGGTGTACAACAGACAAGTCTTGAGAGTTGGAGGTAGATCATTGTAACTCAGAGAAAGTATCTTCTTAGCTCTGTCCAGCTTCCCAGTGCCTTCAAATTCATCCCCAAGCCTACATCGAATCCACTCCCATTCATCAACTCGACTCAAGTCTTTCGTGGCCAAAACCCCGCTAATGGCCACAACCGCCAATGGCAAGCCTTCACACTTTTCCACTATGGCTTCTACAACATTCTTTAGATGGGCAGGACAACAATTGTCTTTAAATGTCTTACGGCAAAATAGAGTCATCGACTCTTGTGGAGTCAAGAATTCCATTTTGAAAACATAGCCATTGAAGTCAATGCAAGAAAAAGAGGCTACATCAGCAATTCGCGTTGTTATCATCACGCAATTGCCACCATAGCTATTCTCGTGTAATATGAATTTGAAAGCATCCTAAATTGTTGTCCCATATATCATCAAACACAATTGCATACCTTGCTTGTTGGAGAAAGTCTTTGATATGTGCTTTCAATTCATCAATGTCCATTGACTCCACATTGGGTGGGCGACTTCATTAAAACCCGCATATAATTTTTGAATCAAGTTTTTCAGAGCTTCATAAAGCCATAAGTTTGAGAGATAGTGACCAGTGCACGGATCTGAAAATGACTTTTACAACCGCATCATCATGAACTCTTTTGACTAGGGTGGTTTTTCCAATTCCTCCCATCCCAAGCACCGCAATTACTTTGAGTTGGGAGTCACCGCTGGAGCCGAGAAATGAGGAATTGTTTAGGCTTGTTAATGCCTACCAATTGATCTTCCTTTGCGTGAAGTGCTTCCTCATCTGGATGGACCTCCAATCGATGTTTGCGGGGTTACGCTCGGAGACTTGAGGAGGATATTGCCATATTGTGGTTTGTATTTACGACCCGGCGAAATATTTTTGATTCTGGCCTTGATGCTCTGTAAATTTGTAGCAAGCCGATGACGAGCAGGCAAGTTCTTGATGGAGTTGAAATTGAAGCGGACATAACCAAAGAATCCACGCGGACGATGGCGAGCAAAAAGAAGCATAAATTCATCAATGACATCTTCAGTGATATAAGCGACTTCCCTCACTTGCTTGGTCCATTCTGCGAGATGGGGATCATCTTTTTTTCTGGATTCTACCTTTTGCAAGAAAACTTTCATATGGCCAAACTCGTCACTAAGGAGTTGGACCTCTTGGCGAAGCCCTCCCAAGAGTTTTGCCTCTTCATTCACAAAGGTTGAGAGGTTATTTGACAAGAATCCCAACACACTCAATACTTGATCTGCCATTTTCGCACTCTATTTTCAATTCAATAACGGCAGGGAGTGGAGGTTTGTGTTGGTGTTTAAGGCTTTGGTTTCTTTAGGCTTTTGAGGATGGAGATGAAAATTGGAGGCTGTTTGTGTGCATGAGAGTCGATTGTTGCCTTGTGATTTATAGTACATGTCCAAGGAGAAGAATTTATTTTGGCGTAGTCTATGGACCAAAACCTGTATTCTCGATGTTGGGAAAGTTAAATTCTTTTATTCTTGACTACAGGAACCAGCAAGCTTATCATCCCAGGCGGTGTCTTGAAGTTATCCTCCGACCTTTAGTTTAGCTTGTTTGGGCAGGGGAATTTTAGATCATATGTGATCATTATTAAGAAAGCTAATATAAGACTTTTTATTTACTAAAAAGCTATTTTTTTTAATAGACAAAATACCTGTGGAGGCATGGATATTTTGTATGGGATTCCAACTTAGGTTACTTTTTAATCAACCACTACATAATTGGCTCATTTTCAAAACTAGTTATGCTAAAAGAAGGCTGCTTTAAATTTGGATTTGGTGTTCCTTTTGAGATGATAATTGAACCAGAAAACTTGTAAGTTAATGTGTTGTTGCAAGTTAATGTTTTGAAAAATGGCTATAATAGAGTCTAGTCTAAAATGATTGTGGAACAATTATACATCTCCACAACACTGGCAATAAGGAATTGCACAAGCTCGCCAAACAAAGATCAAGTCTAACTTCCCAAATAGAACATTAGAGTCCAAAGGCAATAAATCGTTGCTAAAGAAGCTTTACCCATGCGTGAAGGAAAGAATAAAGTGAGAACATGGGCAAGAATTTGATTCATGAAAAAACTAACCCTAAAGTAAATTGTATTCTTTTTCTTTCCTACCCTTTTGAAGGACGGTAGAAAATAAATAACCAGTCTGTTGATGTTTGCTTGATTCGAAAGAGGCATTTGAGGTTTAGGCAAACAGTGTAAACATAGGATTCAATATCATAGCAATTAATGAGGAAGAAAGTTGATTTCTCATGCAAATTAGTCCTGGCCATGGTTCAGGAACCGACGGTTCCAGTTCAATAAAAATAAGGAATCGAAACCGAACTTTTAAGAGACGGTTCCGAGACGGTTCTAAAACTGACGGTTCCGGTACCGGTTTCGGTTTTAATACGGTTCAAAATGATTTTATACGATTCCAAACAGAAATCATAAAAAATCTAAAATTACTTTATTTTGGAAAAAAAAAGAAGGAAAAAAGGGGCTTGAACTTAACGAATGAAGCGCCTACATATCCTCCGAGGTAGAGAAATCAAAGCCCATGTAGTTAAATCAAAGCCCATGCAGTTCTCTTACCTTATAGTTCTCTTACCTTATATTTTGGAGCAATTTTGCTAAATAGAAACTCAATCCAAATGGTTAAAGCTTTGATGGAAGTTGAAAGAGGGCACAAGTTCGAACCTCACCATGAACAAAATTTTGCATATGTAATGTTGGCTTAGCCGGTTCCAAACCGTCAGTTCCGGTTCCGGTTCCAAAAATTATGAACCAAAACCAGTCACTGATAACCGGTTTCTGTTCTGGTTCCAAACCATAAAACCGTAAAAACGGTTCGATTCTAGTTTTGACCGTTGGTTCCGGTTCGATTTCGGTTCCAAACCGAACCGTGGCCAGGACTAATGCAAATGTGTTGAAGTGCTTTGAACTTTTGTTATTTGCATTGTTAAGGAGAATAGTAGAATTACTAATCTTGATTGAAGAATTTTTGAATCCCCTACTCTATTACATAAATTTGGTACATTGGCAATTGAAGGATTTTATCTTCGTATTTATACGATAAATTTGTTGAAGAATTATTTATGAATCCATTAGGCATTGGCAATTGAAGAACTTTTAATTAAAACCAAACTCCCATTCTTTAAGTTAGCCATAAACCGGCCTAAATTTATTATCTAAAAAAGTTGACACGTTTAACAACTCTTTACATATCAATTTTATAAGGTACTATAAATTTAGAACTTAAAAATAGGATCTCTTATAAAAATATAAAACAAAACTACTAACGTTATGCTGTAATATCCAAATCTTTTTCCAAGTGGGGAAGTTTTTATTCATTAGACTTTTTTTACTCTATACTTGACTCGAGTCTAAATAAGTTGATGACATTTGTGTTCTAACATTTTTTGATTATTTTAGCACATTAAAATTTTGTTTGATTCAAGCTCTATTTTTTTTTTCCTAAAGCAACCATACCAGCCCTTGATTTCTCATTGATTTGGCCATGTGGATGCAATACCCAAAATGTTCCCAACTCAATCAAAAAAGGAGAAATAATTGATTATAATCAAAAGATTGACAAAATAAAGAATTTAATATCCTTCAATTTTCATGGGTTATAAACACTAATAAGTAGTTAAAAAAAATTTCTCCCAAAAATAATCTTTGTATGTTTCTAACAATCCTTTTATTGATTTCAACTCTGTAAAATATATGTGTATTAATAGATAATTATGAAAAGTTGAAAAAAAATTGCGTTTTTGTGGATTACAATCTCTCTTTCCAGAAAAGCTTAAAAAATGAAAAAGAATTTAGTAGGCTCTAGAAATAGTCTATTTATATTCATATTTCAACCAAAAAAGAAAAAAAAATAAAATCCAAACTGCTTTTTGCGACAAAATGAAAAAGTTTAAAAAATAACAACGATCGTGACTATAATCTTTGATTTCTGGAGGGGAAGTACGTATGATTTCTAAAGAATAATTTAATAATGCATTGAACAACAGATTTGCCGTTTCCCAACCTATAGGAAATATTAGAGTTAATTGATTTTCATGAAAATTAAAAAAAAAAAATTGTTCAAAAACTTTTGAGTTTCATTATAAAAATGTGATCTTAAAAAAAAATTCGTGCTCTTTTATTAGTGGTTCTTTTTATTTTTTTATTTTTTTTCCTTTCTAAACTCTGTGATGTGCCTAAAATTATTTCAAAGCATCGTATATGCTTAAGGCTGTAAACAACTAAGCTTCCAAGGTTTACATTTACTTTGATCAATATAGCGAAATTTGAATGGGCTCTTATAGGAGCCAAAGACAAATTGATATACTTCCATTTGTGTGAGTTCTCATGTGTGCTGATTGGTGAGTTGGTGAGCCGTTGGTCTTTAATCTGACCTCTAATAATATGTACCAACCGCCAATAATATATACCAACCCAAAAATGGTTTGATGATCAAGTTAGTAATAGGTTGTAATTGTATATGTTAATCTAAGTATAACATGTCTCTCTTCCTATATGCGTATTTAAATATCCATATCCATTATCTAGCCTATTCTTATCCTATCATTGATTATCCTATTTTCTCTTTAATTTTTCCGATGGGCAAGGGTGAACCTTGTCATCCAAAGGTACTGCACCTGTTTGATTCAAAACAGGCGGGTGGGAGTTTTACCAAAGAATGTAAATCTAAAATTGAAGGATATACGCTAAGGTTAGAGGGTTATCGTCAAATACTTATAGAATAAACTAAGGCCACGAGGAATGAGAGTTTAAAACAGAAAGTCCCACATTTTATTTGAAAAACACAAGATTGCCCTGAAGTTTTTTGATCCTCTAGCATGTGCAATGAGGAAGAAAGTTGATTCCTCATGCTATAGTAATATAGTATGTTGAGGTGCTTTGAATTTCTGTAATCTCCATATCAAGGACTGCTGCTGCTGTGATTTTCTTAACGATTTGAAGTTAAAAATCTTTCAATTTCATGACAAAGAGTTTATCTCCTAGTTTAGTTAATGACAAAATTATAGAACGTAAGTTACATCCTTTGTCAAAGCCCGATTGTCACTAAAAAAATGCATACCATTGAGATCTCAGTTTGAGCTAACCTAGAATGAATCATGGAACTGATGAACTGTGAACGCAACCGAAATCAAGAGAACGAGTATGGCTATCAACTGTGAATGCATGAAAAGGGCTTCAGCTTGATTCATGGGAACAGGGCTCTGAAAGTGTGCGTGTTGAGTCATGAGTGAGTGGCGAGGGAGAGAAGAGAACGCCTGTTAGAGTCATGAGTGAGTGGCACTCAAAGTTTATTCTAATGATGAGATTAGTTCCGAGTTTTTGCAAAAATAAATTTGATCCCTGTATTTATAATTTTATCAAAATAGTAAAATTGAAAGACATCCGCATTTTTACATTTTTTGACAAAATAAATGTGAGACAAACAAATATATTAAAAAGATAAAAATATTTTAAAAAATATTTTAAAATACAAATCATACACATGAATAATCGGGAAGTAATAAATTCTGTTTATTCATTTCTTCATATTTTTTTCCTCAAATTCAATAAATGTTAGTCGATCTTATATTTTATTATAATTTACGAATCATAATATCATTTACTATTACTATTTCATAGCTTTAAATGTCATATTCGAAATTGTCATTGAATTTATTCATGAAAAGGAATCGATTTCATAAATATTTTTTATGTAAACATCGGTCCTATAAAGTCAAAATTGTCACAAAACTAAATAAAAAAATAAACTTGCTGCTTTTTCTTTGGTGAGGAGATGCTGGTGTGTTATCTCCAGAAAGGATTATACAATCAGCCATCACCACAAAACTATATATATTGTAAAATATTACGTCACAAGTATATAATAGAACAGAATTGAGAGAAAGTATATAATAAAAAAAGCAAAAAGACACCAGAGATAGGGAAATTAGAGGAGAAATTCTTATTTCACTTTTTCTTCACCACCCTTCATAATGGCCAAATTATGCTCCTATTTATAATAGGGAACAATGATGCACATATCAATGTATTTGAATAAATACATACATTAGATAGGGATAAATATCTACACTAGATAGAGATAAGTAAAAACACTAGATAGAGATAAGTATATTCATTAGATAGGATGAATATACAATGGATAGGGATATAAACAAATATTAGATAGGGATGAATATAATGAATATCCATTCATGTATTTCATAACACTTCCCCTTGAATATTTATTATATTCATTATATTACGAATGTGCATGATACTGCCTCATTAAAAACCTTAAGCCGGAAAAACCCAATGGGACAAAAACCTGACAAAAGGGAAAAAGAGTATAGAGTACAAAACTTATGATATCCCCTTTTATAGATGCATTAGTTGCCTTGTCAAAAACCTTAAGTCGGAAAAAACCCTGTGGGAAAAAACCGATCACAAGGGAAAAAGAGTGCAATGCATAGTTCATAATATCTCTCCCTCAATTGAGCTATATAGCCACTGCTGGGGCTAATCAATCTTGCATCTTGTAAACTCGCCGCATAACAATGCCATATACTAATTTCTCAAAAGTTGACGTTGGCAATGATTTGGTAAAAAGATCTGCAAGATTCTTTATGGATTGAATTTGTTTGACATGAATTTGTCGACTTTCTTGGAGTTCATAAGTATAGAAAAATTTTGGTGAGATATGCTTAGTCCTATCACTTTTGATATATCCTCCCCTAACTTGTGCAACACAAGCAGCATTATCTTCATAAATTAGAGTGGGAGAATTTGTAACTGGTGTTAAACAACAAGAATTGTGAATATGTGTTATAATGGATCTTAACCAAACACACTCTCTTCCAACTTCATATAAAGCAATAATCTCAGAATGGTTAGAAGATGTAGCTACTAGCGATTGCTTCGTAGAAAGCCAAGATATGGTAGTGCCATTATAACAAAATAAATAACCGGTTTCAGAGCGAGCTTTATGTGGATCGGATTTATATCTAGCATCAGCATATCCAACTAAACCAGAGGTAGTGGAATTCTTGGAATAATATAATCCCAAATCTATGGTTCCTTGGAGATAACGGAAAATATGTTTAATCCCATTCCAACGTCTCTGAGTTGGCTCAAAACTAAAACGTGCCAATAAATTTACCGCAAAAGTGATGTCTGGCCTCGTACATTGTGCCAAGTACATCAAAGCCCCAATTTCATTGAGATATGGTACTTTAGGATCAAGTATCTCTTCATCAGATTCTCTAGGACGAAATTGATCTTTTTGGAGATCTAGAGACCTTACAACCATAGGGGTGCTCAATGGATGAGCTTTGTCCATATTGAAACGTTTAAGTAATCTTTCAATGTATTCTGATTGATGGACAATTATTCAATTTGCTTTATACTCAAGCTCTAGACCAAGACAAAGTTTGGTTTTGCCCAAATCTTTAACTTCAAACTCCCTTTTCAAATATTCAACAGTTTTAGCTAACTCTTCTGGAGTTCCAATTAAATTCATATTGTTGACATAAACTGCTACAATAGCAAATCCGAATTATGATTTCTTAATAAACACGCATGGGCAAATGGGATCATTCTTGTACCCTTCCTTAATTAGGTACTCATGTAGGCGTTGATGTCACATGTGGCCGGATTGCTTTAACCCGTATAAAGATCTTTGCAACTTAATTGAGAATAAGTTGTGGGGAGTGTATGCATCTGGCATTTTCAATCCCTCAGGAATTTTCATATAAATATCACAATCTAATGAGCTATATAGACATGCCGTCACAACATCCATAAGATGTATTTCCAATCTTTCAGAGACGACTTGGCTAATTAGAAAACGAAATGTAATTATATCCATCACAGGTGAATATGTCTCATTATAATCAATCCCAGGTCTTTGGGAAAAAACCTTGGTCAACGAGTTGGGCTTTATACTTGATAACCTCGTTTTTCTCATTTCATTTTCGGACAAATACCCATTTATATCCAACGGGCTTTACATTACCAAGGATTCTGATTATGGGGCCAAAAACTTCTCGTTTGGCTAAGGAAGCTAATTCAGCCTTAATTGCTTTCTCTCACTTATGCCAATCTTGTCTTTGACGGCATTCAATAATAGATTGTGGCTCATAATCATCATCTATAATTTTATAAGCAACTGAAAATGCAAAAACATCATCAATGATGATTGCATCTCTATCCCAAATTTCATTACAATATGTAATGGAAATTTCAATATTCCTAGAGTTACAATAAGTCAAAACTGTCAAAAAACTAAATAAATAAATAAACTTGCTGTTTTTTCTTTGGCGAGGAGATGCTGGTGCGTTATCTCCAAAAAGGATTATACAATCACCCATCACCACAAAACTATATATATGTTGTAGAATATTGCGTCAGAAGTATATAATAGAATAGAATGGAGAGAAAGTATATAATAAAGAAAGCAGAAAAACACTAGAGATAGTAGGGAAATTAGATGAGAAATTCTTATTTCACTTTTCTTCACCACCCTTCATAATGGCCAAACTATGCTCCTATTTATAAGAGAACAATGATGCACCTATCAATGTATTTGGATAAATACATACATTAGATAGGGATAAATATCTACACTAGATAGGGATAAGTAAATACACTAGATAGAGATAAGTATATTCATTAGATAGGATGAATATACATTAGATAGGGATATGAACAAATATTAGATAGGGATGAATATAATGAATATCCGTTCATGTATTTCATAACAATATAAACGAGTTTTTTTATCAAAAAATTGTTAAAATAAATAAAAATTAAAAAAAAATATTAATGTTTCAAAATTTGTTCCAATTCTACTAAAATTGACATCATGAATATCGACTTCAAATCGACATCCTAAATGTCGACTTTGAAGACATTCACGATGTCGACTTCAAGCATTCTATAAAAAAAATAAATCAAAAATTTGCCCCACCCGTTATCCATTTCTCCTTATTTCTTCCTTCATTCCTCCCCTCTCCCATTTTCTCCTTCTTTCTTTCTCCCTCAGCCCCAAACCCCCACCCCTAAAATTCCCTGCAATTTTCCCCCCCTCTCCCCCACTGCCCCACTTTCCCCAGTCCCTCCCCCACCTCCCCCTCCCAAGTCGATGATGATGGATGGATGCGGACAGCATATGGAGAAAAAAAAACAAAGGTAAAAATAATAATATATAGATTCCGACAGTGATGATTGTTTACATCTTCTTTTTTTACCGTTTCTTTAGTGTGTTGGAAAATAAGAATGGCTCTTTTGAGCACATGTGAATGAGAAATTGCTCATTAAGGAGATGCATGAATGAAGGCCTTTCATTTTCAAGCACATGATGCATGATGTTGGTAGGTGATGGACCTTTCATTTGATGGTTCATGAATGATGGCTTTTGGCTTTTCATTTCAAGGATGAATCAAGACTTTTGGCTTTTCATCCATCAAGTGTAATGAAAGACTTTTGGCTTTTCATTTCAAGGATGAATGAAGACTTTTGGCTTTTCATGCATCAAGCATAATGAAAGACTTTTGGCTTTTCATTCTCCAAACTTAATGGCTTGTCTTTTGAACATGATATGAACAAGGAAATCTTCTTTATAAATAAATGACTTCCGTTGGTGGACAAGAAGAATTTAAAAAGACAAATTTTCTAACTTTTTCCCTCCAAATTCTCTCAACAATTTCTCTTTTCAAGTTTTCAATTCTAGTAGTTTTCGGTGATAGAAGAAAGACACAAATTCAAGTTTGCTGTAGCGGTCTATCTTGTGCAAGTAAGCCGTTGTTTGTCATTGTATCCTAGGAGACAGACGTCCGTTAAATCCTCAAGCACACACAGGAGGGGACGAATTTGTTTTAAGGAAAGCGTCTAATGTGCCTCAACGTGGTTTTCCTCGTTTTTCACTTGCTAACGGCTAAGGTTCTATTTACTTAATTTAATTTTGAGTCAGTTTTCATTGCTATATTTTTATATCTGTAGTCATCTAGATTTGTTAACAGAATTATATATATATACTAATTGGATAACATATTGTGCCTCAAATGGCCTGCTCTGCCTTCCATCACCGAGGCGTGCAGTAGAATTGGAACAAATTTCTGGTTTTGTAGTGGGAATGGTGTGAGCTCCAAATTGAACTTTGGCTGGTTTTGCAGTTGTTTTATGACGTTTTAGTCTACTAGGGGAGTTGAAAAAATACATATTCTAAACATTCCAATGTTTGTGTGAATCAAATACCAAAGAAATTGGGAACATTGATGATGGTGTGAAATGTTTGCAGTAAACATTCCAATTTTTTTTTTTTGATGGTGTGAATCAAATATCAAAGTTGATTTCTCCAAAATCGACTTCTATATTTTTTGAATCATATTTAAAAAACAATATTTTTTAATTTTTTTTTAAAAAAGCAATATTTACTTGTTTTACTCATATGTAAACGCTACGAATATTGCTAGGAGAACTTGTTAATTTTCGTCACTTCAACCAATCCAAGAAACAATAGCGGCATCATCCTCCACGGTAGATGCAACCATTGCTCATCTTTCTCCGTCCAAAACGACTTTAAGGACAAGCAATGGCGGCGGTGGCGGCTGCACCCGGGTCTCTTCCTTTTCCGTCAAATATTTTCCAGTCCCGATAAAGCCGTTCAGAAGAGTTGCCTATGTCGTAAGAAGCAGCTCCAGTAGTAGAAGCCAATAAATTTTTCCCCTCCATTCTTAACCAAATTATTATGTCTTTTATTTTTACATAATTAATTATGTTTTAGGTAGAAAATATTACATACACGTGCTTATCAAAATGCAACCTGACTTATTAAGGAAAAACTTATATAAATTTAGGAGATATGATTGACTTACAGTCGCACTTAATTAGTTGCAATGTTGGGATTAAATTAATATGTTTTCCTCCTAGAATGCAGCAATCGCTGATGTAGATCACTACGGAAGGCTTGGACTCCAAAGAGGATGTTCATATGATCAGGTCTATCTACATTGAGGGCCAGCAAACATGTAAAAAGGTTTAAGGTTTGGTTTAAAGGGGATGGTTATGGTTGGTTTATGACATTGTCAATCTCCAGGTATCGGTTGCATACAAGAACAAGGTTGAACAAGTGTTGAATTAACAGCTGCCGGAAGAAGAACTCCAAACCAATCTTGTGCAATTAAAGGTAGGTTGCAGTGCTGATATTCATCCCACTATATGATTAATCAGTTTCTGATTTAATGAAACAAACAAAAATAATAATGTTTGGATTAATGTTGTTTTAGGAATCATATTCGATATTGTCTTGTGTTGAAGAGAGAAGACTATACGATTGGAGCTTGGCAAGAAGTGAGGACCCCGAGAGATACAAGTGGCCCTTTGAGGTTGATAAAACTTGAACTCCTAAGGGAACACCTCCACCCCAGGTTCTGTTCTTTTTACTGTTGTTTTCCCTAACTTTTCCAGTTTCCATTTCCCCCTCCCAAAGTTCAAACATGGGCTTCAATTTTTTCTCGTTGAGTGATGGAACAAAGAGCCACTTAGGGGGGTGTATGAATCGCATTTCAAAACGTCCATTTATATTTTTAAAATATTGGTTATGTGATAAAAAGTGCATTAAAAATATAAAAAAAATTA
Organism: Gynochthodes officinalis; assembly: GCA_020080225.1. Taxonomy (NCBI): domain Eukaryota; kingdom Viridiplantae; phylum Streptophyta; class Magnoliopsida; order Gentianales; family Rubiaceae; genus Gynochthodes; species Gynochthodes officinalis. The sequence goes on from CM034617.1 coordinate 28,170,722, forward strand.
TCTTAAAAAATATAAAATCGTATTTTAAAATGCAATCAAATGCACTCTTAGAACCAGTGAAACTTCAATTGATATCTTTTCATGAAAGTTCATTTGTGCTCCATTTCAGTTACTAAATGTCATCATTATTTCAAAACACAGTTTAGTCCTCCTTTGTTATCCTGCCTGTTTTCATTCCTCATTTCGCCTGATATAATTCATATTTCAAAGTTTTGGTTGTAAAGCATTTCAGTTACTAAATGTCATCATTACTTCAAAACACAGTTTAGTCCTCCTTTGTTATCCTGCCTGTTTTCATTCCTCATTTCGCCTGTTATAATTCATATTTCAAAGTTTTGGTTGTAAAGCAACTCACAAGAGTCTCATAAGCTCTTTGGAGATCCTCCTCCCCCTCCTTACATTTATCACAAACTAAATTTTATCTTCATTTTGTTCAACAAAAACTAACCATTTTTCTTCTTCTTCTTTTTTTAATCAATGTTACAATGCATAGGAACCTGAAGATGTAGGGCCAACGAGACTGGTGGGATGTTTCATATTCGGTTCGTTTGTACTGTCCATTATTTTGCAAATTATTCTGAACACACAATAGGGAATACGGTGCCTACAAAGTGTTGTTTATAAATTCGTTTTAATTTGATCATTACCGCAACATAGAAGACGCTCTGCCACTCTTTATGTTTTCTTCTTAGTGACGGGCCAATTTGGGTTTGTTGCCATGCCGATTCTTTATTTTATCCATCCTTAAATATCATGTCGACGTTTACGGATCATCATCATCATCATCATCACCTTTATCCCAAACTAGTTGGGGTCGGTGGTCGATGAACCCAAAGACATAAATCTATAAAATAAAAAAAGTACAATAAAATAAATATATATATAAATAGATAAAGAAATAACTAAAAATATTAAAACTATAAAAGGCAGTTGGGACTACTAGAGTTTTGCTCTTCCACTACACTAATAGTTTTCCTCCACTCTGTTCTACTACAAACTAGCCACCAATCTATTTCCAACTCCGTTAAATCTTGTTTTATTACTTTTTCCCACGTAACTTTCGGTCGACCTCTCCCTTTCTTCCCATCATACTCCTTATAACAAACTTCTGTTCTTATCGGTGCATCTATAGGTCACCGAAGATGTTGAGGTTTATGAATAAATATAAAAAATCTCATATCCATTTTAAGGAGAATTATAAAATATTTAATAAATAAATTAAGTTTAACATCTATTAATTTAAACTTTTAGATCCAAATTCGACTTCAACTTATTTATCAGTGACTGTTTTGAATATCTACTTAGAATTTTCATGTTTCCACCAATTTTAACATTACCAATTTAGGCGATTCTACCATTTCTCATGCCTGTTATTCTATCCTCATCTTCGTCCACCTTTGAGTGCACAAACTTCCAGCATAGGTAAGAAGCAGAAACTCCTAACTCAGTTCAATGCAATAGACTTGCAAACTGGACAAATATAGCATAACAGTAGCCAAAACTACACCACCTGACCAACAACCCTCTTTATGTCTATGCACTACAATTCATTTAGCTTCAACTCGGTATGAATGGTAGCAATTCTCTTTCTCACTTCTGCATGTAAATTTTTCCTACTGGAGAAAACGCCAGGGACCCTTCTTTCATATACTCTAATAAAGGCTTGTCCTAATTCTCTCTTTCTTTTCTTTTCTTTTCTTTTCGATAGACTAAACATATAATGGTATAATGCAAAACCCCAAGCAAAGGCGAAGTGAGCAATACCAGTGCTACGCTCCATGGTTGCCAACAGATCAGTCATGGAATACTCAGTTATGGTTGCTACATAGATTGTGCCTTAACCCCCATGATTCATGATGGGTGTCGAAACCACCAAAAATAATCCTTCTGTGGGCTAAGCTTTGTAGATAGCAGTGAGAGGGTCGAATCCACAGAGATTGGTTAAATTTATTCCTTGAACAAAATAAAATAAAGAGGGGGGGTTTTGTATTACGAAACTAAACAAGATTTAATTAAAAACACCAACCAAATTAAATAACTAATTAAAAATATGAGGAAAAATTAATAAGGAGAAGCTTCCAATCAAGAATTAATTTCGGTATTGATTCCTCAAATTGATCATTGATTCAAAAGATAGGTTCTTTTATCTTGAATAAATTGGTTATAGTTGTTGAAGATCCGTCCTCTAACAACCAATCTTTTCTTACTTTTTCGATAACCTTCGGATCCGTCCTATGAGTTATTTCTCTAATTAACAAACACAACCTTCGGATCCGTCCTATGAGTTATGTCTATTAATTGCATTAAGATTCAAAAAGACCCAATTACTAACCAGTAAACCCGGAAACGCCGTGTTTATTTAAGCTAGATTATATATTTTCATAACATACAATCTAAGGCGTTGATTACCTTTCGATGTTGTTATTTGTCACTTGAATTAGAACAATCAACAAAAGATTAATTATTCTAAATGACTATATATTGAATTCAACTATCAAACAATAGGCCTCTTGTCTAACAATTCAATTCAATAATATAATGAAGCATAGAAAATATATAAATACTCAAGAATAAAAGAAATAATAAAATTACCAGAATCTCACAATTGTTGGAATCAAACCTTAATTAAACTTGATTGGAAAATAAAAATTTAGCTAAACATAATTAAAAGAAAATACAAAGAAAATCAAATGACTGCCCTTTTTGTCGATCCGTGCGGCTTTCGTCTTCTTCGGCCGTAGCTCACTCCATGAAAGGATGAATTGTGGTTGAAAATTCATTCCCTCCTCTTCCTTCTCATCTTCAAACCTTATTTTCCTCTCTATTGAACTAGGAAAGCCTACAAAATGGGATGCCTTGATTGTCTCCAAACCTTGCCCATTTATAGGCAAGGATTCAAGACATTTGGCTTTGCTTTTCCTTAATTCAAGGCTTTCCTTTTCCTTAATTCAAGGCTTTTCTTTTCCTTAATTCAAGGCTTTTCCTTTCCTTAATTCAAGGATTTGCTTTTCCTCAATTCAAGCCTTAATTCAAGGATTTGCTTTTCCTCAATTCAAGCCTTAATTCAAGGATTTGCTTTTCCTCAATTCAAGCATTAATTCAAGGCTTTCTTGTGCCACTTGTCTTGTGAGGCTACATTTTTTAGGCAAAATGCTTCATCTAACCATTAATCACAAAAATAATTAATATCCTTATAAACAAGCATTTTAATCAATTAAAATACAAGAGAATTGATCCAATAAATATGCAATTATACACTCTATCAAATTCCACCACACTTAAATCAAAGCTTGTCCTCAAGCTTGCATTAGATCAACATCTTCCTCTCTATTCCACACCCTTTTTAACCCATCCACAAAGAACTCAAAGTCATTACACATTAAAGATCTAAATTGGAATAACAAATCAAAGAATAAGTATTCATAGCCTGATTTTTCAAAACAAAACATATGCATCTCATCAATCCCAATAATTTCATCGAAATCAAATGCAACAAAATTTGATAACCTCTCATAGGTTGCACTCTAATCACTCAAAGTGTTTAGGGTTCATTCAGCTCAAATCAAACATAGCATGTCATTACCATAGGCTTGCTTATATATCACATCTCCACCACTTATAATACGAACTCATACAAAAATCAAAGGGTCTTTAAAAGGGTTGTAACGGGGCTTAGGTAAAGGTAGGTAAAAAGAAAGGAAAATATAGGCTACAGATATCAAGATATATAGGAATTTCCTTGCATGACTCAAAAGTAACAAATAGCATAGTAGAACCAATTTCTTTATTCCACATGACAAGCATCCTTGTAGGAAATACTTTTCACTTCTTCTCTTTTTTTTTTTTTCATTCATTTTTCAGTGGTTCTTTTCTTTGGAATCATCAGAATCATGCAATTCATTCCCACATACTCTTGACCAAGGGTTCAACAATGGTAAACAATGTGGTGTTATAATAAAGAAAGGCTAAGGCTCAAAATTGGGTGACTAAGGGTATATGTAATATAAGGTTAAGCTTCTTTTTCTGTTTTTTTTTTTTTTTTTTTTTAGAAAGTTTAAAATTGGTAATCCTAAATGCCCTTATCATTTTTCAACATGAATTCACAATGTGATCTCAGCATGCATAACAAAGCAAGTTCTAGAATGATCATACCATATTTGTCAATCTCAACAAAGAAATATGTGAGCATGAAAAAGAAAATGCTCTTAGGCTCAAATACTCACAATGGTTTCAATGTATCAAATATTGCACATTCTCATTCAATTCAATTATTAAAATTAACAAGATGCTTTAAAAATTTCCAAACAAAGGCTAATCATACTCATCTCATTCATACATTCCAATCCAAATCACCAATGCATATAACTCAAAATTATTCTAAATGAGCATCAAAAGAGTGAGAAATTTCAAAGAAGATATCAGAATGTCAAACCTACTTGGAAGGACTTTCTTCATTTTTTATGAAAAATTTAGAAATAATCAATGAAGCACAAGATACCCCCCACACCTAAATCATACGTTGTCCTCAATGTATGGAAAATATGCGCATGCGGACAAGAAAGAAAATAAAATAAAGACAAGGGAACAAGACACTTCCCTGAACATGTGAGACAATCGAGCTGTGGTGAAGATGAGGACATCCTTTATGAGTGAAGAGAGTATGAAGGATCGACGATGTTATGGCCATGGTGAGCATTGGTTGGTAGAAGAAAATGAAAATAAAAATGAAAATGAAAATAAAAAGAAAAAACCAAAATAGAATTTCAAATCTTTTTTTTTATGCTACTTTGTAATAAAACAAAGTAGTAAACATAATAAGATAACTAATCAAATTAAACTTAAATAACAAGAAAAAAAATAAATTAAAAATTTTGGGTTGCCTCCCAAAAGCGCCTTCATTTAACGCGTCTTTGGCTAGACATCATGCATCGTCAAACTTGATAATCGCATGGCGATTCAATGTCAATGTTATGAACCAAAAACCTTCATAAACGGCTTCAATCGATGCCCATTAACCTTAAAAATTTTTCCAGAATCTAAACTTTCAATTTCAACTGCACCATGAGGAAAAACATTAGTAATAACAAAAGGCCCTAACCATCTAGAACGCAATTTTCCTGGAAATAATTTTAGTCTAGAGTGGTAAAGTAAAACTTTTTGACCAATCGTGAAGTGCTTACCTCTCAATTGTCGATCATGAAATTCCTTTGTCTTCTCTTTGTAAATCCTTGAGTTCTCATAGGCATCATTCCGAATCTCTTCTAATTCTTGCAACTGAAGCTTTCGTTGTTGTCCTACTGCCTCCATTTCCATATTACATTGCTTCACAGCCCAATAAGCCTTGTGTTCCAACTCTACAGGTAAATGACAAGCTTTACCAAACACCAAACGGTAAGGAGACATACCTAGGGGTGTTTTATAAGCTGTTCTGTACGCCCATAATGCATCATGAAGTCTCAAACTCCAATCCTTTCGCGACGGATTGACAGTTTTTTCAAGTATGGATTTCACTTCACGGTTTGACACCTCAGCTTGCCCACTTGTCTGTGGGTGATATGCAGTGGAAGTACGATGCATGACATTATACTTTCGAAACAATGCTTCAATCTTTTTATTGCAAAAATGAGTCCCTCGGTCACTAATGATTGCCCTTGGTATGCCGAACCTAGTAAAAATGTGAGATTGGAGAAAATCTGCAACAACTTTGGAATCATTAGTACGGGTGGCTTTAGCTTCTACCCATTTTGATACATAATCTACAGCAAGAAGTATATAAACGTAATTGCAAGATGTAGGAAATGGACCCATAAAATCTATGCCCCAAATATCAAAAATTTCACAAACAAGTATAGGCATGAGAGGCATTTGATCTCTAGATCCTAAATTCCCAGTCCTTTGACAACGTTCACATGACTTACAAAATAAATATGCATCACGAAATAAAGTCGGCCAAAATAACCCACATTCTAATACCTTTTGAGTCGTTCTCTTTGGACCGAAATGTCCACCACAAGCAAGTGAATGACAAAATGATAAGATGGATGAAATTTCTTGTTGATGAACACACCTACGAATTATAGAATCTGAACAATGCTTCCATAGATATGGATCATCCCACACATAATATTTGGCATCACTTTTAATTTTATCTTTCTGTGCTCTAGTCAATTCCTTAGGTACAGTTCTAGTAACTAGATAGTTAACTATATCAGCATACCAAGGAGTAGAATCATGAATAGAAAAGAGATGCTCATCTGGAAAGTTGTCTTGCAAAGGAGATGGGTCCTCACCCGTAGTCAATCTACTCAAGTGATCGGCAACTAGATTCTCAGCACCTTTCTTGTCACGAATTTCCAAGTTGAATTCTTGAAGCAAGAGTATCCAACGAATTAGTCTAGGTTTCGCATCCTTCTTCGAAAGCAAGTATTTCAAAGCTGCATGATCAGAGTAGACAACAACTTTAGTGCCCAATAAATAAGATCGAAATTTTTCTAATGCAAAAACAACAGCAAAAAGCTCTTTCTCTGTAGTGGTATAATGGCATTGTGCATTATCAAGAGTTCGCGAAACATAGTAAATGACATGAGATTCTCGTCCAATCTTCTGCCCAAGAACAGCCCCTACGGCATGATTACTTGCATCACACATGATCTCAAACTCGTAGTTCCAATCCGGTGATCGGATGATGGGAGCTGAAGTTAACTTGTCTTTCAATGTATCAAAAGCTTCCTTACACGCTCCATCAAATTCAAAGGCCACATCCTTTTGTAACAATTTACACAAGGGTTGCGTAACTTTAGAGAAGTCTTTAATAAAGCGACGGTAAAATCCTGCATGGCCAAGAAAAGAGCGAATCTCCCGTACAGTTACGGGGTAAGGCAAAGATTTAATAACGTCAATCTTAGACTTATCAACCTCTATACCATTAGCAGAAACAATATGCCCAAGTACAAGTCCTTGATCCACCATGAAATGGCATTTTTCATAATTTAGGACCAGGTTAACTTCAAGACATCTCTGTAGCACCTTAGTAAGGTTAGTCAAGCACATTTCAAAAGAGTCAGCATATACTGTAAAGTCATCCATAAATACCTCTATGATGTTTTCTACATAATCAGAGAAAATACTAACCATACATCTTTGAAATGTAGCAGGGGCATTACAAAGTCCGAACGGCATTCTTCGATAAGCAAATGTACCGAAGGGGCAAGTAAAGGTGGTTTTCTCCTGATCCTCTGGTGCTATTGGAATTTGATGAAAACCTGAATAGCCATCCAAAAAACAATAATGAGATTTGCTTGCTAAACGTTCAAGCAATCGTCAATGAAAGGAAGGGAAAGTGGTCCTTCCGAGTTAATGCATTCAATTTACGATAGTCAATACAAACCCTCCATCCGCTTTGCACTCGGGTGGGTATCGACTCACCTTTTTCATTTTGAACTACGGTGATACCGCTTTTCTTTGGAACAACATGGACCGGACTTACCCATTTACTATCCGAGATGGGATAGATAATACTGCATCAAGGAGTTTAAGAATCTCCTTTTCACTACCTCCATCATGGGTGGGTTTAGTCGTGAGCTTGCCTATTGGGTTTGCTACTATCTTCAAGTAGGATCTTATGCATACAAGTGGAGGGGCTTAACCTTTGATGTCAAGAATGGCCCATCCTATGGCCCCTTTGTGCGCGTGAAGTACGCTAAGCAATTTCTCTTCTTCCTCAACACTGAGCTTACTAGAAATTATTACTGGAAGTGTGTTACTATCACCCAAAAATTCATATTTTAGGTGATCTGGTAATGTCTTCGATTCGGTGGGAGCCTGTGCAATAGACGGTAAAGTGTTGTATCGTAAACAGCACATCATACTTCATCGATGTAAGTTTCTCTAGTTCAAAACAAATTCTTGCAATTCATTATCAATCTCAAGTTCGATAGGCAACTTGGACTTACGTGTCGGTCAAGCTATGAGCAATTGCAACTTTAAGCTTATCCTCATGAGAAAATCAAAAGTATCTGAGCTATAGTGTCAACACCATCAAATGCATAAACAAAGACATATATCATTAGGAAATTTCATGGCATCATAAATATTGAATTTAATTATTTCACCAACAAATTCCATTGTTAATGTACCATCATGCACATCAATCTTTGTTCTAGATGTTTTCAGGAAAGGTCTCCCTAATAAAATTATACTTGAATTAGGTGAATAATCATCCTCCATGTCAAGTATATAAAAATCTGCAGGAAAAACTAGTCCATTTACTGCACTAAAACATCTTCCAATACTCCTCAGATATGCATTAGATCGATCACCTAATTGAATGATTATGCCAAGATTATCTTTTAATGGTCCAAAGATTCAAAGATTTATAAATAGATAAAGGCATAACATTAATTGATGCACCCAAATCACACATAGCTTTTCCAACATTTTTATTACCTATCTTACAAGGAATGAGAAACATACCTGGATCCTTGCATTTTGAAGGTAACTTCTTTTGTAGTATGGCCGAAACATTCTCCCCCACACTTATTTTCTCATTACCATTCAACTTCCTTTTGTTTGTGCATAAATCTTTAAGAAATTTTGCATAACGAGGAATTTGATTTATAGCATCAAGCAAGGGAATATTTACCTCAACTTTACGAAATGTCTCAAGAATTCCTTTTTCTTCTTCAAGTTTCTTAGATTGAGACAATCGTGTGGGAAATGGGGGAGGCGTTACCTTTGGACTTACTGATGGTGGAGGTCGTGCAACTTCTTTTTCCTTTTCCTTTTTTAGGTCTATCTCACGAGGAACAGGTTCTTCCAATACCTTTCCATTTCTCAAGGTAATTGCACTCACATTTTCATTTGGATTTACCACTGTTTGTGAGGGCAATTTTCCTTGGTTCTCAAACTTGCTAAATGAAGATGCAAGCTGACTAACTTGGTTCTCCAGATTTCGAATGCTCGATCTGGTTTCCTGTTGAAATTGAATAGAACTATTAGCAAGAGATTCAACTAATTGCTCAAGAGATTTACCTTGTTTAGGAGGTTGCTGAAATTGTTGACTTATCAGCTTGGGTTGGTACTGTGGTTGGGAATTATTCGGTCTAGGCCCATAGCTGAAATTTGGATGATCCCTCCACCCTTGATTGTATGTATTAGAATAGGGATCATATTTCCCTTGTTGTGCCCCTACGAATCCACCAACTGCATTGGCTTGCTCAGTTGAATCCTCTTGAAGTGTCGGGCACATATTTGTAGTATGATCCGTTTGGGTACATATCCCACAAGCCTTCACCTGTTGAATGCCCCCTGCAACCAATTTTTCGACAAGAGTAGTGAGATTATTTAATCGTTGGTCAATAGAAAACACATTTACCTCATTCACTCTTCTTGGTGGATCATCTCGTCGCACACCAAACTGTTGTGTATTGGCAGCCATATTTGAAATCAAGATCCTAGCCTCAGTTGGGGTTTTATGTACTAAAGCACCTCCACTAGCAGCATCAACCATGTTCCTATCCATGTTGGATAGCCCTTCATAGAAATATTGAATTAGTAGGGTCGAGAATCGATGTTCGGGCAATCGAACACAACTGCTTGAACCTCTCCCAGTACTCATGAAGAGTTTCTCCATTATATTGTCGGATTCCACAAATGTTCTTCCGAATGTTAGCAGCTCGGGATGCAGGAAAAAATTTCTCGAGGAATTGTCTTTGCATCTCATTCCACGTGGTCACTGAGCTGTAAGGTAGTACAGCCAATCCTTCGCTTTATCAGCTAATGAAAACGGAAAGGCTCGCAACTTTACTTGCTCCTCAGCCACATTTTGTGGCTTCATTGTCGAACACACCACGTGAAACTCTTTTAAATGCTTGTGTGGATCCTCACCTGCAAGACCGTGAAATTTCGGGAGTAAGTGAATTAAACCGGATTTTAATTCAAAAGCCACTTCAAGAGCTGGGTATTCAATACATAATGGTTGTTGGTTCAAATTTGGCATGGCCAATTCCTTTAAAGTTCTTTCATTATTTCTAGCCATATTTTCTTCTTCACTATTAAATAATTCAGACAAATTATATTCAAAAGATGAAGAAGATGATACTCCCTGAGATCGTTGTTTGGTTTCTTTTCTAAGCCTACGTGCTGTCTTCTCTATCTCTGGATCGTATGTGAGTTGACCTGTGCGAGAAGAACGTGGCATAAAAGAACCAAACAATTATAAAGGCAAAAAAAATAAAAATAAAAATAAAAATAGGAATAAAAATGAAAATAAATAAATAAAAGGAATAAATTCTAAAGAACCAATCCCCGGCAACGGCTCCAAAATTTGATGGGTGTCTAAGCACTACAATTCATTTAGCTTCAACTCGGTATGAATGGTAGCAATTCTCTTTCTCACTTCTGCATGTAAATTTTTCCTACTGGAGAAAACGCCAGGGACCCTTCTTTCATATACTCTAATAAAGGCTTGTCCTAATTCTCTCTTTCTTTTCTTTTCTTTTCTTTTCGATAGACTAAACATATAATGGTATAATGCAAAACCCCAAGCAAAGGCGAAGTGAGCAATACCAGTGCTACGCTCCATGGTTGCCAACAGATCAGTCATGGAATACTCAGTTATGGTTGCTACATAGATTGTGCCTTAACCCCCATGATTCATGATGGGTGTCGAAACCACCAAAAATAATCCTTCTGTGGGCTAAGCTTTGTAGATAGCAGTGAGAGGGTCGAATCCACAGAGATTGGTTAGATTTATTCCTTGAACAAAATAAAATAAAGAGGGGGGGTTTTGTTTTACGAAACTAAACAAGATTTAATTAAAAACACCAACCAAATTAAATAACTAATTAAAAATATGAGGAAAAATTAATAAGGAGAAGCTTCCAATCAACAATTAATTTCGGTATTGATTCCTCAAATTGATCATTGATTCAAAAGATAGGTTCTTTTATCTTGAATAAATTGGTTATAGTTGTTGAAGATCCGTCCTCTAACAACCAATCTTTTCTTACTTTTTCGATAACCTTCGGATCCGTCCTATGAGTTATTTCTCTAATTAACAAACACAACCTTCGGATCCGTCCTATGAGTTATGTCTATTAATTGCATTAAGATTCAAAAAGACCCAATTACTAACCAGTAAACCCGGAAACGCCGTGTTTATTTAAGATAGATTATATATTTTCATAACATACAATCTAAGGCGTTGATTACCTTTCGATGTTGTTATTTGTCACTTGAATTAGAACAATCAACAAAAGATTAATTATTCTAAATGACTATATATTGAATTCAACTATCAAACAATAGGCCTCTTGTCTAACAATTCAATTCAATAATATAATGAAGCATAGAAAATATATAAATACTCAAGAATAAAAGAAATAATAAAATTACCGGAATCTCACAATTGTTGGAATCAAACCTTAATTAAAATTGATTGGAAAATAAAAATTTAGCTAAACATAATTAAAAGAAAATACAAAGAAAATCAAATGACTGCCCTTTTTGTCGATCCGTGCGGCTTTCGTCTTCTTCGGCCGTAGCTCACTCCATGAAAGGATGAATTGTGGTTGAAAATTCATTCCCTCCTCTTCCTTCTCATCTTCAAACCTTATTTTCCTCTCTATTGAACTAGGAAAGCCTACAAAATGGGATGCCTTGATTGTCTCCAAACCTTGCCTATTTATAGGCAAGGATTCAAGACATTTGGCTTTGCTTTTCCTTAATTCAAGGCTTTCCTTTTCCTTAATTCAAGGCTTTTCTTTTCCTTAATTCAAGGCTTTTCCTTTCCTTAATTCAAGGATTTGCTTTTCCTCAATTCAAGCCTTAATTCAAGGATTTGCTTTTCCTCAATTCAAGCCTTAATTCAAGGCTTTCTTGTGCCACTTGTCTTGTGAGGCTACATTCTTTAGGCAAAATGCTTCATCTAACCATTAATCACAAAAATAATTAATATCCTTATAAACAAGCATTTTAATCAATTAAAATACAAGAGAATTGATCCAATAAATATGCAATTATACACTCTATCAATTCAAGACCACATGTTGGACAATATAACTTAAACCAGACCAAATGTAAAACGGCATTCTCTACAGAAGCTTTTTTTTTTTCCAGCATTTTCCTACGTGAAAACCACAATTAATGATTGAACGAACCCCCAATATTGCATCAAATTATTTTTCCTTTCCCCTAAATATAAAATTGTAAGAGTTAAAGAATTTTTAAAAAAGAAATAAAAAAAAGTAATACTATCACTAGAGTGATATATTAATATTACTATTATTGTAAGAATAATATTATTATTATATAGGAAAAATCATACTTTTAGTCCCCAATATTTTATCCAGTGTCATTTTCAATTCCAAATGTTTTAAAGCCGACAGATTTAGTCCATAAACTTTCATATTCTTTTTTCCGCATTTAATACAATTGATAGTTATAAAGGTAACAGATGACAAAATTTGTTATGTAAGTGTCATTTGACTGTTAATCAATTTCTTTATCAAATTTTTTAATTACAAATTTTGAAAATTACCTTCTTTTGTTTTTACTTTTCATTCCAAACTCTCATTCTTTAATTAATTTATCTCACAAATATTTAATATTAAACATTAAAAGATACGGGCTTTAAATGAAGAAAGATAAAAAAAAAATTAAATTTGTGAAATAAAATATTTGATAAAAAGTATGACTAATAGCCTTTAATGTTTTACGTGATGGTGTTGTCATCTCCTACTTTAATAGTCATCAATTGTACCAAATGCGTCAAAATATAAAAGTTTGAAAACTAAATGTGTTGGATTTAAAATATTAGAGACTAAAAGTGATATTGGATAAAACAATGGGAACTGAAAGTATGACTTTTCCTATTATATCATATCCTTAACTATGATAGTAATATTATTGTTATAATATTACACTCCCCATATTATTGTCATAATATTATACTTCCTCTATCCCTAACAAAAAAATTTACTTCAGTTAAAATACAACTATTTTTAGTTATAAAATATAATACATTTAATATATTATTAAATGCATAATTTTTTATTTTTACCTTTACTTTTTAACTGTCAATCATATATAATCATTATTAGCGAGAATAATAGAAGAATTTATTCTAAAAAGTGAATTTTTTGGGAATTAAAAAAATTTAAAATTAAACTCTTTTTAGAATGGACAGAATACTTTTTAATAATATAATAATACTTAATTATTGAAATAAAATACCCCATTCTTCAAAAAATCAACTTTTGAATAAAATTGAAAAAAAATTGTATAACCCATAATTAGAAAGTAAAAAAAAAAAATTTACATTCAATGTTACATTAAATATGATGTAACTTATAGCTAAAAAATTTACACTCAAATAAAAACAATCTTTTTTGAAATAGACAGCGTATGCGACAATTTTTTTTGAGGAAATAAAGAGACAAGGTGAATCATTTTTGTGTCACCATCTAGGATGACAATTGAATAAATTAAATCATTTATGAATTGGATCATTAATGGGTTAAAATTTTAAAAATAATAATTCAACCCAATCAATAAAATTATAAAACTAATTTGAATTGAATCACACATAGATTAGATTAAAATCACCAAAATTTGACCAAAATCCAACTAGTTAGTCACTTGCCAGAAAAGAACTGCTAATCAACAATCTCCTGAATTTTTAAGAACAATAATTTTACCCCATTAAATTGACTAGATTTAACTTAATCTAATTCATTAAATTACACAACTCATCTAAACCAACCCAACAAGTTAAAACAATAGATTGATTAAATTAATTTTTAGAGTGCATAAATTTTTGCAACCCCAATCTCTATTCTAAAAAAAGAATTTACATTTTTAAAAAAATATTTAAAAAAAATATATGCTTTTATGTAAAATTCTTATATTAACTTTATTAATAATGACAATACATAACCTAAATTTTAAAAAAAAAAGGAATAAAAAATTATACTTACTTCATCCTTCAAAAATAATTATTTTTTAATTTAATACAAATGTTTTAAATTACAAAATATATTACATTTATTAAATCATTAAATGTATATTTATTATTATTATTTTTACATTTTAATTTAAATTATATATTATCATTATTAATAAGAATAATACAAAAATTTCACATAAAAAGTAAATTTTCTTTAAAAAAAAAACCTAGTCTTTTCTGTTTGAAACTAAGAGATTAACTTTAAAAAAAAAATTATGCAAAATGAAAAGTGAGTTCTTTATTTCGGAGAAAGGAGTAAATTTTTTTTCCCCATTTAATTGACCTCCCCACGGTTAAGCTTTAAAAACCTCATGGGAAAAAAGTAAAATAATACCCATGAATTCTCGTGTATTATCAAGGTTAGATCAATTTGGTCCATATTTGTTACAAAAATCATTTGGTCCCCTTATGCTTTCATCTTTGACCGATTGAAATGGATTCTGACAAAATCTACTAAGATTGACCAATTTTGCAATTCTGAATGCTCATGGTAGGAATGGCAAAAATCGGGTTCGGGGTTAGGTTTCGCAGTCCGATCCCCAAAGCCAAAAATTAGGTGTGTCCCCGAACTCGAACCCGATCGGGTTTTAGGTGTTATCTCCATCCTCACCCCCAATCGGGTTTCGGGACCCGACCATTTTGGGTAAACCTGAACTCGAACCAATTTCTTTATGGAATCAAAAAAATTGTATATAAAAACTCTTTTATATTTTTTCTTATAATGACTTTTTTTTAATTTATATTTTCAGATTTTTTGAAGTGGGATATTTGAAAGTTTTATGTTATAATTTATCATCGCAAAAAAAGGGATAAAAACACCCACCCAATCTTGTCCCCATTTCTTTTTGGATTTAGGAAAAAAAATGGATAGAAACTTTTTTATCTAATAACTACAAATATGTGGAATATATCATACTATACCTACCTTAAGTATACCTTTTCTTCATGGAAACGGATATCGTTGTTACTCTAAATATATACTAATATTATATTCCAAATCACCTAATAGTAATATTAATCAATTCTAATATATAAGTAAAACTAATATAAATACATGTCATATATAATAGTAATACAAATCAATTGGTCAAATGCTCAAACCACAAGCATTTAGTTAATTAGCTCCATAATCTTATATATATATAACACTTCTTATATGTATAAATATAACTCAATGTAATTTGTATGAATGATGAACCATATACTCTATGAGTTATAAATTTAATGATTACTTAATATGTATGTATAAATGTGTGGATTATAACTCGTAGCTTACAATCTCAAATAGTTAATTAGACTTGCAAAGCATTGTTAGGACATATAAAATGCTTATTAATTATTTTCTTAACATGATTACATGAGATAAGTGGTTAATTAATATGTAATAATATTGTTTTGGCCCCAAGCATCTGGTATCAAAGCTTGGTTAGTGTTTGTCAATTATGACAAAATGGAATATTATTTGTTAAGTGTCCAAATTAAAGGGTAAACAAGATTACAATTATTAAAGGATCCAAATAGAAACACATCTTAATGCGTTTGATTTGTTAGTTCACGTTGAAGAAAAGTTAACAGTGGATGCTAATAAAGAGACTAAACAAAACGACAGTCTAATGTTGTCTCAAATCCACTAGCTGGTTGATGTTGTTGAAAACAAAATTTGAATTGTGCAGTGTGGAAAAGAGTGAGACCAATTAGTCTTATTTTTCTCATTTGAATGATATATAGATGAGATGCAATTGAATGGGCATGATTTCATTGATTAGCTCATTGTGAAAAAGGTCTTGAATACTTTGCCCCTAAAATTTGTTCATGTTGTTGTAGTAATGTAAGAGACAAAAGATTTGTTATCCTTGTTAATTGATGAGTTGCAAGAGTCATTACTATTGCATGAATAAAAAATTAAAGGCAAATTAGATGAATTGCATGAAAAAGAACCTATGGAGAAGGCATTGCAAGTTTTACAAATTCAGATTGCTAAAGAAAAGAGCTATGAAGATTCTTCTAATGGTGCCGTTCTTGGTGATGATGGATGTGGAAGAGTTAATTTTTGTGGTCACGGTAAAGGTAGCAACTCTTCCCAACAAAAATTTAATTCTAATAATTCCAACAATAATCAATAAAAGAGGACTAAATGTTTTAATTGTAGTAAAGAAGGTTATATTCAAAAGAATCATTCGTATAATAAATCTAAAAATAAAGATGCCAATGCCAACATAGTTGAAGATTTTGGTGCAAAGCATGAGAAATTTTTATTTTCTACTAGTGTTACTAAGGAACCTGAGAATAATACATAGTATGTTGATTCTCGATGTAATAACCACATAATTGGAAAGAAAGAACTATTTTTAAATTTAAATGAGTCTGTTAAATCTATTGTTTGATTTGGTAATAACCATGAAATGTTTGTATGTGGTAAAGGAGATATTATTATTATTTTGAAAAATGATGCCAAAAGTACTATCGTTGATGTATATTATGTGCTTAATTTGTGTCAAAATCTCTTGAGTTTAGGTCAACTTCAAGAGAAGGATTATGATTTGTGTTTTCGAAAATGCGTTTGCAACATCTCTGATGATTGGTTGGGTTTGATTGCAAAGGTGAACATGACTAATAGTAGATTGTTCCCTATTACTTTAAATTATGGTGGTTCGGTTTTTTTAACTTTGTTGAAATTGATGATACTTTGTTGTGGCACATGAGATTTGGGCACTTTCACTTTCATGGATTGCAGTTTTTGGCTAAAAATAATACTTCATCCTTCCCAAAAAAAAGAGTCCACTTTGAATATTTTTTCGTGTTCTAAAAAAAAGAGTCTACTTTTAAACTAAATTCCTAAAATATCCTTACTAATAATAATTATGTGTACTCAAAATTAAAAAGTAAGGATAAAAATGTAAAATTATTATTTAGTGATGCACTTAATGAGTTGTACCTAATAACTAATAAAAAGTTGTGCGTTAACCAAAGTGAACTCTTTTTTTTTTTTTTTGGACAAAGGGAGTATTGTTTTTGGGTTACCTTCCATTAACTTTTATCATAGACAATGTTAATCTAGTATTTTGGGTAAGAAGCACCGAGATTCATTCCTAAAGGCACGGCTTGGAGGGCTAAAGAACCTTTACAACTCATTCGCTCTGATGTATGTACATTGGATGTTCCTTCTAATGGAGATAATAAGTATTTTATTACTTTTATTGATAGTCTTAGCAAAAAGGCATGGGTTTATTTTTTGAATAATAAGTTTGATGCTTGTAACACTTTTAAAAGTTTTAAAGTGTACGTTGAAAAACAAAGTCGTTACTTCATCAAAACTCTAGGAACTGATAAAGACATAGAGTACTTCTGGTTATGCGTTCTTCATTGGTTTTGGAACTCTCTCTCGGAGTTCAAAGAAACAACCAACTATCACATTGTCTATGGCGGAGATAAAATACATTGCAACAGCTAAGAGTGCTACTCAAGTACTGTGGCTTAGAAGGATGCTAGATTTTCTTTAGCACAAAAAAGATGGAGCACTATTATCTTGTGTGATAGTAATTCAGCAATAAAAATGACAAAAACTCTAGTGTTTAATGGTCGAAGCAAGCATATCGACATCAAATTTCACTTCATTCGTGATTTGATTCAAAGCCCATACTGATTTAATTGTATTCTGGGGTGGAGCAATAAACCTATTTGAAGTAGCTTATTTCATACCAGAGAAGCCTATGCATGAACAAGGATTAATTTTACTTCCCCACCCAGATATTCTAGGTTAGGGTGTAGGTCCGAGGGGAGAACTTATAGATAACTTTCCATACTTTGTATTTGGAGTACTTCATTTAACTTCTTTTGCACTTTTGGACTTTGGCAGTATCTATCATGCACTGCTAGGTCTTGAAACTCTTGAAGAATCATTTTCATTCTTCGGCTATGTATGGAAAGATAGAAATAAAATGACCACAATTTTAGGTATTCACTTGATCTGGTTAGGTCTAGGTGCCTTTCTTCTACTATTCAAGGCTTTATATTTTGAGGAAAAGAAATTGTGATCAATTATTACAAGATTGAAAATTAAGTGGTTGATATTTTTACAAAAGCATTAAAGATGGATTCATTTATGAAGTTGAAGAAAATGCTGGGCATGGCAAGTTATGAAAACTTAGTTTAAGGGAGCCAATGTTGTAGAATTAAACTAAATTTCCTTTAGGGTTTATGATTTTGTAATCCTAGTGGATTTATAATTTAGTAGTTATGTTGGGATTTGGATTAGTAGTTGGTTTTTATTAAAATTAAATAGTCAAATCCAATAGGTTTAGAGTTTTGGTAAGTCCTATAAATAGGACATTATTCAAAGTTTTGTTGTACAGGTAAGGCCTTCCTTTCTTTTAGCAAAATAAGCCACCGTTCGGCTTGTTTTCCAAATAAACTTTGATCAATTTTGCTTTTTCTTTATTTTGTTTTTTTTTTTGGTTGGCCAAAGTTTCCCTAGAATAATTAAGCAAATTTTCTTTGTTTGTGCGGGCCATAGCGACAGTTTTCTTGGCTAAATCAATTCATTCAAAATTAATTCTTGTTTTGGCCGTACTTGGAGGTTTCAATTTTATTGTATTCAATTGACTTTCAAATGTGACCCATATATTTTGTTTAATAATTTTTTGGTCCCCAACAAAATTTGCGCAAATTATAGTAAAATTTGAGGGAAAAAACTAAACTTCACTAAAGGACTACTACATTGGGTTACTAGCTTTCATGTTTATCTCAAAAATAACATTTTATTTTTAAAAGTATTGAGAGTGATCACATGAAATTGAAGGTAGGCAAGTAAGTAAAATTGTGTGAATCCAATGAGAGAAAAAAATAAAACTACTTGTGACAACCCCAGTTAGCCGTGTGTTTTAGATTTAATAAAATATTATATTATTGGCTAAGCCTAAAAATTAGACTATTTGCATTTGATGTAAAATTTTAAAAAAAACTTTTAACAACTTTCCAAAACTAGCAACTTTAAAAAATTTCCAAAAAGATTATTGGACAAAAAAAAAAAACAAAACAAAAACAAAAAACAAAAAAAGGAAAGAAAGGAAAAAAAATATACAATATAAATACCTCGGCTAAAAGTAAACTCCAAATGAACTATTAATAGTAGAAATTGAGTAGGACAACTAGAGCCACAGAGTAATTTGATTATAACTAAACAAATAAATAAACTTGGAAAGTAGAGAGTTAAAGAAAAAATGCAAAATGCAACTTGAATGTCACTAAATAAGTAAATAAACTAGGAAAGTGACAGTATTGCTTTCCTATTGCATTCATAAATATCAGTCCATCAGTGGATGAAGAGAAGGGATTTGTTGATAGAATATCTTTCAAATATGATGATGCACCAGAGGAAACATATCCATCCATGGAGAATGAGAGTGTTTGAGATGCAGTTGGCGGATTAATGTTACTTTCTGAAGTTGATCCTACTTCTTGTCTTCTAGTTTCTTTATATGAATTCCCTCTAACAAGCCTTGAAGGTAAAATGTGAGATTGCGAGAAAATAAAGTCAGCAATCAAAACTTGCTCTGCCCCACCATCAAGTCTAGAGAATGAGGTTAGTCCAGTTTTTTAATGGTTGATGTTAATTTGTGTTTTATCTATTAGTTTATTTTCCTCAAAAAGTTGTGATGCCCAAAATATAATCTTATAATGTATCTTACAGCGTATAACAGAGCTGTTACATGAGGGGGGATGCCTTATTATGTATACAAGCTGTTTTTTAATAGGTTTCTCTTTAGAAATTGTGATCTCACATCTTTTTCAAATTTGTGATTTCGTGAACTAAACTTGTAATGGCTTCAACAAATCAAGAAATACATAATATTCAAAATCACTGAGATGAGTAGAAAGCTTTCAATGTGAAGTTGAGAAAGGTTTTCCAATAATTTTGCCCAACAATAATTTTTTTTCATACTTATTTTCATTAATTGGTAAGATTCCACATGCTTATAGGTAATCTATGATGTACAATTGTTTATATGTTCAAATATATCTGTGAAACAGAAAAAAAAGAGGAAATCGATATTTCTATTCCTTATGGAACAGAAATTGACCAAATTCCAATTTGCAAATTGAAGATAAACCACCATCTGCCATTGAAGATTTTACAAAACCTCATTGAAATCTATAACCATTATATGATGGATATGGAGCATCATTAGTTAGTGTAAAAGCTTATCAATAGAGACCTAAAGGGCTCTTATATAATCAAGGTACATCCTCATATCAAAATCAGGAAAAGATACAATATAATCACAATGAATCATCATTAACTAGAAGAACATATCAACATCAAAAGCTGCTTTTGATCAATGACATTGAATTAAAGTTGAGTAAAATCAATGGTTGCTGAGTAAAGGTGTCGAACCATCATTAACAATAGTAAAAGCTAATCAAAATCATAGGCTACATGGCAATGAACCATCATCAACCAAAATAGGAAGAAGCACCTTTATCCTAAATTGTGTATATAGGATAGTTTATTTCCTTATTCAAGCACATATTAATTATATATATATATATATATATATACATATATATATATATATATATATACATAAGCCCTTTTAGAATAGACTTAGAATAGAATATATATAAGAACCCCTAACCAAATTAAAATAGAGAATAACACCCTTCTAGTATTAGAGAATAACACCCTTCTAATATTAGAGAATAGCACCTCTCTTGTATTAGAGCTAGAATATAGACTATATATAAGATTCGGTTAGTGGTTGTGATTTTAGAATATATATAATAACGTCTCTTCTATCTTCGGTTTACATCCTTTACACCCTTATGTTCTAATTTGGTGATCTGGAAATCTTTAGGGATAGGTTTAAAAAGCCCTTACTAAGTGGTGGAAAAGTTTAGTATACCCTTTGGCAAATTAGAAGAGGTGAAAAATTAAGGTTCCTATATATATATATATACACACACACACACATACACATACACTCTATATATTATATATATATGTGGATGAATTTCTTTATGCTTTAAAAGAAGATTTGAGATATGAATACTATATATGATTATAATTACTTGATATGATTATTTTTAAATATTAGTGGCGAACTTCATTTAATTAGTTATTGAATTAATACTCATATATTGAAATTGAAACATGCACATATACGCACATATTTATGAAAAGTGATGTTTATAAACCAACATTTATTTAAATATATAGAAATAGTTGACCTTGGTATAATATATTAAAATAGTGATACATAAATGTAGAGTATTTTTTTTCTATAGATAAATATACTATTTATGTATGATGATAGTATTCATAATTTACTTTGATATTTATAAAATTTACAATAATAAATTAAAATAGTATTGAATGATGTTTGGAGTTGGTACTCAAAATATTTGAAATGATAAATGGGAAAGAAATTAAGTTATTTTGAATATTATTCTCAATATTTTTTTAATTAATAATCATAAGCAAACTATTCTAAATATATGGTGAAAATCTCATTGGAGTGGTTATACTTTTGTGATGTTTATAGTTGTAAGTTTTCAGATGGGAGGAAAATAGAAAAATAAGATTGACAAAATTAAATGAATTGTAAAATGTAATTGAAATGACATTGCTAGCTTTTAGAGTATATGTACTTGTTTTGGTCATATTTCATTGGAAAAAGGGAGTGGAGACACGAAGCCACAATGAAGTGTGAGAACAAGAAGAATGACAAATTGCAGAGGTCAATTGATGTTTAGTATTTCAAAACAAACTCTATCTTTAGATATTGAATTGAAGAGAATTTGTAATTTATAGAAAGAGCTATGGTTATAATTTTTTAAGTTGAGTATTTTCTCGAATTCAACATTTTAGGGGGGTGAATTTGACTTAAGAGGAACAAGCTGTGTTATTAGAGCCATATCTCGAATTTCATATAAATTCGGTGATTTTTAAACCTATGGAAAACTGAAGATAGAATTATACTCTCTTCATTTTAAAAAAAGAGTCCACTTTGGTTTAGATATAACTTTTGATTAGTTATTAGGTGCAATACTCTCTTCATATAAATTTGGTGATTTTTAAACCTATGGAAAACTAAAGATAGAATTATACTCTCTTCATTTTAAAAAAAGAGTCCACTTTGGTTTAGATATAACTTTTGATTAGTTATTAGGTGTAATACATTTAATGCACTAATTAAATTTTTATCCTTACTTTTTATTTGTGAGTATACTCAATTATTAGTAGTAAGAATATTTTAGGAATTTGGTTCGAAAGTAGATTCTTTTTTTGGGATAAGAAAAAATTTTGAAACTAGATTCATTTTTTGGGACGAAAGGAGTATTTTTTATAAGAGTAAATTTTTAATCTCAAAGTTCAGAAGGAAGCCACTAGTCAAGTGTTCCCCTAAGGCCATGTTTAGTTTCAACCTATTTTGAGAAAAGTTAAATTTTTTAAAAAGAAGTAAAATATTCAAATAATTTTTTATTTTATTTCCAATTTCAGACTAAAATTCAAATTTCTCCACATAGTTTTGGAAAATTTTCCCTACAATTTTTATTCTCCCTTCAAAATATTTCTTCCTACAAAAAAAAAATCACCAAAAATTTTACACTTTTCAATATAAAATTTCTCAAAAAATGACAAACCAAACATAATCTAAGGGCATGTATGGACAACATCTTAAAATGTGTTTTCACATTTTAAGACATATGATTGTGAGATAAGAGTTATATTAAAAATTGAAAAAGTGTATTGGAAAGTAAAAAAAGGAGTTTTAAAAAGCAAACCAAAGAGGCCCTAAGATTTTGGGTGCCCATTGCAATGCAATATCCAGTGTAGTGCAATCCCAACACCCAAACTCCTAGGCAGCATGCAGGGTGGTAGGCTGCCCACACCTAATTGGACCAATATTTGATCTTTTAGAATTTTTTTTTTTTGATCAATTTAGTTTATTTTGACCTTATTGAGGGCATCTTGGGATCTTTAAGGGGATCTTGGAGACATTAGTCTAGAGTTAAAAGAGAGGAGAAGA
Organism: Gynochthodes officinalis; assembly: GCA_020080225.1. Taxonomy (NCBI): domain Eukaryota; kingdom Viridiplantae; phylum Streptophyta; class Magnoliopsida; order Gentianales; family Rubiaceae; genus Gynochthodes; species Gynochthodes officinalis. Next base: position 28,193,756 of record CM034617.1, read on the forward strand.
GGGGAGAGAGAAAGGTTTAAACTTTGAAAACTTGGGTAAGAAGGTAAAATCAATTGGAGATCAACCATTGTCAATCTATTCAAGGGAACTCATCCATTCCACTCAAGTTTTTAACCTTATTGTCCTAATATTTGATTTACTTCTTTTCTCCCTTGCTCTAACTAGTTAAATCTTCTCCCTAGAAATTATACATTGTGAACCTATGGAACCCAATGTTTTGTCAATCTAAATCTCATTGTTGAGTTAATTATGATTTTTTATTTGATTATTGAGGGGGTGCCTAGTGTGGGGATATGGGAATGGGTATATGGGTTTGATAGTGATTGAGGTTGGTTGGTTGAAGGGAATGGAATTCCCTGGCCCAGTTTTGTTTTGTTTTTTTTTTAATCAAAAGGTCGATAATTGTATCACTTTGTAACAGTGAGCATTTACAATCAAATGTCCCCCAAAATTGGACTCTTCTTAGCTCTAGTCTTGGCCACGACGAAATGACAACATGTCACACTTCAACCCACCCTCCTACAAAAATACACTATAGAAGAAATAGAGACCCTACTAAGACTGAAAGGAACCCCTCCTAGTAAGGTATCTATTACCTCAACATCGTGTTCTCCCATTGATAAATTCGTCAGCCACTGATCTTCACCATGATCCTAGCTAACTAACCTATCTCTCAAAAATTTCGGCAACATGCCCTCTATACATTGAACAAACCCTAGTTCTGAAATAGTAGAAACCAGCTCAACATAAACCAAAACATGAAATCTACACCTAAACAGCAAAAACAACACCTATACACGTGCCGATACAAAAGGAAAAACTGTATCTAAACTATCATGTTAGCTTGTGTAAATTCCAACCAAGCATGCCTCGCTAGCTCCACTACATTCGTCACTGGCATCCATTCCCTTTGAAAAACCCACATGTTCCAGCTCTTCCAAATCATAATTCCCTAGCCCAATTGAAAAAACATTTTATTTCCCAATATGGGGTAATGCTCATCCCCCCCAATATTGGGGGGTATGGAAGCTAGGGATATGGGTTTGCTAACAATTATTTTAATTAATTTAATAATTAATTAATACTACTTAATTAATTAATTAAAAATAAATAAATATTAATTATTATAATAAATTAATATTAATTAATATAATTAATATAAATTAATTTATTATTATTAAAAGTAATAATAAATTAATTAATCAAGATTAATTTAATTAATCATTCATTTACTTAATATTATTAATTAATTAATTAATAATTAATTAATCTCATTTTATTAATCATAATTATTATAATTAATGTATAATTAATTTATACATATTTAATTGATAATATTAATTAATTACTAATTATTACTAACTAATTATGTAACTAATACTAATTAATTAATTCATATTAGTTATTATAATTAATAGTAATTAATTAACTAATTCTAATTAAGTAGTTAATATTAATTATTATAATTAATATAAATTAATTTATTATTAACTTATTATTATTAATTAATAATAAACTAACTAATTAAGATTAATTTAATTAATCATTCATTTTCTTATAATTAATATGAATTAATCTCATTTACTACTATTAATTATTACAATTAATATTAATTAATTAAGATTAATTTAATCAATAATATTTTTATTAATAGTTAATTAATTTAATATTATAATAAATAATTAAATAATAATAACTAATTAATTAATACTAATTATTACAATTAATTTAACCAGCAGAATTATAATGAAAGACCCCACTATCATTCCCCACTACTATCATTTTCATTACCTTTCCCATTCCCCTGTTACAACCAGGCGCTCCCTGAGTCTATTCCTTTCTTTGTTATTAGAGTGGAATAAATTCACTAGAATATGATGATTTATGATAGCATATATGAAGTTTAAAATGCTTGCTATCTATCTTCTATCATGAAATTAAAGTATGATTTGATGCATATGTTATTTGTACATTAGTTCAAATCATATTATGCTATGTTATAATTACAAGATATAAAAATCATTACATGTTTTTTGATCTTTGTTTGAGTGGGGAGTTCTATAAAGTTTTAGTAACTTTAGTGAACTCGATTTTACCTAAATGATTATGTTAATGATAATTTCAAGTGAGAATTCTTGGACGATGATTGGGAACATAGTGAACTTTCGAATCTGAGACCTTATGTCAAATTACTTAATTAATATAATTAGTTCGTGTAAAATGATAGGCATTAATAATTCGTGCATATATGTTTGTAGAAATCTGTGTTCAAAAACAATGGTTTCAGCATCTAAGAATATTGTTGCTGAACTTAAAAAAAATTGAACGGCAAAATTATGGAATCAGGAATATGAAAATCCAGTATGTGCTAGAAAAGCAAGAAGTACTAGAAACTCTTAACCAAGTTATAGAAGAGCTTGAAAATGAGAATACTACTCAATATCGAAGAGATAAAAAGACATTTGTTGCATGGAAAAAGAAGAACTATCTTGCTCGCATTATGTTGCTAAGTAGCATAGACAATGATGTCATGCGAGAGTTCAGGCATTTTTTTTTTTGATAATGCCAAAGATATATGGACTACTTTAGTAGCAAGGTTTGATAGTACATCAGTTATCAAACTAGGACAACTCACTATAAGGTTTGACTCTTATGATTACTAAGTGAAAGGATGCTGGCCACATATTAACTGATGAGCAGCAAGTGCAAGCAGCGATTCGTTCCTTGCCTCAATATTGGGAACATATGAAAGTCCACTTGACCCACAATGAAAATATCAAAATATTTGAAAATGCTATGCGTTAGATTGAGCTTGAAGAGGACCGCTTGTTGACGGCTAAACCAGAAACTGGCATATATTGTGCAAGTTCTAGCTCACAAGGAGCTTCCGGCTCCAAACGCAAGTATCAAGGTGGGCAGTATAAGAAGTGGAAAGGTAAGGGAAAAGCCCCTTTAGGCAAAAGGCCAAAGCTTAACAAACATGGGAAAGGAAAGCGCCTTTTCAAGAAAAATATTTCAAAAGTGAAATGTTTCAACTGTGGTAAAAAGGGTCACTTTGCTGTAATTGTATCGTGACAAAGAAGACTTATGCGCCACAGACCATGTAGCGAAGGAAAGAGATGCCTTCGTGGAGTTTCGACGAGTTCCATAGGGAACCAAATGTAGCAAACAACTCCAAAGTGGAAGTGAAATGAATTGGCACTTGCCAATTAAACATACGTGGTGGTAGCATATTGTTATTACATGATGTCTTATATGCTCCGGACATACATCGGAACTTAGTTTCTATGTTGGTTTTAGTTAAACTTGGCTTTAATATTAACTTTCATAGTTATGGTGTTGACTTGTTTTTGAGAAAAAGTTATTATGGTTCTGGATATTTTCTAGATGATTTTATTTTTGGATATTTATGTTATTCACATCTTATGATTCTTATGAAAGTGATGTGAATATATGGTATTCTAGACTCGGTCAATTAGCCAACATAGAATGAAAAGGCTAGCTGAAGAAGGCTTATTAGGTAATATTGAAAGCGTTGATTTACTTATATGTGAGAATTGCCTGGCGGGAAAATCCACACAAAAACCATTGGAAAAGGAACAAAAGCTGAGATTCCTTTGCAATTGATCCATTTTGACATCTATGGTCCAATGAATGTAAGAGAAAGGCATGGGGCTATTTACTTCATCACATTTATAGATGATTATACTCAATTTAGTAATGTCTATTTGATTTCTCATAAATCTAAAGCATTACGCTGCTTAAAGAAATTTATGAGCTTGGTAGAAAATCAATTGGACAAGAAAATAAAATCATTAAGAGCCGATCGAGGTCGTGAATATTTGTCTGATCAGTTCAGAAATATTTGTGATGAGAAAGGAATAGAACAACAGTTGAATATTCCTAGAATTCCTCAACAAAATGGTGTTGTGGAGGGAATAAATAGAACCCTACTTGAAATGGTTAGGTTTATGATGGCACAAGCTAACTTGCCAATCACTTATTGGGGGTGATGCATTATTAACTGCTGCCTATATACTTAATTGTGTGCCTACTAAATCAGTTACTTTCACTCCATATGAGTTATGGACAGGTCGAAACCCATGAGTTTTCTCAAACCTTGGGGGTGTGCTGCCTATACTCATGATACCTCAAATAAATATGGAAAATTGGGTGCAAAAGGTAAAAAGAGTATTTTTATAAGATACTCTGAGCACTCCAAAGGATATGTGTTTATAGGTGAGCAAGACAGTGGGAGTGTAACTGAATTTGAATCAAGAGATGTCACATTCTTGGAGAATGAATTTCCAAGAAAGGGCAAGATAGGTAAAGACTTATCTTTATATGAAACTCTGGAACAAGATGATGGAATTACTCCGACAGTGGGAGTTGGTATACCATTGTTTCATCCAAGTGAAAGTAATTTGAGAAGTGGGGAATTAAATTCGAACTAGTCTCAATTACAATCACTTGATTAAACAATATTACCATTGTCTTATTTGAGTGGGAGTGAACAGTCTATATGGCGAATGAGTCATAAAAGTGTTTCCCGTCGACGTTTTGACATTGAAGGGGAAGCTTTCATGATTGTTCCACAAGAAAATGATGAGCCAAGGAATGCACATGAGGCTCCCTTATGACTCTTATCTTATTCTTAAAATTTTTATTCAATGTTTGCTATGTTAGACTGTTGCCCACGATCATGAGTGATGCGATCTAACAGGACATTTCTAGAAAAGCAAATTGAATTGAAATTGAGAGATTGAAGAAAGAGGAAGATCAATTTATTATTTGTCACATTATGACTTGTATTCACAGGATTGCCAATTATGATTATTTTGAGTTCAATCATAATTGTGAATACAACATATGTTATTTAAAGAGATCAAGAGAAATATAATGTGACTGATTGGTCTGGGGTACTGCATACAAGATCTACTCTAAATGGTAATGCCAAATTTGAGCTACTATATATTCCTAACAGGTGTATGGCAACGAGCTCCAATGTATGCTGGTTGCACAGATTATTTGCTGGTATGAACTTTGCAGAGAAGAGAGAGCTATGGTTTGTCCATCATGGGCCAGTGGGAGATGAAAGTAATTGCAGCCGCCTATGTCATCACCCCACCTTGTAACCTTTTAGGATTCTCACCTTGTAACCTTTTAGGATTCTTGTAAGTTTTGTAACCTTTAGGTTCTTGTAACCTACAAGATCGTGATTTGGGAAGATGAACTTGTGGCCTTTAGGTTCTTGTAACCTACAAGATCATGATTAAGCTTTTTTCTCTTGGCTGCTTAAATATGAGGAAGTTGCTTGAGGTTGGAACTTGAAAGAGAATGCAAAATGGTTGGGACTCTTAGTCTACAACTTGAGCATGCACAAAGGTTGGGACATAGGACCAACAACTTCTGCTTCGCATGCACAAAAGAACAGTAAGTTAGTTAAGGACTGAACTTAAGAAGATTTTGTATCTTCTTGAAACAATAAAGAGTTCTTGTTATTGCATATGCCCAAGAGAGCTTCGGGGCTGGGGCTTCCTAAATCAATCTTACTATCTCTCAAAGCATTATAAGCATTTAATCTGTGGACAAGTAAGGTATGTTCGTTAACTGTGATATACCTTTTGATCAGTGATACAATCTGATGATCTTGGCATGTTTATTCATATGAAAATAAATATATATTCCACATGAAAGTGAAGACTAGGAATTTATAAGGAAATTCCATCAGGAAGAGTAGAGATAACTCAATTAGCCCATTACTGTCTAGAAGTCCAACCAATTCTTATTTTAACCTTTCCTTCACCTGTTCACTCAGTGCCCTAACAAACTCTTCTCAAACTATATAAATGATAAACAACTACTACCACATGTAACACCAATTAGAATAATCATCATTTATCTAAATCCATATATGTTCTATAAAAATGGACATGAAAATTATAACACATAACCAAAGCAAGTAGTTGACAAAATAATCCCAAATGCATGTTGTAAAATACAATGCAATTAAAGTAACTTACTGTGGTGACTTGAGACTCTCAATTTCCTGAGACTGAATGATGTGTGATACAATATCAACAACAGTTGAACCTCCATCCTTAGGAAAGATGAGGAGAAGCAGCCCGCTCCGTGTCAACTTAACTAGTGAAAGAGTAGTACTTGTTTCACTATCACTCATTTTTGTCTCTGGAAATGAACCTGAATGACGTGAAGGCAAATTTTGTTTGTTTTTCCAGCCATTTACAGGTTTTACTCACTTATGTTAAAGGAATAAGTTAACACAATTCATCAAAATATAAAGAAATACTAAAATCATTGTAGCTTCTGCTGTACAGTACCATCGAACTTACTAAGTTTTTGGACAAGTGTTTATGTCATTCTGCATTTGAAGTATCTCATATGACATAAATGATAGATGTGAGGATAGTAGAAACTCCTCACTTATCCAATCATTTTAAGTAGTACGCCCTCCGTCCCAAAAAAGAAATCCACTTTTGATTTGAAACAACTTTTTTTAAGTTAAAAGGTACACCACACTTAATGTATAATTGTATAATCTTACATTTTTATCCTTATTTTTTAATTTGGTTTATATGTTATCATTATTTCTAAAGGTAATACAAAAATTTTACACCAAAAGTGAAATCATTTTTTGGACAAAGAAAATTTTTGAAAGTGAACTCATTTTTTGAGATAGACGTAGTATTTTATTTTGAACATTATCTGCCATTTCATGTTGAAAATGATAATTTACCTATAAATTAAAATTCAAGAAACCCTTTCATATATGCCATCTCAAAAAGAGAACTAGTGAAGTATAAAGAAAATTTCTGATGCTAATAGCAGATGATGTCATTCCCGAATATTATCATCCAGACATCAAATTTTAAATATTAACAAAAGATAGCAGGATTTGTTTTCTTATTTTGTGTGTTTTGTACAAATTTTATTGTGTTTCCTCTATTCTTAAAGACAACTATGGACTAAGAGATATAAGGCTCCGTTTGGAGTCTGTTTCTATTTACGAAAAGTAAACTTTTCTCAAACAAAAATAAAACATCCAAATGCATTTTTATTTCAAAATTTACAATTCAAATTTTCCCAATCAAATTTCTCTCACATAATTTTTAAAAAAATTTCCACTTATTTTTCCCTTCAAAATACTTTTTCTTTAAAAAAATACCCACCAAAATTTGTACACATTCCAATACAACTTTTCTCAAATCCATTATTGTCCAAACGGAGCGTAAATGTTACAAATAAAAAAATTGAGTATATTTTTGGTTAATTTTTTTTTTACCTTTTTTAATGTGCAATCAAATTCAAGTTGATGCATGAAAGTACAGCAATATTGTGTGCCTCTAAATTATATTTTTGCATTTTTTGTTTAATTGTTATCCCAAAAATAACCTAGAAGCAAGAATATACACAATAAATTACTTACACTCTCATGATTCGCTCATCCCCAAATCATTTTGGGTTGATTCATTTTTACTTCTTCTATCATTAAAGATGGTAACTCTATCCATGTTAAACATTTTTACATATGTTTAAACATTTAATGTGTCTACTTGTTAAATATTTTTAACGTGTTCAGTCACAAGTCTAGATAAAGGAGAAAAGTTATATTAGGCCGACAACCAACGTAAAACTATCAAAACCTAATTATATAAATCATACTTTAAAAGAGTTAATTTCATCAATCCCTCGAGGTTTGGAAAAACTACAAAATGAACTCAGTTTGAGAAAACTACAAATACCCCCTAATTGGAAGTCAACCATTGAGAAGTAAGAAAAGACTAAAATACCTATCAATTTACTAAAATAAAAATATTAAAAAATAAAATAACATTAAAAGTTAAAAAAAAAAGATATTAGGTCATATGATATTATAGTTTCAAAATTTAATCGAAATTGTATAATTCTTTTTCCGAAATCAGAATTTTTATTGCTGTTTTTCTTGTTTATTAAATTTTTAACCCTCAAACTCAAATTTAAAAACACAGAAAAATACATCTATTTACTTAATCATGTATACAAAATATTTTGCATATCTTTTTATAATAAAAGTTACAAGTGTAGTTTATATAAAATAATTATTGAAAAATGACTAAGGGGCAAATTTGTTTACACACATAACTTTTTTGACCAGTAGATTTCGTTTTGTAGTTTTACCAAAACTCGAGAGAGGTGGATCAAATTAACACTACTTTAAATTGTGCAAAAACTAGGAGACTCCTTGTTTTAAGGAGTGCATAGCAAGGTTTGATTGCGGCATCTTGACAAGAACCAAAGCACCTCAATCAGTGCTCGGGTGTAGCGCAAAATGTGCAGTCTCGTCTACTTTGAATAAGTAGAAACTAATTATGTAGAGTGTCAATTTAGTAATCATGGGAGAAGCAATGGGGTACTTGTGAGAATTGGTGGGTGTAAATTAGATATATCTACAAATTTTAAACATTTAGGATCTATCGTCCAATAAAATGGGAGAATTGATAAAGATATTACATAAAATTTACACAAATTGGAATAAATGGATTCTATACTTAGTGATTGTAAAGTACTGCTGAAATTGAAAGGAAAATTTTATAAAACAGTCGTAAAACCAGCGATGTTTTATGGATTCAAGTTTTAAGGCCAATATGAACATGAATAAAAAATGCAGGTAGCAGAAATGAGAATGTTCAAATGGATGTGTGGAAATACAAGATTAGATAGAATAAATAATAAATCTATCAAATTAGATAGAAAGTAAGAACAACTCTAACAGATGAGAAAATGAAAGAAACACATTTAAGGTGGCTTAGACATGTACATAGACGACCTTTAAATGGACCAGTACAGCGTCTAAAGACTAGAGAATTATTAACTCAAAGTAAATGGGAAATGGGAAGGGGAAGACCTAAAAGACTTGGAAAGAAACTATTAAAAAAGACTTAAATTATTTTAACTTAAACAAAAGTATGTATTTTAATAGAAAACAATAGTGAGTTATGATTCATATAGCTGACTTCACATAGTGGGATAAAAGTTTAGTAGTTGTTATTGTCTCATTAAAGATGGTTCTATTGTTTTCCGTAGTGAAATCCCTTTTTGTCACTATAATTGCTTGATATTTATAGTTGAACCACTTTTGTTCACCAAAATCCTTTCCTTCCCATTACCTAAACCTTGACTCCAGGCATGCACGCATGGTATAAGATCACCTGCTCAGAGATTGGGACCTCTTGGGTAAAATATTTGTAAAAAGCTGGGTCTATCCAATAAGTATTCTGTGGCTTAAAGCGAAATGCAATGTTTATGAACAATATATGAATTTGCTGTATTAGCATATTATGGAATACATGGCCGATAGTTCTGACAGAAGCAATCTCACCGTCCTCTTTTCCTTCTATTCTTTAGTCCTTTCAGTTTTCTTCACAAAGCCACCTATATTCATACATAAGAATTTTACAACAGAAATAAGGCCCCTGCCTTCTTCGCCTTTCTTACTCCATAAGGCAGACAAAGTAATGATAAATCATATCTATGCATATGTTTATGAAAGTTGAATACCAAATCTGCCAGCTTTAAACAATTACCTGGTTGTCCACATTCCCCATCTTTGCTCTGTGCATCATTGTCAAGTTCCGGCCCTGTACTTTCACATAATTTCCTCCTCTTTGCTGACATTTTGGCATCCATACTTTCAAATTTTTCAGCATTCAAAGATGGAACCTCATCTTCAAATAAATACATACAAGGTGCTTTAATTTTGAAACCAAAAGCATCGGCAGAGAACAAATTAGCATCAACAAGATTAGAAATACACTCAATTCTCAATCAGCTTTTACCAGAAGCCCATTGACATATAATAACTGGAAAAGATTCCAAATGGATGACCTTAATAAATTTCCTCAGAATCACTTTGAACGGTGTTAGTGGTGGCCAAACATTAGTCTTCGCAATTATATTTTTCCAGCTTTCAATCAGCAATCTGGATATGTACATGGTCTGTGCTTGTGACAGTCCCAAAGAGTTAAGCTAAAAACTTATCCAACTATGGTTCTAAATCCTTTACAACCCCCAAAAAAGATTACAATATCTCATACACATCCAAATTCCTTAAAATGTGAAGAAAACAAAAAACAATCTGAAGTTGATTGAATGACAAATGCTTGTTTGTTACTAAAATGGAAGTTGGTGCTTATGAAAACACCCGAGAAGCTAACACAAAGAATGCTTGTGCATTAGAAAAATGAAGTTGGTGCTTGGAAATCTTTTCATCAAAAGTTCAAGATATATACAAATATTATCTGGACAAACCTTGCATAAAATTGCTGATATCTTACATATTTTATCAAACTGGACCAATCCAAGTTAATAATAGCCTTCTCCATGGCCAATAATTAGATCAAATGGTGTCATCCTCAAGGGCACGGGCATAATTATATCCTTTAAACATTAACAAAAACTTTAACGCTTTTCTCTTATTTTCTCTGCAGTAGATAATATTTCCTTCTCTTTTGTGCTAATTCTATTCCTTTGCCATGAAACTCTATCAGTCAAACTTTGTAGTCGCAAGCTGATCTTATTTGTTAAACAATTAATTTAAGCATAAGCCCTGCCTGAAACATTATCACCCATAGGGGAGAGAGAGAGAGAGAGAGAGAGTGGTCCAAAAAACAGCATTAGAATACAGTGGAATTGAGAAAGATAAACAATGTAATATATCAAAGAAGGCACAGCAGAAATCAGCTAAGATACTTGATTTGCTCCATGTGACAAATGGCATGGCCAATAGAAAAACAATATGAATACAAATGAAAAATCTTAATCAGTTCTTTACCCAAAAATAAATTTAAAATCAAGAAACAGGGTTCAGTCCAACATTCCACAAATAATTGAACAAGTTCCTCAAACCAAGTCAACAAGCTTTTATCCATATCAAGATTACAACTGTTATTTGTTGTTTCCACATTTCCTTGGAACAGAAGGCAAAAAATAGGGTCCGGTAAATATGAATAAAATGTAAAAGAATGAAGCTGGTTACTTCTATTTAACCATTCCCTACACTATAGTAAAACTCGTACAGTAATAAGCCTTATATAGGCTTATGTTGATTACAAAAAAGAGTAACATAAGATAGCAACAAATTAAGTTCGGACACAAAAACTAGAAGTAAAAGTAGTAAATTTGATTGATTGGGGTAGATCTCGTAATTAGTAGCATCATAGGACAATGCTTCCAATGATTTTTTTGTAGTTCGTATTTGTTCAACAGAATAAGAGCATTCTACCACCCAGAAATTGCAGCTCAAAACGCATCATACTCACTACCAGAAAAACCCCCTTTTAGTGACGGAAACCACCGTGACGGAAAAAAATTCCGTCACCAAATGCCACCTTTAGTGACAAGAACTCAAGTCGTCACCAAATTTTCACCATCTCACCATCTCACCATCTCACCATCTTTAGTGACAAGTAACTAATACTCGTCACTATTTAATCACTAAAAACTTTGGCGGGAAGTTTCCCGCCCGTATGACACATTTAGTGACGAAACATTGGTGACAAAAAAACACTCTCGTCACTAAAAGCGAAAAGTTCAGCCATTGGTGACGAAATTATGGCCGTCACCAATTGGATGGTTTTTAGTGACGAAATTCCTGTCGTCACCAAAATGAATGCCTTTTATTATTGCCTTTAATGTTTAATAATTATACAATGACACCCTAATAGTAATAATATTTTAATTCATATTTCTATATATAAAGTTTTAATGTATAATATTATTAAATATTGATATATGAAAGATTTGTTTTGGTGTGTAATGAAATTAAAAATTATAGGATTTAATAACAATATATGTATTTGGGCATATAATTAGGGATAGATTGAATAAAATATTTTGGCCTAAATTAATTTGCAACAACTTATATAATTATTTGACTTGTTGGGCTAAGGATCATGATTGGGTTATATTATTTATCTATTGGGCAAAATTAAAGATTTTAAATTTATGACTCCTAATTTTTACTAATTGCACTTAGACACCCTAAGGTATATGAATTTGCCTACATTACTTTTTTAAGATATACCATCAATTAATTATGATTGGATTTCCTTGGTTAAGAATAATTATATGACTAAGCATATTATTCCTTGGTTGGACTTATTGGGTTAAAAATAATGATTGGATTATGTAATTTATCCATCGGGCCAAACTTAACTTTTTAAATTTATAACTCTTAATTTTTAATAATTGCACTAATACACCCTAATATATGAATTTGCCTACATTATTTTACTTCAAGAATTGAGTCTTTTTTAGATACACTCAATAATTATGATTGAATTTCTTTTGCTAAGAATAATGATTGGACTAAACATATTCTTTCTTATGCCAAACTTAGCTTACTTATATTATTACTCTTAATTTCTAATAATTATACTATGATACCTTAACATTTTATTTGTCCATATAATTGTACTTTAATCACACATTCTTTTTAGTAGTAGAATACAGTATTGATTAGTACTAATTAGTTTCTTTGGTTAAGAATAACAATTGAACTAACTATATTCTTTATTGGGTTGAGATTCATTAGCTTATTCATGTTATGGCTCTTAATTTAAAATAATTATACTAGAATACCTTGAAATTTATTAATTTGCACACATAAGTTTTGTTAGTATTAAAATACACCATCGATTAATGGTAATCAAAAGTTTTGCCATTTATTACGAACTATATTTTTTTATAAGAAAATTAGAAATAAAAAATATATAGTTTCAAATTAGTTACAGTCACTAATATAATATTATAACATAAGTAGTGGTTAATACATGTACATATATAGTTAGATGTACAATATATAATAAAAGTAGTAAAATACATTTATACTCCATTTGTTCCAAAAAAAAAGAGTTTGGTTTCACCAATGTACAACTTTATATTTATAGTCAACCAAATAGAGGTACAACTAATTTTATACCACCAGTTTCCTCATTAAAGGTATTGTATATTAATACACCCTTTAATGTATTCTATCTCATTAAGGATATTTTGGAAATTTTGTTAAAAAATTGGTTTTAACTTTTGAAACTGGACTCTTTTTTTGGTACATCTCATTTTCTACCACTAATTTGCTCATTAAGAGTATTCTATATGAAGACACAATTGTAATATATTTCATCTCATTAAGGACATTTTGAAATTTTTTTTGAAATATATCTTTGACTAGGGATGGCAAATTACCCCCGACCCGACGAGTTTGGGTTCGGGTTTAGAGATGGGAATGAAACCCGGGGTCGGGTTCGGGGCGGGTATGGGGGTACCTATACCAGCCCCGAACCCGAACCCGAATTTTCGGGTTCGGCGAAAACCCGACCCCGTCCTTTATATATTTTTAATATTATTTCATGTTTTATTTTTTATATTTAGTATTTGTCACTTGTAAATATGTAGCAAAGTTGATTTAGAAAAAAAAAAAAAAGTACCACTTGAAATTAAGAACTTCATTTATCCATTTTTTATTTATGTCTATTTCCTCATTCTAATTATACTTTTGCCACAAGCTATTACTTCTATTCACCCCCAACAAATATGCAACATAATATTTCCTTGCCCTCTAGTTTAATTGATTGGATTAGAATAATTGTAGTATTTTGAATTTATATCTTTCCTTTTAAATTCTTAGATAAAGGCACTTGGAATATATTTAACTCTTTAATACTACTTTTAAATTATTTTACTCTTTCCCATTTACAACTAGCTAATCTTGTCAAAATCAAAATACAAAATATTATTTAATTTATTTTCCAAGTAAAGGGTTTATGGCATTTAATTATTTTTTATTTTTTTCATTAGATTTCCCTAGCATATATCCAAAAGCAACATCGGTACTATTTTTTTTTCCAGTTAAAACTCACTTTTACTCTGTATTTCAATCAAACTTATTAACTCTAAGAGTTTTTATCTTACTTCCAAATCTTCAACTAAACAATATCGCTCAATTTCCAAAAAAAGAAAAGTAATATTAAGGGGTTGCGCTCTAGATTTCTATCTCAATAAAAAATATATATATATTACATTGAGTTATATCTATACATATAAAGTGTATGGTTCATCATTCATACAAATTACATTGAGTTATATTTATACATATAATAAGTGTTATCTATATATATATATATATATATATATATATATATATAAGATTATGGAGCTAATTAACTAAATGCTAGTGTTTTGAGCATTTGACCAATTGATTTATATTACTATTACATATGACACGTATTTATATTAATTTTACTCATATATTAGAATTGATTAAATATAATATAAGAATTGAAGAAATAAACATATTTATAATTTTGAATGAAATTAAGTTAAATAACAAACAAAATGTTCTTCTATAAAGTGACACCATTTTGTTATTTTAATAATCTTTGTGACACTATACATTTCCATAAAACAACCATTGGAGAATAGATGTTAATGCTTTAACTCTCAAGAAAACACAGAAGCACTTGAATGTCCTTTATTGAAAGATATATGGTCCTAATGTTTCATATATACTAATCTTAAAAACTTTATTAATTTTTTCATTAAATTATTACTTCATATCTTGTTTTTATGTACTTTATCAAAATATATATAAGATTATGGAGCTAATTAACTAAATGCTAGTGTTTTGAGTATTTGACCAATTGATTTGTGTTACTATTACATATGACATGTATTTATATTAGTTTTACTCATATATTAGAATTGATTAAATATAATATAAGAATTGAACAAATGAACATATTTATAATTTTGATAATTATATATTAAAATTGTAATAATAATATTAATATATTAAATCAAAAAAGAAAAAAATAAATTTATTAAAAAATGTAAAAATTATTTAAAAATAAATTAAAATAATTGAAAAAATAGAGAAAATAATATGTATGGATTTATTAATTAATCATATTACTAATTGACTAATTTTTGTATTAAAACATTAAGGATGCAATTGAAAGAAATGAACATATTTTTAGAAAATAAACACATTTTAAAAAATATTTACACTTAATACAAAAATACAAACCCTAACCCTTTTGTTTTTTTTCCATTTTCCCCTTTCTCCTACCGCCGACAGCCCCCCTCCCCTCCATTTTCCATTTTCCCCTTTCTTCCCCCAAGCCGACTGCCCCCCTCCCTTTTCCATTTTCTCCCTTCTTCTCCCGCAGACAGGCCCCCTCCCTTTTCCATTTTCTCCCTTCTTCTCCCGCCGCCAGCCCCCCTCCCCTCCATTTTCCATTTTCCATTTTCCCTTTCTTCCCGCCGATCGCCCCTTCCTCCATTTTCCCTTTCTTCCCCCAAGCCGACTGCCCCTCTCCCTTTTCTATTTTCTCCCTTCTTCTCCCGCCGACCGCCTCCTCCTCCATTTTCCATTTTCCCTTTCTTCCCTGCCGATCGCCTCCCTTTTCCATTTTCTCCCTTATTGTCCCGCCGACAGCCCCTCTCCCCTCCATTTTCCATTTTCCCCTTTCTTCTTTCCCCCCCCTCCCAGGCGACTGCCTCTCCATCACCGGATTTTGTACTAGTAAATACATTCTACAAGTTGGAAGTTGAGGTATGTATCTATATTTGTTGCATTCAATCTTCAATTGTTGGGCTTTTGTTTTTGAAAAAAATCTTTTATATTCTTTTTTTTTTGGTATAAATATTGGATCATTTACCTTCATTGAATTTTCCTAATTTTACCTTATGATACGATTGCCTGATTACTCTATTTTATTAAATGTTCCTACAGATGTAAGTGCTTCAAAGTTGGATAACAGTTACCTGTTTGATGTTGTCTCTGTTTTAGCTATTTTGAAAACAAATATTTTCAATTTCATCATTCCTTAGTTTGGTAGGCACACTAGTTTTTTGGATGGGAATTATCAAACTTAATATGTTCCACAATTAAACTAGCAAAATAATACTGTGATGTACTGCACAATCGCATTATTTTGTGGGTTGCTGTGTTTCTTTTGTTTTACCCTGATTCATATTGACTAAGCATGTATGTTGCTTAAATACTGTTGTTTACAAGGAGTAATAGGAATATTGAGTGTGTTGAATAGACAATCTCATAAACACCTGATTCTTATAATTTTCTAGTGTTTGTGATTGAAATATGAACTTTTTTCCATTTAAAATTAAATGACTACATGCAGCATGAAAGCTGTTATTTCAAACTCGAGGGATGGGATAAATTCTCTTAGTGTCTATGACTTATAACCCATATATGGAAGATGTTTATCCTGTTTAGCGGAAATCAATAGCCTTGGATATTATTCATTATTTGGTCTCAGGAGGAATGTTTTTCCGTTGCCTTAAATTGAAAGTTTGTACATGTGTCGTTATGCTGTTTTCATGAGCTAAAATGGTTGTGAATTCTTCTGTTGGTGCATGGTGTAATTTATCAAGTATCAATGGTCTATTGGAGGTTTAATGCTACAAATGTAATTGGCTGTTTCCTACAGCCATCATTTTAGCATCGAAGGAAGAGTTCACCGAGCAATCCTGTCTATAGAGAATAAAAAAGTAACTAGAAAGGTTTTCTCACTATCTCCTGCTTCATCATACTCATAAGTGTACTAGATATATCACAGATAAGGAAATGATTCCATCCTGTTTCAAACATATGAGGCACTCCATCTGGAACATCTTTCTCCTTGGTCAAAAAAAAAAAAGAAAAAAGAAAAGAAAGTGAATGGCTTTTGTTAGTGAATGGCTTTTGTTAGAGATTGACTTTAGTTTCTCTGTTTCTGTTCTCAATTTTTGAGAAATCAGTAAAATCAAGTTTCTTTTGAGTTTAGAAATAAAAAGAAAAAATAATGGTTAAGTCCTCAAATGGAATATTGCTTAAGTGTTTTGATTATTGTTTGTTTCACATATGCTTTCAGCACATCGCTCAAAAAAAAATAAAAATAGACAATTCTTATGGGTCGGTTCCATCAATCAATCTATAACATTTGCGTGCGACAGTAGTTTCACAATACTAGCGTAATGTGGTGTACATATATTTTTGTCCCAAAACAGAAAAGAAAAAAAGTTGACTTTGGAAAACAATAAATTTCTTTCTAGATGAGATGGAAATATTTTCTATTAAATAGGTTGATAATCACTTCCGCTAAATTAAACATGACTATGTGATTAGGGCTGTGATTGTTGGATTGTTGGGGTCATTTTTTAGCAATTTTGGTGTGCTGTTTTCTGGATATATGCATAATGATTGTGGCATTTGGATTGTTCAGCATAAAAATTAATATTATCGTGATGTGCATTTAGGATTCAAGCACCAGCGAGGCCCGTCGACCGATTTGTTTTGCAAACCAGGGGAAAAATAAATCGGTCAGTCGTTTTTTGAGTTCCATATTTGTAACATATTGGATGTTCAGAAGGGAATTTCCATGTCTCACTTTCTGTTTTTTTTTCTTTTGCAAATTGTTGCACATTGTTTAAATGAAGTTTGATTACATCATGTGGATCATTCTTTTGCTTAGATTTGTTGTTTAGCATTGTCGTTGGGGATTTGGGTGAGATTTATGATTTATAGGTTTTTTTTTTCTAAATAATAATATGGGATGAGAGACAAAAATAAAAATACAATCTTAATTTTCCCGTCAAAAGTCTTAATATGAGGTAGCAAAGTTCTTCATAGCTAATAAATGTGGATTTTTAGGGGTGTTGAAAATGGAGAGGCTTTATTTGAGTTTGACACCGGTTCAACATTGTAATATGATTATTATCGTTAACAGCTTGGAATTGTATTATGTTGTGAGATATAATTATAGGATGTTGCTATTTCTGTAGATATTAGTGTCATATGATGATGAGATTAGGTATCGCGAAAAACATGAGATCGTAAGGAATTTTTGCATGTCTGCTCATAGAATTCATATCAATATTAGCAATGCGTGTGACATTTCAACTTTGTACCTGAGATATGAACATTATGTAACATATTGGTGCGTAGATGTATGAGTTGGTTCATGATTTATATATGCGATTTGTGGTTTATATTATGTCACGAGATACATTTGGTGGTCAGTTTCTTTTTTTTTTTTCAGTTTTCGGAATTTTAGTATGACTATTATCGTTAATTGGTGGAATTGTATTATGTGATGAGATATAATTATGGGATGTTGATGCTTCTGTATATATCATTGTTTTATGAAAACAAGCTTGGTTATCCCAAACACATGATGTTCTAATAAGGATTTGCATGTCCATACGTGCATTACATATGATTATCATCAACGCATGGGACATTTCTATTTTTCTATGAGATACAAACATTATGTAACATACGGGTGACTAGTTAACAATGTTGGTGTATGAGATACAAACATTATATTTGATTGGCCGTGGTGTATTATGTTATGCTATACATTTCTTGGTTATTTTAGTTGTCTTTGATTGATGGAGAATGTAGTATAATTATTGTCATTTACTGGTGAAATTGGATTATGTCATGATATATAATTATGGGGTGTTGCTTTTTCTGTATATATGCGAGTCTTATAAAAATGAGTTTCGTTATCGCAACATGTTGGTCCCTTAGTACGATCTCACCTGCACACTCAAAGGTTGCATATCATTAGTATTGATGCGTGGCACATTTCTAAATTTCTCTTAGCAATAAGGGTGATGTAACATAATGATATCTAGTTAATAGGGTTGGTTTATAAGTAAAATTTGCGGTTTGTGGTTTTGTATTATGGTACGTGATACATTTTGTGGTCACATTAGTTTTCTTTGATTGGTGGGCAATTCTGTAATTGCATTATGTCATGAGTTCAAGTTATGGGGTGTTGTTGTTTCTATAGTTAGTCATTTGTGCGAATGGATTGGATGGATTTTTAAACATTAACTGTTTTTCACTTTTCTTATCACAGTGATGCATTCACCACCACATAGCCAATCATCCATAGATTGAAGGCATTACAAATGGCCCATTGGTTGGTGTTGTCAAGGTCTTTTTCATTCCTTCTGGCTCTTTCCTTTTAGAATGTGAATGAAATTATGTGTGCACTACTATTTTGTGGGTGTATGATGTTTGGATAATATTTTCATGCCACAATTCGGATAATATTGTATGGTGTTTGGATAATATTTTATTTCTTAAGTAGTAGGATATTAAAATGTTGTCTATGGCATTGAACAAGTTGAAGTTTTGTGCCCTTTTGCAGATATATATTTAAATGATGTTCAATGCTTAGTATGATTGCGTTCAGTACTTTTCCGACTTCGATGATGTATGTATTATAAGAATAAATGATGTGACAATCAATACTGTGATATTGGTCATATGATACTAAAACAAACGACATTGTAATGTTAAAATTTGTCACTAATGACCCCATTTAGTGACAAATTTTTTTGGTCACTGAATAAGAACAAACCTTTGGTGACGACAGAATTTCGTCACCAATGAACAGCGCCACAAAACTTTTTCGTCACAAATTGCATATCCAACAACTCTTTTGTGACAAACTTTTTCCGTCACTAATGATTAAAAAGAATTGGTGACGAAAAACTTGTCGTCACTAGCTCGTCACTAAAGGCATTGATCAAGGCATAATTTAATGACGAATTTTTTCCCGTCACTAATGGAAAAAAGTAATTGGTGACGAAAAACTGGTCGTCACTAGCTAGTCACTAAAGGTGTTGACCAAGGCATAATTTAGTGACGAAATTTTTTCTCGTCACCAAAACAATCACACTGCCCGGCTGCCCAGTCGCACTTTCAGTGACGACCATTTTTCGTCACTATTTTTCGTTATTAATTTCGCGCATTTAGTGATGACTTGTATCTTTTAGTGACAACAATTTCCCCCTTTTGGTGACGAATTTTTTTGGTCACTAAATTTCGTCACTTCCAAGTTTCGTCACTAAATGCAACCCTTTAGTGACGATGTTTTTTTTTGGTCACGAAAGACCTTTAGCGACGGACCTTTGCTGAAGACGCGTCACCAAAATTTTTTTTGTCACTAAAGGTCTCTGCTAGGCCTTTGGTGACGAAAATCAGCCCTTTGGTGACGAAATTCCGGTTGTCACTAAAGGGGGTTTTTTGTTGTAGTGACTAGGATTTTGAGTGCATTGCATTCTTGTTGATTCACAAAATGCAAAATTATAAAACTATTTGCTCAAATTAAAGATCTCCAAAACCAGCCTCGGCAAAAAGTTAATAATTTGATAATCCCCAAGTAATCTCCTATATCCATGTTATCACTAAAATTGGCAAGAATAACAAGAGTTGAATATAACCTTTTCAAACATTAAAATGGCTTCTTTTGTATTTTCTCCCTCTCTACAAAAGATAGAACCAATTTTATCGAATGTACAATCCTCAAAATCACCGTAAAGAAAAAAAAAAGAAAAAAGAAAAATATGTGTACTGTACAAAATATGACATTCAACAAACTACCTACTAGCACGAATTACTATGTAAATGCATAATGAAAATCTATACATTAAAAGTTCTCGTAACTAAAATAAGTTTTGAAAAGTGACCTAAATAAATAAGTAACCAAAATATGGACCACAAAGCTGTATAAAATAACAACAAAGACAGCAAGTCCAACAGTTTTATTTCTTTCTTCAGCTAAATTTAGAATCACCTAAAAGAAGGGAACTCCTATGCAGTTCATCCCAAACCCAATTCAACATTGATGGGATCAGTTTTAGTTATTAAATTACTTTTTAATTGTGTTGCTTATTTTAATAAAGCCTAATCGTTAATGGGTTTAATTTCATTAGGGTTTTGGTATTATGTTTTAATTGTTATTAGGGTTTCTTATGTCTCTATAAATATTGATGTAATCCCTTACTTTAGGGTTAGATTTTGATTATTGATATTAAAAATTCTCTTTGGTTGCGGCCATCTCTTATTCTCTGGCGGTTGAGGATCCTAGGGGTAGTAAATTTTCTGCGGTTAATGTTTATTTTCTTGTTATTATTTTTCATCAATTACTTATATCATTTTGATATCAAAACCGCAAGGTTCTGAAAATTCTTAAAAAACTGTCAACATAACTCGAAACCTTAGTTGCCAACAATCCATTGCCTTCTTCCATTCAACAGCCGCCATCCATTCAACAACTCAGGCGCTCTTGTTTCCAATTTTCTTATTTCAGTTTTGTTCAAAGGAACTCAACCGCAGGAAAAGCTTTGAGTCGATTTGTGGGCCGCCGAAGGTTGTCTACTAGTGTTTCCTAATTCTGCATTGTCTACATAATCAAACCAATTTGTCTTTCTTTGTGGGCCAATTTGTTCCCAAAATTGATTACTTGATTAGCGGGTGTTTCTTTTGTTTGAGCGGGGCCAATAAACAAATAAGGGAGAACCGATTGCAAAATAAAGTCACAAGCAGTGTTTTTTAGTTTGTGTGGGGCCAAAGCCATCATTTTTCTGCATTCCAGAGAGCCTGATTTTATAGCAGCAAATTGAAGACTCTCTATGGTCTCTGCCGCACACGAACCAAAAATACAGGAGCAGTCCGACAAAAAAGAGAAACACGGAAGCAGCCGCCTCTTTCTATTTTTGATTACTACTTTTGTGAAATATAAGAAAGGTAACCTTAATCTTTGTCTTTTTTTTTTTACAGTCTAAACTTTTCAAATTAACCCTAATCTTTGTGCCTTATTTTTATTATTTTCAATCAGACAAAAAAAAAGAAGAAAAAGTTGAACATTAGAATTATATATATATATTACTTCAAAAAAAAAAAAGAAATTGAACATTAGGATTATATATTTATATTACTTAGATTGCAATTTATAGCATAGTATTAAACTTTTAAAAGATTCGGTTGATTTATTCTCTTTAATTGCATACTATTCCTACTTTTGTGGCATATTCCTTGATCTTATCACTGATTTTTTTTTTTTAGCTTGCGAGTGCATATGTTTTAGAATTATTATTTAGTTGTTTAAATTAAAATTTTAGAATTATCTCAACTTTGCATTTTATCATGACTACCCGTAAAGGAACTCATTATGGCTTAGATGATAACAGTAGTATCATCCAGCAAAACCCAGATGATAACACAACTCTTTTACTGGCTAAACTAGATGAGATGCAACGAAACTTTAATGAGCAAATCAACATTGTGTCTAAAAGAGTCCGTGTGCTAGAACAAAGACCGCTTGTGGTTGAACATGGAGAGGGTGAGAGAGATGGTAAAAACTTAGTTGATCCCAAGGCCCTTGAACATGTTCATGAGCGTCCTAGACATAATATGCTCCATGACTATAAGGATATTGACTATCTCGAGCATCAAGACCATGCCTATGAGGAGTGTAGAAATTATGGGTATCGTGACCATAGAAATTATGACTCGTATGACCGCCGTGATGATGATATTATGAAGATCAAGGTAGATGCTCTTGAGTTTGATGGTAGGTTTGACCCAAATGTTTTCACTGATTAGCTGTCCAGTATGGACAATTTTTTTGACTGGTATGATATGTCTGATGCACGTAGAGTGCGTTTTGCCAAAATGAAACTTGTTAAGCAAGCTGATGTATTCTGGAGTAGTGTTAAGAGAAACTTAGAGCGCTTAAGGGAACTACCTATTAGGCATTGGGCAGAGATAAAAATGCGCTTAACAAGGCATTACCTACCTTTAGGACATACTGATAGGTTGATGGAACAACTAGACAACTTGATTCAGGGTACCATGTCTGTTGTTGAATATATTGGTAAATATAGGGAATTAATTCAGAGGTGTGAGGTTAATGACAGTAGTCGAATGACAATCATCCGATTTAAGAATGGGTTAAGGCCCGAGATTAAACATGAGATTTTGATTACTCAAGTTAACACCTTAGATGACATTTTTCAGGCTGCTTTAGAGCAAGAGTATAGGTTGAAGGGTTCTTCCCAGAGCAGAATTTCTTCATATGTCAGTTAGTTTAGTAGTCATAGTATTTCACAAAGTAGTTCTTTCTCCACCTCACAAGATATCTCTACGGCTAGTAATACAGTGAGTGCACTACTTCGAGACCCTAGGAAAGGAAAGGCTCTCATGTCATCCTCACAGTTTAGGAACACAGATGATTGTTTTAAATGTCATGAGCTTGGCCATAAATCCTTTGAGTATCCCCAACGCCGTCTGGAACCATTGAGGAGCAAAGAGATAAGGGACACTTAGAGGGTGAGATGGAGGGTGAGTATAACACAGAGGATGAGGCAGCAGATGAAGACTTGGATGTTATGGGATAGCAGTTACATGTTACGAGATGCATTTATGCCAGCTCTAAGAAAAAGGAGGATTGGAAGAGAACCACCATATTCCAAACTTATAACAAAGTCGGTGGTATTTCTTCTAAGGTAGTTATTAATGGGGGCAGTTGTTTAAATGTAGTTGCCCAAAGTGCAGTTACTTGGTTGAAGTTGAAAGCAGAACCACACCCTGAGCCATATAGTGTAGCTTGGGTCAATAAGACATCTATTCCTATGTCACAGAGATGTTTAGTTCCTATTCACTTTCAGGGTTATGAGGAGAGCACTTGGTGTGATGTCCTTCCTATGGATGTTGCACATATTTTACTAGGACGACCTTGGCTTTATGATCATGATATGACTCATTATGGGAGAACTAACACTTATGTGTTCCTGCACAATGGGCAAAAGATAATCTTAGCACCTGTAAGACCCCGAGTATCTCCTAAAGGGTCGCTAAAGGAGAGTAGCACACCTATTTAGCCAACCAAATCACTCCATATCCTTAATAGAAAAGAGTTTGCATATAATAGTTCAGCTAATCGTTCGACTAGAGTGAGTCCTTTCCAAGCTTACACTGGTTATCAACCTAGGAAGCCTATTGTTTTGGTTTCCTTTCCCCTTGCATATAGGACTAGTGTGTCTGCAGAGTATTTTGCATAGCACATTCATGATTTGCATGCTGAGGTAAGACAAAAAATTACTTTAAGCAATGAAAATTATAAGTCTGCTGCAGATGCTCATCGTGAGTATCAAGAGTTTAATGAGAATGATCAAGTGATGTTGCGACATCATGCTGAGAGGTTTCCTCCTGGCACATGGAAAAAAGTGCATACTAAGAGGATGGGTCCATTTCGAATTCAAGGGAAGGTTAGTGCTAATGCATATGAGTTGGATCTTCCTCGTAATATGGGTATTGGTCCTATATTCAATGTTGAAGACCTCACTCCTTATCATGGACCTTCCCTTAATCCATCTTCTACTTCTTCATCAGTCTCTTCTACACTAGCTAACCCTATTGAGCCAATGTCTTTACCTTCATTACCTGTTCCACCTGCACCTCCTTTTATATCTTCACAGCAAAAAGTAGAGGTAATTGAGGATGTTGTGGATGAGAGGTTTGTACTGACTAGATGAGGTGGTTATCGACAGTATTGGGTTAAGTGGCGAAACAAACCACTGGATGACTGCACATGGATTACTGCTACAGAGTTTCGTAAGATTGACAATGCCCTATTGGAGCGCTATCTAGTTTTACTTCGTCAGGGCCGACTTCTTCATAGCCGGGGAGAATGATAGGGATCAGTTTTAGTTATTAAATTACTTTTTATATGTGTTCCTTATTTTAATAAAGCCTAATCGTGAATGGGCTTAATTTCATTAGGGTTTTATTATTATGTTTTAATTGTTATTAGGGTTTCTTATGTCTCTATAAATATTGATGTAATCCCTTACTTTAGGGTTATACTTTGATTATTGATATTAAAAATTCTCTTTGGTTGTGGCCGTCTCTTACTTTTCTACAGTTGAGGATCCTAAGGATAGTGAATTTTCTGCGGTTAATTCACCCTAGTTTATTTTCTTGTTATTGTTTTTCATCAATTACTTGTCCTACATCAAACACACCATTGATTGCTTTTATTATTCCCAATTATTCCGTTTTCTAATGTCCTTTAACTTAACCTTGTTTTTTCCTTCACAAACCTTACCGGTGCTCTATCTAATACATACTTATGTGTTGTCCTTCTTGTTTCAATTTCATCAAATCTCATTCTTCTATTATGTAAATATCAACAATCTGTATACTAATTGACTTAAAAGAAAATTGAAACCTAACCCAATATTTCATATAAGCTCCAAGATTTGAACTTTGACCCAGCGGGAAGACGTCATCAAAGCCCAAAACCAAACCCAAGAAAATAGAAAAAGCCAATTCATTCAAAAAAAAAAAATGCAAATAACCTCATTCAAGAAATACACGAATGAAACAAAAATATATATCCTTGTACACAAATGATGCGGAAGGGAAGAGGATTCTTACTGATAGGATAGGTAATAAGGAAACCAAAGTGAGAACGATTAAGGATAGAAGAAGGGGCGCTGTAATCAAAACAAGGGATGCTAATCACAGCTGAGTGCTGCTCCCATGGTTTCATCTCCTCTTTGGCTTTCCCTTTAACTTCTTCTTCTTGGTTTTCCAAGACTACTACATCAAAGGGTTGTTCCACCCTTAAATGTTCTATTTCTATGCTTTTCATTTCACCAGGTTTTTCCCCCATTTCCAATGGATGGAATGGTTCTTGGATTCTTTCAATGAAACTTCAAAATTGCAAAGAAAACCATGTACCATTTATCTAAAAGTGATGGGTCTGGTCCGCCTGTGTGGTGAAGGCGAGAAAGCTAAGGCTATGTTTGGCTTGTATTTTTATTTGCAAAAAGTTAATTTTTTTTCAAACACAAAAATAAAACATCTAAACAATTTTTTTTTAAATTTAAATTCACTACAAAAATCTACTCACATTATTTCAAAAAAAATTCCCTCCAATATACTTTTTCATATCACTTTTTCTTATAAAAAATTCTCACCAAAATTGTTACACATTTTGATACAAAATTTTTAAATGCAACACAATCCAAACATAGTCTAAGGCTACATGTGGATTGATAACTATCTACAAAAATAATTTTTTCTCACAAAATAAATAAAATATCTAAATATTTTTTATTTTAAAATTTAAAATTCAAAATTTTCCTTTCAAATTCTCCTCACATAATTTAAATTTTTTTTCCTCGCATACGAATTTTATTCTCTCTCTAAAATACTTTTTCTTGCAAAAAAAGTTTCACATATTACAATGTAAAAATTTTCAAATAAATCACCATCCAAACATAGACTAAAGCATTTTGGATAAATTACATTTATCTTTTCTAAGTTATGTAGTTTGTGAAACCCCCACAACCCCTTTCGATTGGATAAAATCTTTAACATTCAAAGATGGCTAAGTGCCACTAGTTACATGACGTTGATTATTGATACTTCACTATATTGAGATTCATTTGTTTTTTCTAAGAATTTGAAATTAACCTGTAAGCTCTAATATGAAATTATATTTATCTCTTTAAGATTTATTTTAATTACTAATCAAACTCTAAACTTTTAAATATTTGTGTCCCCTTGCCTTTTTCTTCTTTGGTTAGCCTCCATACAAAAAGTTCAATAACAACTATTTGCAATCAAAACCCTAAACACCATTCTAACAACCTTTTACACAATTCAATAATCAAACAATCTTAACAAATGAATCTAATTACTAAAGTGGTAGCATTTGAGGTACTAAATTTCAACTACAAATATTGACAATAAAAAACTAAACAACATTCAAATAACCTTTTATGCAATCCAATAATTATACAAACTTGCTAAAATGAATCTAATTACCAAAGTGGTAGCATTTGAGGCAAAAAATTCAACTACAAATATTGACCATCAAAAACTAAACACATTCTAATAACCTTTTACATAATTCAATAATTGAATAATCTTACCAAAACGAATCTAAGTACCAAAGTGGTAATGTTTAAGGTTTCAATGAATCGTTATTAATTTTAAAAAAATTTGCAAAGACATGAAAAGAATAAAAGAACCAATTTGGGAGGAATGCTAAGTTGGGTGGTAAGGCAAGAAGGATTGTAATTACGACGTCTCGAGTTTGAGACCTCCTAGCTACCAAAAAAAAAAAAAACCACACACTTAATCATTTGATCAAATAAATTATAGGTAAGAGAAAAGTGAATCACTTATTAAATAAAATATTAGATTATTTGTAGCTCTCATCATTAAACAACTGATGGTCAAAACATCCTTGAATTGCAATTAATGTAATAGTGAAAGTAGAATAAATAATTCACTAGGATAAATTGCATTGTAAAGAAAAGAAAATGGATATAGAATGAAGATTTTGAGAGTAAATTTAAATTTAGGAAGTGATTCTCAGGTTGGATGAGTTGAAAAGGAGCAATAACAATAGATGAATAGTGATGTATGGTGTGAAAATTAAAAAAATAAAACTTTTCAATTTGTTTGATAATAGTAATATGATAAATAAATATTTGCATTTGACAGATGTGAACTCATTCTTGAGTTCAAATCTTTCAAATAAAAACTTTGACTAGTTTAGAACTTTTAGAAAAGGTGCTTTTCTCTTAAAAAAAAACAAAAGAAATTGTACTAGTGAAATGTGAACTATGACTGTATCACAAAAGGAAAACCCCTTACCTTGTCTCTATCATTTATCAGAGCTCTCCACTCTCTTTCACCAAAATTACTATTTGGCCCAAATAATTGAGGTGGTGCTTGGTATACAAGAACAAAATTAAGTAATGGGAATGATTATCAATGTTGATGATTGGTTTAGTGTAATGGGAATAAAATTTTTTTTTTGATTACCTTTAAGTGGGCAATCACTCATTCTTACATCCCCCACACCATAATCAACAAAACCCCCATATTTTTCAATCAATAATTGCATTAACTTTCCCTCATTGCCCTCGACACACTATCTCTACTATGAACCATCAACCCTAATTTTCTTTCCTCCTCACATCATCGCCACCTCAATTCCTTTCACTCCCTAAAAATTATTCATCTCCTTTACACCATCACCACCTCCTACAATAGTTCACACCCTTATTCTTCACCTTTATTAACGAAGGTTTAACTATACACTAGACGCCTACAAGTGCTTTGGGTTGGTCTTCCCCCATTTCTTTCTTTTCTATGTGTAACTTACCCTGCAAAACAAATCAAAAGAGAAAAGAATTGAGGAGTAAGGGTTGGAGGACAACACAAGCAAAGAATTGAGAAGTGAAGTTGGGTTTCCCCCATTTCTTGGCGGACAACATGAACAGGGAAAAGAAAGAATAGCTATAAAGTAATTGCTTGGAAGGAGTAGATTAGCATCTATCCTTTTTTTCCTCAACTTTTGTGGACTGGGATTTTGGAGGTTGCTTGGGATTTCACGAAGGAAATAAATACTAGGGAATTTGGAGTCTTTTTGTTGGCCACAATTTCAAAGACATATTCATTTGGTGAAAATTTGTGCCACCAATTTGGGATGAACGTTTGCCACAGTAGCAACAATAGCTGCCATCTCTCTCACCAGGTTTTTTTTTTATGTCATTTATTGTACTATTATCATATCTCTTCCTGAAACTTAGGTTTTTTTAATACATGTATTTCTTGTGTTTTTCTTCTTTTTTTTTTTTAGTATAGTGAACAATCCTAAAAGAGCCACTCTAAATGACAATCTTCAAAAAAAAATTCTTTTAGTTGTGGTTCATCTTGTCCTTATGGATTATATGGAATTGAGTTTCTAGTCCTTGCTAGTAGGTAACACTTGACATCATGAGATATGGCATAATTACTCAAAAAATGTTATCCTTTTCAAATTTTAACTTGATTTGTCTCTACATTTGGAGTTTGTACAAATTTAGAAGTAAGACTCATTTGTTTTTTTTTGTTTTTTCCAATTTTCAAATCTCACTTTATTCTCACTATGAAGTGGTAATCTAATAATTCATTGTGTTGACATTTGAGTTAGAAGCTTTAATGCATGAAATCTCTATTACACTCAATTGTGGGATTTGAGAAAATTCGTTTGGACCCTTTAATGCATAAAGTCTCCATTTAACTTGTTGGTTTACCCATCCACTATCCACTACATTGGTTTGGGATTAGACGTGATGCCCTCATATATAAATAATTCCTTGGAATTTTACTTATGTGTGCTTGATAATATTCATGTCCATGTTGGACCTAGATGTGATGCCCTATTATACAAATAATTCCTTGGAGTTTTGCTTATGTGTACTTGATAATATTCATGTTAAGAACATGGCAAGGTTAATACCCCTTGTTGGGGCTTAATTTTTGGGTGAACCAAAGTTTATCAATTTGGTAGCAGGAAATTTATTATAAATGTTATGTAACCTTCACTTATGGAGTCTGTTATGCATTTTAGTGAGGTGGATTCTTAATTGTGTTCAGCTTCAAGAATGGTGAACTCTTTCCAAACGAATATGCCTATGAGATTCTTCATGCTAGTTTTAACATATATTTAGCACTAATTGGCCCTTAGTTGATTTTTTGTTGCCTGCGAAGTCTAAAACATCTTCCTTTTAGAAGTTTCTTGTTGATACTCCGAGTTCAAAAATATGGATTAAGAAAGAAATTTGGTTTAGTTTCTTACCAAAAAAAAAAAAAACTTGGGAGTAATAATTTCTTTTTAAGAATATATTCTTATTATTTACATCATCGAGGGATTGAAATAATAATAATTATCTACTTTTCATGACTTTAGTCCAAAATTGTATGTAACACTTCTTTTAGTATAAATATGTTCATTATGAGGTTCTGTGTGGCATGCTCCTATGTATTGAAACCTTTCCACACAACATGTGTATGAGTTTGTGTTGTATAGCTGTTTTCCTTAATATTGTGTTAGAAATTGTATTTTAGTTAAATGTCAAACTTGCTTGTGGATTTCTAATTGGTTTCCTTAGTTTGCACTTTGCATACTCTAATATAAGAAAGGTGGTTCTCTTTAATCATGCTTCTAATAATGCAGCTAGATTGCGTATTGATTTTTCTATGATACTCTTAATTATTTTTCACATTTTTTGGTTATGTGGTATCCATAAACATAGCACGGCTGCTTATTAATTGTAGAAGATGTAAATTAATATGCACTTTATGGCTTATGTCTGCAATGCTAATGGTTTGCATGGTTATCATACTATGTCAAATTGAAAATCTTGCATACCTTCTAAATAAGGTTTGTCGAATAAAATCTAAGAAAGAAAAATGGATTGAGCGAATGCAATGGATATTTAGCCTAACAAGAGAGAGTGATGCATTTTGTATTAGTGAATTCCGAATGGATAGGAAAAATATTTGGGAGATTGTGTAATATGGTTAGATATTGGGGGACTTAAAAGCAATAAGAAATACATCCATTGAAGAAATTATAGCTTTGTTTCTCTATGGTTTGGCACATCATAAGAAAAATAGAACAATAGTATACTTTTTTGATGAAATAGGGAAACCATCAGCTGTCAGTTCAATCTATGTCTTCGAGCAATATTGCAGTTACACAGTTTATTACTTAATAAACCTGAACCTATTCTTGGCAATTGCCAAGAAGATAAATGGAAACCATTTAATGTAATAATGACATGAAGCACAATTATCTCATAAATAGTACTTATTATTTTATATTTTATCTATTAATTTTTTTACATATTGTAGGATTGTTTACATGCATTAGATGGTATATTCATTCTGGTGACACCTCCTGAAAAAGAAAAACAATGTTATCGCACAAGAAAGAGAGGTATTGAGACAAATGTGTTAGGTGTATGTTGCCCAAAAATGTAATTTATATATGTGTTGCCTGGTTGGGAAGGTTTTGCTCACGATGGTCAGATTATTCGAGATACCATAAGTAGGCCTAATGGTCTTAAAATCCCCCAGGGTAAAGAAAAAAGTTATCTAATGTAAAACAAAACTCATTCAAATGAATTTTGGGGTTTGTTTTTTTTCTAATACTAACATTTATGTTTGTTATGCTGAATAAGGTTGTTACTACTTGGTTGATACTGGATATTGTAATTCGGACGACTTTCTTGCACCTTATCATGGACATCGATATCACCTCAATGAATTTGATAGTCATTGGCCCAAAATAGTTGAAGAATATTTTAACATGAAACACTCTAGAGCAAGGAATGTCTTTGAGAGATGTTTTGGTCTATTAAAAGGGCATTGGAAAATTTTGGCATCCCTTTCATTTTTTCCAATACAAACTCAAGTTCGCATTATTATTGCTTGTTGCCTACTCTATAATCTAATATGCAAGTACATGAGTATTGATCCTTAAGAATCCGTAACAGATGAAGATGAAGAAAGAGAAGTTGATGAAAGTGAGAATGATGATGAAGTGGAGTACATACGAACAATTGCCCCGATTGATCAATGGACTTCTTTTAGGAATAATATAGCAACCAAAATGTTTAATAATTGGAGAAATGGGTTTATTGATATGGAATGACTATTGCCTTTATGTACTTTTACACCTTGTTTACATATAATTTGACTTATTAATATGGATTATTATGTAGTGTTTTATTTTTATATGTGCTTACATGTTACTGCCTTATGTTTTTCAATACTTTAGTTAGACATAATTTGGTAGTTATTAATATGGCTTGTTCTTTATTGTATTTTTTCTATATATATGCTTAGATGTTACTGCTTTATATTCTTTCATATTTCATTATAACATGATTAGTAGATACTAGCATGGATTGTTATGCAATGTGCATTTTCATATTATAGTGCTTATGTTGTTGGAATTTGATGTGATATTTGCAATAGGATAGAGAGCACTAAAATGGACACTAGTAAGTGCAAGACAAGTAAAACTGAGTATGGAAGAGGGAAAAACAAGCACTTCTGGACAGAGGAGGAAAGTTAGGCATTAGTCATATGTTTGCAAGACATGACTACTGATCCCCTTTGGAAAACAAATGGGGGCTTTAAGAACAATTATATGAATGAGGTTAGAAGAATCTTGCTACAAAAACTGCCCAATTTCATGAAAGAGATAAAACACATTGATTTGAGAATCAACTTTTTGAAGACTAAGTTCCATACTATTACTGAAATGTGTAAACAGAGTGATTGTACTTGGAATGATGTTGAGAAAAAAATAGCTTGTGAACTTCATAGTACAAGGCATGGGCTAAGGTAAGTGAGTTAGTGGATTATATTTATGTAGTAAATGATATATTTATGTTCATATTTTTTTAGGTTCACAAAGATGCCAAGAGTTTATGTAACATACCATTCCCTTATATGTCAGCATTGAAATTAGTATATGGAAAGAATAGAGCAACAGGCGTAGTTGCGGAAGATCCTATTACTACTACATGCAATGTGAAAAATGTTGATGTTGATTTGTCCGAAACAAATGATAGTGCTATAAACAATAATGAAGTTGAAATAGATTCCATGTTACATCAAATGCTATCCATTTCTTCCAGTGCCTCTAGTTCTAACAAGAAGAAGAGATGTTTATCCAGCAAAATGCAGAAAAATTCAAAGAAAAATAGGTTTGTTGATGGCATGCAAAATGCAATTTGGATCTCAAACAATTCAATGATGAAGTTTGGAGCTTTATGAAGAACATTGCTGCACATTTTGAATCAATGTCAACTTGGTTGCAAGGTGGATCTGGAAAAATGCAACAAGTTCTTGAGGAGTTAGGTAAGTACGAATTTTCTGGTAAAAAGAAGTTTAAGGTAGCTAAAGCAATTTGTGAAAATATTATGAATGATGAGTTATTATTCAATTTGGATCCCCCTGAAGTACAAGAATTTGTGCTCACTTTTCTATAATTATGGTTTCGATATTACTTATGAAGCCTCTTAATATTTTGTGAAGCCTAATAGATTTTGATGGCATATATGTAATTTGGACATTAGTTATTAAAGTTAGGGGGTGCTTTTGTAATGCCTCTAATATTGAAGGCATATATATATATTGTGAAGGCCATGAATGATGTTTTTGAAGAAATGTACATATTGGAAAGGCCATGTATATGTTTAAGATTGATTGCTATCTTTTGTGGATGAAACCTATGTTTAAGACAACTTCCTCTCTTTTATGTTTATATGTCCATGTCATTGGAATTTGAGTGCTGCACTTGTTTTATTATGTCTTTTAGATTGAATTTGGATATTTTTAGTGCAAGTAACTAGCACATGTTATGTAGTAGCAAGACTTTCAGGTGTTAAAATCCCTTATCCATTAATCTAATGGCTGCATTTTATGCAATAATTGTATGTTGTTATATAATTCATTGCTTTCACTAATTTGGTGAAATTATGACAATGTAATTTTGGAAATTTTGAAGAATTTTTTTTATTAATAATAACAATATGTAATTTTTTTCTTTTCTGAAAATTAGTCATTGTGGTTATTTGATATGGACAATGATGAATTTTTGGTGAAAATGTTTGTTAGTAGTATTTTTCTAATTGTAGATATTAGTGAAAGAACATAATTATCATTCGTCATGTAATTTTTTAATGTATTTACTAGTAAGGGTAAAATTAGAATTTAGGTTGATTCCCATAACTAATATTAGACTGAATCAAACACTATTAATTGCAGTAATACCCATTATAGACTTTGAAAGAAGCCGCAATAATGCAATATTGATTCCCATTATTATTGCATACTTCAATCATTCTTATAGTGATTCTCATTGATAGGCTTGAACCAAGCGCCCTCTAAATTATATATCTATTAATTTTAATCTTCTTTTCCTAGCCAGAGTTATCAATATCGAAGCCCTTATCAATTAAATTATATTTATTAGTGAAAATTACCATTGGGGTTAATGTCACTGTCTGTTAGCCACATCACCTAGATCACCATGATTGCCACTACCACAATATCCAAACTTCACTTATTTAGAAGGTAAGTTGATTCAAGCAATGATTTCTTGATGTAGTCTTTTGAGCCTAAATGGTTCATATTATATTTAAGAGAAAGCTACTGCATTAGAGGGGTTCATGCTTATTATGTGCAAATAGTATAAATCTCATTATGATAGCAATCATTTTTTGCTGCTACTTTTGTTAATTTAATTTGGAGTATAAGGTTTAAATTACATACCATTTCAAATTTGATTTGTTGTTTATTGAGTTTGCAGTTTTTGTTAGTGAAGATATTTAGTATACACAATATTTGATGAAATGATTGAAAGAATAAATTGTTTATGTATCAATAAAATAGGGCTATATTGACTGGTCATGGAGATGGGCTTTTGAAGGTGATAATTGTATTGTTTGTCTGTACAAGTTTGATTGTGGAGATGGCCCAAAGTAGGATTCCAACAAAATGTCTCGCAAAATTAGTATTAATAATAAAGTTTTAGGTTACATTTAGTACTTGATCTTTTGATGTGAGTACAAAAACACTTTTAATGTAAACTCTAATTAGGATTTTTATATTTTTTTATTTAAATAGAGGTTAATAATGTATTTTTATGTGTCATTAGAAAAAACATTCTCTAGGCATAAAAATGTTGAACATGAGTGGTTTTATAAAAAGAAAAAAAAGAAAAATCAGTCAAAAGCAAATCTTAAAAGTATGGACTTGCATAATTGGTAGTTTGGATATTGAATTTCAACAAAATATATCTCTTTTCTACTTAACAAAATCAGGAGATCTTGGATATTAAACAAAAAAATTTAAATGTGTTTCAAGTTTTATATTTTGAGTTTCTCCTAAAATAGCTAACATTTAGGTCAAAATTATAGTTGAAATGAATATATGACAAGATTGATTGATGATTGACATATTTCCAAAGAATGGCAATATCTGAAATTGGAAAATCTAAGTTCAATGATTCTTGAAGAACTGGAAAGATAAGATAAAGAACTATAATTTCTATGAGAAGTCAAAGCCTAATTTTGCCTAAAAATACCTCAAAAAGTTGACCAAATAGAGCACCAAGGCATAAAGTCATAAGAAGTCATAAAAAAGAGAGAGATTCAAACTGAGTTAGGCTACCAGAATGACTCTATGCACCCTAGTAGTATGACGTCCTCATGATGCCAATGTGACTGTGTATGAATCAAGTATGTAGAAAATAATTAAATATTCATAAATGAATAAAGTACAAATAAATCAAATTAGATCTCACAATTGTTATAGAACCAACATTTTGATTATTTTTCAACTAGAAAAAGAGTTTAGTTGCTCGCCATGGACCAAAAATAAAGAAAATTTGGTTTCTAGGAAATAAGAAAAAGATGGCATTAAAAGAACATTTCTTATGCGGCTCCCTTCTCTTTTCTTTTATATGAATTGTCCTAATTTATTACTGAAAAGAAGTTTCTTAAAAGAAATGAGCAAATTAAAATCCAAACCCTAATATACTTTTCTAAAAGTAGTAGTTCCCTAAAAAATAGGATTGCTTATTAATTTTAAATAATACTAATATTGATTAAAAAAAGTCTTGTAAAATATTTCTAAATTTGATCCTCAATTTTCATCCATGGCAAATCACCACTTTGGACAAAATGCGCCGATGTGCTGTCTTTACTGATTTTCAAATCACTGTCTCTACTTAGACTGCGAAGACATGCCCACGCCTCAACACAAGAGGTCTTCTACTATGAATTCTTCACTTGCCAATTCTTCAAACATCAAAACTTGGAATTATGAAGGCTAATTCTTCCTTTAAAGCACAATTAACTCCAAATTTTTATTTAATGCACTTAATAAAAAAATATAGTCAAAATCAAGTAATTAGTGCAATATATTATCAATTTAAAAGGGGAAATATTTAAAAATGACATACATATCAATCACTCCATCAAATTCTCATACACCAAGACAATGCTTATTCTCAAACATTCAAAAGTTTAAATATAATTAACAAATATTATAATCTTCATATTTTGGTTTCGCTCAACCCCTCCACTAATGACTTAAATCATTATCCATCAAATATTTAAGTTAAAGCAACAATTCAGGAAACAAGTACTCAAAGTATGAATATCTTTGAGGAAAACATAGCGTCTCATCAATCCTTGCAATTTCATCAAAATTAAATGCAACAAGATTGAATATCCTCTTAGGTATTGCACTTTATACACTCAATAGTGTTTTAAGGGGTCATTAGCACTCAAGTCAAAATGTAGCATGTTATTACCATAGGTTTGCAAATATTGATTATCTTCACCACCATAAACATAAATTCAACATAAAA
This sequence comes from Gynochthodes officinalis, assembly GCA_020080225.1. Lineage (NCBI taxonomy): Eukaryota > Viridiplantae > Streptophyta > Magnoliopsida > Gentianales > Rubiaceae > Gynochthodes > Gynochthodes officinalis. The sequence continues at coordinate 28,229,857 of CM034617.1, forward strand.
TTCAAAGAGTCTTTTATAAGGGTTGTAGTAGGACTTAGGTAAAGGTAGGATAAAGAAAGGTAAATTTAAGGTTTAACAATTAAAATATGAAAGAGCTTTCTTATATGATATCTCAACATATAACGAAATAACAACTCCAAACATCTTCCCATCATCTCAAGTAAAATTTATCCCTTTTTCAGTTCACAACATACAAGAACCATTAGACTTCATCTATAAAATTAAAAGCACGTCACTTTATCCAATTTTCACATTCATTCAAAGGGACAAATTTTACTCTTGTTTTCTTTCTCAACATTCTTCGTTCTTTTCTCCTTTGTTTCTTCATTTTTAGTTTTTCTTATACTTTTCTTATTTTTCTTTTTTGTTTCTTATTTCATGGGAAAAACAAAATGACATAAAAACATATAACGACATATCATGCAATTCATTCTTACATGTTCTCGACAGAGGATTCAATGAGGTAAACAAAAAACAAAAGGTTTAGGGCTAATATTTATGTATTTAAAACAAAGAAATAAATGAGGCTCAAGATTGGCTAACTAATGGAAAATTTGAAAAAGTTAGGCTCTTTAGAAAATCAAAAGTGGTTAAACATAACTTTGCCTTTATAATTTTAATGAATGAATTCATAAATGCTGTCTTAAAATGCATAACAAAGAAAATGTTGTAATGACCAGACCATGTTTGACAAACACTCATAAAAGAAAATTAGAGCAAGAATAGGAAGTTGCTCTTTAGCTTAGCTCACACAAGTATTCAAATATATCAAATTTTGCTCATCATCATTCAATTCAATTATCAAGATCAAAGAGAACAGGCATTTGAAACAAAATTACAAATCATAATTGTCTCTTTCATGCACTTAATTCAAACAAACAATGCAAAATTTTCAAAGCATTTTTGTTTTTTTAAATGAACAAGTACAAATCACAAAAACCTTCTCTCACATCTAAACCACACATTGTCCTCTATGTGTCAAAAAGATATGTTCAAGCATTACCAAAAGAACTGAAATAAGAATAAGAAGAAATATAATTAGATAGGAAAAAGAAAGGAAACAAAGAACTCCCCTAAAATGTTAAACATCCAAAATGCATTAGCTATGCACTAAGGGGTGAGGTGGTAGTTATGGATGTGGCCAAGGAAGAAAGTGGCAGAAATTGATTTAACAAGGTAGTGCTCAATCAGAAGAAAGTAGATGGTGGTGGGGCATTAAGGGAATAGTTGTTAGGTGGTGGTGGCAGAAACTCTAAAATGGCAAAGAAAAAAAGAAAGAAAGAAAAATAAAAAAAACCAAAGAAAACAAAGTAAAGAGAATAAAAGAAAAGAAAAATTTTATGTTCTATTTTTGTTTTCTTCTCAAGTTCAATTTCTATAAAGTAATAGTAAATAGATTGGAAAACTATTATGCATAAGACATGAATGCATCTTATACAAAGAGGTCATCTAGATTTTAATTTAGCTTATGGATTGCTTAAACTCCATAAGATGGAGTCACATCTTATAAGAACATGTCTACTATCTAGAACTGCAACTTTGTGGAATTCAAACAAAAATTAAGATGTGGCCATGTCTTATACAAAGTGATTGACTGATTGAATCTCTTTAATTGAGGGTGCAACCACAACTTAAAAAATGTTATCCCTTATTCAAAAATGAATTAATGTTAGTCCACACATCAAAACCACAATTGAATTAATGACATATAAAGATCAAAAAAAAAATTAAAATTAAAATTAATTAGGTTGTCTCACAATAAGCATATTTCTTTAATGTCTTTGGCTAGACATGGCCATGTCTACATTTGAATAAGTTGGTGATTCAAGGATTATCTCCTTTACATTATGCACCGAAAATCCTTCATAACAAGGTTTAAGATGGTGACTATTAACTTTAAAAAATTTGGTGGTACTTGGGTTTTGAATTTCTACTAAACCATGAGGAAAAACATTAGTAACTACAAAAAATCCAAACCATTGAGTGTGCAAACTGTAAAGTTCTTCCTTAAAATCCAAACCATTGACTTTACTAGGGTGTAGTGTAGGGAAATAGGATGTAGTGTAGACAGGCTTATTTTTCCATGATCGCCAATAGATTGTGCAGTGTAGACACTCCTGACTTAGCTAGCCTATCAGTCACACTATTTATGCCCCACGGGATGTGGTGACCCTCCCAGTACTTAATTCTCTCATTCAGTAGGTCTAAATGACTTGAGACATTTTTTAAATGCCAACGGACTACCTTGATGATTCGGTTAGTAAACCAAATCCAATCTTCTATGGAGCTTTGTCTAGCAAAAGCAAGCACCATTCTTTGAAATTTTTGGTACCATGACTAATGCAAGCATCATGCTTTGAAGCTTTTGGTACCATGACTAATAAATATATAGCCGAATTAGCACGTTTTGATGTTGACATAACTTTATTCAATAAGTCTGTACACGTTATGTGCTCATATTCCTTTTTTTTTTCTTGCTTTTGAAAAAGCAATCTTTACATTAACCCTATCAATTGATTATTGAAACAGAAGGAAAAATATAGAGTGGATATGGTGCATTGAGTATTTACAAGGGCACATATAAAGGAAACTACTACAATCTAAATAAATCGAACAGAAGACACAACTAGGAATTGAAGATATATTAACTGAGACGATGTTGTTGTGACTGAAAAAAAAAACAATGAGATAAATTACTAAATATTGCCTTTTTGCCATAACACCGAAAAAAAAGGAATAATAAAATCATTATCGTTGATAAAAAATTCAATGAAGGAACTTTGGCACTTGACCGAAGAAACATAATAAAGATATTAAAAGGATTTTAATCGTGACTAGTAAACCACAATTACAACAAGAATTTTTTTTAGATCAGTCTTTTTCTCATGTTATCATATTTTTATTATTTCTTTTCTCATAATGACAATATGTTACTGGTGTGTCGTTAAATCATCAAAAATAAATTTCAACTCTCAAATCTTTCATACTATAGTAGAAGTCAGGTCGTCTCCTCAGGGAATGATATATTTATCTCTCCACAGAATAATTGGGGGTTGTTTGTAGACAGTACTAAAAATAAAAAATGTAAAATAAAAAATTAAAACTAAATGTAGTAATTAATGCAAAATTATAAGTCGTAAAATTCAATAATTAACATGCTCTGGTCAAAGGAATAATTTTAGAACTAGTTCATTCAATTGGACATTGACACAAGGTTAATCTCATAAATTTATAAATAAACTGGCTATAGTCACTTAGTACCACCAAGCAACCAATTTCTCATTACTTTGTCAGCAATTAAGAGACTCTCATTAATCATTTCTCTTGTCGGTAAATAACTTAGGTACCACTATAGAATTTACCCATAGCATTAAGAATTAAAGAAACCCAATTCTAACAAACAAACTCACACTGTGTTTGTTTCAATTAGATTGTTTATCCCAAGACATAATTGAATCACTTACCAAGTAATAATCACGTCAATTGCTACTTCGCTAAAACAATCAAACCTTGACGGCATAGTTAGCAGTAGAATATTTTGTCAATCAAATAATGGCGGCAATTATCCAATCAAACAAAGTAATCATAAATAATAAATTGCAAGAAATAAACAAATACTCATGAATTTATAAGAATGTTAAAAACAATAAGTCTGACAATTATTGTAAAACCAGCCTTCAATTATCCTTCACTTGAATAGGGGTTTAGTTCCTAGACATGATAGATGGTAAAACAAAAGTAAAAATGAGAAAAGAGAGTGAAAGGCGATGGAGAGAAGATGATGTGTGCATGCGGCTGCCAATTCCTCCTTTAGGCACCTCTAGGGTTCTCCTTTTATAACAAAAGTTATTTTCTAAAAGTTTGATACGCCTTCTAATTCTAAAAAGTTGCTAAAAACTAAATTGTACTCTAAAAGGGAAATATAACGAGAATAGAAAATTACTCTTAACTAAAATAAATGATTTGTTTCTTAAAATCTTTGCTATAGTATTCTTTTTTTTTTAATTGCCTTTTAGTTGCCCAAAAGACTCCTCTTCTTGATAAAAAAATTCGTTTAGCTCGTCAATAGTTTAGGCATGCCCATGGCAGATAATTGAAAGTCTTCTAGTTGAACTTTTAATTCACTAATGTGCCCACATCTAACACCGGAAAGTCTTTTGGTCGGATTCTCCACAAAATTCTCCTTTTAAACCCCTTTTTCTTCAAACCTCTACTTTTAACATTTACAACACAAAACATAACTAAATCAATTAATCGCGTCCTAAAATCAACCAAATATTAAGAAAAATAATAACGGAAAATATATACAAATTAAGTTCTATACCCCTAACCATGCTCGTCCTCAAGTATACACTATATATCCAATATCTTCCTTTCCATTCCTTCCCCTCTTTCAACTCATCCACAAATAACTAGAAATATTCTCACATTAAGGATCCAAGTTGGAATAGCAATCTCGAGAACAAGTATTCATAGCATGATTCTAAACAAAACATATGCATATCATCAATTTCAATGATTTCATCAAAATCAAATGAAACAAATTTGATACCCTCTCATAGGTTGCACTCTAATCACTCAAAGTGTTGCGGGGTTCATTTAACACTCAAATCAAACATAGCATGTCATTACCATAGGCTTGCTTATTTATCACATCTCCACCACTAAATAAACTTGAATCCATACAAAAAAATCAAAGGGTCTTTGCAATGGGACTTAGGTAAAGGTGGGAAAAAAGAATGAAAAATTTGGATTACACAAATCAAGATATGTGTGAACTTCCTTGCATGACTCGAAAACAACATTTGTAGCACATTAGAAAAACTTTCTTTATTCTGAGTAACGTTATCCCCTTCTTAAAATTTCATAGCACAATTAGACATTTGGTATACAATAGCGAACATTGAACTTGTCCAACTTCATATTTACAAAGGGATAATTTTCACTATTTTTTTCTTTCTTTTTCATATAATTTTAATATTTTTTCCTTTTATTTTCCTCATTTTTATTTTCTTTTTCATTCCACAAGATGTTCATCATGCAATTAATTCTCAGATTCTACTGACAAAGGGTTCAACAATAGTAAACAAAGACAAAGGTTTAAGGCTAAACAATAAGGTGTTATAAAGGAGTGAAAATCTTCAAGAAAACAAATGGAGGTAATAGATACCCTACTATAAGGGATTCCTTTCGGTCTTAGTAGGGTCTTTATTTCTTCTATGGTATCGTTTCGTGGGTGGTGGGTTGTCATGTGACATGTTGTCATTTCGTCTTAGCCAAGTCTAGAGCTAGGAAGAGTCCACGTTTGGGGGACATTTGATTGTAAATGTTCCTTGTTTCTCAGTTAATATCATTATCGACCGTTCTTTAAAAAAAAGAAGAAGCAAATAACAGAAGATTATGTACTTAAGCCATGAGCACGCCTAAGGAACAAAAGTTTTTTGGAAAAACATATTCGTCCAGCAGAAGACTATTGCTTTTAGAGCATGGTCTCTCCTAAGGAAATGAAGTCTTTTGCTATGAATAACAATAAATTTCGTTAGCTACCACATATCAATAAAAAGAAAAAAGGAAAAAGAAAATGAATTGGGTTACCTCCCAATAAGCGCCTTTCTTTAGTGTCTTTGGCTAGACAATGCCTTGGTTTCATTTTTTGTAATTTGGGTGGACTAAATTGACCTCCTCTTCATTAGAAACTTCAGAATTGTCCTGTGTTCATTAACTTTGAGAGTTTTGTTAGTCAATAAATTTGCAATACCGAAAACACCATGAGAATAAACATTGTTCACAACATAAGGTCTGAAGCATCTTGAATTTAGCTTACCTAGCATAAACTTCAACTTTGAATAAAAAAGCAGTACCTTTTGGCCCATGTAAAACTCTTTACATTGCAAAAGCTTATCATGGAGTTATTTTATGCACTCCTTATAGATCCTTACTTTGTCATAGGTCTCCAAACGAATATCTTTTAACTCTTGGAGTTGTAACTTTTGTTTAACTTCCAACTCCTTGGTGTTCAAATTGCATTGTTTTACTATCCAGAAAGCACAATATTCAATTTCAATTGGAAAATGGCAGAACTTACCATATACCAATCAATATGGCGACATGCTAATGGAAGTTTTGTATGCTGTGCAATAGGCCCAGTGTGCATCTTCCAAATGAACACTCCAATCTTTACGGTTTGATTTAACCTTTTTCTCCAAAATATTCTTAATTTCTTGATTGGAGACTTCAGCCTGCCTATTTATTTGTGGATGGTAGTCTATGGCAACTCGATGTTGAATGCCATATTTGCATATTAAGGCCTCGATAGTGCGGTTACAAAAGTGTGTCCTATGATCACCGATTATTACTCGAGGAATCCCAAATCTACTAAAGATGTTAGACTTGAGAAAGCCTACTACAACCTTAGAGTCATTAGTTCGGGTAGCTTTTGCTTCTACCCACTTCGAGACATAATCCACAGTCAACAAAATATAGCATAAACCAAAAGAGTTAGAAAAATATCCCGTAAAGTCCATACTCCAGACATAAAAAATTTCACAAAACAAAATAGGAGCTTGGGGCATTTCATTTCTATACAATAAATTACCCACCCTTTGACATCTTTCACAACTCTTGCAAAAATGGTAAGCATCTTGATACAAATTTTTTGAATAAAAACCGTTATCAAGAATTTTCCTAGCAATCTTTTTGGGGCCAAAATGTCCACCATATGCATGACTATGACAATAAAATTCGCGTAGTTGAAATAGATGTTCATTTGGAAATACCTCACAAATTGGTAATGGCTCCAATTCACGCACCAATCTACTTAAATGATCAGTTACATAATTGTCTACTCCTTTGTGATCCTTGATATCCCAATCAAACTCTTGCAGCAGCAAGATCTAATGGATGAGTCTTGGTTTGGACTGCTTCTTTGACAAGAGATATTTAAAAGCTACATGGTCAAAGTAAACAATAACTTTAGATCCTAATAAATAAGATGTAAACTTGTCAAAAGAAAAGACAATGGCCATAATCTCTTTTTCAATGGTGGAGTAATTGCATTGTGCAAAGTTCCAAGTCTTCGATGCATAATAGATCACATGGCTACTCTTTCCATCTCTTTTACCCATAATAGCCCCTACAGCATATTGACTTGCATCACACATGAATTCAAAGGGTAAATTCCAATTGGGTGGCTATATAATTGCGCGGAAGTGGACAACATCTTCAACTCGTCAAAAGCCAATTGACAATTTTCTCCAAATTTGAATGCAACATCTTGTTGTAGCATTCTTGATAATGATTGTGCAATTTTTGAAAAATCCTTGATAAACCTCTTATAAAAACCTACATGACCATGAAGCTACGAATCTCCCTTACATTAGTAGGGTAAGGTAAACTAGTAATTAAATCAATCTTGGCCTCATCTACTTCAATGCCTCCATAAGAAACAACATGACCTAAAACTATTCCTTCTTTAAACATAAAATGACATTTTTCATACTTGAGAACTAGGTTAGTCTCAATGCAACATTTCAATACCTTGGTTAAGTGATCCAAACATTGATCAACAGAATTTCCATAAACAGTAAAATCATCCATAAAAATCTCAAGCAAATCAGAAAAAAAGCTGATCATACATCTTTGAAACGATAATAAGCAAAAGTTCCAAATGGACAAGTAAAAGTTGCTTTTTCTTGGTCTTTTTGAGCTACAACAATTTGATAATATCCCAAATAACCATCTAAGAAACAAAATAAAACTTTATCTGCCAATTTATTTAACATCTTGTCAATAAAAAGAAGTGGGAAATGATTTTTCCTTGTGGCTGAATTCAACTTCATAAAATCAATGCACATGCTTAATCCATTTTGGAGTCTCATGGGCACTAGCTCAATTTTCTCATTTTGAAAGAGTGTAAATCCCAACTTCTTGGGTACTACATGTACTGGGCTAACTCGTTAGCTATTGGAAATTAGGTAGATGATGCCGAATTCCAACAGCTTGAGAATTTCCCTTGTTTGGATTGAGTTTATATTGTATTTCCCTTGCAAATTTGGCATCATATGGTTAAGGTGGATAGATCACCTTATATTAATGACAATTGACAATGACCATCTTAAGATTTGAGGCCATATTCTTGTGGATAGATCTAATAGTGATAAGCTGAAAGACATTCTCAGAGATGCGTGCTAGTGCTAAATCATCCATGTTCTACTCACAGACAACTCTGTTTAATTACATAAACAAAATGAATTCTGTTTTAGTTATGACCTTAATCATTTGGATTGGTCATTTGCAGACTGAACATGGTGTGACAAACTTTAAAATATAAAGTTGCAAAAGCCACCAAACACATTTCCTTGCCATGGGAACTTTTCATTTTATTATCCAGTGCTGTCATGTACGAATTTTCAGAATATATTTTTTAGGGTGTGCTTGGTTGAGGGGTTTGGGGGAAAAGAACGGGAATAAAATGAAAAATAGGTGTTTGGTTAAGGGAAATGATTCCCTAAACAGTAATTTCATATACTCACTTCAGGGTATCCTTCATACTTCCCAAAATTGGGAGGTATGAAAGTGATTGATCTCAAATTTATTATTGTTATTATAATAAATAAATTAAGATTAATTTAATTACTAATTAATTAACATAATATTTTAATGTAATATTACAATTAATAATTAATTAAACTAACTACTAATTATTAGGTGTATCTGTCCAATGATTAGAAATGATTAGTCGTAATGGGTGTCTTCTTCCTGAATTCAGAAGTCATTATGGCTATTTTCCTTCCATAGAATCTCACTTCTTCTTAGATTTTTCCTTCTAGTTGGTGAATCTCTAGGAAACTTCTTGTTTCTTCGGAATTTCATAGAGTAATCTTCATCAATCGGTCTTTTCCTAGATCCATCAAGTTACCAAGATTTTTTCTCCATCCAGTTGTTTAGGTGTCTATAAGGAAACCTTCGAACCATAGAATATCTGTTCTACTTCGGATCTACTCGTTAGTTGAATTCACAAGAAAATACTTGCTTCCTCCGATAACCTACTGGAGCATTCTCTAATAGTACTATTTTTCCAAGATCTCTCAAACAACCATTAGATTTGGGTTTCTGCTCTCATTCTTCCCTTAGACTGAGTTCACAGTCGATTCAAAAAGGTCTTAATTTTTTTCTGCCAAACTCATATCCTTGCTATTTTCTGGTTCTTATAGGTAGGCCGCCACCTTGTTAGTTTAGCACGCTAAGGATGGACAGTGGGAACCTTTTCGATCCAACGTTGGCAGTCTCATATCTGATGCAGTGCCTAGAGCTTACAAGAGAGGAAGAAATGGGGGTGATGATTCAGGAAGAGAACGTGACGAGTAGTATAGAGAAGTGTTCTCGTAGCTTAATCGGTAAAATCTTTGGGGAGAAAAAGGCAAATTTCACTAAGCTTAAAAATACTTTAGAAGGGGTTTGGCCAACCAAAGAACCTTTCAAGCTAAGGGAGTTGGGGCCAAACATGTATCAATTTGTCTTCAGCAACAAAGATGACAAATTAAGGGTGCAGCAAGGCAAAGGATGGATGTTCGACTAGCAATACATTATTCTCAGAGAATGGATGGACAATTTGCAACTCAAGGAGGCAAATTTTAATATGGTGGAACTAGGGATTCAAGTATGGAACCTACCGCCCCAGTGGATGACAAGAGAGATAGGATTATGGCTGAAGCAAATTTTTCTGAGAATTCAGAACGTTCTCATACCAGAAAATGGCAACAGCTCTATGGTGCATGAAGGTCTTCGCTTTAGTTGATCTGTGCAAGCCATTAATGAGAGGAACTTAGCTGAAACTGAAGGATAATGACTGTTGGATATCCTTCAGTTATGAAAATTTAGCAACTTTTTGTCACTACTGTGGTAAGGTTGAACACTTAAAGAGGTTGTGCTTGGTTAGGAGAGCTACTTCTGAAAATAATGAACTGAAAAAAGAGACAATTTGGAGAGTGGTTTAGGGCTGTAGAGGTTAAGTCGATTGTAAGGGAGAGAGCACACAAAATTGGTTCAGCAATTCGTTGGCAAACTATGTGAATGTTTCAGATAAACATGTAGTATGGAACCGATCTCCAAATGCTGAATTCCAAGTCAAACACACATCCATTGAACTTGATATTCAGTCGGTAGTAGGGGTTCTAACTGAAAGAGAGCATGAAACGGTGGGACAAATCATATCAGATGCACTGTCAGGTCTAAACCAGATGTACAAGAAAGGAAACTTAAAAACTAGACGACCTGAAGTTGATAGTCATTTAACAACAGGAGTTGTTACTAATAGAGAGCAAAAAGTGGCAATAAAAACCAAATCCTATACCAAGCTATGGTTAGACACGATGCACACATAATGTGAACTTGAAAGAAATGTGCATCAATTGGACAGGGAGATTCCAGTGAATGGGGTAGAAAATTCAGCAAAGGCAATTCGGATGCACGTAAGTGGTTCAAGAACAGCTAGCAGTTATGGTAAGCAAACTGAAGAGATGGAGTTAGATAGTCAATAGGAGGGTACGGTAGCTGGAAAATCACATGTAAAGTGTAATTGATTAATGTCCCAATTAGAAGTGAGGTGGCATTACAACCAAGGTCGGCGGATGGTCTCGAGACTACTAAAACTGTGGTCTCAATCTGCAAGGTAAAGGAAGGAGTTCAAGGCAAAAGATGGAGTTGAAAAGAAAATAAAACTTGAGAGAAAGCTGAACCTAAATGCAAGGAATATATTGGCTACAAGTGAACTTGGCCGATCCAAGATGAAGGCTTCGATTCAAAGGCAATGAGAGATTTGTGCATGAAAAAACTGGAAGTGAAGGCCTAGAAGTAGGCAACTCATCATAGGTTTTGGGGACCAGCCACAAGTGGTCCCAATATGAAAATTGAAAGTTTGTGTGTGGAACGATAGAGGTTTGGAAGAACTCTCTACAATTTCCCAATTGAAAGAGATTATTCGATCCCACATTCCGAAATTAGTTTTTCTATCTAAAACAAAGAAGAATATCAAGTTTATGACTACAGTATGCAGAAGATTGAGATGCCAAGATAGATGTAGAGTTGTAGAGCCACAGGGCACAAAATGAGGCTTGTTTGTCTATTAGAACGATAATATAGATGTCAGTATATTAATATCTACCATATTCTACATGCAATTGGAATGCAAGCTAAAAAGGGAGCAGAGAACCTTTTGGACTGTTTTCTTGTATGCTAGCATAGATAAAAACTTTAGATAAGAACAATAGGAGTACCTAGAGTAACAAAAATAGGTTTGAAGAGATGCGTGGTTCTTGGGGGAAGATTTCAATGACATTTTAAATCCCAAAGAGAAGAAAAGGGGGAAGAGAAGGGCAAAAGCCAGTAGTCAACCATTTAAATCCTTTGTTACCAATATGGACATGGGAGAAGTAAGTTTTGTGCTAATGAGCTATACATGGGAAAACAATAGAGAGGGGGAAGGTTTTGTGGAAGAAAGGCTATATAGATTCTTTTGCTCCTCTCATTGGTTACTTATCTTTCCCAACGCAAAGGCTTATCCTGTGGAGAAGCATTCATCGGATCATTCACTCATATTGATGGACACCGAACCAAAGCAGCAAAGAGCTAAGAAAAGAATCATCTTTGATAAAAGATTGGTTAAAAAGAGGAGGTGGGTAGACTAGTGGAATATACCTAAGAAAAGGAGCAATGAGGAACTCTGATGTATCAACTACGTGCAAAAATTAGACAAAATAGAGTGGAGCTATCAAAATGGAACCAGCAGAACATGCACAATTCAGCGAAGCAAATAGAAAGGATTAAAACACAAATGGAGCTCTTATCTAGTTAGGGGGACGCAGGAATTGGTAGAAATAGGGAAAACTGAAAAGAGCGCTCCATATTGCTTACAAAGACGAGGAGATATATTGGAGACAAAAATCAAGAATTCAATGGCTTCAAGAAGGGGACAAAAACACGAAATTCTTCCATGCCTCGACTATCAATGAGAGGAGGCAAAATACTATTGAGAGATTGGTGAAGAAAAATAGACATCTATGTGCCAACATCTAAGAAGTGAAGAAGGAAATCATAAGGTTCTTTGACAAACTCTTCTCCACTTCCAGATCGAGTATCCAGCATGAAAATTTGGATGCTATCCCACTATCAATCACTGAAGCAATTAACCAGAGGTTGATGAGACCTATGGAAAAATCCGAAATCAATGATGTTTTGTTCAAAATGAATCCCAGCAAAGCTCTTGGGCCTGATGGTATAACTCCTATTTTCTTCCAATCTTTTTGGGATGTGATTAGCGTATAACTGTGCAATGCTGTTAAAAACTTTTTTGAGCAGAAGGAAATGCTTAAACAAGTAAATCACACATTAGTCGCATTTATCCCAAAATTTAAAAATCTTGCATCTGTTGGCCGTTATAGGCCAATTAGTTTATGTAATGTCGTGTATAACGTCATCTCCAAAATATTGACTAAAAGGATGAAAGTTTGCCTTTACAAATGCATTAGCCCCTACCAAGTTGCTTACATTCCTGGGAGACAAATATTAGATAATGTGGTAGTGGCGCATAAGTGTATTCATAAAATCAACGCTAGACATAAAGGGCACAAGGGGTGAATGGTTCTTAAACTTGATATGGCTAAAACATATAACAAGGGTAGAGTGGAGATTCTTATGTAAGGTCCTTAGAAGAATGGGTTTCTCCAACACTTTTGTAGAGTGGAATTGGCAATGCATTAGTTCCTCAGCGTTATTTGTCAATATTAATGGTGAAAAAGGTAGGTATATACAACCCATGAGAGGAACTAGATAGGGGGGTCCGTTGCCGCCCTACCTCTTCTGAGTCGTGTCTAAGGCATTCTCAAACATGATTAAGCAAGCAAGTTCGAAGGGGGAATATAGGGTATGAAGGTTAGTCAAAAGAGTCCTCAAATTACACATCTCTTGTTTGTAAACTACTCACTACGCTTTTGTGAAGCAAGCTTGGAGCAAGAAAGTAGAATCAAGACTCTCATATCAAACTACAGTCACTATTTTGGTCAGCTGGTCAATTGAGACAAATCTTCAATCTTCTTCAGCATGAACATTCCCAAGCTACAGAAAGAAACCATATGTTCAATACTAGATGGCATTAAGAAGAAGCAGAAGGCAAGGTATCTTGGAATCCCCATGACAATAGGAAGGTCCAAAAATGAGGTGTTCAACTAGGTAGAGGAGAAAGTACATCAACGAGTTATAGGATGGAAACACAGATTTCTTAGCCCAACTAGAACGGAGGTACTCATTAAGGCAGTAATAGATGTACTCCCCACTTATGTGATGGCTATAGGAAACCAAATACAGTATGCAGAAGAAATTTAAAATGTTTTTATTTCCTCTAACGATCCTTACAAAGTGAAATCAAATCGGTTGTGAGAAATTTTACTTTTATCGATGGCACTAGAACTTTCCTGCAAAGATTATTGATCGTCAAACTACCAGCCAAATCAGCACAGTCTTGCCTCTATGGTATCCATACGATCATCTCCAAGTCCCAAGTTAATTGTCACACAATTAACGAAAGGAAGAAGAAGCAAAAACTGATGGTGCAAGCCTGGATTTCTACATTTGGTTTTCAGCTTCCAAGCTTCTCTAAGTTTCGGATTTTCGTGGTCCTTTAACACAGAAGCAGCGGCTGATTTTTCTTCAAATAAAAGTTGAAAGGCTTCTTGTTTTCTTGATAAAATTCATGATAGTTTCTTTAAAATAAATACCACAAATTTATTTTGCTAAACAAAGAAAAAAGGTTTGGTTTTTGATTGTCTATTGCTGTAGAATTTTTCTTCTCCAAGAAAACTAATTTCGGTTTGTTTGATGCAGCAAAAGAGCATGATCATGTTGCTCACATTAGGGCTTAGAGGCTGCTGAAATTAAAATCCCAATATATATAGAAATAGATTAGGGTAAAACTTTTTCTAAAGAGTTTTACTTGAACTACAAGTTCTAAAGAATTTTGGAACTTTCTAAGTTTCAGCTTTCTAAATTTCAGTGGCTGCCAAAACAAGAATCCCATTCTAATTTGGCTTTTTAATTTTGGTTTTCACATGAATTAATAGATCCAAATTTTTTTCAAATTTATTAATACAAAACCAAAATGATTTAGTCACAAATTCAAATACTGCCTTTAACCGAAAAACCATATAGTCATATTCGCAATAGGATTCTTAAATTAACCAAAACAATTTATCACATAAATTTTACATTTGTTTTTGGATATGATTAAGTGTGTGACCCTATAGGTTCTTATAACATTGGCAATGACATAAAATCTATTTTATGCCAAAAGCATTGAGTGGTGTCTAGTAACACATCAATGCTACCCAAGTTATAAGAATGTTAGTAATTTGACATTATTTTTCTTGTAATAGATGTTACCATGTAATTCAATCCTTTTGCCCTAGATATCTTGATTGAACACGAGCCATGGAGCATGTCACACTCGCATAGTTCAATCTTTGCATTTCTTGATTCCCAAATGGACACATCTAAGCAAATGAGCTCGATATCACATATGACTCATTTGACCACAGCCATGCATTTTATTGTCTCACTTGATCAAGGGGCCCAAAGATATTACTCCCATTACTTAGGAGGGGCAAATGCTATCTTGATAATTCAACATCTCACTACATGATTTATGCATATCTAATTACTACTTTTATAGTTCACCTTTTTTAAGGGTAACGTTTAGTTGCATCAAGACATACAACTCTTCATGTTGAGATCTCTAATGATCTCAAGTCCAAGGATCACTTACACCATCATCACTATGAGATATACTTATGATACTTCATGTAATAACCCATGTAGCATTTCTCATGGCGGGTCAATCCAATACATTGTTCTCTAACATGTACTCATGTGTTGACTCGATATCTCATATCATGACAGATATCATCAATCACTACACATGCTAGTCTTAATGCATGACTATTGTCCCTTTAATGATAATACTTGACTAAGGATAATTTTATAATAATTAAATTCTTGGGACACTATCATATTTATTCATTAAACGCAAATATAGAAATAAACATAATAATCATTGCCATTAATTATAAATATTATGATACTATATATGCTTAAAAAATCATCACATGATTGGTACTTAGGGTATAATCCAATAAACTCCCACTTGAACTAAGACCAATCACTCATTTCTCTAATGCCTAATGATCTAGTGTGACGATCATGTCTTTGCTGCGTCAGAGGCTTTGTCAGTGAGTCAGCGATATTATCATTAGTTGGTACTTTGCATATTTTCATATCTCTTCTCTCAATGATCTCTCGGATCAGATGGAAGTGCCGAAATATATGTTTGGATCATTGGTGAGATCTGGGTTCCTTAACTTGTGTAATGGCTTCATTGTTGTCATAATACAGCTTAATTGGATCGGCAATGCTAGGTACAACCCCAAGTTCGATTATCAACTTTTTTTATCCAAACGGCTTCTTTCGCTGCATCAGAAGCAGCAATATACTCAGCCTCTATCATAGAATCGACTACTATTGCCTGCTTTGAACTTTTCAAGCTAACAACACCACCATTTAGGCAAAACACATAACTTGACAGTGATCAAAAATCATCCTTGTTAGTTTGGAAGCTTGCATCGGTGTAACCAATTACATTGAGCTCTTCCTCACCTCTATACATCAAGAATGTATCCTTAGTCATTCTCAAGTACTTAGGATATTTTTGACAGCAATCTAGTGATGATTACCAGGATCTACTTGATATCTGCTCATCATAGTCAAAGCATGTGAGACATCGAGACGAGTACATAACATGGCGTACATGATGAATCCAATAGTTGATGCATATGGAATCTTGTTCATGTGGTTTTTCTCTTCTTGTTTCGAAGGACACTGCTCTTTTGAGAGACTAATTCCATGTCCCATAGGCAAAACCCTTTCTTAGATTCATGCATACTAAACCATTTTAGCACTTTATCTATGTATGTACTTTGAATTAGGCCAATTAATTTCGTTGATCTATCTCTATAAATCTTGACTCCTAGTCTTTCATTGAAAAACAACTTCCTAACCAAGTCTTTACAGATTGTAAAGAATGAATGTCATTCCCAATAAGTAGTATGTTGTCTACATACAATACCAGGAAGGCAACAGTGCCCCCACTAACCTTCTTGTAGACACAAGGTTTATATACTTTCTTGATGAAACCAAACTGTTTGATTGCATTATTGAATCATGGATTCCAACTTCTATAAGTTTGCTTCAACCCATAAATGGATCGTTTTAGTTTCTTGATAGGTCGTAGGCTCATCTTGATCCATTAGCAAGTTGTCACCGTTTTGATTCACCAGAAATTCATATCGCTGTGGCTCACGATGAACCCTAGTTGACCTACTTGGGGATTGTGTCTCTTGAGCAGGTACTTATTCCACAACTCTATGTGGTGTTTGCTCAATTTCCATCTTATCAAGTTCAGTGTTATTTTATGGTTCTCGAACTTTTTCAAGTTCTATTTGTGTCCCACTAGATTTTCTAGAAATAAACTTCTTTTCTAGAAAATTGCCTGTCTGAGCAACAAACACTTTGTTCTCATTGGGATTACAGAAGTAGTGTCTTTCTGTTTCTTTAGGATAGCCCACAAAATTGCACTTATCAGATTTGGGCCCAAGTTTGTCGGAAACTTGACATTTAACGTAAGCCTCACATCCCCAAATCTTCATAAAAGACATACTAGGACGCTTTCCAGTCCAAATCTCATATGATGTCTTTTGAACTGATTTAGATGGAACATGGTTTAGTGTGAAAGCGGCTGTAAATAGAGCATGTCCCCAAAAGGAATTTGGAAGATCTGCATCACTCATCATGAACCGAACCATGTCTAACAAAGTTCGATTTCTCCTCTCAGATACACCATTCCATTGTGGTGTTCCAGGAGGAGTGAGTTGTGAGACTATCCCACACTCTTCTAGATAGTCATCGAATTCCTGGTTTAAGTATTCACTACTTCGATCAAATCAAAGTGTTTTGATACTCTTACCAAGTTGGTTTTCTATTTCATTCTTGAACTCTTAGAATTTTTCAAATAATTCAGACTTGTGTCTCATAAGATACACATAGCTGTATCTACTGTAGTCATTAGTAAATGTGATGAAATAATGAAAACCACCTCTAGTCTATGTATTTAATGGTCCACATATGTCAGTATGTATTAGTTCCAATAAATCACCTGCCCTTTCATTATATTTTGTGAAAGGAGCTTTAGTTATCTTACCTAATAAACATGACTCACATATAATTATGTCTCATATGATTTAAAATCAAATGAGTCCAAAGGTCCATCTTCATGGAGTTTGAAAATGTGGTTCTCGTTTATGTGGCCCAGACGACAATGGCAAAGATAAGTCGGATTAAAATTATCTAATTTAATCCTTTTTGGTATTTACGTTATAGATAGGCATGTCAAGATTTAGGACACATAGTCCATGAACTAGTTGTGCACTACCATTAAAAATTTCATTAAAATAAAAGGAGCAACAATTGTCCTTTATTATAAATGAATATCCAATCTTGTCTAAACAAGAAAAATAATATTCTTAATAATGGAAGGCATGTAATAACAATTATCTAGTTCTAAAAGAAGTCTTGAGGGCAAGCGCAAGACATATGTCCCTACAGCTAATATGGCAACCCTTGCTCCATTTCCATTCATAAGTCAACTTCGCCTTTAGCTAAAATCCTACTTCTTTTCAGTTTGTGCACATTTACACAAATGTATAAACCACATCCGGTATCTAATGCCCATGATGAAGAAGTAGATAAATTAACTTCTATAACATGAATACCTAAAGTGGAAGTTTCATTTTCCTTCCTCTTCTTCTTAAGATCCTCCAAGTAAACTTTACAGTTTCTCTTCCAATGTCCAGTCTCACCGCAATGGAAGCAATTCCCTTCTTTAGTTACCTTTCTTTTAGATTCCTGAGGTAAGAATTCCTCTAGGACATACAGCTTTTTCTCTTGCTTGAGGACTATCCTCAGGTTCCTGTGCCAATCCAGGAAGTTTGTCCTATTCAACTTGTCCTTCTCAAGGACAGATCGCAATGATAGTGTAGTAGTGTTAGTGTTTGATGCTATGGTTATCTACGATAGAATATGCAAACTAAGTATCATGAATGCAAATATTTAATATGGACTTTTATTAAATGTTACTCCGACTATTTTGTTCAAATTAATAACCCTCAATATTAACTTGGAAAGATTAATCTAATTAACTTTGTAGTGGGCCAAAATCCATATTTAACCTAATTTTGAGTTAGCTTTGGCTAATCACCCAAAACTTAGCTATTTAGGTAGACAATTCTCGCCAATTGTATCCCATACAACACTTGGATAGTTGCATGAACAACTATTGTTTTAACTTATCTAATAAGCCAAAGCCGAACTCCATGCCTCTAGGTCTCAATCTTATTGACTCGAGCTTGTTAAGTCAAACTCAATTATTAGCAGTCGGATATTACTATTATCCTATCGCGTCTCACTAAGATTGACCACGGCACCTTGCTTTGGCAAACCTACACGCGATCAATCAAAGCCTTGACGAATGCTAGGCATTGGAAGGCATGTTAGATTTAATATTCGTTTGAGGGATTTGTTAAAATCTCATCATTTTGTTTGAATTGGTTATTGTAATTATTAGTCCAATTAATCACATAATTTTCTAACTAATTATTACAATGATGATCACATCATGCATTTAACCAACAAACATACATTGCAAGCATCTCATACATAAACAATAAAATAAACATGACATAGTTATAGCCCAAACTAAGTTGATTCTCTAAAGTCAATGAGAGAACCAAAAGGTCAACCTAAGGGTAACAGCATCTTCTCCAAGTGCCTCATTTGGTCGTTCTCGTATGGTCACGAATTCCTTGCCCCCTTTCGTTCCTAGCCTAACCCTATATCTAATCTAACTATTACATCTTTAAAGAAATCTCGAGTTACATTCAAACGGAGTTAGATGAGAAGAGAATTTAGAACTAGAAAATAGAGTAAGGCATGACACGCAGGTCATATTTATAATCAATACAAAATTTATCCAATCACATGGGGCTTAGGGCTATAACTATGCACCATGCTCAAATATCACATAATATGCATGTCGCATGTAATTGTCATTCATATTTAACACTTAAATATATTAATCTAATTAATATATGACAATTATTATTAAATCAAATTTTAGGGTTTCAAATAATATACTACACATGGAAGGTTCGGATTTAAAGTACATATTTTGGCCATCATGTAATTATTAGAAATTTTTGAAAAATATATTTCATATAAATTCAGTCACAGCTTGATACATCACATATATCAATTTTGGCCATGAAAACTTCTGAACACATTTACAATTCGGCCTCAATTTGATATGTCCAATATACGCATTTGGTTACCCTAAAACCGAACACATGAATGTCCAAAACTAATTTTCAGTCACGACATATCTCCATTCGGCCAACCAAGATTATAAAGAATTTATGAAAAATATATCTTATATATATTTTCGGCCACAACATGAAATATCATATATTCCATTCAGCCAACCTTTTGATCATCATTAATTTATGAAAAATATATCATATATATTTTGATCAAATTCTAAACCCGAAATCATGTATAAGGCAAAAATATTTTTCTGTCTCAGCTTGATATATCATATATATCCAATTTCGGCCAAACATAAAGTATCTTATATTTAGATGTTTTTGGGCCAAACGCTAGAACCGAAATCATGTATATGTCCAAAACTAATTTGCGGACATTACATTAAAATTCCAAAACAATTATACATCACATATATAATTTGGTATTTGGTCGGGTTGTCGAAGCCCCCAAAATTAATTCAGATCTTCAACTAACTACAATTAACTTGTAGTAGTAGTGGACTAGTTCGAATCCCACGAGGAGCTATGTGTGAGGGGGGGTTTTTAGCATTTGAGATGAAAAGAAATAAAAGACGAAGGTTAGTGCCGATTCTAATAGTAAAAAATAAAAGAAAATTATTCAAGAAATTACTAGCAATATGTGAAAGAAATAATTCAATCTTACCAAACTCCGTTCCAAGGAAGTGTAGTTGTACCGAATATATCTAGATCATAGGATTCTAAAAACACTTTTTCATTCAAGCATTTAACCGAAAATTTCGCAGGATAGCCATGACAAAATTTTGAGTTTTCCTATTTTATTTGTTTGAACCTAGCATTCACAACAAACCTTACTAACAAATGATCAGGCGATAGCGTTCCATATCATTTGATAGTAGCATTAAAATCATTGAAAACAGTTAAAACAAAAACCAACAATTGAGATAGCTACAATTGAAAATTTTTGTATCATTACTTCCCTTTAAATCATAAATGCATGATTACTGTCACTTTACACACGCAAAACGATTTAAGTGCTACTTGTACTAAATGTTCCGGACAATTACGGATCAAAAACAAATAGATAGCTATAGAAAGAAGAATGCAAATAAGTTGTCAATTTATTTATCATTCAAAAATCCATAAAAATATAATGCAAGAAATAATGATTACTTGAATGCAAAAGATTATGAAACTATGAACAAAACCTCACTAAATATATTGGCATCAACACCCCTTGGAACGGAATGAAAGTAAATTAGCCACTCATGATGGCAAAACTATTCTAAATTTATTCTAAAAAGAAAGAGAAGTACAAGAGAAAGGAAAAATTCTGCAAAGAATTAAAGGAAAGACTTATGTCTTCCAAGCTCACTAACCCTCATATTTATAGCCTTATTCTCTAACAACCTCCCTAAAAACTTCCTAAAATCTCTCCAACAAATCCTAAGTCTTTAAACTTTAAATTCCTAACTAATTATCCAGCCAACCATCCTATCCTATCTAATCCTATCTAATCCTAACAAATGTCATCCAATCCATTCTAACTTGAATTACAAAAGTTGAAATCAAAAGACAAATTCAAATCTTGAAATACAAGTTATCAACTCATCGGTTCTTTATTTCAGCTCAAGACGTGATCACGTGCATTTTCTTGACTTTCACCTCCAAGACTTCATCCTTTAAGGCGTGGGCAAGCTTTAACCAAAATAGTCTTCTGTTTTGGCTCCAAAAATGCTACTCCAAAAATCATCTAAATCTCCATTAAATTCCATCTTTTCGCCTTAGTCCATCAACTTTACTTCCTGGGACAAAAACACTTTAAATTAGCCAATTTCATACGAAATAAAACATTAACATCATAGTTTTGCTCCTATTAAATGGTAACAAATTAAATCCTATCAGTATTCAATGTAATTTATCATATATATGTTTCGGCCATAGCTAAAAATAATAAAATAAATTATTAAAATTCCAAAGCTTGGCCAAGGACTTGAAAAATCAAAGCTAGGTTAAAACTAAAATCTGAAAATAGCCACTTTTCAAAAAATTAGAATTAACCAAAATTTAGAAAATTTTAACTAGCCAAAATTTCCAAAAATTTGACCCTTCTAGAAATTCAAAAAATCTGAACCAGCCACTAAGAATTCAGAAAATTTGAACCATTCAAAATTCAGAAATCCGAGGCATTTAAAATTTCAGAAAATTTGAAGCATTCAAGCCGGAACAATTATATATCACATATATAATTTGGCCTTAGTATTATATATATATATATATATATATCAAATATTAATTTCGTCCTCAATAATTAAAAAAAATGACACCAAACTGGCTATAAAAGTTGAAACCTGAAAGCTAGCCAAAAGCTAGAAAATCCGAAAGCAGCCATCATATGTTTTTCAGGATTTAATACTTCATGATTCAGTACAATTATATACCACATATATAATTTGGCTTCAATATGATGCAACACATATTATTTTCAGCTTTAATAAAAAAATTAAAACCGAAGAGCCAATAAAAATTGAAGTAGCTAAAGCTTGCCAAAATTCCAGAAAAGCTAAATCTTGTTTCTTAAATCCAAAGCTAGGGTTTCATGCATACTTATATATATATGTGTGTGTGTGTGTGTGTGTGTCTATATATATATATATATATATATATATATATATATATATATATATATATACACACACACACAAACACACACACACACATATCTATATATATATATATATATATATATATATATATTATATTATATTATTCGAATACAGAAATAACTAATTAAGGCAGACCCTAAATTAATTTAATAAACATAAACATATATATATGTTTAATCAAAAAATTCAGATTTCAATGAACATGTTCAAATAATCCAAATTTCATCACACAAGTTTATAAACAATTTAATCAAACAAGCATGTTTCCACATAAAACCAATTTGAGCCTTTGTAATTGGCTCTGATACCACTGTAAGAAACCAAATATAGCACACAACAGAAATTTAAATTTTTTGATTTCCTCCAAGGATCACTAAAAGAAAAATAGCCTTTAGTGACCAAAATGTTAGTGACGACAATCAATTTGGTCACTAAATGGCCTCTTTGGTGACCACTGAGTGAGTTGTCACTAAATCAAAGTCGTCATAACATATTTAGTGACCAAATGGAAAATGTCATCACTGAATGTGGTGGTGCCAAAAAAGATCGAGAAATGCACTACAATTAGTGACGACATTTGATATCGTCATCAAAGATAAGCACAAGATAGTTTGGTGATGAGGAATTGTCTTCACCAAATTAGTCCAGAATTATTGACGATTTAGTGGCGAAAAAATGTCGTCACCAAATGTTAGAAACTTATTGACGACATTTTGTTGTCACTAATTCGTAAATACTATGTATATTTTATGAATTATAAGTGTAGAATGGTTTAGTGACGAGAAAATGTCGTCACCAAATAACAAAGTTGTAATGAATAAGGAATTTGCCCAAATAATAATTAAGAAATTGGGTTAAATTACGGTAAAAGAATGATTTGGTTCTTAGACTAAGCAATTTTATTAGGTGAAACATGTTGTTTTTTGCGTGACATTTAATTTTTCTTGATTATAGTATGGCACCCTGTTCTTTATAATTTTGCAAAAATAATTTTGATAAGTATGTTAGGACACCCTAATATTTACAATTTTGCCCGTATAATTTTGACTTATTATATTAAGGCATCTTATTAAGTACAATTAGTAGTTGTAGTGAATAAGAAACAATAGTTATATTTACTGTCAAAATTGCCACATATACAGTGTAAAAAATTGATCACATTATAGGAAAAAAAACTAATTGTATTTTTACTAGTAATAATTTTTGGGAAAAATTATGAACTTCAAGAGAGGTGGATTAGATGATAAGATAGTAGGAAAAATTAATGATATATCATATTTTGAAACAATATCGTTTTAACCTAAGTTTTGAATGCCGCACATTGTCAGTGTTCTATAATTATGACACATAATTCAAATCTTTAGATACCTAAATAAATACTTGAAAAGGAATAACATGGGATTTTGAAAATTAACATGTAATATATTAGGTTGTAGTTATTATACTCCCTCCATTCCAAGAACAGAATTCATTTTGATCGAAGTACAATTTTTTATTAGTTATTAGGTACAACTAATTTAATACACCATTAAATGTATAATTTTATATTTTTTCCTTAGTTTTTAATTTTAAGTATATATTATTATTATTAGTAAAGATATTATAGAAATTTAGTTTAAAAATTGAATCCTTTTTGGGGACAAAAAAAAAGTTTTCAAAGTGAAATTTTTTTTTTATGACGGAGGGACTATTAATTTACTCTTGTTATAACTTTCTTGTCCTTATGGGCTCATAAGGAGGGGAAATAAAATCATTCAAGGGAGTGCTTGTTTGGGAGAAATCAAACTTTTCAATGAGATTCATTCCATTATTTGATGTTTGGTTGGGGGTAATGAGAAGAAAATTTGGTAATAATTGAGAAAAACTAGGTAATTGTTAATTTCGTACTTCTCTCTTTAATCATTGATTACCTTAAATTCAGTAATAATTTTTATTTTATTATTCTAATTTTACCCTAAATACTAAACTACCATTGTACCTCTCTCTCATCTCTCTACATTTTTTTCTCTCTTATTTCTCTCTCATCCATTTTCACTATTACTTTCTCTCTTATCATTTTATTATTCAACCCTCACATTCTTATCCATTGTTACTTTCTCTCCCATCATTTTCACTTTACTTTCTCTTACATCATTTTTCTCACTCCACTTTCTCTCTCTTCCCACTCACTTCTCTTTCTTTCCCATTCCTTGTCACTGTTATTTTCTCTTCATTATTTTTCTCACCTTAATTTCTCTCTTATCACTTTATAATTTTTTTTTCTCTTTTCCCTTTCCACTCTAGTCTCTCTCTCATCATTGTCTCATTCTTCTTTCTCTCTCATCATTTTCCTACTTTGATTTTTCTCTCGTCTCTTTCACTCTTCTTTCTCTCTCATTATTTTCTCACTTCACTTTCTCTCTCTTCCCTCTCACTCCACTTTCTCTCTTATCCTTCTCTACAGTTACTTTCTCTCTCTTTCCTCTTACACCACTTTCTCTCTCATCCCTCTCTGCTATTACTTTGTCTTTCATTTTTTTCTCACTTCACTGTCCTCTTACTCCTCTTTCTCTCTCATCTCTCTCTACTAGTACTTTTTTTCTTATCATTTTTCTCACTTTACTTTTTCTCTCATCACTTTATAAATTTTTTCTCTTCAATCTCACTCCTTTTTTTTTCTCTCTCTCGCTCAATCTGCTTTTTCTCCCATCTCTTTACTATTACTTTCTCTCTCATTAATTTATGATATTTCTTTCTCTCTCTTCTTTCTCACTTTTTCTCGCTTCCCACTCAATTTTCTTTCGCTCTCATCCCTCTTTACTTTTAGTCACTCTCCTTTCTTTTATCATTCTATAATGTTATTTTTATAATATGTTTATTAATGAGGATAAAATTAGAAATAACTGATTTTTATTCCCATAGTTGAATTGAACCAAATATCATCATTTACATTAATATCCATTGTAGGGTTTGAACTAAGCACAAACAATTCACTGAGTATTTCCATTGTCATTGAACCCTTAATGAATCCCATTGTGATTTCCATTGAAAAATCCGAACACAACGCCACCTAAGAAATATGCAATGCATGTGTTCTTAGTCAAGTCCTATGTCATTGGAACTGTACTACCAAGCATGTCTAAAAGATTTTATTTTAGGCTAGAAAAAATATTGAATGTAGTGGTTGTATAATAAATTGCAAAAAATATATATATATATATTTTGATAGATTACTCAAAATGAAAGAAAAAATATAGTTCACTTATTTTACGAAATCAATAATAATACATTCTTTGTATTCATTTTTTTTATTATCCAAGAAAAGGGCTCCATCACATTAAACAAAGTATTAAATATGGTAACTATAGTTCTAATAAATAGATGGTATGGCAAAAGAAGGATTTTGCCACTTGATCAATTTAGCCAATAGTTTATAACTTTTTTTTTTTTGGGTACCTGGGAAGTTTCTAATTTGGAGATTTAACTATGTTATAGTAATGACATGTTACGCTCTAAAATAATCTCGTTTTTTCACTTATAATTTAAGTAAAACAAAATCATTTTAAAATGTATCATCATAATATTATACACATAATTAAAACATATAATCTGATTTTGGGCCTCTAAATATTAGAGTGGATACATTCTTTGGGTGAAATTTGGATTTTCTAGGCCCAAAGTATTTATTTTCACACTGGAGGACAAAAACAAACAAGGGTTGATCATGCACTCATGGTTCCTCTTCCTCCCCACTTATAGAGCAATATGAAGCTTTGGTAACGATTTTGGGCTTCTTCTTGAATTCAAATAGCAGTATAATTAAGCAACAATTTTTTTTCTTTTATAACTTTATGGGCCCTTTATTTGCAACATTGACGTCGGGGATGACAATGGACCTAATCCAACTAAATAGTAATACATGGTTACTGATAAAGCAATGATTTTTTTGATCATATAGTTTCATACTTAATTTTGGTTACGCATTCATGAGACGGTGAGTGTCATGAAAATTCTGCCAACAACGTAATTTTTTAACACTTAACAAATTTTTGATCCTCCGATAATTTGTTGTACCGTACCACTAAGGATATCAAGGCACCACTCTACTTAACCGAACACAATCAATATATAATATTTATTGGAACAAGCAATCCTTGATCCTTTTGGATGGGTCACACTAGAATAGGATCAACCAACACAGTTGTGATCAAGTCTTTGATCTTGCGGTGATATGAATGCGTGTACCCATCAAAGCCACGATATAGAAGGTGAATGACTCTTGAAAAATTCAAGATTCGCTCACGGACGAACATGGGTACAGCTGAATTAGTTGGACCAAGAAGCGAATCCTTGTTTATATCCTTCCAAGCATTCCTTACTCGTTTCTCAAACTCGGCAAATGCTTCTTCCGCTATAAGAAAAATGAGCTTCAGTGACGACTGAAATCTCGTCACTAAAAGTCACTTTTTCCTCACAAAAACCATTTAGTGACGGAAAAATGGTTCGCCACTTGGTCGTACCTAAAGGGTTTAAGCAACCCAAAAAAAAAAGTCGTCACTAAATGAGTGGCGTTAGTGACGAAAGGAGGATGTGACGAAAATTAGTGACGAAAAAAAGTGATCACAAAAAGGGGGAAAAAGTTGTCACTAAAATTTAAGAGTCGTCACTAATTGCGCACAATTAGTGACGAAGTTTAGTGACGAAAAAATTTCGTCATTGAAACTATTTCAGTCAGGTGGGCAGTTGTGACGGTTTTGTGACAGGAAAAAAAAAGTCATCACTAAAAAGTACCTTGGTAAACTCATTCTGTGACGAACTAGTGACGATATTTTTTGTCGTATTTTTAGAAAAAGTGTGTATATATATATTTACATATATATAACTTACATTTAAAATTAGAAATGAAGGTGAGAAAAGAGTATACTTATTTATATTTTTTGAAATTTATAAATTTTGTTGTAAAAAAATATAAATTAGATTTAAAAGTTATAAATAACATACAACTTAAACTTAGAAAAAAGATAACTTGCACTTGTAATTAAAAATTAAAATGAGAAAATAGTATATTTTATTTATATTTTAAAGATATTAATTTTTTTCTTAAAAAATATAAATTAAATTTAGAAGTTGTAAAAGAAATATAATTTGAATTTAAAAAAATAGAATTTGAATGTAAAATTAAAAGTAAAAGTGAGAAAAAGATATATTTTATTTATATCTATATATTAATATTTATATCTTTTTTATGTATATTTATTTTTAAAAAAAAATTACACGATTCCTCACTAGAACCGAACTACCAATTTCAATTCTAATTTCATATTTTGAATTACGATCTTTAAAATCGTTATCCATGGTTCTAGTTCATTAACCGGAATTGCTAATTTGGTTGTAGTTACCTCTAGTCCAAACCAATAGTTTCAACATTTGACTTCAAATTTTGGTCTTAATAAAGAACACTGGTAGAATTTGTTTATACAACATACTCCCTACCTCCAAAAACAACAAAAAAAAAAAATCTAGTTTCAAAATTTTTTGTCTCAAGAAAAATTCAATTTTAGTTTGAAATTCTTGTAATAGTAATAATGTATAACTCAAATTAAAAAGTAAAGATACATTTTTTTTTATCTAATTAAAAGTAAATTCTTTTTTAAAACGGAAAGAGCATTTTTCTATACATTAATACAGCAAATGTAGCAATTTGGGGATCACTTGTGCTATAAAAGAACATGCTATTCGACTCAATTCAAATTTTGGCAGAGATGAAATCAAGTTCGGGTGCCTCAGGCCGTTTATAGTGTCAAGCTGGAGTCTTTGGATACTCGGCTTGTTGGGACTATCCAATAAACCAGTCTTTAATTATTTTTACTTTCTGTCTCATTGAAATTGGCATTTTTTGTTTGCTTTTTGACAAAAGTTTTAATTTTCTGTTTAATAAATTTTAATCCAAATCTTAATGTGGCAAGATTATATTTTCCAAAAGAATACGTAATTCAGTGTGGAAAATTAAGTGAAAAATAACACAATCAGCAAGATTAGACGAAAGAATTGTTTACGTTCTTTATAAAATAAACTCACATTGGCAAGTATAAAGTTCGTATTGGTAAGGTATGCATACTTTTTCTTTGTTTTTTTTTCTTCTTTTTTTTTTCGTTGAGTACATATTTAATGTTTTAAAATTTTTAGTAACGGTCTATAACAATTAATATTTGTAAAAAAAATTAGTCTTCAATTAATTGAACACATACTTCTATTAGTTTGTGTTTATACGAATACTTAAAGGAACTCTGATCTCTACAAAAGGAATATACTTAATTTAACTAACTATATGTATGAGGAGTTGATTTACCATTAAGTCAAATATAACGTTTTTTTTTTTTTAAGGTTTTGATTTATAGTTTTAGAATTTAATTCTAAATCGGGAACCAAGGAGCATATTCCATTGAAGACAATTTATGAATCCTACACTTTACAATTAAGAATAAATATATAAAGTTATATAAATAATAATATATTAAATGTGTTATAACTACATGAGCCTGCATTCAAGTTAAAGTTGACTATTATTTCTTTGTTTTTAGGAAAAAGTCCCCTTACAAAGGCGAAACTCTCTCTTACGAAGGAGAAAGTTGACTATTATTTCTTGAAATGAAGAAAGTATTTGTTAGTATAATGATTGTTCTATGAATCTCATAATAAAATTTAGATTATCGGTGCAGCCGGCTAACTAGTAAATAAACGATGGATCTAGAGATGCCCTTCGCTCAAAGATCATATTATTAAATTTTAGCCACAGTATATAATCCAAAAACATATAAAATTATTGAGAAAATACATATTGGACTTGGTCTGCCACTAGCTAGGCAATGCTATGGAAGTTGTACTATGTGCGTCAATGTTTCCACCCGTCAAGAAAGTTTACAATTATTTGAAGACTAACACCAATTTCATCGAATTACTTTTTTTTACCTTTTTGTTTATAATAGACTTGGCAATATTTTTATAGTTTCAATGAAAATTCAATGGAATGAAAATTATTGGGTTTTTTATACCTATTAAAAATGCCCAATGAGAATAAATATGATAGATGCTATTGGGATGTGAATTTATTAGGTAGGTTATGAGATACTCATGGGTTCCAATGAGAATAGTTAAATAAGTAATTATTGGGTAATGTTGAATAATCAATTATTAGTGATAATTTAATAAAAAAATATTAATTTAATTGAAAACATTTAGTAACTTTTTATTGGGAATTTGTTGGGTAATTAAGTGGGATCCCATTGAAACCCAATAAT
This sequence comes from Gynochthodes officinalis, assembly GCA_020080225.1. NCBI lineage: Eukaryota > Viridiplantae > Streptophyta > Magnoliopsida > Gentianales > Rubiaceae > Gynochthodes > Gynochthodes officinalis. The sequence continues at coordinate 28,259,254 of CM034617.1, forward strand.
AGAATCTAAGTGGGATTCCAATGGAGAATAGGATTACCTATTCTCATTATTTAAAACTAATAGGTATTTAATTACCCATTCCTATTAATTTCTCACTCATCAAATTCCCACCCAATTGCCACCCATAGTTTGTACCACAAGTTGCCTGCCCTTTTTTTGAGGTGACAAACAGAGGAAAACCACCTTGGTATGGTAATGGTGAAACATAAAACCAATAAGTAAACACTCAATTTGTGGTTTTACTTCATTTTTGTTAGTGATATTTAAAAAGTTTAATTTTATCCTCAACAATGAAATTTTGCTTTAATTGATCCTTGAGATCAAATCTAACCAATTCATGCATAATTCTAACCAAAATGTGAGATGAGCTATTTCTCATAAACACATCAATAAATCACAAACTTTATTTGGCCTTCCAGATTTGGTTATAAGAAGCACCTGCGCTATTGGATTTGACAAACTAAGAATCTCTCAATTTATTTCCAACCGATGGTCTCAACAGAAGTAAACGCTGAATTTATGCTTAATTTGACCTGATTTTTATTTAAATGATTCATTAAAATCAAATTACCAAGTTAGAGAACAAATTTTGAAACCTTCCAAATAGGGACTAACCAACACCTCAATGGTGGGAGAGGGGATTTGTTTTTTTTTTTACTCAGCTTATATGTCAGAGTAGACTCTTTACTAATAAAATATATAACTATTTAAAACTATATATATATATATATATAGTGGAAAGTTGAAAATATTTTGATGTTTGTTGACCTTTTTTAAAACCAAGAAGGTTTTTAGGGGCGCAAACAAAGAGAAAAGATGAATGATCAAAACTTAAGAGGGAGAGACGGGGGCAATCACCATAAAAAATTGCAAAAATTTAAGAATTCTAGGGCACCTTTTAACTTTTCAAAGCTAAGGATAGGCAATTGCCCACCCTCTTTGAAAGGTAACTCTGCCTATATTTTTTAAGATTGGTGACCAAATCAAATCATAATATTCATTAAAATATATTCAGTACAACGAGAACACGAAAAGCCTTACCTCTGTTAATTTCATCATAGAGTACATAGGGCATGCGTACCATGATCGACTAGGTTTATGTAAGGGTGTTTTTTAAATTTTTATACTTTGAGTACATTCAACATTAAGATTGTAAACGGTAGAAAAAGCAACAGATGATGCTTTTAAACACAATTAAATCTACGTAATTTGTTAGACACTTGTATCAATGCATTCGTCGGAAATGGTTTCAAGTTTTTAGAGAGCACCAAACCACTCAAATATGGAAGTATCAAGAAGAAAATTCAGTCATTCCGGGTTATAATATTCATATTCCACACTATAAAATCAATGGAATCTAGAAATGAGATTTCTTCAGATATTTCAATTTAAATAAAATGTGGGATTGGATTATCATGGAAGAAAAGGGCCGGCATCAAAGTCAAAAAAAGATGCTTCACGAAGTGATAAGATTATGGTCGAGCGTTTCCCCAAATTTCTTTAGCTTGAGGAGGTGACAAATTAAACACAAAGACGGAAAACTTTGATCTAATGTGTAGATGATAAAATATATCCTAATGAGTCTGAATCTCTTGAGGTCAATCTAATCTTTCTGCAGATTTTACCTCAGAGATAAATAATTAGCAATATCACTTGATGCACATGTTAATATGATTAGTTTTATGTTTACCAAGTCCAGCAGGATTAATTAGTTCCTAATGGTTCCCACTCGATAAATTTCTACTTTAACAAATAAGAAAATTAGTTTCTTGCTTACGAGAATGGTAGGTCATCCAAAGTGTGTTTAATAGTTTGTATGAACTGAAATCACAAATGAACAAATAATGACAATTAGCAGTGCTCTTATTTTGCTAGTAAAATAAAAATTATTAATGATAAGAACTTATAACTCTAATAAAGTATAAGTAACGTAGATAACAAGAAATAAAATACATATATTATCAGCCATAGACAAATCAAACCACCGAAGCATTAGCGCTTGCTTGGAGCTGATGAGCAATTTTACTCAAAAAATCAGTGTAGGACATGAAGCTTTTCATAACACTTATGATTTAGTTCTTAATCCCTTCAACAGCCCAATGATATAATAATTACAGTTCAAACAGTTGTTGTCATTAATGGCTTCATTGTATTGGGATAGATGTTTCGAGTGCACCTCGAAATGGCTTTCGACTTTGAAATTGTGCAATGGAAAAAACTATCTTATACATTTTGCTGTAGATTTTCTTTTTGTTTAATTTCAGCGAGCCACCTTTCAATAAGACATTGATTATGTGGCTTATACAACGTAGTGATTTGCTATTTTAGATTTAGCATTAAATCAAATGACGTTAGTGCTGGTTTTAAATTAGAAAACTGTCCCTTTGATCCTAACGATGTTATCTTTTTTTTTTGGCTCAAATCAAGAAACAGAATTTACTTACGAGAAGATAACGCTATTAAATAACGTTAATAAAGTTATTTAACGTTATTAACGTTATTAAATAACGCTACCAGCTATGCATTTTACAAACAGATTAGGAAAATAGTAAGATCTATGGAATAATTGAAGATATATGAAACTAACATAGGTGCATCTCCAGTTGGTAGAAAAATTTGTTGGCCAAGTTTCATGTCAGATTTGACTAATTTCATAAAGATTACAGGTATATCTCCTAGTATAAGGCAAAAATTTTAATCTAACTAGATATTATCAAATCTAATTGATTGAAATACTCTTTCCCAACATACTATAAATAAAAAGAAAAATCCACTTATTAAAAAAAAATGAACTCCAATTTATTTAGATAAAATATCCTCACTCTGTCCTTAATTTTAATTTTTATTTTTAAAAAAAGGTCCACTTTCAAATTTTTTTTTGTCTCAAAAAAAATAGTCCACTTTTGAACTAATTTTTTAAAACATCCTTACTAATAATAATTAGATAAAATATTCTTACTAATAATAACAATAATATATACACATAATTGAAAAGTAAAAATATAAATATAAATTTATGTATTTAGTAGTATATTAAATATATTGTATTTAATAACCAAAAAAATGAACTTTCTTTTTTTCATAGGAGAGGGGGATGGACGGACTGTGATCTTTCAACGAGAAAATCTGATGAGATAAAGTTGTGGTACTCATGATCATAAATGGTGTTTATATGGTAATTAATGAAAAAAAATCGAGTAGCATGTATTTTGACTAAAAAACTGGTGTTGGAGCTTTTGGTATGCTTGAATAGATAATGTTGACACTTTTCATTTTTGTATACCAAAGTTCATTAGCTGTCTACTAAGTGCAACATGGCAAAACTTAATTCAAGAAAAGAGTTATATATATTTAATTAGATGGTGCAATGAATAGACGATGGAAGGTCTATCACGTTATTAATTTCCTCAAAGTCAAGTCACGATCACGTAGGAGCATCACTCCAGAAAGAATTTAAAATTATTGGATTAGAATAATGTGATTGATTAGATTTGAACTTAATATTATTGGTCAACTAAAAATTGCTTGATGCCGAAGGAATTGTATTACGTGCTTTGACCTATTCGGTAATGGGAGTTTGCTAGATTTCACTACCAAGCACGTTCTTAATTCGACTGAAATCGTAGCATACTCAATAAAAACCGACAGGTGAATTGTCAACATGGCTAAAAGTGTACTTCCAAACTTGATCAATTTTTAGCAAACTTTTTTAACACATGTTTTTTGTACCTTTTTCTGGAACAACCGTGACTTTGGTTTTCAATATCCTAAACACTCTTACAATATAAAAAGTGGGGAAAGGTAATAATTTACTGAAGCATGCAGCCATTATTGAAATTCGAACCTGAAACTTTCAGTGAAGATTTGTAGAGCGCTAATTGGTTATATTGCATTCTCAAGTTAACGACGGCTTAATTGTTGGTACCAAATTCATATAAACAACAGGTGGTGCTCTATTTTCAGATTCAGCTCCTTTCAACAACATTTTGTCAAGATTTCTCTAATATTTGAAAGACCAACATAAGTTCTAGCTGTACGTGGGCTAATTATTACATTTTTTATGTGCAAATTATTGATGTGTGCACAATTTGTATATCATGCTTTTAAATATTATCATCATCATCTATTTGAGTGGGGCTTATACTTACATGTTTTGGTAATCTGTCTTTATCGAATAGGCTCCATTTGGCATGTTCCCCTTGCATGTGCAAATTTATTCATTAGTCTGTAAAAGAACGGACAACCTTGATGATTCGGTTAGTAAACCAGATCCAATCTTCTATCGAGCTTTGTCTAGTAAATGCATGCACCATGCTTTGAAATTTTTGGTACCATGACTAATGCAAGCATCATGCTTTGAAGGTTTTGGTACCATGACTAATAAATATATAGCCGAATTAGCACGTTTTGATGTCGACATAACTTCATTCAATAAGTGTTCGCGTTATGTGCTCATATCCCTTTTTTTTTTTTTTTTTCTTGCTTTTGAAAAGCAATCTTTACATTAACCCCACCAATTGATTATTGAAAAAGAAGGAAAAATATAGAGCGGATATGGTGCATTGAGTATTTACAAGTGCACATATAAAGGAAACTACTACAATCGAAATAAATCGAACAGTAGACACAACTAGGAATTGAAGATATATTAACTGAGATGATGTTGTTGTGACCAAAAAAAAAAACCACATGAGATAAATTACTATATATTGCCATATTGCCATATTGCCATATTTCCATTTTTCCATTTTGCCATTTTGCCATTTTGCCATAACACCAAAAAACACACCAAAATAATAATAATAATAATAAAATCATTATCGTTGATAAAAAATTCAATGAAGAAACTTTGGCACTTGACCGAAGAAACATAATAAAGATATTAAAAGCATTTTAATCGTGACTAGTAAACCACAATTACGACAAGAAAATTTTTTTAGATCAGTCTTTTTCTCATGTTATCATATTTTTATTATTTCTTTTCCCATAATGACGCTATGTTACTGGTGTGTCGTTAAATCATCAAAAATAAATTTCAACTCTCAAATCTTTCATACTATAGTGGGAGTCAAGTCGTCTCTTCAAGGAATGATAGATTTATCTCTCAACAGAATAATTGGCGGTTGTTTGTAGACAGTACTAAAAATTAAAAATGTAAAATAAAAAATTAAAACTAAACGTAGTAATTAACGCAAAATTATAAGTCGTAAAATTCAATAATTAACATGCTCAGGTCAAAGGAATAATTTTAGAACTAGTTCATTCAATTGGACATTGACACAAGGTTAATCTCATAAATTCATAAATAAACAGGCTATAGTCACTTAGTACCACCAAACAACCAATTTCTCCTTACTTTGTCGGCAATTAAGAGACCCTCATTAATCTCTTCTCTTGTTGGTAAATAACTTAGGTACCACTATAGAATTTACCCATAGCATTAAGAATTAAAGAAACCCAATTCCAACAAATAAACTCACATGGTGTTTGTTTCAATTAGATTGTTTATCCCATGACATAATTGAATCACTTACCAAGTAATAATCACATCAATTGCTACTTCGCTAAAACAATCAAACCTTGACATCCTAGTTAGCAGGAGATTATATTGTCAATCCAATAATGGCGCCAATTATCCAATCAAACAACACAATTATAAATAATAAATTGCAGGAAATAAACAAATACTCATGAATTTATAAGAACATTAAAAACAATAAGTTTGACAATTATTGTAAAACCAGCCTTCAATTATCCTTCACTTGAATAAGGGTTTAGTTCCTAGACATGATAGATGGTAAAACAAAAGTAAAAATGAGAAAAGAGAGTGAAAGGCAATGGAGAGAAGATGATGTGTGCGTGCGGCTGCCAATTCCTCCTTTAGGCACCTCTAGGGTTCTCCTTTTATAACAAAAGTTATTTACTAAAAGTTTGATAAGTATACTAATTCTAAAAAGTTACTAAAAACTAAATTCCACTCTAAAAGGGAAATATAACAAGAATAGAAAATTACTCCTAACTAAAATAAAAGATTTGTTTCCTGAAATCTTTGCTATAATATTCTCTTTCTTTAATTGCTTTTTAGTTGCCCAAAAGACTCCTCTTCTTGATAAAAAAATTGTTTAGCTCGTTAGTAGTTTAGGCATGCCCATGGCAGATAATTGAAAGTCTTCTGGTTGAACTTTTAATTCACTGATGTGCCCACGTCTAACACCGGAAAGTTTTTTGGTCAGATTCTCCACAAAATTCTCCCTTTAAACACCTTTTTCTTCAAACCTCTACTTTTAACATTTAAAACACAAAACATAACTAAATCAATTAATCACGTCCTAAAATCAACCAAATATTAAGAAAAATAATAACAGGAAATATATATAAATTAAGTTCTATCAAATACCCCACCCCTAAACCATGCTTGTCCTCAAGCATACACTAAATCTATATATCCAATATCTTCCTTTCCATTCCTTCCCCTCTTTCAACTCATCCGCAAATAACTCGAAATATTTACACATTAAGGATCCAAGTTGGAATAGCAATCTTGAGAACAAGTATTCATACCATGATTCTAAACAAAACATATGCATATCATCAATTTCAATGATTTCATCGAAATCAAATGAAACAAATTAATTTGATACCCTCTCATAGGTTGCACTCTAATCACTCAAAGTGTTGAGGGGTTCATTTAGCACTCAAATCAAACATAGCATGTCATTACCATAGGCTTCCTTATTTATCACATCTCCACCACTAAATAAATATGAATTCATACAAAAAATCAAAGGGTCTTTACAAGGGTTGCAATGTGACTTAGGTAAAGGTGGGCAAAAAGAATGGAAATTTTGGATTACACAAATCAAGATATGCATGAACTTCCTTGCATGACTCGAAAACAACATTTGCAACACATTAGAACAACTTTCTTTATTCCAAGTAACATTATCCCCTTCTTAAAATTTCATAGCACAACTAGAGCTTAGATATACAATAGAGAACATTGAATTTGTCCAATCTTCATATTTACAAAGGGATAATTTTCACTATTTTTTCTTTCTTTTTCATATAATTTTAATATTTTTTCCTTTTATTTTCCTCATTTTTTTTCTTTTTCATTCCACAAGATGTTCATCATGCAATTCATTCTCATATTCGCTTGACAAAGGGTTCAACAATAGTAAACAAAGACAAAGGTTTAAGGCTAAACAATAAGGTGTGATAACAAAAAAAAAACCTAAAGCTCCAAATTGGCTAACTAGGGGTATATGTACTAGGGGTAGGATTTTTAGAAAGTCTAAAGTGGCTAACCTAGGTGCCCTTATCATTTCAAAGCATGAATCCACAATGCGATCTTGACATACATAACAAAGCAAGTTCTAAAATGAACATACCATATTTGACAACACTCAACAAAGAAAATAAGAGAAGGAAAAAGAAAATGCTCGTAGCTCAAATGTTCACAAGTGTTTAAACATATCAAATATTGCACATTCTCATTCAATTCAATCATTAAAATTAACAAGATGCTTCAAATGGCTCCAAAGGCTCTTATCGGAAGACGACAGCACAACTTTGCCCAACTTCATTTGGTACCTCGTGCAATGAGCAGGACTATTGTATGGAGTAGTGATGGACAAAGTAGGGTTATCTAGTGATGGACTCCGTGATAGTGAGGAACTGCTCTGCGGCTTAAGATATTGCTGAGAAATTGTATGCTTAAGAGCCGATATTTTGATTCGCAGCATGGTTGAACAAAAAGAAGATTACCAACACAAGAAATAAACCAAGACAGAACAATAAATTATAGCACAACATAAACGATCAATAGTAAAGTAATAAAGAAAGGAACTAAGAAGTCAACTGAGAATTTTGTGTTCAACAAGCATGCCTATCTAAGAGAGAGAGGGTACATGCAGCAAGAAACTCCAACAAATGGAAAAAATGGTCGTGGAACTAATAAGCCTAAATGTTGATAGCCAACTGCAAATAAATAGAGGCAAAGGGTACACAGACGCTACGGATGAGAAGCAACTGCGGCCATGACTACTGTGAGAAGGTGGCGGTAGGGTGACTTGGAAAAACTAGAGGGGCAATAGTGGCAACGAAACAAAAATCTGCACAAGTCAAAAAGTCGATAACCTGAAAAGGTGGCGTATCAACAAATAGACGGCGTGAAAGTGAAAAGGGGCAGCGATAGAGATGCAGCACTAATTGGTGATAGTAAGGGTGGAGCATGGCTGCAAGACAAAATGAAAGGTCAAAGAGAAAATAAAGGGGGCGGGGCTGAAACTCTAGTGATTGAAATATAAATAGAACACCTAATTTAATTTCCCTTGGTTTTTTTTTTAAAATACCCACGAAATCAATTGAAAAGAAGTAGAAGACTTAAATTATTAAGGCATGGGTACACCTGAGGAGTGAAAATCTTCTGGAAAACAAAATCAAGGTTACTTAGAGCAAATAACAGAAGATTATGTACTTAAGCCATGGGCACGCCTAAGGAACAAAAGTTTTCTAGAAAAACATATCCATGTAGCAGAAAACTATTGCTTTTAGAGCATGGTTTCGCCTAAGGAAATGAAGTCTTCTGCTACGAATAACAATAAATTTCGTTAGCTACCACATATCAATAAAAATAAAAAAGGAAAAAGATAATGAATTGGGTTACCTCCCAATAAGCACCTTTCTTTACTATCTTTGGCTAGACAATGCCTTGGTTTCATTTTTTGTAATTTGGGTGGACTAAATTGACCTCCTCTTCATTAGAAACTTTAGAATTGTCAAGAAAAAGCTTTAACCTGTGTCCATTAACTTTGAGACTTTTGTTAGTCTCTAAATTTGCAATACCGAAAACACCAAGAGAATAAACATTGTTCACTACATAAGGTCTGAACCATCTTGAATTTAGCTTACTTGGCATAAACTTCAACTTTCAATCAAAAAGCAGTACCTTTTGGGCCATGCAAAACTATTTAGATTGCAAAAGCTTATCATGGAGCTGTTTTGTGTGCTCCTTATAGATTCTTGCTTTGTCATAGGTCTCCAAACGAATATCTTCTAACTCTTGGAGTTGTAACTTTTGTTTAACTCCCAACTCATTGGCATCCAAATTGCATTGTTTTACTATCCAGAATGCACAATGTTCAATTTCAATTGGTAAAAGGCAGAACTTACCATATACCAACCGATATGGTGACATGCTAATGGAAGTTTTGTATGCTGTGCAATAGGCCCAGAGTGCATCTTCCAAATGAACAGTCCAATCTTTACTATTTGGTTTAACGGTTTTCTCCAAATTATTCTTAATTTCTTGATTGGAGACTTTAGCCTACCCATTTGTTTGTGGATGATAGGCTATGGCAACTCGATGTTGAACTCCATATTTGCTATTAAGGCCTCGATAGTGCGGTTACAAAAGTGTGTCCCATGATCACTAATTATTGCTTGAGTCTTTGCTTTGGACTGCTTCTTTGACAAGAGATATTTAAGAGCTACATGGTCAGAGTAAACAATAACTCTAGATCCTAATAAATAAGATGTAAACTTGTCAAAAGCAAAGACAATGGTCATAATCTCTTTTTCAATGGTGAAGTAATTGCATTGCGCAGGGTTCCAAGTCTTCGATGCATAATAGATCACATGGCTGCTCTTTCAATCTCTTTTACCTAGAATAGCCCCTGTAGCATATTGACTCACATCACACATGAATTCAAAGGGTAGATTCCAATTGGGTGGCTGTATAATTGGTGCGGAAGTGAACAACGTCTTCAACTTGTCAAAAGCCAATTGACAATTTTCTCCAAATTTGAATGGAACATCTTGTTGTAGCAGTCTTGATAATGATTGTGCAATTTTTGAAAAATCCTTGATGAACCTCTTATAAAAACCTACATGACCATGAAAGCTACGAATCTCCTTTACATTACTAGGGTAAGGTAAACTAGTAATTAAATCAATTTTGGGCTCATCTACTTCAATGCCTCCATAAGAAACAACATCACCTAAAATTATTCCTTCTTTAAACATAAAATGACATTTTTCATAGTTAACAACCAGGTTAGTCTCGATGCAACATTTCAAAATCTTGGTTAAGTGATCCAAACATTGATCAAAAGAATTTCCATAAACAGTAAAATCAACTATAAAAATCTCAATGCAATTCTCAATCAAATCAGAAAAAATGCTGATCATACATCTTTGAAATGATGATAAGCAAAAGTTCCAAATGGACAAGTAAAAGTTGTTTTTTCTTGGTCTTTTTGAGCTACAACAATTTGATAATATCCAAAATAATCATCTAAGAAACAAAATAAAACTTTATCTGCCAATTTATTTAACATCTCGTCAATAAAAAGAAGTGGGAAATGATTTTTCCTTGTGGCTGAATTCAACTTCGTAAAATCAATGCACATGCTCAATCCATTTTGGAGTCTCATGGGCACTAGCTCACTTTTCTCATTTTGAACGGGTGTAATTGCCGACTTCTTGGGTACTACATGTATCAAGCTAACTCGTTGGTTATTGGAAATTGGGTAGATGATGCCCAATTCGAACAACTTGAGAATTTCTTTCTTGACTACTTCCTTCATGGTTGGATTGAGTTTATATTGAATTTCCCTTGCAAATTTGGCATCATATGGTTAAGGTGGATAGATCACCTTATATAAATGACAATTGACAATGACCATCTTAAGATTTGAGGGCATATTCTTGTGGATAGATCTAATAGTGATAAGCTGAAAGACATGGTTAGAGATGCATGCTAGTGCTAAATCATCCATGTTCTACTCACAGACAATTCTGTTTAATCACATAAACAAAACGACTTCTATTTTAGTTATGGCCTTAATCATCTGGATTGGTCATTTGCAGACTGAACATGGCATGACAAACTTTATAATATAAAGCTGTAAAAGTCACCAAACACATTTCCCTTGCCATGGGAACATTTCGTTTCATTACCTAGCGATGTCGTGTATGAATTTTCAGAATATATTTTTTAGGGTATGCTTGGTTAAGGGGCTTGGGGGAAAAGGAATGTGAAAGAAATGAAAAATAGATGTTTCGTTAAGGGAAATGATTCCTTGAACAGTAATTTCATATACTCACTTAAGGGTATCCTTCATACCTCCTAAAATTGGAACATATGAAAATGATTGATATCAAATTTATTATTATTATTATTATTATAAATTAATTAAGATTAATTTAATTAATAATTAATTAACATTATATTGAAATGTAATATTACAATTAATAATTAATTAAACTAACTACTAATCATTAGGTGTATCTGTCCAATGATTACAAATGATTAGTCATAATGGGTGTCTTATTCCTAATTTCGGAAGTGATTATGGTTGTTTTCCTTCCATAGAATCTCACTTCTTCTCAGATTTTTCCTGCTAGTTGGTGAATCTCTAGGAAACTTCTTCTTTCTTTTTAATTTCAAAGAGTAATCTTCGTCAGTCGGTCTTTTCCCAAATCCATCAAGTTACTAAGAGTTTTTCTCCATCCATTTTTTTAGGTGTGAGTAAGTAAACCTTCGAACCATAGAATATCTGTTCTACTTCGAATCTACTATGTTAGTTGTTGAATTCACAAGAAAATACTTCCTTCCTCCGATAACCTGCTGGAGCATTCTCTGATAGTACTGTTTTTCCAAGATCTCTCAAACAACTAGTAGATTTAGGTTTGTTCTCTCATTCTTCCCTCAGATTGAGTTCACAGTCGATTCAAAAAGGTCCTAATTTTTCTCTGCCAAACTCATATCCTTGCTATTTTTTGGTTCTTACATGTAGGCCGCCACCTTGTTGGTTCAACACGCTAAGGATGGACAGTGGGAACCTTTTTGATCCAACGTTAGTAGTCTTATATCTGATGTAGTGCCTAGAGCTTACAAGAGATGAAGAAATGGGGGTGATGATTCAGGAAGAGAACGTGATGAGCAGTATAGAGGAGTGTTCTCGTAGCTTAATCGGTAAAATCTTTGGGGAGAAAAAGGCGAATTTCACTGGGCTTAAAAATACTTTAGAAGGGGTTTGGCCAACCAAAGAACCTTTCAAGGTGAGGGAGTTGGGGCCAAACATGTATCGATTTGTCTTCAGCAGCAAAGATGACAAATTAAGAGTGTAGCAAGGCTAATGATGGATGTTCGACCAGTAGTACATTATTCTTAGAGAATGGATGAACAATTTGCAACTCAAGGAGGCAAATTTTAATATGGTGGAACTGGGGATCCAAGTATGGAACCTACCACCCCAGTGGATTACAAGAGAGACAGGATTATAGTCGAAGCAAATTTTTCTAAGAATTCTGAACGTCCTCATACCAGAAAATGGCAGCAGCTCAAGATAGTGCATGAAGGTCTTAGCTTTAGCTGATTTGTGCAAGCCATTAATGAGAGGAAGCAAATTGAAACTGAAGGATAATGAGTGTTGGATATCCTTCAGGTATGAAAATTTAGCAAATTTTTGTCACTACTGTGGTAAGGTTGGACACTTAAAGAAGTTGTGCTTGGTTTGGAGAGCTGCTTCTGAAAATAATGAATTGAAAGAGAGACAATTTGTAGAGTGGTTTAGGGTTGTAGAGGGTAAGTCAATTGTAAGGGAGAGAGCACACAAAATCAGTTTAGCAATTCGTAGGCAAGACTATGTGAGTGTTTCAGATAAACATGTACAATGGAACTGATCTCCAAATGCTGAATTGCAAGTCAAACACACATCCATTGAATTTGATATTTAGTTGGTAGTAGGGGTTCTAATGGAAAAAGAGCATGAAATGGTGAGAAGAATCATATTAGATGCACTGTCAGGTCTAAACCAGATGTACAAGAAAGGAAACTTAAAAACTGGACGAGTTGAAGTTGATAGTCATTTAACAGCATGAGTTGTTACTAACAGAGAGCAAGAAATGGTAGGAAAGACCAAATCCTATACCGAGCCATGGTTAAACACGATGCACATAGAAGGTGAACTTGAAAGAAATGTGCGTCAACTAGACAAGGAGATTCCAGTGAATGGGGCAGGAAATTCAGCAAAGGCAATTCAAATGCATGCATATGGTTTAGGAATAGTAGTAGTTATGGTAAGCAAACTAATGAGATAGAGTTAGATAGTCAATAGGAGGGTGCGGTAGCTGGAAAATCACATGTAGAGTGTGATTTGATTAATGTCCCAATTAGAAGTGAGATGGCATTACAACCAAGGTCGGCGGATGATCTCAAGATTACAAAAAATGCGGTCTCAATCTACAAGGTAAATGAAGGAGTTCAAAGCAAAAGATGGAGACGAAAGGAAACAAAGCTGGAGAAAAAGCTGAACCTAAATGCAAGGAATATATTGGCTGCAAGAGAACTTGCCCGATCCAAAATGAAGGCTTCGATTTAGAGGCAATGAGAGATTTATGCATGAAAAAACTGAAAGTGAAGGCCTAGAAGTACGCAACTCATCACAGGTGGTGGGGACCAGCCACAAGTGGTTCCAATATGAAAAATGAAAGTTTGTGTGTGGAACTGCAGAGGTTTAGGAGAACCCTCTACAATTTCCCAATTAAAAGAGATTATTCGATCCCATCTTCCAAAATTAGGTTTTCTATCTGAAACAAAGAAGAATACGAAGTTTGTGACTACGGTATGCAGAAGATTGAGATGCCAAGATAGATGTAGAGTTGTAGAGCCACAGGGCACAAAAGGAGGCTTGTTTGTCTGTTAGAATGATAATATAGATGTCAGTACAATAATCTACTAGCTCCAACATGCAACTGGAATGCAAGCTAAAAAGTGAGCAGAGAACCTTTCAGACTATTTTCTTGTATGCTAGCACAGATAAAAAGTTTAGACAAGAACAATGGGAGTACCTAGAGTAACAAAAATAGGTCTGAAGAGATGTGTGGTTCTTGGGAGGAGATTTTAATGACATTTTAAATCCCAAAGAGAAGAAAATGGAAAAGAGGAGGGCAGAAGCCAATTGTCTACCATTTAAATCCTTTGTAACCAATATGGATATAGGACAAGTAAATTTTGTGCGAATGAGCTATACATGGGCAAACAATAGAGAGGGGGAAGGCTTTGTGGAAGATAGCCTAGATAGATTCTTTGGCTCCCCTCATTGGTTACTTATCTTTCCCAGTGCAAAGGCTTATCCTATGGAGAAGCATTTATCGGATCATTCACTCATATTGATGGACACCGAACCAAAGCAGCGAAGAGCTAAGAAAAGATTCATCTTTGATAAAAGATTGGTTAAAAAAGAGGAGGTGGGTAGACTAGTGGAATATACCTGGGAAAATGAGCAACGAGGAACTCCGTTGTATCAACTACTTGCAACAATTAGACAAAATAGAGTGGAGCTATCAAAATGGAACCAGCAGAACATGCACAATTCAGCCAAACAAATAGAAAGGATCAAAACACAAATGGAGCTCTTATCTAGCTAGGGGGGACATAGGAATTGGCAAGAATGGGGACAACTGAAAAGAGCGCTCCATATTGCTTATAGAGACGAGGAGATATATTGGAGACAAAAATCAAGAATTCAATGGCTTTAAGAAGGGGACAAAAACACGAAATTCTTCCATGCTTCGACTATCAATCGGAGGAGGCAAAATACTATTGAAAGATTGGTGAAGGAAAATGGACATCTATGTGCCAACATCTAAGAAGTGAAAAAAGAAATCATAAGGTTCTTTGACAAACTCTTCTCCACTTCCAGACTGAGTATCTAGCATGAAAATTTGGATGTTATCCTATTGTCGATCACTGAAGCAATGAACCAGAGGTTGACAAGACCTATGGAAAAATTCGAAATCAATGATGTTTTATTCAAAATGAATCCCAACAAGGCCCCTGGGCCTGATGGTATGACTCCTATTTTCTTCCAATCATATTGGGATGTGATTAGTGCAAAACTGTGCAATGCTGTTAAAAACTTTTTTGAGCATAAGGAAATGCTTAAACAAGTAAATCACACATTAATCACCTTGATCCCAAAATTTAAAAATCTTGCATCTGCTGGCCGTTATAGGCCAATTAGCTTATGTAAAGTCATGTATAAGGTCATCTCCAAAATATTGACTGAGAGGATGAAAGTTTGCCTCCACAAATGCATTAGCCCCTACCAAGTTACTTATATTCCTGGGAGACAAATATTAGATAATGTGGTAGTGGTGCATGAGTGTATTCATAAAATCAATGCTAGACATAGAGGGCACAAGGGGTGAATGGTTCTTAAACTTGATATGGTTAAAGCATATGACAAGGGTAGAGTGGAGATTCTTGTGTGAGGTCCTTAGGAGAATGGGTTTCTCTAACACTTTTGTAGAGTGGAATTGGCAATGCATTAGTTCCTCAATGTAATCTATCAATATTAATGGTGAAAAAGGTAGGTATATACAACCCACATGAGGAATTAGACAAGGGGGTTCGTTGCTGCCTTACCTCTTCTGAGTCATGTCTATGGCATTCTCAAACATGATTAAGCAAGCAAGTTTGAAGGGAGAATATAGGGTATGAGGGTTACTCAAAAAAGTCCTCAAATAACACATCTCTTGTTTGTAAACTACTCACTATGCTTTTGTGAAGCAAGCTTGGAGCAAGCAAGTATAATCAAGACTCTTATATCAAACTATAGTAGCTATTCTGGTCAGCTGGTCAATTGGGACAAATCTTCAATCTTTTTTAGCATGAACATTCCCAAGCTACAGAAAGAAACCATATGTTCAATACTGGATGGCATCAAGGAGAAGCATAAGGCAAGGTATCTCGAACTCCCCGACAATAGGAAGGTCCAAAAATGAGGTGTTCAGCTAGGCAAGGGAGAAAGTACATCAACGAGTTATAAGATGGAAATACAGATTTATCAGCCTAGCTAGAAAGGAGGTACTCATTAAGGCGGTAATAGATGTACTCTCCACTTATGTGATGGCAGTAGGAAACCAAATATAGTACGTAGAGGAAATTTAAAATGATTTTATTTCCTGCAATGATCCTTACGAAGTGAAATCAAACCGGTTGTGAGAAATTTTACCTTTATTGGTAGCGGTAGAACTTTCTTGCAAAGATTATTGATCATCGAACTACCAACCAAATCAGCACAGTCTTGCCTCTATGGTATCCACATAGTCGTCGCCAAGTCCCAAGTTAATTGTCACACAATTAACCAAAGGAAAAAGCAGCAAAAACCCAATGGTGCAAGCCTGGATTTCTGTATTTGGTTTTCAGCTTCCAAGCTTCTCTAAGTTTCGGATTTTCTTGGTCCTTTAACACAGAAGCAGCGGCTGATGTTTCTTCAAATAAAATTTGAAAGGATTCTTATTTTCTTGATAAAATTAATGACTGTTTCTTTAAAAGAAATGCCATAAATTTATTTTGCTGAACAAAGAAAAAAGGTTTGGTTTTTGGTTGTCTTTTGCTGCAAAATTTTTCTTCTCCAAGAAAACTGATTTTGGCTTGTTTGATGCAGCAAGAGAACATGATCTTGTTGTTCACATTAGGGCTCAGTGGCTACTAAAATTATAAGTCCATATATATATAGAAATAGATTATGGTAAAACTTTTTCACAAGTTCTAATCTATTTTGGAACTTTCTAAGTTTCAACTTTCTAAATTTCAGTGGCTGCCAAAGCCAAAATCCCATTCTAATTTGGCTTTCTAATTTTGGTTTCACATGAATTAATAGATCCAAAAAAATTTCGAATTTATTAACACAAAACCAAATGATTTAGCCACAAATCCAAATACTGTCCTAACCGGAAAACCTTATAGAGTCCTATTCGCAATAGGATTCTTATATTAACCAAAATAATTTATCACATAAATTTTACATTTATTTTTGGATATGATCTATGTGTGAGACCCTATAGGTTCTTATAACATTGGCAATGACATAAAATCTATGTTATGCCAAAAGCATTGAGCGGTGTCGAGCAACACATCAATGCTACCCAAGTTATAAGAATGTTAGTAATTTGACATTACTTTTCTTGTGATAGATGTTACCACGTAATTCAATCATTTTGCCCTAGATATCTTGATTGAACACAAGTCATGGAGCATGTCACGCTTGCATAGTTCAATCTTTGCATTTCTTGATTCCCAAGTAGACAAATTTAAGCAAATGAGCTCGATATCACATATCGACTCATTTGACCACGGCTATGCATTTTATGGTCTCACTTGATCAAGGGACCCAAAGATATCATTCAACATCTCACTATATGATTTATTGCATATCTAATTGCTACGTTTATAGTTCACCTTTTTACAGGTAACGTTTAGTTGCATCAAAACATACAACTTTTCATGTTGAGATCTCTGATGATCTCAAGTCCAAGGATCACTTACACCATCATCACTATGAGATATGCTTATGACATTTCATGTAATAACCCATGTAGCATTTCTCATGGCGGGTCAATCCAGTACATTGTTTTCTAGCATGTACCCATGTGTTGACTTGATATCTCATATCATGACAGATATCATCAATCACTACACATGCTAGTCTTAATGCATTACTATTGTCCCTTTAATGATAATACTTGACTAGAGATAATTTTATAATAATTAAATTCTTGGGACATTATCATATTTATTCATTAAACGCAAATATAGAAATAAACATAATAATCATTGCCATTAATTATAAATATCCAACAAACTCCCACTTGAACTAAGACCAATCAGCCATTTCTCTAATGCCTAATGATCTAGGGTGACGATCATGTCTCTACTGTGTCAGAGGCTTTGTTAGTGAGTCAGAAATATTATCATTAGTTGGTACTTTGCATATTTTCACATCTCTTCTCTCAATGATCTCTCGGATTAGATAGAAGTACTAAAATATATGTTTGGATCATTGGTGAGATATGGGTTCCTTAGCTTGCACAATGGCTTCATTGTTGTTACAATACAACTCAATTGGATCGGCAATGCTAGGTACAACCCCAAGTTCGGTTATGAACTTTTTGATCCAAACGGCTTCTTTCGCTAAGTTAGAAGTACCGATATACTCAGCCTCTGTCGTAGAATCAACTACTATTGCCTGCTTTGAACTTTTCAAGCTAACAGCACCACCATTTAGGCAAAACACATAACTTGACAATGATGAAAAATCATACTTGTTAGTTTGGAAGCTTGCATCGGTGTAACCAATTACATTGAGCTCTTCCTCACCTCCATACATCAAGAATGTATCCTTAGTCATTCTCAAGTACTTAGGATATTTTTACAACAATCCAGTGACGATCACCAGGATCTACTTGATATCTGCTCATCATACTCAAAGCATACGAGACATCAGAACGAGTACATAACATGGCATACATGATAGATCCAATAGTTGATGCGTATGGAATCTTGTTCATGTGTTTTTTGTCTTCTTGTTTCGAAGGACATTGTTCTTTTGAGAGACTAACTCCATGTCCCATAGGCAAATCCCTTTCTTTGATTCATGCTTGCTTAACCATTTTAGTACTTTATCTATGTATGTACTTTGAATTAGGCCAATTAATTTCGTTGATCTATCTCTAAAGATCTTGACACCTAGTCTTTCATTGAAAAGCAACTTCCTAACCAAGTCTCTACAGATTGTAAAGAATGAATGTCATTCCCAATAAGTAGTATGCCATCTACATACAATACCAGGAACACAATAGTTCTCCCACTAACCTTCTTGTAGACACAAGGTTTATATACTTTCTTGATGAAACCAAACTGTTTGATTGCATTATTGAATCGTGGATTCCAACTTCTATAATTTTGCTTCAACTCATAAATGGATTATTTTAATTTCTTGATAGGTCGTAGGCTCATCTTGATCCATTCGCAAGATGTCACCATTTTGATTCACCAGAAATCCTTGTCTCTGTGGCTCACGATGAACCATAGTGAACTTACGCGAGAATTGTGTCTCTTGAGCAAGTACTTGTTCCACAACTCTATGTGGTGTTTGCTCAATTTCCATCTTATCAAGTTTAGTGTTATTTTGTGGTTCTCGAACTTTTTCAAGTTCTATTTGTGTCCCACTAGATTTTCTAGAAATAAACTCCTTTTCTAGAAAAATGCCGGTCCAAGCAACAAGCACTTTGTTCTCATTGGGATTATAGAAGTAGTATCCTTTTGTTTCTTTAGGATACCTCACAAAATTGCACTTATCAGATTTGGGTCCAAGTTTGTCGGAGACTTAACATTTAATGTAAGCCTCACATCCCCAAATCTTCATAAAAGACATACTAGGACGCTTTCCAGTCCAAATCTCATATGGTGTCTTTTGAACTGATTTAGATGGAACACAGTTTAGTGTGAAAGTGGCTGTAAGTGGAGCATGTCCCCAAAAGGAATTTGGAAGATCTGCATCACTCATCATGGACTGAACCATGTCTAACAAAGTTCGATTTCTCCTCTCAGATACACCATTCCATTGTGGTGTTCTAGGAGTAGTGAGTTGTGAGACTATCCCACACTCTTCTAGATAGTCATCGAATTCCTGGTTTAAGTATTCACTTCCTTGATCAAATTGAAGTGTTTTGATACTCTTGCAAAGTTGGTTTTGTACTTCATTCTTGAACTCTTTGAATTGTTCCAATAATTCAGGCTTGTGTCTCATAGGATACACATAGCATTATCTATTGTAGTCATTAGTAAATGTGATGAACTAATGAAAACCACCTTTAGCCTGTGTATTTAATAGTCCACATATGTCAGTATATATTAGTTCCAATAAATCACCTACCCTTTCATTATGTTTTGTGAAAGGGGCTTTAGTCATCTTACCTAATAAACATGATTCATACGATTATGTCTCATACGATTTAAAATCAAATGAGTCCAAAAGTCCATCTTTATGGAGTTTGAAAATGTGATGCTCGTTTATGTGGCCCAAACGACAATGTCAGAAATAAGTCGGTTTAAAATTATCTAATTTAATTCTTTTTGGTATTTACGTTATAGATAGGCATTTCAAGATTTAGGATACATAGTCCATGAACTAGTTGTGCACTACCATAAAAGATTTCATTTAAATAAAAGGAGCAACAATTGTCCTTTATTATAAATGATTATCCAATCTTGTCTAAACAAGAAAATTAATATTCTTAGTAATGGCAGGCACGTAATAACAATTATCTAGTTCTAAAAGAAGCCTTGGGGAAAACTCAAGGCATATGTCCTTACAGCTAATGTGGCAATCCTTGCTCAATTTCCACTCATAGGTCAACTTCGCCTTTAGCTAAAATCCTACTTCTTTTTAGTTTGTGCACATTTACACAAATGTATAAACCACATCCGGTATCTAATACCCATGATGAAGAAATAGATAAATTAACTTCTATAACATGAATACTTGAAGTGGAATTTCATTTTCCTTCCTATTTTTCTTAAGATCCTCCAGGTAAACTTTACAGTTTCTCTTCCAATGTCTAGTCTCACCGCAATGGAAGCAATTCCTTCCTTAGTTACCTTTCTTTTAGGTTCTTGAGGTAAGAATTCCTCTAGGACATACAACTTTTTCTCTTGCTTGAGGACTATCTTCAAGTTCCTATACCAATCCAGGATGTTCGTCCCATTCAACTTGTCATTCTCAAGGACAGATCGCAATGATAATGTAGTAGTGTTAGTGTTTGATGCTATGGTAATCTACGATAGAAATATGCAAACTAAGTATCATGAATGCAAATATTTAATATGGACTTTTATTAAATGTTACTTCCACTATTTTGTTCAAATTAATAACCCTCAATATTAATTTGGAAAGATTAATCCAATTAACTTTCTAGTGGGCCAATATCCATGTTTAACCTAATTTTGAGTTAGCTTGGCTAATCGCCCAAAACTTGGCTATTTAGGTGGACAGTACTTGCCAATTGTATCCCATACAACAGTTGGATAGTTGGGTGAACAACTATTGTTTTAACTTATCTAATAAGCCAAAGCCCAACTCCATGCCTCTAGGTCTCAATCTTATTGACTCCAGCTAGTTAAGTCAAACTCAATTATTAGCAGTCGGATATTACTATTATCCTATTGCATCTCACTAAGATTGACCACGGCATTTTGCTTTGGCAAACCTACATGCGATCAATCAAAGCTTTGATGAATGCTAGGCATTAGAAGGCATGTTAGACTTAATATTCGTTTGAAGGATTTGTTAAAATCTCGTCATTTTGTTTGAATTGGTTATTGTAATTATTAGTCCAATTAATCACATAATTTTCTAACTAATTATTACAATCATGATCACATCATGCATTTAACCAATAAACATACATTGCATACATCTCATACATAAAAAATAAAATAAACATGACATAGTTATAGTTCAAACTAAGTTGATTCTCTAAAGCCAATGAGAGAACCAAAAGGTCAACCTAAGGGTAACAACATCTTCTCCAAGTGCCTCATTTGGTCGTTCTCGTATGGTCACGAGTTCCTTGCCTTCTTTGGTTCGTAGCCTAATCCTATCTCTAATCTAACTATTACATCTTTAGAGAAATCTCGAGTTACATTCAAGGGGAGTTAGATGAGAAGAGAATTTACAACCAGAAAATAGAGTAAGGCATGACACGCAAGTCATATTTATAACCAATACAAAATTTATGCAATCACGTTGAGCTTAGGGCTATAACTATGCAACATGCTCAAATATCACATAGTATGCATGTCACATGTAATTGTCATTTATATTTAACACTTAAATATATTAATCTAATTAATTTATGACAATTATTATTAAATCAAATTTTAGGGTTTCAAATCATATACTACGCATGGAAGGTTTGGATGCAAAGTACATATTTTGGCCATCATGTGATTATTAGAAATTTTTGAAAAATATATTTCATATAATTTCAGTCACAACTTGATGCATCACATATATCAATTTTGGCTACGAAAGATTCTGAACACATTTACAATTCGGCCTCAATTTGATATGTCAAATATATGCATTCGGCTACCATAAAACCGAACACGTGAATGTCCAAAACTAATTTTCGGTCATGACATATCTCTATTCGGCCAACCAAGATTATAAGGAATTATGAAAAATATATCTTATATATATTTTTGGCCACAACATGAAATATCATATATTCCATTCAGCCAACCTTTTGATCATCATTAATTTATGAAAAATATATCATATATATTTTGATCAAATTCTAAACCCGAAAACATGTATAAGGCAAAAGTATTTTTCTGTCTCAACTTGATATATCATATATATCCAATTTCAGCCAAACATAAAATATCTTATATTTAGATGTTTTTGGGCCAAACGCTAGAACCGAAATCATGTATATGTCCAAAACTAATTTGCGGATATTACATCAAAATTCCAAAACAATTATATATCACATATATAATTTGGTATTCAATGTAATTTATCATATATATGTTTTGGCCTTAGCTAAAAATAATAAAATAACTTATTAAAATTCCAAAGCTTGGCCAAGGACTTGAAAAATCAAAGCTAGGTTAAAACTAAAATCCGAAAACAGCCATTTTTCAGAAAATCAGAATTAACCAAAATTTAGAAAATTTTAACCAGCCAAAATTAAAAAAAATTTGACCCTTCTAGAAATTCAGAAAATTTGAACCATTCAAAATTCAGAAATCCGACGCATCCAAAATTTCAGAAAATTTGAAGCTTCCAAGTCGGAACAATTATATATCACATATATAATTTGGCCTTAATATTACATATATATCACATATATATATCAAATATTAATTTCAGCCTCAATAATTAAAAAAATTGACACCAAACTGGCCATAAAAGTTGAAACTTGAAAGCTAGCCAAAAGCTAGAAAATCTGAAACCAGCCATCATATGTTTTTCAGGATTTAATACTTCATGATTCGGTACAATTATATACCACATATATAATTTGGCTTCAATATGATTCAACACATATTATTTTCGCTTTAATAAAAAACAATCAAAACCGAAGAGCCAATAAAAATTGAAGTAGCTGAAGCTTGCCAAAATTCCAGAAAAAACTGAATCTTGCTTCTTAAATTCAAAGCTAGGGTTTCATGCATACTTATATATATATATATCACATATCTATATATATGTGTGTTTGTGTGTGTGTGTGTGTGTGTGTGTGTGTATGTGTGTGTGTGTGTGACATATATATAAGTATGCATGAAACCCTAGCTTTGAATACAGAATAACTAATTAAGGCAAACCCTAAATTGATTTAATAAACGTAAACATATCATATATGTTTAATCGAAAAATTCAGATTTCAATGAACATATTCAAGTAATCCAAATTTCATCATTCAAGTTTATAAACAATTTAATCAAACAAGTATGCTTCCACATAAAACCAATTTGAGCCTTTGTAAGTGGTTCTGATACCACTGTAGGAAACCAAATGCAGCACACAACAGAAAATTAAAATTTTTGATTTTCTCCAAGGACCCTTATGAAGTGAAATCAAAGCGGTTGTGAGAAGTTTTGTCTTTATTGGTAGTGGTAGAACTATCTTGCAAAGATTATTGATTGACAAACTACTTGCAAAACCAGCACAGCTTTGCTTCTATGGTATTTACACAATCTTCACCAAGTCCCAAGTTAATTGTCACATAATTAACCAAAGGAAGAAGCAACAAAAACCTGATGGTGCTAGCCTGGATTTCTACCTTCGGTTTTCAGTTTCCAAACTTCTCTAAACTTTGGATTTTCTCGTTCCTTTAACACAAAAGTAACGACTGATTTTTATCCAAATAATAGTTGAAAGACTTCTTGTTTTCATGATAAAATTCATGACTATTTCTTCAAAATAAATGCCTCACATTTATTTTGCTGAACAAAGAAAAAGGGTTCAGTTTTTAGTTGTCTTTTGCTGCATAATTTTTCTTTTCCAAGAAAACTGATTTTGGCTTGTTTGATGCAGTAAAAGAACGTGATCTTGTTTCTCACATTAGGGCTAAGTGGCTGCCAAAATCATAAGTTCAAATATATATATAGAAATAGATTAGGGTAAAAGTTCTTCTAAAGAGTTTTACTTGAACAACAAGTTCTAATCTATTTTGGAACTTTCTAAATTTCAGTGGTTGCCAAAACAAGAATCCCATTCTAATTTGGCTTTCTAATTTTGGTTTTCATATGAATTAATAAATCCAACACTGTTTCAAATTTATTAACACAAAACCAAAATGATTTAGTCACAAATCCAAATGCCGCCCTTAATCGGAAAACCTTATAAAGTCCTATTCGTAATAGGATTCTTAAATTAACAAAAAAAATTCATCACATGAATTTTACACTTCTTTTTGGATACGATCTAAGTGTGCGACCCAATAGGTTCTTATAACATTGGTAATGACATAAAATCTATTTTATGTCATAAGCATTGAGCGTTGTCTAGCAACACATCAATGCTACCCAAGTTATAAGAATGTTAGTAATTCGACATTACTTTTCTTGTGATAGATGTTACCATGTATTTTATGGTCTCACTTGATCAAGGGACCTAAAGATATCACTCCCATTACTTAGGAAGGGCAAATTCTATCTTTATTATTTAACATCTCACTACATGATTTATTGCATATCCAATTGCTACTTTTATAGTTCACCTTTTTACGGGTAACGTTTAGTAGCATCAAAACATACAACTGCTCATGTTGAGATCTCTAATGATCTCAAGTCTAAGGATTACTTAGACCATCATCACAATGAGATATGCTTATGAAACTTAATGTAATAACCCATGTAGCATTTCTCATGGCTGGTCGATCCAGTACATTGTTATCTAATATGTACCCATGTGTTGACTTGATATCTTATATCATGACACATGTCATCAATCACTGCACATGCTAGTCTTAATGCATTACCATTGTCCCTTTAATGATAATATTTGACTAGGGATAATTTCATAATAATTAAATTCTTGGGTCATTATAATATTTATTCATTAAATGCAGATATAGAAATAAACATAATAATCATTGCAATTAATTATAAACATTATGATACAATATATGCCTAAACCATCATCACATGATTGGTCCTTAGGGCATAATCCAATAATGGCATGCTTCAAACTTCCAAAGGAGTATGCCAAAGCATTATCAGAAAGACCTCAAGCTTCTGGTGGGGAGATAGAGAAGATGGTAGATCCAAAATCTATTGTAAGGCTTAGCATGATCTAACATGGTCGAAAGAGGAAGGGAGCTTGGGTTTCAAAAATCTACAGTTGTTTAATGATGCCCTCATAGCGAAGCAACTCTGGAAGCTCATTACATGCCGAACCTTTTCATGAGCAAGGTAATGAAAGCCAAGTAATTTTCAGAATGTGGTCTCTTGCAAGCCTTGATTAAAAACAATGCATCATGGTTGTGGAAATGTTGGATGAGAGCCAGATATATTCTCAAGAGAGGGGCAATATTCCAAGTCGGGGATGGAAAATTAGTCAGAATATGGGAGAGTCATTGGATTCCGAGAAGAACACATTTCATCCCAACAACTTGTCTTAGTCAACGAGAGAAGGCTACATGGGTGAATGAGCTACTGAACGACAAAGGAGATAGCTGGAATGAAGAGCTCGTGCTCCAATTTTTCAACAAACCAGATGCTAAAGCTATTGTAAGCATCATTCGCTCAAATATTGGCCATATAGACAATAGAGATAAACTTGTGTGGCAACTGACAACACACAAAAAATCCACAGTAAAGTCAACCTATCAAGATGCTCTTAAGGGACAAAATGTGGTGCATCACCAACCTGAAAATAGCTTAGCCAGGGGAGTAATGAGAATGGTCTGGAAGAATAGTTAGAAGCTCAGAATTAAACAAAGCTCAAGCATTTGATGTAGAGATGTTGGCATGGCATTATTCCAACACAAGATCAGTTGTTGAAGAGAGGCATTGATGTAGATCCTATATACAGCATGTGTAGAGAAAGTGAGGAAAATCTAGAGCATGCTATGTTACACTGCTCAAGGGCAAAAAAGGTGTGGTCCGTGTGGAAACTGGCTCCAATGAGGTGGGAAGACCCGCAAAGATATGAGTTAAGCTTTAAACAATGGTGACTTAAGATATGCAGTGGGAGAAGGGGGGATAATTGGCAAGACCGAGCTGAATGCTCTAGAAAACGAGAAATCTATGGATATTTAAAAAAGAATGGCGAGTAGAAAAAGTAGTAGTTAATCTTACCGTGGGGGAATGGACGGAATTCCAAGATATCAGTAGGTTGGAAAGAGCACCAAGCTAAAAGTAGTGACTTGGAATGATTACTCGAGTTCAGTGGTCACTACTATAACAAGCATGTAAACGATAGGATGAAGAAATGACTATAATGGATGACTATCCAGACACCAAGAGTTTAGGATATTCTATCCACTATAGTTAAATGAGGAGCAATTGGACCGAGCAAGAGGTATAGTTTTTGTCCTTGCTTGATGAAGATGTAGATATTTCATTCTTTTTTAAACTCCTAGATTAGAAAATATAGTGAGAGGTTTTAGGAAGTATAAGCTTATCAACCACTGGGAAAATCTCATACTATCACACTTAGCCTCAATGTGAGAACTGAAGAACTCATAGCCAGTCGACTACGTTGTACATGTGGTAATTTTGACAGTAAATATAACTATCATTTTACTTCCCTCTCAGAGCCAGAGAGGGAAGTGGGATTGTAATGATGAATTTCAATACTTTATGATATTGTTATTATGCATCTACCTTTAATAATTATTTATTTTCATGCTTTATGATATTGTTCTTGTGGATCTAACCTTTTTTGATGCAGATCTGTTTGTATTTTGCCTGTTTTACCAACAGTGTTATGGTAGTAAGACCCAGTGTAGGGCGGTAAACCCAGTTGAGCTGTTGAGGGTCTTAGAGTCCAAAAAACTTTAGGATTGGTAAAATAATGAGTAGATCTGAGTAAAAATTGGTAGATCTATAACGGCTTTAGCATAAAATGTTAAAATTTATAATTATTTGGTAGATTTATAATAACCTTAGCATGAACTGAAAATTCATGATTATTTTCCCATGGAACTCGAAAGCTTTTGATACTAAAGGAAAGGGTTAAAAGTCTTATAAGGTTTATTGCATTTCTGTCTACTTGCTTCCTTGTATTTTTATTTGCAATATGTCTTCTCTTTTTAGATCTTTTTCCAAAGCATCTTCCTCTTCTTCCTCTTCTTCAAACACTCTTCTTAAAGAAGAAATTAATTTAGAAAACATTGGTCAAACAATAGACAATTGGAAAATTCCTAAACACCCAACTAATCATGTTTATCATGAGTCAAAATGGTCTTTAACTTCAGATTACACAATTAAAACAGTAGAACAAACCATAGCTCTTCACTCTGATTATGAAGAGATTAAACTTTTGTCAAGAAAAACTATAGAAAAACATTTACGAAAATATAACTACCTTCATTTTGGTCTAGTACAAGTGGCTGCAAAACCACTTACTAGAGAAGGTCTAGATAGATCTCTTTTACTTGCTCTAAGAGATTGTAGATTTTTAAACTTTGATGATTCATTGCTTGGAATGGTTGAAACCAGTCTATGTGATGGACCAGTTTATTTCGATTGTTTTCCAAATTTCACTGTTTCTTTACGTGATAGAAACATTTTAGACACACTCACTTTAAATATTAAAACTGAAAATTATAAAACTAAAACAGGTACACTTCCAGTAGCAATTTTGTTTAGGATCCAGTACAAAGCCTTGTGTTCAGCTTTTAGTACAGGAGCCCTAAAGTCTCACAAAAAGGGGGAAACTATCCTCTTCCGCATGATCTAGCGGATCCCAACTCACCGCATCTGTGTCTATCACTTGGAACCAAGTCACACTTCGAACAATGGTCGCTACGGATGCGGCACCACTGCTCGATAAAAATACAACGGTGTCTAGTATCCAACAGTTTCCAACAGGAGCCGTCCAAATCAGGTTTGATAGAACTTCTAGCTTTAGGATTTCTACTTCTAATCCTGCTTGTTCCCAACCTAGACATTCCGTGTCTGACTTTAGACCAATGTCTTCGTCCTCAACCATGTTTCAACACCTTGACAATTCATCAAGTATACCTCAAGCAAGGTATACAGTTCAAACCGAGCCATCCTCATCAGATCACGGAGATTTACCAAAATCTCCAACATACTCTACTATTACTGATAATACTCCAATTAGTGAATTAAGAACTTTAACTTTAGATACACAAATTGGTTTTCAAATTAATAAAGAATATCTTAGGAAGGAATTTTACTCAGAAGAAAACCTTTCTAAAAGAACATGGTTCTTGAATTCTTTTCAAGGCAATTTTCGAAAACAAATCCAAGAAAATTATTATAATTTTCTTAAGAAAATTAAAGAACATGTTTTCTTCTTTGAATGGTTCATTATTTATGCAGAAGAAAATTCAATTGATTTTCCTTTTGATAAAACAATCTGCTTTGAAAAATGGAAAACTTGTAAGGAGAAGTCCCATCCAATTTCCTCCAAATAAACTATCCACGATTTCTTATAAATCTATTGAATTAAAAGTTTCCTTTTAAACAAAGAACTGAAACAGAACAAATAACTGGTAAAGATATACAAAGTATTTTTGAACAAAACAATTATACTAATAAGTATTTACAGACTATTGGAGAATATTTTATTACAAATAATAAAATTACTCCCCAATCTTTTTATGCTCCTCCTCTTTCAAATTTACAGACTTCTACAGTTCCTTCACCTACTTCTTTTCCAAATATTCCTTTGTTCAAGCCATATGAAATTCCTAGTCAATTAACCAAACCCATTCAAGAAAAACCTTTGTCTGAATTTGAGAAAAGGTTAGCCAAAATAGAAGAGTCATTTCAGACTCCTAAGCCCAAGCAGAAAATGGAAATGGGGTCATCTTCCGTTTCTGCTCAACCATCCAAGTCAAATGATCCAAATTTCGGCCTCGGCCAACCAATCACCAGGTCTTAAATAAAGACACTGATCAAGATGAGTCCTCCGACCCTGAAGTTGCCAAACTCAGAAGTTTTAGACCCCATAGCTATAGTAAAGAGAAGTCTATTTCCACCTGGAAAAATTCACAAAAACTTTATTACCCTAGGGCTACTTATCCAGATTTAGCTTTAGAAGAAAGACCAAATGTTTTCCAAAATAATTATACTGCAAATGGTATTTATGAATGGTGTATTGATGGTCAATCTGAATACAACATTTTAACAATACTACAACAAATGACTATGGTTGCTACAGCATACCGAACAACTCATAATTGTCCTGACCAATTAGCAGCTCATGTTTTAATTGCTGGTTTTACAGGTCAGTTAAAAGGATGGTGGGATGAACACCTATCATCCATAGATAAAGACAAAATTTTAAATTCTGTTAAAATCGATGAAGATGGTGAACCCATTTTAGTTAATGGTCAAACTATTTCTGATGCTGTTTCTACTCTTCTTTTTACAATTGCAAAAACTTTTGTTGGAGACCCAGGGATCTTTAGAGATAGATCATCTGAGCTCCTAAATAATTTGAAATGTAAAAAACTATCTGATTTTAGATGGTACAAAGACACATTTTTTACTAGAATTTATTCTAGGCCTGATGGTAATCAAGCCTACTGGAAAGAAAAATTTTTAGATGGTCTTCCAAAATCTTTGCGTGACATGGTTCGTGATGAACTATGAGTCCAATACAATGGCATGGTTCCTTACGAACAAATTACTTATGGTCAATTAACCAGTCAAATACAACAAGTTGCTTTAAAAATTTGTCGACAAGATAAAATCCTTCGACAATTAGCCAAGGATAGAGCCCAACAACAAAGAGACTTAGGATCTTTTTGTGAACAATTTGGTCTTCCTAGTTGTCATCCGACCCATAGGAAGAGGTCATCCAAAACTAGGTTTAGGAAGTATCGACCCAATCTTCCTTACAAACCCAATAAGCATTTTCCTAAGAAACATTCTAATCCACCTAAACCAGCTTTCCAAAAGTCAAAAGATATTGTTTGCTATAAATGTAAAAAACCAGGACATATAGCCCGGTATTGTAGACTTAAAACTAAAATTCAAGAGTTAAACTTAGAAGAAGAAGTACTAGATCAAATAGCTAAACTGCTTGTTGATTCTGATAATTCTGATAATTCAGAACATGAGTCCGATGATCTTCTAAACCAATTAGAAGATCAAGATGATTATTACAGTTCTAGTTCAGAAGATTCTGGACAAGAACATTCAATCAATGTTCTTACCAAAGAACAAGATCTTTTAGTTGATCTTCTTGAAGAAATTTCAGATTCTGAAAAGAAGAAAAAATATTTCGAAAAATTGAAACAAGTTTTTGTAGAAAAACAACCTGAAAATGATCACTACTTTTCAAAAGATCCCCGATTTTCTAATATTTACAATTTCAATGATATTTTAAATCGTTTTCCAAAAAATCCTAAACCAGTTTCTTTGCAAGATCTTCAATCAGAAGTCTCATTCCTCAAAGAGGAAATTAAGAAAATAAAAGCACAACAAGAATTGGATCGTCTTGTTATTGACTCATTAATTTCTGAAAAGGGGAAGTTCTCAGAAAATTCCACTCTTTCTAAACCTTCTGTTCTTTCTAAACCTTCTTCTTCAAATTCCCCTACTTTTGAAAAATTTGAAGAAACTGACCAATTTCTTAATCATATTTCTTTAGTCCAACAAAAATATGATATTTTAATTACTTTAGTTATAAAAGATAATTTCAAACTTGAAATTCCTGCTATGTGTTGTATCCAAGAAGGACTTATCCCTTCAATCTATTTTGAAAAAACCAAAGAAGGACTTCGTTCTGCAAATGGTTCTAAATTACAAATAAATTATAAACTTCCTGAAGTTGAAGTTCATTTTCAAAATGGTTTTGTAAAAACATCTTTTCTTTTAGCAAAAGATTTAAATGGATTAGCTTATTTAGGCACTCCATTTATCTATCAAGTAACTCCATATTTAACTAATTTCAAAGGAATTTACCCTCAAAATATTCCAAATTCTTGTATTCCTTTTGCCAAACCACCTTTGGAAAGAAAATTAAATACTTTATTTTCCAATGATTCTCAAATAAATGTTTTAACCTTAAAACAAAACCAAATAAATTTTCTTATTCAAGAAATATCTTTCAAAAGAATTGAAGAACAACTTCAGCAACCTTTGCTTCAAAATAGGATTAAAGATCTTGAGTCCAAACTCCAAAGGGAGGTTTGTGCTGAAATTCCAACAGCATTTTGGAATAGAAAACAACATGTAGTTTACCTCCCTTATGAAAAGGATTTTGATGAACGCCAAATTCCTACCAAGGCTAGAGCTATCCAAATGAATCAAGAGCTTCTTCAACATTGTGAAGAAGAAATTAATGATCTTCTGAAAAAGAAGATTATACAAAAAGTCTCTCCTTGAGTCATCCCGCTTTATGTTAATAAAAATTCTGAAATAGAAAGAGGTGTTCCAAGACTTGTAATTAATTACAAGGCTTTAAACACAGCCCTTCAGTGGATTCGATATCCAATTCCTAACAAAAAAGATCTTCTCCAAAAATTATATGCTGCAAAATTTTTTTCAAAATTTGATATGAAATCTGGATTTTGGCAGATTCAAATCCATCCTTCTGACAGGTATAAAACCGCATTTAATGTCCCTTTCGGACATTATGAATGGAATGTAATGCCTTTCGGTTTAAAGAATGCCCCTTCTGAGTTTCAAAGGATTATGAATGATATTTTTAATCCTTATTCAAATTTTATTATTGTTTATATTGATGATGTGTTAGTCTTCTCTGAAAACATTGACCAGCATTTTAAACATGTTCATACATTTATGCATGTGATTAAACAAAATGGTTTAGCTGTTTCTCAGAAAAAGATTAGCCTTTTTCAAACAAAAATTAGATTCTTAGGGCACCATATTAATTTAGGAACTATTATTCCAATTGAAAGATCAATTCAATTTGCTGATAAATTTCCTGATCAAATCCTAGAAAAACAACAACTTCAAAGATTTTTAGGTTGCTTAAATTATGTTTCTGATTTCATTCCAGAACTTAGCAATCTTATTAAACCTTTGCATGATCGGCTTAAGAAAACTCCCCCTGCCTGGACTGAAATTCTTACAAATATAGTTAGACAAATTAAAAAGCAAGTTAAAGTACTTCCTTGTCTTGCATTATCAGATCCATCCACTCAAAAAATTGTTGAAACTGATGCTTCTGATATTGGTTATGGTGGTATCTTAAAACAGGTCCAAAACGGTAAAGAGCAAATTGTGGCTTTTGCATCTAAGCATTGGAATGATTCCCAACAGAATTATTCTACCATTAAAAAAGAAATTCTTGCAATTGTTTTATGTGTTTCTAAATTTCAATCTGATTTACTCAATAAAAAATTTTTATTACGTGTTGATTGTAAATCTGCAAAAGAAGTTTTGCAAAAAGATGTTAAACACCTTGCCTCCAAACAAATTTTTGCAAGGTGGCAAGCTATCCTATCTGTTTTCGATTTCGATATTGAATACATTAAAGGAGAAAACAATTCCCTTCCTGACTATTTGACTCGTGAATTTTTGCAGGGACGATAACAATGCCTCCGAAAAAGAAAAAGGAAGAACCTCCTACCAGTAAACCAAATACTTCTCAAATATCCAAAACTGAATCTTCGGATTCAACCAAAAGCATACAAACTCCAGTACACATCCCAACCCCTTCAAATTATGCTCTTACACCAACCCAGATTCAAGCTTTTGAATCCCTTGAAAACATCAAACCAATTTCCATCTTAGCACCCAGAACATGGGCAGACATTGCTGAAGAAGACGAAGTCCACACACAACTGTCGGCTTTCTACCAGCTAGCAGCCCAATCTGGATTTCAATTGGTAAAACCTCCTCAAACTTTGATGGCGGCTTCAAACCCCATCCCTTCTCAATCCCAAGTGGCGGCTCTGAGCCCCACTCAATCTTATCCAACAACCATGGCTCAAAAATCACAAAAACAAGTAGTGATCCCGACTACTACCCAGGTAGTAATTCCAACTACCTCTCCAAAAGCCCAAGAGCCATACCATAAAAATGATCATCCAGTAAACATTCTGCAAATGGAACCCGATATTTTCCACAATAACCCAGTTCAAATGGCCCAAATCATTTTTCCCAAAGGGTTCCACTACTTTTTACCCTCTATCTCTAAAACCCCAACATTCTATGAGTTCATCCTTTTGGACTCTGGGTCCGTATCCTTCAAACATTACCAAGACAAAACACAAACCTATATTACCCACTCCACCGCCCAAATTCTCAAAGTCATTAAACCATCCGAATGGGGAATGATCTAAACAAACCCAGAAATTTTTCTCAAACATTTCAACCCCAGGGATATACTTATTGGGACTATAAAAGTGCTTGGTATAATGTTTTTACCCTTCAAAATGTTCATAATAAGCACTCTTGGTTCTTTTATTTTAAGAGAACTAACAAATATGATTTTCCAGTTTGGTTTGTCCAATGGTGGGGCGTTCATGGCCCAAACCAAAAAATGTTGCCGGACATAGTCCAGCAAGGATTCCAAATTTTCAACCAAAAATTCCAATCTCCTAAACCTTATGTACCAAAATTATTAAGCTTCTTTTCTCTGTTTTCTCTTTCATGGATTTATTCATGGAAATACGAATTTGTTAAACCCAATCAAAATTTTCCTCCACTTCTTGTCCGACAAGGGTATTCTAAATGGTGGAAAGAATTCAAAACAGATTCAATCCAACCTCCACAAATCGAAGCATGGTTCACTTTGAACCCACAATTCTTACCCGCTGCTGATCCACAAATAACCGCATTTTTGCAACAAAAAAGTTTGGCCCAGTCCAAATTAGCAGCACTCACTAATAAGGAAGACTATGTCAAACATTTGGAAAGCCTACTTTCCCAGTTCAAACAAGAATCCCCGAAGGCCCAACCACATGTTGCCAAAGCCCAAGAGGAGTCAACAACACAAACTCAGAGACAAGACCTCCCCGAGAGTTCCGGGGTCAAAGAAGAAGCAGACGAAGAAGTAGAAGATCCATTTTACTTAAATGGAGATGATTGTTATGGAATATTTTAATTCTTGCAAAAATTGTAATAGTGTTACTAAAAAATCCATTTTACTTAAATGGAAATGATTGTTATGTAATCTTTTAAATTTTGCAAAAATTGTAATAGTGTACTGTAGCAGCCGGAAACACTGTAGCAGCGGTATGTAATCTCAGAGTGAATTTTTTTTTTTTTATGATAGAGGGACTATTAATTTGCTCTTGTTATAACTTTCTTGTTCTTATGGGCTCATAAGGAGGGGAAATAAAATCATTCAAGGGGGTGCTTGTTTGGGAGAAATCAAACTTTTCAATGAGATTCATTCCATTATTTGATGCTTGGTTGGGGGTAATGAGAAGAAAATTTGGTAATAATTGAGAAAAACTGGGAAATTTTTAATTACGTACTTCTCTCTTTAATAATTGATTATCTTAAATTCAGTAATCATTTTTATTTTATTATTCTAATTTTACCCTAAATACTAAGCTACCATTGCACCTCTCCCTCATCTCTCTACATTATTTTTCTCTTTTCTTTCTCTCTCATCCATTTTCACCATTACTTTCTCTCTTATCATTTTATTATTCAACTCTCTCATTCTTATCCATTGTTACTTTCTCTCCCATCATTTTCACTTTACTTTCTCTTACATCATTTTCTCGCTCTACTTTCTCTCTCTTCTCACTCACTTCTCTTTATTCTTTCCTATCCCTTGTCATTGTTATTTTTTCCTTCATTATTTTTATCTTCTTAATTTCTCTCTTATCACTTTATAATATTTTTTTTTCTCTTTTCCCTTTCCACTCTACTTTCTCTCTCATCATTTTCGTACTTCGATTTTTCTCTCGTCTCTTTCACTCTTTTTTTTCTCTTATTATTTTCTCACTCCAATTTCTCTCTTATCCCTCTCTACTGTTACTTTCTCTCTTTCCTCTCACACCACTTTCTCTCTCATCCCTCTCTACTGTTACTTTCTCTCTCATTATTTTTTGACTCCACTTTCCTCTTACTCCTCTTTCTCTCTCATCTCTCTCTACTGTTACTTTCTCTCTTATCATTTTTCTCACTTTACTTTTTCTCTCATCACTTTATAATTTTTTTTCTTCAATCTCACTCCTTTTTTTCTCTCTCTTCCCGCTCAGTTTGCTTTTCTCTCATCTCTTTCCTATTACTTTGTCTCTCATTTTTCTCACTTTACTTTCTCTCTCATTAATTGATGATATTTCTTTCTCTCTCTTCTTTCTCACTATTTCTCTCTTCCCACTCACTTTTCTTTCGCTCTCATCCCTCTTTACTTTATTCTCTCTTCTTTCTTTTATCATTCTATAATGCTATTTTTATAATATATTTATTAATGAGGATAAAATTAGAATTTTAACTGATTTCTATTCCCATAGATAAATTGAACCAAATATCATCATTTACATTAATATCCATTGTAGGGTTTGAACCAAGCACAAACAATTCACTGAGTATTTCCATTGTCATTGAACTGTTAATGAATCCCATTGTGATTTCCATTGAAAAATCCGAACACAGCGCCACCTAAGAAATGTACAATGCATGTGTTCTTAGTCAAGTCCTATTTCATTGGAACTGTACTACCAAGCATGTCTAAAAGATTTTATTTTAGTTTAGAAAAAATATTGAATGTAGTGGTTGTATAATAAATTGCAAAATAATTTTTTTTTGATGGATTACTCAAAATTAAAGAAAAAATATAATCCACTTATTTTACTTAATCAATAATAATACATTCTTTTTATTCATTTTTTTATTATCCAAGAAAAGGGCTCCATCACATTAAACAAAGTATTAAACATGGTAGCTGTATTTCTAATAAATAGATGGTATGGCAAAAGAAGGATTTTGCCACTTGATCTATTTAGCCAACAGTTTATAACTTTCTTTTTTTCTTTTTCTTTTTTTCTACCTGGGAAGTTTCTAATTTGGAGATTTAACTATGTTATGGTAATGATATGTTACGCCCTAAAATAATCTCGTTTTTTCACTTATAATTTAAGTAAAACAAAATCATTTTAAAATGTATAATCATAATGTTATACATCATAATTAAAACATATAATCTGATTTTGGGCCTCTAAATATTAGAGTGGATACATTCTCTGGGTGAAATTTGGATTTTCTAGGCCCAAAATATGCATTTTAGGCCCAAAGTATTTATTTTCTCACTAGAGGACAAAAACAAACAAGGGTTGATCATGCACTCATGGTTTCTCTTCATCCCCACTTATAGAGCAATATGAAGCTTCGGTAATGATTTTGGGCTTCTTCTTGAACTCAAATAGCAGTATAATTAAGCAACAATTTTTTCTTTTATAACTTTATGGGACCTTTATTTGCAACATTGATGTCGGGGATGACAATGGACCTAATCCAGCTAAACAGTAATACATGGTTACTGATAAAGTGATGATTTTTTTTTATCATACAGTTTCATACTTATTTTGGTTACACATTCATGAGACGTGAGTGTCACGAAAATCCCGCCAACAACGTAATTTTTTAACACTTCACGAATTTTTGATCCTCCGATAATTCGTCGTATCATACCATTAAGGATATCAAGGTACCACTCTACTTTTTTTTTTCCAAAGATTGATAATGTTATTAACTCTTGAAAGTTAAACTTTACAAGCAATGTCCACCACAATTGGACTCTTCTTAGCTCTCAGTGCGGTTAAGACTAATTGACTACATGTCAACAAACTACCCTCCATCCCACAAAAATACAGGACAGGCAACCTGACTACACCCCTGTCATGTTTCACTTTCTATACACCACACACACTATGCACATGTCAACCACTGATCAACCATCCGATCCTAGCTAATTCCTATTTACTTTCGAAAACTCCAACTAAGCATGCCTCGCTATCTCTACTATTTCCCCAGCCGCCAACCATTCCCGCTGAAAAACCCACACATTCCTACTCTTCCCTATCATCCACGAAATGTAGGCTGTAAACTGAGTTCAGTCCTTCCAAGCATCCCCTCGTCACCCAGAGCATAAATCTTGCCATCAGTGCTGAAAATTATCTTGATGCCGACCCAGCTTAGCCCAGTCTATTTTAGCTAGCCACCAAATGGTTTTAGCACGAGGACAATTGAACACCATATGCTCAAGCGTTTCACCCTCTTCTCCACATAATGGACATGAAGGCTCCACCTGCATTTTCCTTTGGGAGAACTTGGCATTAATGGCAAAATATTATGACAACACCGCCATACAAAATGCTTAACTTTACATGTCACCTTCAGCTTCCAGGTGGCATTCCACATACCGTGTCGTCTCTCTCACGCATTACTACATTTCGGTTGTTGATTTGTAAATTGTCTCTCCTACTGCAAACTATGATATGCTGACCTGATTGAATATGCATTATCACGAGAATTCGGCTCCATTCCTTGCAAAATTATTCTTGCTCCCATCCACCCCTTCCACAACCAAGATGTATTTGTCCTCGCTATTGCTGACTGCAATTGATCAATAGGGAAATATTTGGCTTTCATGACTCTACTCATAATTGAACAGTTGAAGATCCTGAAACCCCAATCCTCTCTCATCCTTGGCCTTAGTAAACTTTTGCCACCATTTCCAATGGATTTTCAGTCTTGCATCCTTATGTACACCCCACCAAAAATTTGCCGTAAGACAACAAATCTCCTTACATACTTTCACTGGCAGCTTAAAACAGCCTATCACATATGTTGGTAAAGCATTGATCACCGATTCAATGAGTATTTCCTTGCTGGCCAAGTTCAAGAACGGAGTCTTCCAATTCTGGATTCAGTGCTGCACTTTCTGAATGATAAAATTAAACACCTCCCTTTTCGAGCGGCTAATCCTCATAGGCAATCCAAGATAGTGAGCATTAGATTGTTCCTTCACTCCCCTCATCATTTGACAAATTGCAGCCCGTACAGCCCCAAAGACATTATGACTAAAGAACACGGACGACTTGTAAAAATTGATTGCTTAACCCGAACACTGACTATACTGTTGTAGCAAACCTTGCAACACCTGTGCCTGACCCACCTCCGCCTCACCGAATAGCAATAAATCATCAGCAAAAAGCAAATGTGTAATGATCGGCCAATTCCTACTAACTACTCATTCCTGTGTGTGCATGGAGAAATTTATGATTGAAGATGACCTTGATTGGGTCGCAAAGGACCCGTTAATTCTAAGCGCCGCCATCAGCAATTTCCAGGTTAATGGATGACATGGTTGGCTATGAGGTACGCAAAAACTTCACTGATCACTTCTTTACTTACAGCAGGGATAGTATTATTTTCATCTTCAAGCAATAATTAAAATTTGTTTCTTCAGGCATGCAATTTGTTTTTTTTTAAAAGGAAAAAATTAGACTATTTGAATTTGTATTCTTAATATTATAATACGGGTTCCTCTAAAAAGCATAAGAAGTGAAGAACGAAGAATGCACATAATTAGCCTACAAATAAAGCAGGAAGAAAAAGAGAGGGGGGACACAGCCTCTACCATTGAATGTTACACGAAACAATATGGTGCTTCAAAGGAAGAAGCATTTGCTGAGTTTGAGAAACGAGTAAGGAATGCTTGGAAGGATATAAACAAGGATTGGCTTCTTGGTCCAACTAATTCAGCCATACCCATGTTCGTCCATGAGCGAATCTTGAATTTTTCAAGAGTCATTCACCTTCTATATCGTGGCTTTGATGGGTACACCCATTCTTATCACCGCAAGATCAAAGACTTGATCACAACTGTGTTGGTTGATCCTGTCCCAGTGTGACCCATCCAAAATGATCGCGGATTGCTTGTTCCAATAAATATTATATATTGATTGTGTTCAGTTAAGTAGAGTGGTACCTTAAATCATTGGAGTGAGGTGAAGGGAAGTACTAGCATGTGTACTGTAGCTTTTGCTTCAGTGTTAAGTTTCCTCTTTCTGAGGAAGGGGGTGGGTTCTCTGCTCTGTTTTTGGTTCAGTGGTCTTGCTATAGCTGGTCTTCCAGGGGATACGGGAAGGGTGATGACAACGGAGGGTGTGGTGGGTTGGGAGGTGGAGGTGGCTGGTCTTGTCCAGAAACTTCAACTAGCTTCAACTGAAGCATAGCCAATTGTGTTAGGAGTGGATGATTTACAGGTTGGTAAGCAGGAGGGTGGCCAAAGCTTGCTTGGGAAGTTATTTGGTATTACGCAAGCGAATTTCCTAAAATTGAAACATACTCTACAAGCTATTTGGCCAGTTCGTCGGCCTTTTCTTATTCGGGAATTAGGAATCAATTATTATCAGTTTGTTTTTCAGTCGGAGGAGGATAAGCTGAAGGTGTTAACTGGTCGCGGGTGGAGGTTTGATAATCAATTTTTGGTGCTACGGGAGTGGGTTAAGGGAGTGATGAGGGATGATAAAGCTTTTACTTGGGTGCTGGTTTGGGTGCAGCTTTGGGATTTGCCAAATCATTGCATTACAAGGGAAGCGAGTTTCCGAATTGGAAGTCTTTTTCAGGAAGTGCATGATGTGTTTATTCCTGAGAGGGGTAGTCCAGCTGGTCGCCATCTCAAGCTTCTTGTTACTTTGGACTTGGTGCAACCTCTCTTGAGGGGAGTTCAGGCACGGTTTCAAGATATTGCTTCTTGGGTTTGGTTTAAATATGAATTTCTTCCCACCTTTTGTGTTTATTGTGGACGTGTGGGTCATGGGGTGTTCGTGTGTGAGAAGAGAATGGCGGACCAGCAAGCTGATATGTTGGTTGAAGGGCAATTTGGGTTATGGTTGCATGCAACATCTGGTCGGTTTATAAGGAATGATCGGGAGAAGTCTACTGCTCAGGTTCTGGGGGCGGCACAGGTTCTGGGGAGTGTTAGGAAGGAAAGGGAGAGTTTGGAGTTCTGCGCTTTAGTTTCTCCAGTTGGTGCAGTTACAGGCAAAGGGGTTGTTTCAACTCAGTGTTCTCCAATGCTTTTACCGCATGAGTTGATGCATCGGGGCTTTGCACTAGCTGCAATTCCGCTGTCCAATGCTCCTCTAAATTCTGTTCTTGATGCTCCTGCTCTTCCTTTACTTGCGTCAAAGAATTCTATGCTGGCTGCTCCTGTTTTTGATTCTAAGCTCTCTGTTCTTCCTGATTTTGAAATACAGCCCGTCACTAAGTTGTCTGGACCGCAGCTGGTTGCTCCTGTTGCTGCATCAACGCTTTCTATTCTTGATGATTCTGAACCACGGCTGCTGGATAGTGGCTTATTGTTGTTGGAAGAGGAGAAGCAGTGCTATTCTTCGAATTCTTCGGGATTGTTGAGGGAGAATGTGTAACCATACAAGCTGGTACAACAGCCTTCTCTCTCAGCTTTGGAAGGTGAGTTGCATGCTCAAAATCATGAAAATCATGTGATGGCTCATGATGGTGTCTCGACCTTGGACCAGCCACTTCAGGCTCTTCCTTTGGCGTCATTGGACCACAATATCCAGCTGCCTCCTTTAGCTGATTTGCTTGGTTATGGAGATTCCATGCCATGTCCAGTGGAGGGTCATGGTGGCATTTCTGGTTTGGATCATAAACGGCCAACATGGCGGAGGTTAGATGGCAAATTGAGGTCTATTTCGTGTGATGAGTTGTGTATTAGCCTTGTGTGGGAGAGAAGCGTGAGTGGCATTAGGTAAATGATATGGCTATTGTGTTTGATGATGAGGTATGTGGTTATGATGATCAAGCTGGGAAGAAACCTAAGCAAGGAGCTCAATTTAAAGGGATGCAAGGGACCGGCCCTCATCGGTCTCAAGCCTTTCAATGAAGATTGGGGTGTGGAATTGTAGAGGTTTGGGTGCAGCTTTTACAATTTCCCAGTTAAGGGAGTCTATTATCTCCTAGCATCCGGAGGTAATTTTTCTTTCAGAAACTAAACAAAAAAAAAGCTTTTGTTGAGAAGATTGTTAGACAATTGAAGTTTGACGGTAGGTGGAGGTATGTTCAGCCTGAAGGCACTCGAGGGGGGTTGTTAATATGTTGGGCGCCTCAGGTTTCGGTTATGAATATGGTGACTACTTCGTTTTGTGTACAGATGCAATATAAACTTGAGGGTGATACAAGGATAGAGTGCGGTGTTTTTTGTGTATGCAAGTACGGATGTGGGGTTGAGAGATCTTCAATGGAGTTATTTGGAAAATGAGAAGAAAATTTGAGGGATTGCTGGGTTATGTGGAGGGACTTTAATGATATTGTACATCCAGTTGAGA
The DNA here is from genome assembly GCA_020080225.1 of Gynochthodes officinalis. Taxonomy (NCBI): domain Eukaryota; kingdom Viridiplantae; phylum Streptophyta; class Magnoliopsida; order Gentianales; family Rubiaceae; genus Gynochthodes; species Gynochthodes officinalis. The sequence goes on from CM034617.1 coordinate 28,300,552, forward strand.
AGAGGGGGGGACGGGTTAGAAGTGAACAAAGTTGTGCTTTTTTTAAAGACTTTATACAAAGAATGGGGATGGTGGATCTTGGTTATGTTGGTAGTCCGTATACTTGGAGAAATACTAGGGTTTGGGGAGGGTTTTGTGGAGGAGCGGTTGGATACAAATTCAAATAGTCTAATTAAGAATACAAATTATGTGCATTCTTCGTTCTTAATTACTGCTTGAAGACGAAAATAATACTGACCCTGCTATAAGTAAAGAAGTGATCAGTGAAGTTTTTGCGTACCTCATAGCCAACCATGTCATCCATTAACCTGGAAATTGCTGATGGCGGAGTTTAGAATTAACAGGTCCTTTGCGACCTAATCAAGGTCATCTTCAATCATAAATTTCCCCATGCACACACAGGAATGAGTAGCTAGCATTTGATATACAGCACTACAAGCGCAACCTGTATGTACTCTTCAAAATTTGGAAGAGTACAGCCATTTTGCCTCTTCAAGGTAGGCTCTCACCAATGCTTTCATTTGAAACACCATTTTCTATACAATTCAGACTTCAAGCCTCATAATAACGCACTAGTTGATTGCAATAATTAATTTGTAGCCAATTCAAAAAAGGTTGTTTATTTATTTTAGAACTGATGATATTGCATAATTCAATAGGTTTGATTTGCCTTCCTTAACCAACTGCTCCTCCAAATCAGAATAAACATCTAAGAGGTCCGATAACAGTGTTTCATGTATGATGGCAACTGATCCAAGCCACTCATATGCATTCTGTCATGCAAAATATGATCATAGGAGTAATTTAGATTTTAAGATTTTATAGGGGACGTTTGGTTTTAATTTTAGTAATTTGACATTCTCATATTCATAGGAAACATGATGAAATTAAAGAGGACGCTTCAAATGAGTATACCTTTCTATTGAGTCGGTGAAAAGAACGAGTTCATCAAAAGTACCATACACATCATAGATGCCATAAGCATGGAAGTTAGGGCAATGACTTTGGTCAATGTGGTCCGGACAAAACTATACTCAGCCTCAAAATACATGTTGGAAATTTTGTAGCAAAAAATGGCTAAAAAGGAAGAACAGTAACCAGAAGAATGCTTTTTCGGTTGAAGGCTGATAACCAAAATAAACTTGAGTCGTGCAGGGACAGCACTGTCCTAAAGAAACAATTTCCGTGGATTAGAAACTTTTCCCCAGGATTAAACAAGCCATCCTCGGTTGGTTGAGGGCAGCAGAAATAGCAATGATTAAAAAACAAGAACCAGCAGAATAGAGAAGTATGATATGTTGGAGAGGGAGAGAATTCTGCAGAATGTAGTTCTTTTTTTTTTTTTCTAGTTTCTGTGTTTCAGAAGGCTTGGCAGCAGCGCTATTTATAGAGCTGCATGCAACAAGATTTGAGAGAATAGTGCTGCAAGTTGGAGCAAATCTACAGAGCGTTAGAGGATTTGATGCAACGCGGTTGAAGGAAATCTGCTTTAGAATGTGGTCATCATTCTAAAGTCATGCGGATGATGGTTGGGATGAAGTCAGCCAAGTCTGCAGCATTTTACACTCAAGTGGATAAGTTTTGACTTAGGAAGCAGTCAAAAAATCAATCATGCAAATAGCTGGCCAAGTAAAATTATTGATTGGTAAAAGGCAAGTGTTGGATGTGCAGAAACAAACAAGGGACAAACTTGGAGAACGTGGTCGACAAGGCAGCACAAAATCTGGAACCAATGTTCCACAACTTTGAAATATTCAACAATCCCCCACATATTTCGAAGGATAAACGAAAAACAAGATTGATCTACTGGATTTGTTTGGGTGCAAATGTATTCAGTTTGGTGTCTTTTGGACTATGAACCAAACATAGATTGATAAAATATATTTTACTGATTTATTGGTGAAATGTAAAATTTCTATGAACCAATAATTCATTGATGTAAGATAGAGATTTTATCAATCGCAATACAACCCCCATAAGTTTGATGTTCGACGCTTTTTTGGGCTAATAAGCCATGCACGTGCTTGGTAGTTAATGAGAGCTCTAAAGATTTTAGCCAAAACCTTATAGGAGCAGCATCACTCCACTTTCATATAGATGAATTTATCAAGTGTATACTTCTTTTAAATACACTATCCATAAGGAATATGAATTCATTAAGAGTTTTGAAACTCAACCTCACAGTTTGTAGCAGTTATAACACACCATAGAAGGGACATAAATTTAAGTGTTTCATTGCCAATATCGATTTGTTATTACCCATATGAACCTACTTCATGGGATCTCCAATCACATAGGTTGGGTTACCATCTCTATTGACAACTTATTGGCTTAAGTCCCAATTCCCTCGATGTTTGAAGAATTAATTTTCTTCCCAATAGTTTAGTCAGAGGATCGGCCAAATTCACTTCTTCACATTATCAATGGAAATTATTCCACCTCTTAGCAGTTGCTTTACGACATCATGTCTTAATTTCATGTGTCGATTTTTGCTATTATATAATTTATTTTTCGCTATGGCGATTGCGGGTTGGCAATCGCAATGCATAGGTACTGGGGGCATTAACCCCTTGGTTATAGGAATTCCAACTAAGAAGTTCCTTAACCAATCAGCCTCTGAACCAGCTAGATCCAGAGCTATAAACTCTGACTCCATAATCGATCTAGCAATAATAGTTTGTCTGGCTAATTTCCATACTATTGCTCCACCACCAAATGTGAATACATAGCCACTAGTGGATTTAGTCTCATCTGAATCAAAGATCCAGTTACCATCACTGTATTCTTCTAATGCAGTGGGAAATCCACTATATAGGATACCATAATCAATGGTTCCTCTCAAATATTTCATTAGTCTAACTAAAGTAGACCAATGCTTATGATTGGGATTATGAGTATATCTACTCAGTCTACACACTGCATAGGCTATATCAGGCCTTGTAAAATTTATTAAATGCAACAGACTCCCAATAATCTAAGCATATTTAGACTAAGCAATTGGGTTACCACGATTCTTTTCAATTGGGAGTTAGCATCATAAGGAGTGCTCACAGGTGTCATATTATAGTTTTCCAACTTCCTAAGAAGTTTCTCGGTTTAATGATTTTGTGACAACATAATTCCATCGCTTCTCCTTATGATTTTAACACCCAATATAACGTTGGCTTCTCCCAAATCTTTCATATCAAAGTTTGAAGACAAGAAACATTTAGTACTATTTATAACATTCAAACTAGTACCAAATATGAGTATGTCATCTACATACAAAGAAAGAATCACATAATCACTATTTATAGTTTTTGTATATATACATTTGTCCACTTCTAATGATGAAACCCATCACTTAGTAAAATTTGATCAAATTTCTCATGCCACTATTTAGGAGCTTGTTTTAGGCCATAGAGTGATTTTATTAACTTACAAACTTTATTTTCTTGTCTAGAAACAGCACAACCCTCAGGTTGTGTCTTGTAAATTTCTTCTTCTAAATCTCCATTCAAGAATGCTGTTTTAACATCCATTTGATGAATAAAAAGTTTGTGAATAGAAGCTAAAGCAAATAAAACTCTAATAGATGAAATCCTTGATACTGGTGCAAAAGTATCAAAGTAATCAATATTTTGTTTTTGTGAAAAACCTTGTGCTACTAAATGAGCTTTATATTTGTCAATTGTGCCATCAGGATGATATTTTCTTTTGAAAATCCATTTACAACCAATAGCTTTTGCACCAGTAGGTAAAGCAACTAAAATCCAAGTTTTATTTTCCAAAATCGAGTTCATTTCATCATTAATTGCTTCTTTCCAAAATTTTGAATTAGAAGAAAAAATCGCTTCGTCAAAAGTCGATGGATCATTATCAATAAACTAAGTATAAAAATCATTTCCAAAAGAGGATTATTTTCTAGGCCTTTTGCTCTTTCTCAATTCTTCATCAGAATTGATTTCTCTATTATTTTCAATAGGTGCATGAGAAATTTCTCGAGAAAGTGGAAAATTGTGTTCAAAGAATTCAGCATTCTTTGTTTCCATTATAGTGTTACAATCAAGCACATCACTTTTTAACACAAGAAATCTATATGCAGCACTATGTTTAGCATATCCAATAACATACAATCAGATGTTTTTAAACCTATTTTTCTTTTCTTTGGTTCAGGTAACATAACTTTAGCTAAACACCCCCACACTTTTAAATATTTCAAGTTAGGTGCATGACCTTTCCACAACTCATATGGTGTTTTTCCGGTTCTTTTATGTGAAATTCTATTGTGCAAATGACATGCTGATAAAATAGCTTCACCCCATAGATTTTGAGGTGCATTAGAACTAATTAACATAGAGTTCATCATTTCTTTATGTGTTCTATTTTTTCTTTTGGCTACACCATTAGATTCAGGTGAATAAGGGGAAGTTATTTCATGAATTATTCATTCTTTTTCACAATAATCATTTAGTGATAAATATTCACCCCTCTATGTGATCTAACTTTTTTAATTTTTCTACTAAGTTGATTTTCTACTTTAGTTTTATGAGAAATAAAGGCATTAAATGCATCATCCTTATTTCTAAGTAAACACAACTTAGTGAATCTAGAGAAATCATCAATAAAAGTAACATAGTATCTTTTACCACCTCTAGTCATAGTTTGTTTTAAATCACCTAAATCAGTGTGTATTAAAGACAATAGTTCAGTTTCTCTATTAACAGAAATACAAGTCTTTTTAGTGATTTTTGCTTCAGCACAAATTTCACATTTATCTATGTTGGTTGAACTCAAGCTAGATATTAAGCCAAATGATTGCATTTTCTTAATATAGCTAAAATTAGTATGTCCTAATCTTGTATGCCATAAAGAAAATGATTCAATCATATAAACAAAAGAAGCAGATGCATTTTCATTGATAACATTGGAAATAGAAAGTACATATATATCTTGATTACTATAGCCCTTGCCTACAAACATGTTATTTCTAGTCATAACAAATTTTCCAGATTCAAAGAATATTTTAATTCTGGCTTTGTCAAGTAATCGCACAGACACCAAATTAGCTCTAATAGTTGGAACATGCAGTACATTATTAAGAGCCAATGTCTTTCCAGATGAGAGTTTGAGAAAGACTTTGCCATTGCCATGAACTTTTGCAGTTGTAGAGTCTCCAAGGTAGATTACTTGATTTTCATCCCCTACCGAAGTGTAGGAGGAAAAAGCCTCTCGATTACCACAAAAGTGTCGAGTTGCCCCTCAATCTACCACCCACTCATTGGCATTGACTACCATGTTCACTGGAGAAACGAATGCAACTATAACTTCATCTCCTTCGGCTAAATTAGCCTTAGGACGATTTTCATTTCTCATTCTCTTGCGACATTGAGAAGCATGGTGACCTGGCTTACCACATACAAAACAAGAGCCTTTCTTTTTCTTAAAGTTAGTCTCTTAGGCTTGAAATCTTTAGATTTAGAGTTAGACTTCGTACCTTTATTGGAGCTACTCCCTTGCACCAAATTTGCCTTCAAAGCTAATTCTTTAGCTTTGGCCGATTTTGTTTCCTTTCTGTTGCTGTCTTCAATGAGGATGTGAGTGACTAACTCCTCGATGGTGAAGGACTTTTGCTTGTGCTTCAGACTATTTTTGTAGTCGCTCCAAGAGTCAGGCAGTTTTTCTATCAATAGGCCAGCTGTAAATTTTTCTAGAAGGGTGATGTCTTCGGCTTTCAAATCTTCAAGAAGCTTTTGATACTCATTGGTTTGACTCTTGATTTCCTTTTCTTTAACCATTTGCCATTGGTAGAATTTTCCTACAACAAACTTCTGTTTGATGGCATCTTCAGCAGTGAATCTTTTAGTTAAGGCTTCCCATATTGCCTTAGCTTCTTTGTACGGACAGAATACATCAAAGAGTTTGTTGGATAGAGTTTACAAAATCATATGACGACACACTTTGTTGGCATGCTGCCATGATTCTTGAATGTTGTCAGCAGCAGTTGGGGTAGGTTTGGATTCTAGTAAAGCATGTGCCACACCATGGGCATCAAGTAAGGAGAAAATCCTTGCTTGCCAACGTTTGAAGTTTTTATTGGCAAAGATCTCAATGTTTGAGACATCTGGGAATGGTTTGGCGTAGGGTACATGGATAGGCATGGTTTGTGTGAGTTGGACTTCATATTGGGTAGTTTGGTTGCTAGTTGTGGGATTTGTAGCATTTGCACCAGAAGTAGGATTGATAGTTGTGGGGTTTGCAGCATTTGAACCGGAAGTAGGATTGGTAGTGTCTGCGTTGGAAGTAATAGCCAAATTGTTTCTTTAGATTGTTGGAAATTTTGTAGCAGAAAATGGCTAAAAAGGAAGAACAGTAACCAGAAGAATGCTTCTTCGGTTGAAGGCTGATAACCAAAATAAACTTGAGTCGTGCAAGGACAGCACTGTCCTAAAGAAACAATTTTTGTGGATTAGAAACTTTTCCCCAGGATTAAACAAGCCTTCCTCGGTTGGTTGAGGGCAGGAGGAACAGCAACGAATAAAAAACCAGAACCAGCAGAATAGAGAAGTATGATATGTTGGAGAGGGAGAGAATTCTGTAGAATGCAGTTTTTTTTTTCTAGTTTCTATGTTTCAAAAGGCTTGGCAGCAGCTCTATTTATAGAGCTGCATGCAACAAGATTTGAGAGAATAGTGCTGCAAATTGGAGCAAATCTACAGAACGTTAGAGGATTTGATGCAACACGGTTGAAGGAAATCCGCTTTAGAACGTGGTCATCATTCTAAAGTCATGCGGATGATGGTTGGGACGAAGTCAACCAAGTCTGCAACATTCTGCACTCAAGTGGATAAGCTTTGACTAAAGAAGCAGTCAAAAAATCAATCATGCAAATAGCTGACCAAGTAAAATTATTGATTGGTAAAAGGCAAGTGATGGATGTGCAGAAACAAACAAGAGACAAACTTGGAGAATGTGGTCAACAAGGCAGCACAAAATCTGGAACCAACGTTCCACAACTTTGAAATATTCAACAATACACTCCCAAAATCCAAAAGTAGCACTCTACCATTCTGTCTCTGGCAAATGGTGAGTTCTTCGGACAATCTAAGTCTTTCCACCATCTGATATTCATATCAATGAACACTGAAAAGTGCAGGTACTACATCTTTTTTTTTTTTATTTTAAACCTAAATTATGGTGGTTGTTTAATTTCTGAATTATCAATACTTGCTTTGTTATACCACTTAGCTCCTTTTGGTGCATCTATATTGAAGTCAAACTTTGCGAAATTCAGTAAAAGTGCATCATGCGATTTGTCTTCTTGGTAAAGAGCTATAAACTGTCTGGCTCCCACCCTATTCAAAGTTTTCTGAATTGGCATATCTAAAGCTTGCTTGACTTGTGTAGCAAGAAAATTGTTCAGGTTTGGCAACATGGATTCAAGCTGAGTGGTGGTAAATTTTAGTGCTTCCTCCAATATATCCTCGTCATGAACCCTGTAATTTGTTGCCTCGTACAACGTTGATATGCTATTTTTGCCCAAAAAAAATTGGAACTGCTATATTTCATTAAGGCTTGTGACAAGGTGCTATTTTTGCAAATTTCCCGAGCGACGTTTAGGCTGATGATTTTTGATTAAAACAGCAGAATTTGAACGAAGGCATCCATTTTGGTTGAGAAACAAATCTGGGCACTTCAACTGTGTCCTCTTTTACTTGATTTAATTTGGTGAAGGTAGGGTTAGTTTAGTTTTGCAATTGTGTGCACTTGTTAGCCTTTCCAATTGTTGGTACCTATAGCTAGCTTAAAGTGCGAATACAATTAAAAAATGGACCCTGCATGCCGGAAGAATATTAAGATTTTTTTCCACAAGCCAACTTAATAATGTATAAAAATGTGGCTCAGAATTGAGCAGCAAAGTATGTAATTGTCAATGAAAATGTAGAATTCATCAATTCCAATATATCACTTTGATACACATGTGCATACCATGTAAGATGAGTTGATGATCACTTATAGACCCTGCATGCGGACAGCATTATTATGGTTTTTTCACTAAAGGATTTAAAAACTTACCGTAAGTTTTGAACTCATTTTCCTTATTAAATACTCTATCCCAGAATTACAGTGCATGACAATTTCAATGTATTAATTAATTTTATTTGAGTAAAAGCTGATAGTTCCTAATTCCTATATTTTAATGAATTCTCTTCCATCTGAAAATATGGATATATGAAGTGTAATTTTATACATCTATTTTATCTTTTTTTTTTGTATAAAAAACTAATATTATAAATCTATATATATATATATATATATATATATATATATATATATATATTTGTTTCTTATATGTAAATAAACTATCACTCTATATTATAAGGTATCCATCTAATTGTCTCTTTTACTATAGCATCCTAACCAATGCAAAAAATGCATGAAATATATTTTTCGTACAAATGTATTATTCGATCATTTTCACATAATAGGAATCTTAATTATTTTTTACTAAAGGCTAGTTTTTTTCATACCTTAATGAATTCTCTCCGATATAAAAAAATGGGGATGTGGTCGTACCAGGTTGTTTAGTCATTTTCACAACCATTCAAGTTGTAAATATCTTGCATTTTGCATTTTTCACGTGGAACACAATTGAAAGATACCGTGGGACTATGATCGACAAATGGGTAGATTAGGTTTCACACGTTGGAACCCAAGCCAACTCATCTATTAAAATTATTAATTTTTAAAAAATTAAAACCAACGTCGACCGACAATCGTCGTGCCATGGGTTGACCAAGTAAGCACAAGCAGTACATATTATTCCAACAGAGGAATTGAGAAAATAGCAACTCCACCAAAGACATTTGCAAATATAGTAGGTTGACCAAATCATTTGCAACAATAACAGGTTGACCGTTTAGGCAACGGGAAAATACCGAAAAATCCCTGATGCTTATGAACTTCATCGTTTAACTTCATTTCACCTTTCTTCTGCATTCTTTCATTCTTCATGGATTGAACATCTCATTTCTACGGTGCATACATGAAATCAAACAACTAGTTTGAATGTCCCGTATAGGTTATTTCGTAGGTAAAAATTAAAAATGTAAAATACATCCTGACCGACGTACAAACAAAATCCACTTGTCTCAAATTGGCAATTGGATGTTTCAAGATGGCCGAAGACTTATTAAGGTTCTACAGACAAATAAGGAATGAAGACAGTATCTATTGGACGAATAAACGAGTTTATTCGAGAGTTTAGTCGACACTTGGTCGAGGGTTTAATCGACGTTTTAGTCGACTCTTATTTGAGACTTTAATCGACTCTTTAGTCGACGTTTAGTCGAGATTATAATCGACGTTTTAGTTGATGTTTCATCGATATAAAAAATTATGAAAATATTATTTGAAAACTGCGCCCAATCGTATTCTCGCTACTGTTCGTTCTCTCACCATCACTTAAGTCGCCGAAGACATGGAAGTAATATTTTTCAACCGATTGACACTCTCTGATCTTGAGAACGCATTTACATCCACCATTTACACCATTTACACCATATTCAAGCATTGCAATTTAAATGGCACGTACGCGAGGTGGACGTCCGGCAATTGGCGCAATGGAGCAGAAATCAGAGAAGACGACTAAGGACAAGAAGAAGGTTAGTTCACATGTTGCTTCATGTTTGTTACATTTAGAAATCATAGTGCTTGGTTACTCATTTTCGTGTATTTACCACGTATTTTGTTTAGAAGCTGTTATAGTAGTTAGAGTTTTGCACATGTTTAAACCCTTTAATATTGCTGAAATACTATGTTTTTATAACTTTAAACACACAAAAACTGTCGACAAAACACTCGAAAACCATGTTAATGATTAACACTTGGACAAGAACAAGTGTCGATTGAATGCCCAATATATCTCGACGAAGTGTCGAACAAATGTGTCGACTGTATGCCAATATGTCTTGAGCAAGTGTCGATCAAAGCGTCAATACAAAGCCTCGATCATGATAAAATTGGACAAAATGCTTAAAATACAAGTTCAAACTATCTCTCTTTGCTTTGTAATCTGAGATATTTTTTCTAAACTTTCATTTGGTTACTTTCACACCATTGTTTGATCTTATATGAATAATATCACACAAACAAACCAACACTAGAAACGGTGATGCAACAAATCTAAGTGTATAATTGTATTTAGTTTATGAATGGCCTTCAAATAGATTGATTATAAATACCAACTTCTTACAATTATTTTTGCTAAGTGTTGACAGAAATCATAAAGCTAATAAGTCCCAATTTTCCAAATCAAACAAGTATATAATTGTAAAAGTTTCCCAAAAGTTGTAAAATTTATAGTTTGCCAAATAACATTGAATGCATATATTTGACATGTTTCAGAGTAAAAGGTGAGAATAGGGGTGTGCAAATATTTTACATATTTGACATTGTTATGTGCAGGGACATCTGAAGGCGCAAATGGTCATTCAGGGAGAGTTTTTCAATGCACAAGTTTCCCAGTACTGCTATTATGAAGCGAATATGAAAATGATCCGGTCGAAATTGACCGAGACGCAAAAGGATATACTACGAAGGAAGAGTTGTCGTGCTGAAATTGCTCTTGACCATGAGTATACATTATAGTGCAAACAGATCATACATTCCCTGCTATTGAGGCAACTCAAACCCAACGAGAAATCCAAACGGGAGAATAGCATATACTTCAACGTTGTGGGTAAGAAGGTGAAATTTGGCAAGAGGGAGTTTGCCATCATCATGGGCCTGAAGATGGGCAATTTTGATACTACATATGCCAAATACCGCGCACCAAATGGTCTTCCGTCAATATCAAAGTTCATTAAACACCTTGGTTCGATGGAGGAAGCGACATATGATGAAGTGTTAAAGGCCTACGATCGGATAAACTCAAGTTATTCAGACATTGATGTCGTGAGCCTGGCACTATTACTTCTTTACATATCATTCAACGGCATGGCAAAGAGAACTAGAACTGAAGACAAGCTTCTTCATTTGGCTTGTGATTGGAAGAGCTTTGATGAAATCCCGTGGGGTGAACTTTCCTACAGGGCGACAGTAGATAGTGCTAGAAAGAGCATGATTAATGCCTTGAAGCATACTAGTCACCCTGGAAACAGGACATACACTCTTGGGGGATTCCCAGTGGCATTTGGTGTAAGAATACCATTAACCTGTGTTTTACATCCTAATAAGTACATGCGTAATATAAATACTGATGCAACCAACATAGTTACTTGTTTGTGCTCGTCAAGATTAAAGGGTTATTAGACATTTCACAAAGAGTCCAAAGTTTGTGCTAGGCAGTATCTGTTTCCAAAGTTTAGTCGACATTTAGCTGAGATGTGATTCGAGATTTTAGTCCACACTTATTCGAGGTTTTATTCGAGAATTTAGTCGACATTTTGTCAATGTTTTAATTGACAATTTAGTCGACATTTAGTCGACAATTAGTCGACATTTATGTGAGGGCGCGACGATCTTAACTTATTCGTCCACAGAATGCGCAGCAAGCGCGGGAAATGAATTTTTCATAATTCCCCAGTAAAAAAATTGAGCCTATGGAGTGAGAAATTTTTAGGAAACATTCTGTACTCAGTCAACCTAACTATACAATTCACACGCACATTTCGGACATCCATGGCACCGAACCACCGATCTTCTGCTTTGTAAAAGGACAACGCAGGTCCTTCCCGACAATCTCTAAGTATCAGGTACGCTCCTCAATGACACTATAATATGATTTGTCATTCCCTTGGATGATTCAAATTGACGACGGGATTGTTTATTAAAGGGTTATTTCCATTATTGGTGCCATAAACTCATATGCATATTGACTAATTTACACGTGGCATAGGTGAAGGAATGGCGCATAATGATAAATGGGGTGTTCATGTGCTTTTCGACGGAGAATGGAGTGTTAACTCTACCACGAATGAACATAGATTCGTGAACTATAAGAGGATTGAAACCATTTTGTTAAAGGAAGACTCAAGCTTCTTGGAAATGATGAATCAAATCTTACGCATAATGGATTTAGATTCGGAGATTACACATAAACTGGTGATCCAATACGTACCAAAGTACCTATCAAATATCTCGGTCTTGCCTATAAAAAATGATCACCACGTCCAATGTTTTTTGAATGAGATTATTAAACGAGGTGACGCAAGGATACCACTATGTGTCACCGTTAAAGATGGTGGACTTACGAAAGATGAATTCGGTGCCAGCAACTCACCAATAAATCGTTGCAACGTTGTTTGTTCAGTATGGCCGGACAATGTAACACATACAAGACAAATCGATGACAACCTCCTTAGCATACCAGATGAAGATCCTTAGGTCAGTCATGAGGAGGATGATCGTGCTCCTGAAATGTTGATCATGGAGAATGAACACAGAGTTCTCGTGGGAACAAGGCAGAAGGAAACAAACAGGATGGTTGCAGAAAAAATTCATTGCATTGCCGCAACGCAGTCATCACATGCGGATTGTGGTACGTCTTTTGATAGATTAGCTGCAGTGAAGGATGTGTTTGAAACTCGGCGGCATTTGTGCATGAGAATATCCATGTTGGCTGTGAAGCATTTCTTCAAGTGGAAGGTTGTTAGGGCTAATAGGCAGTTTTGGTACCTGAGGTGTAAGGACAAAAATTGCAAGTGGATGTTAAATGCAGCTACCGTTAGGAATTCTTCATCCTGGAAGATCACAAAATATGCTAACAACCATACATGCCAATCATCATTCGTCCAAAGTGATAATAAGTAGGCCAGCCGTGTTGTACTTGGCTCGTGAATCAAGTGTAAGTACTATGATGTATGTCGGCCGTATAGGCCGAAGGAAATTATTGCAGATATTCGGTTAAAGTTGGGTGTGAACATAACGTACAACAAGGCGTGGCGCGCAAGGGAAGTTGCTTTGGAAGAAGTAAGAGGAAGTTTCGAGGATTCGTATCAGATACTTCCATCTTATTTACATGTGATGAATGAGTTGAACCCGGGAACTGTTATTGAAGTATGTCGAGAAGAAGATGGGAGCTTCAAGTATTTACTTTTTGCATTTGGTGTATCGATTCGTGGATTCCAAAGACACATGCGGCTAGTTATTGCCGTTGATGCTTGATTTTTGAAAGGAAAATATCCGGGTTCATTACTTGTTGCAACAAGCATGGATGGTAACAACCAAGTATATCCTGTGGGTTGGGGAATAGTTGATACTGAGAATGACGCATCGTGAGAGTGGTTTCTCGAAAGGTTGAAGACTGCGATTGGCTGCGATATGGATGGGTTGGTGTTTGTATCTGACTGACATAAGAGCATTGCAAAATGTTTTCTCTAATTCCTTCTATGGAGCGTGTATTTATCATCTAGGGAACAACTTCAAATCCAAATTCAAACAAGAAGCCATGATCACATTCTACTTTAAGGCTGCAAAGGCTTACACTATTGCTGAATTCAATGAGTTATTTGGAATTATTTCACTGCAAAATCCACAGGTAGCCGAGTATTTTAGAGAAGTGGGGGTTGAACATTGGTCAATGGCACATTATGGTGGGAGACACTATACAATAATGACATCCAACATTTCAGAATGTCTGAATGCACTATTGAAAGATGCCAGCGAATTACCTATTCATTCCTTGGTGGATTACATCCGTAACACGCTCCAAAGATGGTTTTACGATAGACGTACAGCTACTTGCAAAATCAAAACAATGACCACCCCATATATTGAAGACTTAATTGGATCTAGGATGAGAGAAGCACAATCCTATGTTGTTGATCCAATCAATATGAATAGATGGTGTGTACAGGATATTGCAAACCGTATAGCTACAGTAGATTTGCTTGAAAAAATATGCATGTGTCGAGTATTTGATATGGATCAACTCCCATGTGTGCATGCACTAGCTGCAGCTCGACGCTGTCAAATTGACCATTACACCTTATGCTCGCTAGTTTATCACACTGATGCAATTATAGGCGCTTATGCAGAGCCTATTATGCCCGTTGGTGATCCTAAGGATTGGATTGTGCTAGAAAAACTTTTATCCATTTAATTATCACCAACAGAACCAAGGGCTAAGAGTGGTAGGTCTAAGAAAAAGAGAATTCCTTCAATCGGCGAGAAAAAAGTTGAAAAGAACTATGGTTGTTGTGGACAGCGTGGGCACAACCAACAAACTTGCTCAAATCAATTAGTTTGTAGGGACAGAAAATGATGACACTATGTGCATTGGTGTAATGAGTAGTTACAATTTATTATCCATATTATGTTTTATCAATAAAACACATACTCATTCGAAATGTCGACTAAACGTCGAATAAATTGTCAATTAAAACGTCGAAGAAACGTTGACTGACAAATCGAGTAAACTATCGACAAAACATCAACTAAACATCGATTAAACTCTCGACGAAACGTCGACTGCTTTGTCGTTTATTCGTCGAACAGATGCCGACTTCGTTCTTTATTTGTCTATAGAATCTTAATAAGTCTTCGACCATCTTGAAACATCCAATTGCCAGTTTGAGACGTCGGGATTTTGTTTGTTCGTCAGTCGGGATGTATTTTACAATTTTAATTATTACTTACCAAATGAAGCTAGTTGTTGGTTCGTTGGTCATGAAATCAAACTTCATGTACGCACTGTGGAAATGGGTTGTTCAATCCATGAAGAATGAAAAAATGCAGAAGAACGGTGAAACAAAGTAAGACTGATGAAGTTCTAAAGCATGAGGGGTGTTTCAGTATTTTCCCATCGCCTAAACGGTCTGCTATTGTTGCAAATGATTTGGTCAACCTGCTATTTTTGCAAATGTCTTTGGTCAACCTGCTATTTTCTCAAATCCCACTATTCCAACTTGCAGCAGAGTGGTTGAACCAAAAATCAACTGAGCATCCAAACATATTTGCAGAAACCTGAACTCCCGAATCACTTCAGGAAAAGTAAGCATCCAGCAATCAAACAAACCTCAACATCATAATGGAGTTCAAAAAGAACAACAGAAGAGAGACTTGCATGTTATTCATTTACATTACTAAGATCTCGCTACAGGTCTTTGGATTGTTTGCCTGGAAAAACGAAAAAAAAAATGGAAGAATTAGAAAAGAAAAATTAGTTCCAGGTTCTCATTACCGGGTAAAAAAATGAATGTCACACGTCAAGGTCAAGAGAAACAGCTAAAAAACACAACAATGATGCAATGACATGGTACTTGTAGACCTTGAGATCCCGTGAGCCTGCCCAAACTCTCAGTGAAAGTTCAAAAGCTGAATTAAGGACCTGCACTACAGTGCAGAATTATATTACAGAAAATAGAAGCATAAGAGACAAGGACATTAAAAAGAAAACTAAAACAAACACCAAGGAAAAGAAAAGCCTTTTCTTACATGACATCACCATCAATAACTGAAAAGATAGGGTAGTCCACACTATACTGCCAACAAGCCTGACACCAACACTTGAATGCTGAAAAGAATGTTGGAGGTTCCGCAGCAAAATTAGGTTCCACACCAGAATGAGTATATCAAACTTAGATTCATAAAATGAGATGATCCCAACAAGAAATCAGAATCAAGTCTCAAGCACAATTTAAGAAAACATCCATTGTAGTATTAAACACAAACAGCAAATTTTCTCGATTCCATTTGAGCTCCCAAATACTTTCATTAGTGGACAACTAACTCGAAATTAGAAAAAGTATAAGACATGAGATGAACTATATTAATTTCTGAATTAAAAGCAACTTGATGATATTAAACCTGCGCATTCAATTATTTTTCCCCAAAGAAATAATCTGGGGGAAACATCAACAGCCTCGCAGTTACCCAAGGACCTACTTCAAAATTAACATAATAGTTACATCCAAAAAAGGAATTAACACTCTGCGCCCTCTCCCAAACCCCACCCACACAACACCTATAAAATACTTTTGTTTCACTCATTAGTTAAAATAAAAATTCCAACGAGAATCTTAGTGTCCAAGTTTCTATACAAGGTTATAAATACTGCCGTTACGACTCATAATCTGATATATCAGACAATTGCTCTAACCAAGATGCAGAACTCAATATTCTTTTACCCTAATTAGACCTTTTGCTTTCCAACAAGTAGTAAGCCCATATCCCGAACAAATTATAACTTTTCTTTCATTGAAGAATTTTCTTGGTCTAATATACAAATGGGGAAAAAAGTCCTATACATCTAGGCCTTCAAATTAGAAATTCTTTTCTTTCTAATTTTCAACTATTGTTTTCAGAAATTAAAGCCTGTAATTTTCCTTAAACTATCTTTATATCCAAAATCATAAAAAATTCCTTTTCAGAATTAACGTCAAAAGTAGAGAACTTCTTCTTTTTTTTTAATTTTTTTTAATTTTTACTTAAATCGGGATTCTCAATTTACTCACATAATTTCTTAAAATTAAACTTTGAAACATAGTTTAAATTTTTTTAAAAATATACAAAATTTTTATTGCGTTGAACATATTAGGGTAGGAAGGTTTGTCCTTAGAATGAATCACTTGCAATGAAATTCATCCTTTTGCCCTTTTAATTGTTTACCATAAGTTCCCTAGATATTGGTGCTGTTGGAAACATATTCCAAATTATCGTATACAAAATACATGCGGAAAATGCCCAAGAATGACTTACTTGTATCATCGGTCGGAATATAATCACGCGATGAACTATATCCATTGTCTACAGATTAAAATGCTTCCTTTGCAATAGAGAGAATTAGAAAAAGACTTTTCTTTTGTAGTTTTCTGCAGCACACTATCTCATTCATTTCACCACACACTCACTTTATATAGCAAGAATTCACAAACTCTTGGCTTTCTAACTGCCTTTGCAATTAGTGTTAGTGGGCATCATGGTGGGAATCAAGAGTTTGCATGTTTTTGTTAGTGGGCATCATGGATGGCTGTTTAACTTCTTGGGAGTTACTTCCTTCATCTCCCACTCGCCCATGATAGTTAAACTATAATTCTCTCTTCTCTGCAAAGTTCATACAAGCAAATAATCCGTATGACCGAGATACATTGAGAGCTCGTTGCTATACATCTGTTAGGAATATATAGCAGCTCATATTTAGGCATAATTATTAAAAGTAGATTTTGTATGCATTACCCTAGATCAATCAGTCACATTATATTTCTCTTTGATCTCATTAAATGTTACATATTGTATTCACAATTATGATTAAAACTCAAAATAATCATAATTGGTCGACCAGTGAATACAAAATAAAATGTGACAAATAACAAATTGATCTTCCTCTTTCTTCAATCTCTTAATTTCAATTCAATTTGCTTTTCTAGAAATGTCCCGTTAGATCGTCACTCATGATCGTGGGCAACATTCTAAGATAGCAAACATTGAATAAAAATTTTAAGAATAAGACAAGAGTCATAAGGGCACTCAATTGAGGACTTATCCTCGTGAGTCTCACACGGCTTGAATGTTGAGATCAAAACTTTCGCCAACTCATTTGGTCGTCTTATGCTCACATAGTATGAAATATGTGTTACGGTATTCTCTCCTTTCCCATGGAGCGTATGTCTTTACATTTAATACCGTATAGATGATAGTTCAGACATTCACCATGTCTAACTTGAGTTCACATATCTACTCATTTTAAATATCAATCCATCAGAACTCACATCTAGCATTAAAAACAGATAGAGTGAAATGTGTGGGTCATTTCACTTTCGATCATAATCAATATTGCGACCTCATCTTAACATTTTGTTAAGGCGACATACATATTTTAAATTTGAGCTTTCAATTATCACATAGATAATAAGTTTAAAATTGTCTCATCTCTATTATCACACAGTAATAGAGGCGATTACTCGTGTGAGTGGGCTAATCTTCCATCTGTCCGACATACTTTCAAATAACAAATATAATGCACAAAGCATTATATGATACACAAAGCATTATATATTAATGCACAAAGCATTAATATGCATAAATGTTAAATAAACTCTTAGGAAAAAATATCAAGAAATTGTGAACTTTTGGGAAATACAAAATATTCAGTACATTAATTTCTACACAATCCTAGAGATTTCACATGTTTAAGAAACACATCTCTAGGGATTGGTTTTGTCATAGGATCTGCTATCAATCTATGTGTAGATATGTACTGTACGTTCACTTCTTTTTGTGCATCCATGTCTTTTACAAAATTATATTTGGTATCTATGTGTTTGGTCTTACAATGAAATTTAGGATCCTTAGTGTATGCTATTGCTGCTTGTCTATCACAGTTAACCAATATTGAATTTGCAGCACGTTTAGTAACACCTAAGTGATCATAAAATCTTTTAAGCCAAACACCCTCTTGCACTGCTGCTGAAAGTGCCACAAATTCAGCTTCCATTGTTGATAAAGCTATACAAGTTTGTTTCTTACTACTCCAAGATATGGCGCCATTATTTAGTAAGAAAACAAATCCGGAGGTTGATTTTCTCTCATCTAAATCTCCTCCCCAATCAGCATCAGTATAGCCTTCAAGGTGCAGATCACTTCCTTGATAACATAATGAATAGTTGGCAGTTCCTTTTAGATACCTCAAGATTCTTTTGACGGCGATCGATGTGCTTGACACGGATTGGATTGGTACCTACTTACCATTCCAAGCGCATAACAAATATCGTGTCTTGTACACATCATAGTGTACATTAAGCTTCCAACAAAGACTAGCATATGGAACACGTTTCATACGTTCTGTTCTTGTGAAGTCTTTGGACACATTCTACGACTCAATCCTTCGCCTTTTGCAATAGGAGTATCTATGGGTTTGCAATCTTGCATATGAAATCGTTCAAGGATTTTATTTATATATGTCTCTTGTGAAAGAGATAATAATTTCTTTGAACGATCTCTTGAAATCTTAACTCCAAGAATATATGCAGCTTCACCCATGTCTTTCATTTCAAAATTGGAAGATAACCAATTCTTCACAATTGTTATAAACTCCTTATTGTTTCCGGCAATAAGTATATCATCAACATATAATGATAAGATCACATATTGATCCTTGGATCTTTTGATATATACGTAATGATCTTCATCAATCATGGTAAAGTCATATGATATTATGGCTTTATGAAAACGTATATACCATTGTCTTGATGACTGCTTAAGGCCATATATCGATCTTAAAAGTTGACATACTTTTTGTTCTTGGCCTTTTGTTATGAAACCAACAGGTTGTTCCATATATATTTCTTCTTCTAATTCTCCGTTGAGAAAAGCAGTCTTTACATCCATCTGATGTAATTCAAGATCCATACTTGCCACTATAGCGAATTAGGCGAATTGAGGTAAATCTCACAAGGGAAAAAGTTTCTTCATAATCAATTCCTTCCTGTTGATTATACCCTTCGCTACAAGTCGTGCCTTGTATCTTTTATCGAGCCATCGACTTTACGCTTTATTTTGAGAACCCATTTGTTCCCAATGGCTTTGCGTCCTTTTGGGAGTTCAACCAGTTCCCAAACTTGGTTTGATCTCATTGACTTCATTTCTTTCTTCCATTGCTAGTATCCATTTTTCCTTATCAGGGCATGTTAGAGCATCATTTGCATTTTTTGGCTCATCATTATCTTGTGGAACAATCATGAAAGCTTCCCCTTCAATGTCAAAACGTCGACGGGGAATGCTTTTACGACTTGATCGTCGTATCGAAGGTTGTTCACCTTGTAACACATCATGTTCCATAATGCTCCCACTCGGATTAGATAATGGTGGTATCGTCTCATCAAATGATTGAGATGACGATGGTGTACTAACTCCTACTATTGGAGTAATCTGATTATCTTGTTCCAGAGTTTCATACAAGGATAGGTCTTTACCTATCTCGCCCACTTTAGGAAATTCATTTTCTAAGAATGTGACATCTCGTGATTCCAATTCAGTAATACTCCCATTATCTTGTACACCTACAAACACATATCCTTTGGAGTGCTCAGAGTATCTTATAAAAGTACTCTTTTTACCTCTTGCACCCAATTTTCCATATTTGTTTGAGGTATCGTGAGTATAGGCAGCACACCCCCAGGGTTTGAGAAAACTCAAATCGGGTTTTCTTCCTGTCCATAACTCATATGGAGTGGAAGTAAATGATTTAGTAGGCACTCAGTTAAGTATATAGGCAGCAGTTAATAATGCATCACCCCAATAGGTGATCGGCAAATTAGCTTGTGCCATCATAGACCTAACCATTTCAAGCAAGGTTCTATTTCTTCTCTCCGCAACACCATTTTGTTGAGGAGTCCCAGGAATAGTCAACTGTCGTTCTATTCCTTTTTCATCACAAATATTTCTGAACTGATCAGATAAATATTCACGACCTCGATCGGTTCTCAATACTTTTATTTTCATATCCAATTGATTTTCTACCAAACTCATAAATTTCTTAAAGAAACTTAATGCCTCAGATTTATGAGAAATCAAATAGACACTACCGAATCGAGTATAATCATCTATAAATGTGATGAAGTATATAGCCCCATGCCTTGCTCTTACATTCATTGGACCACAGATGTCAGAATGGATTAATTGCAAAGGAATCTCAGCTCTTGTTCCTTTTCCAAATGGTTTTCGTGTTGATTTTCCTACCAGGCAATTTTCACAAATAGGCAAATCGACACTTTTAATATTGCCTAATAAGCCCTCTTTGGCTAGCCTTTTCATTCTATGTTGGCCAATGTGACCAAGTCTAGAATGCCATATGTTCACATCATTCTCATAAGAATTAGAAGACGTGAATAAGGAATAACATACATTAATGTTATTATTTAAAATATCCAACACAATAAAACCATCCAGAAAATATCCAGAACCATAATGACTTGTTCCCAAAGACAAGTCAACACCATTGATATGAAAGTTTAAATTAAAACCAAACTTAACCAAAACCAACACAGAAACTAAATTCCGACGTATGTCCGGAGCATATAAGACATCATGTAGGAACAATGTGCGCCCATCACGCATATTTAATTGGCAGGTGCCAATTCCTTTTACTTCCACTTTGGAGTTGTTCGCTATATATATCCACTTGGTTCCCTATGGAATTCGTCGGAACTCTATGAAGGCATCTCTTTCCTTCGCTACATGGTCTGTGGCGCCTGAGTCTATAATCCACAAAGGATGAGATTCAGTAAGAAAATAGAACTTGATACATAAGTTGTATTTTCAAAAGTACGAAGGGTTTGTACCTTCTTTGACTCGATACAATCACGAGCAAAGTGACCCTTCTTACCACAGTTGAAACATTTCACTTTTGAAATGTTTTTCTTGAAAGGACGCTTTCCTTTCCCATGTTGGTTAAGCTTTTCCTTTTTGCTTGAAGGGGCTTTTCCCTTGCCTTTCTTCTTCCCAACTTGATACTTGCGTTTGGAGCCCAAAGCTCCTTGTGAGCTAGAATCTGCATAATATATATCAGTTTCTGGTTTGGCCGCTAACAAGCGGTCCTCTTCTGGCTCAAGATGACGCACCGTATCTTCAAAAGTTTTAATATTTTCATTGTGGGTCAAGTGGACTTTCATATGCTCCCAATTTTGAGGCAAGGCAATTCTGCTTGCACTTGTTGCTCATCGGTCAATATGTGGCCAGCATCTTTCAACTCAGTAATCATGTTTGACATCTTCCTCAAATGTTGTTTCATTGTATCTCCATGAGGTTTCTTATAAGAGTCAAACTTTACAGTGAGTTGTCTCAATTTGGTAACCGATGTACTACCAAACCTTGCTGCTAAAGCAGTCCACATATCTTTGGCATTATCAAAACGCCTGAACTCTCGCATAACATCATTGTCCATGCTACTCAGCAACGTAATGCGAGCAAGAGAGTTCTTTCTTTTCCATGTAACAAATGCGTCTCTATCTCATTGATGTTGAGCAGTATTTCCATCTTCAGGCTCTTTCATAACTTGGTTAAGAGCTTCTAGTACTTTTTGCTCTTCTAGCACATATTGGATTTTCATATTCCAAATTTCATAATTTTCGCCGTTCAATTTTTCTCCTTTGTTCAGTTCAGCTACAATGTTCTTAGATGTTGAAGCCGTTTCCTTTGAACACAAAGTTCTACAGACATATATGCACATACTATTAATGCCTATCATTTATGCATCAATTTTACACTAACTAATTATATTAATAATAATTTCATATAAGGTTTTAGATTCGAAAGTTCACTATGTTCCCAATCATCACCTAAAATCCCAATTTGAAATTATTTTTAAAATAATTATTTATGTAAAAATTTAGTTATGTAAAGTTACTAAAACTTTTAGAACTCCCCACATAAAATAAAACGAATTGCATACTCTCAATTTCAAGCAACACAAAAACAATATATGAACAAATATAAACTTGTATTGTAACTTGAAATTGAAACATAGAGTATTACAGCCAAACAACCAAAAAAAAATTAAGATTTTATCATCTTAAAATGCAAAGGCATTGAATCATAAAAGTTCTTGGGAAAGCTAATTTTATGATTTGCTAGCCAGGGGATGACCATTGCAGATCTTTTAGATCTACTTGAGGATGCATTCATCGAACGAATCGAAGTCCTTCCGGCTCCATGTTTTATGTACTCTCTCAAGAAAGCTTTCACTATCTTATCATAGAAAATAGTTTTATTCTTCATCCTTTCAATTCTGCAAATTTCATCAAGCATAATTTGCCATTTTTCAGGAAGTGTTTGTCTTAGATAGATAACTTTTCTATCATTTGGTTTGAGTCCACCTTCCCATATCACTTGTTGTATCATCTCTTTGACCATGATAACATGATCCATCATGTTGAGATTTCCATCCCACCGACAAATTGCTAATGCATCTCTGCATTTTGCAAGTTTTGCTCTTTGTGCCGGTGTCCTCACAATTTTTGGAGACCTCATGAACACAGCCATGATTTCTGTAACAAATACAGAGTAACGGATACTCATTATCCTTTGATACAACAAAGTAATAGGAAATTAATATGAGAAACACAAATCCTTTAATATTTAAGGCTAAATTGCAATTTTTCAAAGAATTTTAGGACCAAATTGCAATTTCCCAAAAATTAGGGATAAAACTGAAATTTTCAGAAAAGATGGGTCTCACCGGTCAACAGTTGACCAATTTAGGATTTCTTTGTGTGCATATTTGAAGACTTGTATCTCCTTCATTTCAAGTACAAATTGGTCATGAAATATGTCATTCTAAAGTATGAAGTACCTTGTTTTCAAATGTAAAAATTCGTAATATAAAACCAAAAATTAAGAGAGATATATTCAGTCAAACATGACCTCTTGATCATACTGATTTCTGGAAACAAATTTCCAAATTCATTCTTGATGAACTCACAACTTTGGAGACTCGAATCTCCTTCATATGAAGTTCAAATCGATCATATAAGATATCATTATAAAGCCTGTAATATCTAGTTTCAATTTGTACAGGTTATGTAAATAGAAAACAAAAATTGAGAAAGATACAAGCAGTCAAACATGACTACTTGAAAATTCTGATTCTGGAAAGCAAATTTCCAGATTCAGAATTTTGAGAACTAAATCTTCATTGATTCATATCTCTTTCGTTTTTCATCCAAATTACACATATTATATACCGATTTGAAGCCTGTAATGTCTAGTTTTAGAAACTATAACCATTACTGCCTATATCATTCCATATTTCTTTAAAAAGACCGTGGAACAGTGGCTGTTCAACATACTTGGACAAAATGGATTCATTCAAGAAAACATGAACATTCAATCCATTCATAGATTTCATGTTTGAACATGTTCTAAACATGATAAATAACCAGGAAACAAGTAATTCTTTGCTCTGATACCAATGTTGGAAACATATTCCAAATTATCGTATACAAAATACATGCGGAAAATGCCCAAGAATGACTTACTTGTATCACCGGTCGGAATATAATCACGCGATGAACTATATCCACTGTCCACAGATTAAAATGCTTCCTTTGCAATAGAGAGAATTAGAAAAAGACTTTTCTTTTGTAGTTTTCTGCAGCACACTATCTCATTCATTTCACCACACACTCACTTTATATAGCAAGAATTCACAAACTCTTGGCTTTCTAACTGCCTTTGCAATTAGTGTTAGTGGGCATCATGGTGGGAATCAAGAGTTTGCATGTTTTTGTTAGTGGGCATCATGGATGGCTGTTTAACTTCTTGGGAGTTACTTCCTTCAGGTGCTAAAATCATTGGCATAAAAAATCATGAAGTATTTTAGTTATTTCCTAGTAAGTGTATTTATCCAGCCTAATTTATCTGTTTTTTGCTATAATAAATATCTTGTGTTAGGGCATTAAGTTCCCCTGATGATACAAATTTTTTTTATTCATTAATAAATGGGGCAGAGCTCTAAGCGAAACTGTCCCCACCACCTTGAAGAAATTTACGTGACTAAGAAATTATGGCAGCAGCATTAATTTAGATTAGAATGTTGAAATGTGTCACTTATCAAAGGACAAACAAACTATCTAAGATGCTAATTTGTATTTTGTAAATATTAATTGAGCAACTTGAGCCTTGAAACAGGAATCGCTACCGATAAGGATTGCTTTCAAATCGAGTTCCTTCAGGAATAAGCTTTTGTTTGACTTTATTTATTGTTCAAGAAATTTAAAAAATATAAACAAAATCGTCAATGAAAAGAAAAAGGTAAAAGAAAATGTGAAAAATTATCAGCATAAACTTTTAATTTCATCTCTATGTTAAATATTGTACAGAGAGCACAGAGTGGCAAAACTATTAAGCCTGAATTCTGGAAATTTTAACTAATCACTCAAGTTTTAAAATTTTTATGGTAACGGAAGGGCTGAATCCCATTTTATTTATAATCAAAAGCCAGTAGTATAGATGACAATAGTCTATTGTACAATAGGGAATTACACATTAATTAAACAAGCCACATTACTACTAAACACACAATACTTATAACAGGCCATTTTAATTTCTTGAGAATTTTGAATTCATCGAGTCTTCGATCGCTCCATTTTATTCAAGTATTATAATTTCCTTCAAATTTTGGTTGCTCCCCTTCAATCCTCATTGCATCTAAGAATTCCTTGCTTTCAAGCTTGCGAGAGAAGTAATCTTCCACATATTTTCCCATTGGTACTGTTTTGAACAGTGGAGGGTTGTCCTGATTTATGAGGCAATTTGCGGGTCCAATTTCTCCTTCCAGTTTGGGATTGAAGAACATCGCTATTGAGATCCTCGCTTTAGTTGAGTTTATGGTTGCCCTGTGATCAACGCTTTGGTACATTCCATTACTTAAAATCTGCAAATATCAAAGTACAATCAAATATTTAAAAGGCATGTACATCAATGATTGTTAACATCATCAAGTTTTTAAATGGAAGTTCACCTCTTGCCAAAATCTTGGGGTGAGTATGACCAATAATGCCAATTATTAATTCTTTGGTTTTAAAATTTAATTTGGTTCTAAATGCTTAAAAAGTTTTAATTGAATCCTTAATTTTGACAACTTAATTTCAGTTCATAATCGGACTAAATCCAATTAAGACATCCTAAATATTCTTCTATTTCATATGATTTTGTGAAAAAATTTACCCCATTGCTTTCGGTTTGATTTCACTCACAAGAAGAACTAAAATAAGTTGCTCAATTAGATGAACCAAATGGAACTTTTTGTATATCAGATACTAAATCAAATTATTGGACAAAACAGGAAGAATAACTAACATTACTTATCCAAAATTTAAACTGCTAAGTGAAACTAGCTATATTAAAAGCTAGGTCAAATTATGCCTAGATGAGTCGTACTATAATAACTAGGGTGGTCCAAGGCATGAACTAACCTCAATTAATCGGATTGAATAACATTTCATCCAAAATAGTGCTTCATCGCTTCATATATTCTTTTTGATAAATATTGAAATTCTTAAAATTTCAAAAATAATAACATGACTTATGTAATTTGTCGTAAAAAAATACATGAGGAGTCAACATAAAGACCAATAAATAAATTGAAATTTAACTCATATTCAAACGTTTAAATGAATAAGTGGTGAACTCATTTTACTTATTAAATTAAATATATCATTCTTTACAACAGCATACTTATAATGTATGTGTTATATATCACTTTATAAACGTGATGTGAGATTCCAACTATTTATTTTATATCTTTTTTTAAAACCATTTTACGTATTAAATGTATAATACTATTCTTTGAAATATCTTAAGTAGTAAATAAATGCTCTATACTTTTTTCTTTTCTTTTTTTTTTTTAAATCAATGTGGGATTTGAAACATGAATTCCATACAACTCATTGAAATCAATGTGGAATTCGAGTTATGAATCCAAAACTCAACATCTACCCTTTCATAGATAACATCACATCAAAACAAAAGTTTATTTAAACCTATTAGTTGAGTATTAGTTTTCTTGCAAGTCCAACTTTTTTTCATTTTCTGAAATGGCCCCGTATTTGTAAAAAAAGTCCAGTTCAACGTGGTCTTTATCTAGAACCACTAGAGTATCTAATAAATACAACAATAACAAAATTTGACCCAGCCTCTTGTTCATAGACCTAGCCTACAGTCCAAGGGTACCTAACAGTTAGATCTAATACTAATTAGAGCCCAAGGGTACCTAACAATTATAAGTTTATAGTTCCGCTGTACATGGGCAGCAAAGAAATACTAGTGGTTCAGAACATTTTTAGAAAAATGTTAGGGTGGAGACTTTATGATGAAAAGGCAACAGAGATACTTTCGATTTTTGGGCCAACAATTTATATTTGGTGCGCTAATTAAGTAGTAATTGTTTTATCAAATGAGAGAGGGAATGAACCTCGACGACATCTCCCATGTTCACCACAAAGGCACCGGGGAGAACATTCACTGGAATCCAAACACCATCCTTTTTCACTTCCAGACCATCAACTTCATTAACTTGGAGAAGAATGGTAAGTCCAGTAGCATCAGAGTGAGGCCTGAGCCCCACAACCAGCTCAGGTTGTGGACATGGAGGATAGTAAGTCATCCTCACTAATTGCAGCCCACCGTCAAACATCTCTTCCATTTCTCTGTTTTCTATCTTTAGAGCTTGCGCCATCAATTTGAACAGAATCATTGCTAGTTTTTGGGTCTCTTTAAAGTAAGCCTCCATGGCTTCTCTGCAAGAGTGCAGAAATTGATCAGTTTGATGTATATATAATTGAACATGTAGTGAGAACAAATGGTGGGTTGACCGAGTATTTGTAGGGACAATACTACTAAGATACATACTTGACAGTCAATGTATAATTTTTTGAAAGGAAATCATTGGCGTGTTTAATATTTTTAGGGTTATCCATCTTCCCACACTCTTTAGCCCCCACCCCCAACCCTCCAGAATCTCCTTAACACCACAAACACCCACACCCCCAAACCATCCCCCCCAAAAAGAGAGGTGAAAAAATTTTCGTTTTGGACTGTGAGCGAGTTTTAAGCGAGAACCTAAGGGATGAAGGGAGCTCTGGTAGAAGATGAGGCTTCCTTCTATTGGTAGGATTGATCACCATGAGAAACCTATCAGCCCAGTCAATCTTCTGATCCTGCATGTTAACCATCGTTTGGCCATATCCTTCAAAATCACCTGGCCTGATCTTGTACCTCGTTTTTTCATCCAAAGGTAGCTTGTAAAATTCTTGAATTTCATACTTCAGTTTCTCCACAACTAAAGAAGTAACTCCATGGTTTATAACCTGGGATGAAAGATTTAAGTAAAAAAAATTGAGAAAGTGAAACAAATATGTAAAACTGGAGGTGATGGAATTGTAATCTTAATTAAGTTAGGAAATAAAAAATGAGATGCAGGAATGATCTTAGTGAAATTAACCTGAAATACACCCCAGTCTTTGCATGTGGAATGCAACTTCTCTAGTTCAGCCATGGTGCTCCCATGAAACAAACTTTCCATGTCAATGATGGGGACAGCTGGCATGGAAGTGGTTCCGGATAAAACTGGCGGTTCTTGATTGATCTGAATATAAGGGTCTGGGATGGCAAGTAGAGGCTCTTTGACGAGCTCCTGCAGACTTTCTGAGGTTGTCTCAAATTTTGGTGCGGCCATGCCCATGCCAATGGAATAGCTTCTTTGAGATTATGCAGGTATAGGTAGACGAGATGAAACGATATTTATAGGCCCAGAACCAGCCAATATCAGTGAAAAGACAACATTATAGATTTTTGTGAAACTTTGATGCTTTTTAGAATGATCGTTTTAGAAGCCATTTGTCACGACAGTGAGTTCCTAATATCTTGAGACTCACGTGTAGTGTCCCACGTTAAGTAACTAACTAATAAGTGGGAATGAGTCCAAACTAGACCTAACCAGGTTTTTAAAAGATGAGTTACAATTTCAGAATCGCTAGTATTTAAATAAAGTGTTAATTTTAGTCTAGTTTTAGAATAACTAGTTCATAGGTCGGTTTAGATTTGATTCCGATTTCAATTTGATTCTAATTCAGTTCTAGTTCCAGTCATGATTCTACTTCTATTTTTGGAAAAAAAATAAATTTAAAAGTTATAAACAAAATATAAGTTAGATTTAGAAAAAGTGTGTATATATATATATTTACATATATATAACTTACATTGAAAATTAAAAATGATAGAGAGAAAAGAGTATATTTATTTATATTTTTTAAAAGTTATAAATTTTGTTGTAAAAAAAAATTAGATTTAAAAGTTATAAATAAAATATAACTTAAACTTAGAAAAAACATAACTTGCACTTATAATTAAAAATTAAAATGAGACAATAGTATATTTTATTTATATTTTAAAGATAGTAATTTGTTTCTTAAAAAATATAACTTAAATTTAGAAGTTGTAAAAGAAATATAATTTGAATTTAAAAAAATAGAATTTGAATGTAAAATTAAAAATAAAAGTGAGAAAAAAGTATATTTTATTTATATTTATATTTAATATTTATATCTTTTTATGTATATTTATTTTTTTGAAAAAATTACACGATTCCTAACTGGAACCAAACTATCAATTTCAATTCTAATTCCACATTTTGAATTGTGGTCTTTAAAATCGTTATCCATGGTTCTGGTTCATCAATGGGAATCGCTAATTTGGTTGCAGTTACCTCTAGTCCAAACCAATAGTTTCAACATTTGACTTCAAATTTTGGCCTTAATAAACAAAATTGGTAGAATTTGTTTACACAACATACTCCCTACCTCCAAAAACAAAAAAAGAATCTAGTTTCAAAATTTTTTGTCTCAAGAAATTAAAATTCAATTTTACTGTAAAATTCTTGTACTAATAATAATAATGTATAACTCAAATTAAAAAGTAAAGATAAATTTTTTTTATCTAATTAAAAGTAAATTCTTTTTTGAAATGGAAAGAGCATTTTTCTATACATTAATAAGCTAATGTAGCAATTTGGGGATCACTTGTTCTGTAAAAGAATATGCTATTCGACTCAATTCAAATTTTGGCGGAGATGAAATCAAGTTCGGGTGCCTCAGGCCGTTTATACTGTCAAGCTGGAGTCTTTGGATACTCGGCCTGTTTGGAGTATCCAAATAAACCAGTCTTTAATTATTTTTACTTTCTGTCTCATTGAAATTGGCATTTTTGTTTGCTTTTTGACAAAACACAGACAAAAACCTCCAGTGATTCAAGAAGAATCTGAAACTCTCAATTACATAAGGGAGTGAAAGTCCTAATGAAAATTTTCATAAGAGAAAGATGCTTATTGGTGATGATTTCTATTGAAAAATTAATGAATTTACTCCTCCTTGTTGAATGATACAAGGACAATGTTCATGGAAGGTGGAGCAAGTTTACAGACAGAAACAGATAAGGAAAAATTATCAGAATTTTAAAAATTAGTTAGGTGTTTACAACCATGCGTGTGCATATATTGTTACCACAAATGAATCCTCACAGCCACAGGAACAATTTGTGACGGGCAAATGTCAATGTATTTTTATCTTTGTTAATTTCCTGCCTAATTCTTGTTCATCACTTTTATTTTGTTGGAGCAAAATTTGGTTTGTACAATTTTTTCGCCACAATTTATCTTCATGCATTCAGTCTTTCTTTTTTCTTTTTCTTTTTCATAATTTTATTTTATTCAATTTATTGTTAATCAGCCAATCAATATACATAATTCCACCTCCAAAATATATTTCTAGGTGCATCAATATTTTTTTTTTGTCATTTGCTCCAGTTTCAAATGTTTCCCTTAATTTACATATATTGGTATTTATAATACGGTTCTTGCAATTAAGTGACGGAAAATATATAAATATGATGAGGTAAACTGGAAATATCACTATTGTCGCATCTCCAAAAATTTTAATGGAATTTAGTTTTTGCTAATTAAGAATTCAATATCCTCTGATATTAGTAATTAATATGTTTTACTAGGAACCAGTGTACTCAGTGATTCTAGTTTTATGCTATCGTATTTCTGAACTATATATTATTAAGAACACATCAAGTCAATCAAAATGTGAAGGTGAATTCATGCGCCTTTTTTTTCTCAATTCTACTGTTTCTTTTCTAATGAAACTATTTCGTATTATTGAAATGAATTCAAAGATTGTCATGATGCCACATGATCATGATGATGGAACAACAAATATTCTGTTAGAAAAGATTAATGTGGCATTTGGCTTGTATCTGAAAATAATTTATGCATCTCAAAAATTAAAATTCAATCCAAATGCACTCTAATTAACTCCTTTGACCAACAACGAAAGCCCAAAAATTGAATTGATTAAGACAGTTGATCATGAGTCGTTATGGTTCAGATATAACAAGTCTCTAAGTTTATCTAGCCAAAAGATAAACATATACTAGTTGAAGAATATTTCTACCCGCAAATAGCTTATCGCCAAATGTGTACAAATAAGGAAAACCGTTCAGCAGCTTTAGCGTTTAATGTGTATTATATACATGATATATACTCATATTCTTCACAAAAATATACTCCTTTCGCCAATTCCTCCTCCCCCACCAACCAAAAAAAAAAAAATTCACTTTCTTAATTTCTCTTTATTCCAAAAAGAGAATTTATTTTTTAATATAATTCCTATAATATTCATACTTATAATAATTAGGTATGATTCACATTTAATAATTAAGAATAAATATATAAAATTATATAAACAATAATATATTAAGTGTGTTATAACTACATGAGCCTGCATTCAAGTTAAAGTTGACTATTATTTCTTAGAATGAAGAGAGTATTTGTTACTATAATGATTGTTATGTGAATCTCACAATAAAATTTAGATTATCGGTACAACCTGTTGACTGGTAATTAAATGATGGATCTGGAGATGTCCTTAGCTCAAAGATCATATGATTAAATTTAAGCCGCAGTATATAATCCAAAAACATATAAAATTATCGAGAAAATACATATTGGACTTGGTCTGCCACTAGTTAGGCAATCAGTGGTGGATGCATAAATATTATAGGGCGAGGTCATACTTATAAGAAAATTAAGCAATAAGTTTGATAAATATAAAGAAATATAAAAGTAATGTTATACATTGTAACCAAAAAAAAAAGTAAAATCATACATTATAAAATCATTTTTCGATGCTTCATCTCTTGAAATTGTTTCATAATGGCATCATTATCAATTGTATCAAACACATTATTTTCTATGAAAGTCACCATGCAATCGTTCATCCAATCATCTCCCATCCGGTTACGAAATGTAGTCTTTAGGATTTCTATTGCCGAAAAAACTCTTTTAACTGTTGCGATTGCTACTGGCAAAACCAATGCTAACTTTATCAGCAAATAAACTAAAGGCTATGGCACATCTTTTCCCTTTTCAACCATTTTCTGAGCAAGTTTGCTAATATTTTGCAAGTCTGAAAAATCAAGGCTAGACCTCAAATTTTTTAAAGAGGGGTTTTTGTTTGAAAGCCAAAAGGAGAGAGAGGTTTTGTTAATAAAAATTTATTTTCTTATTAGTCAATTAATATTTATTTAATCTTTAGAATTGTGATTGACAAGAATTCAAATAAGTTTTCTTGAAAATTGTATCCACCAATAGATTTAATAGATAATATTTTTCTTTTTTCTAAACAAGTACAGGGCAAGGGTTTTTAGAATATAAAGTGGGATCCTTTAAATTCAATTTTTAATACTACTATATATGAGAAATCTGACATATGGGAGGGGTCAGTTGCCCTCACGGACCCTTAATGGATCCGCCCCTGTAGGCAATGCTATGTAAGTTGTACTATGTGCGTCAATGTTTGCACCCGTCAAGAAAGGTTACAATTACTTGAAGACTAATGCCAATTTTATTGAATTACTTTTTTCTACCTTTTTGTTTATATTAGAGTTGGCAATATTTCTATAGTTCCAATAGAAACTCAATGGAATGAGAATTATTAGGTTTTCCATACCTATTAAAAATATCCATTGAAAATAAATAGGAGGGATGTTATTGGGATGTGAAATTATTGGGTGGGTTATGAGACATTCATGGGTCCCAATGGAAATAGTTAAATGAGTAATTATTGAGTAATGTTGAATAATTAATTATTAGTGATAATTTAATAAAACAATATTAATATAATGGGATTTAATTAGGAACATGTAGTAACTTTTTATTGGGAATTTGTTGGGTAATTAAGTGGGATCCCATTGGAACCCAATAATAGCATCTAATTGGGATCCCAATGGATAATGGGATTATCCATTCCCATTATCTACCAATTACACCTAATATTTAAAATTAATAGGTATTTAATTACCCATTCCTATTAATTTCTCATTCATTAAATTCCCACCCATAGTTTGTACCACAAGTTGCCTGCCCTTTTTTTGAGGTGACAAATAGAGGAAAACTACCTTGGTTTGGTAGTGGTGAAACATAAAATAAGTAAATACTCAATTTGTGGTTTTACTTCGTTTTTGTTAGTGATATTTAAAAATTTTTAATTTTATCCTCCACACTGAAATTTTGCAAAAATTTGATCCTTGCAATCAAATCTAACTAAACCAAGCATAATTCTAACCAAAATGTGAGATGAGCTATTTCTCATAAACACATTAATAACTCACAAACTTTATTTGGCCTTCCAGATTTGGTTATAAGAAGCACCTGCGCTATTGGATTTGACAAAATATATAAGAATCTCTCAATTTATTTCCAACCGATGGTCTCAACAGACGTAAACGCTGAATTTACACTTAATTTGCCCTGATTTTTATTTAAATGATTCATTAAAATCAAATTACCAAGTTAGAGAACAAATTTTGAAACCTTCTAAACAGGGACTAACCAACACCTCAATGTTGGGAGAGGGGAATTTTTATTTATTTATTATTTTTTTTGAGCATATATGTCAGAGTAGACTCTTTACTAATAAAATATATAACTATTTAAAACTACATAACTTAATATACATATAGTGGAAAGATGAAAATATTTGATGTTTGTTGACCTTGTTTAAAACCAAGAAGGTTTTTAGGGGCGCAAACTAAGAGAAAAGATGAATTATCAAAACTTAAGGGAGTGGGGAGAGGGAGAGGGGGGCAATCACCATAAAAAATTGCAAAAATTTAAGAATTCTAGGGCACTTTTTAATTTTTTCAAAGCTGAGGGTACGCAATTGCCTCCCTCTTTGAAAGGTAACTCTGCCTATATTTTTTAAGATTGGTGACCAAATCAAATCATAATATTCATTAAAATATATTCAGTACAACGAGAACACGAAAAGCCTTACCTCTGTTAATTTCATCATAGAGTACATAGGGCATGCGTACCATGATCGACTAGGTTTATGTAAGGGTGTTTTTTAAATTTTTATACTTTGAGTACATTCAACATTAAGATTGTAAACGGTGGAAAAAGCAACAGATGATGCTTTTAAACACAATTAAATCTACGTAATTTGTTAGACACTTGTATCAATTCATTCGTCGGAAATGGTTTCAAGTTTTCAGAGAGCACCAAACCACTCAAATATGGAAGTATGAATAAGAAAATTCAGTCATTCCGGGTTATAATATTCATATTCCACACTAATAAAATCAATGGAATCTCGAAATGAGATTTCTTCAGATATTTCGATTTAAATAAAGTGTGGGATTGGATTATCTTGAAAGAAAAGGGCTGGCATCAAAGTCAAAATAAGATGCTTCAACAAGTGATCAGATTATGCTCGAGCGTTTCTCCAAATTTCTTCAGCTTGTGGAGGTGACAAATTAAACACAAAGACCGAAAACTTTGATCTAATGTTTAGATGATAAAATATATCCTAATGAGTCTGAATCTCTTGAGGTCAATCTAGATCTAATCTTTCTGCAGATTTTACCTCAGAGATAAATAATTAGCAATATCACTTGATGCACGTGTTAATATATAGTTTTATGTTTACCAAGTCCAGCAGGATTAGTTCCTAATGATTCCCACCCGATAAGTTTCCACCCTAATGGACGGACTGTGATCTTTCAATGAGAAAATCTGACGAGATAAAGTTGTGGTACTCATGATCATAAATGGTGTTTACATGGTAATTATCACCATCCAATTCCAGGCAGGTGATCAATTAAAAAAACAATCGAGTAGCAGGTATTTTGACCAAAAAAAAAACTCGTGTTTTTAGCTTTTGGTATGCTTGAATAAATAATGTTGACTCGTTTCATTTTTTCTGTACTAAACTTCATTAACTATCTTTTTTCTTTAATTTTATTTATTTATTTATTTATTTTACATAATGATAGTTGTATTTACTTTTTAAAAAATTTATATTTATAATATTGTCAAATGGCAATGACTTCCATAGTGCTTCATAGGAGTTTAAGTTCCAAAATAAACTATTCTAACTGCTCAAGCAAAGTTCTAACATTAGCCAGCACCTATTCCCCACTATAGTAGACAATACAACCTTTTTAATTAGAAAAAAGTTACTTTACCCACTATAGATCATGTGCTATTGCTCCCTCCTTCATAGAAATTGCCTCATCCAATATTATTAGCAGTCTAAAATTCCAGCCACTGAAACATTGCGAAATCGACTACTAACTTCTCCTCCCACCACATTTGTTCAAATATCTAGATATTTCTAAATTTTCATAGCATTTACAATATATAGACAATCAATAAATGCTGAAATATATTTAATTAGATGGTGAAATGAATAGAAGATGGAAGCTCTACCACGTTATTAATTTCCTCAAAGTCAAGTCACGATCACGTAGGAGCATCACTCCAGATAGAATTTAAAATTGGATTAGCCTAAAGAAAAATAATGTGATAGTGATTACATTTGAACTTAATATTATTGGTCAAATAAAAATGACATGATGCCGAATGACTTGTAATATGTGCTTTCACCTATTCGGCAATGGGAGTGTGCTACATTTCACTACCTAGCACGTTTTCAATTCGACTTTTAAAAAAACACGTTTTCTTTTAATGGTCACTTTAATAACTCGCGGCATCCAATAAGTCAATTAATGGACCACAAAATAGTCATTTATGATGAATAATCATTAAAAACGGACAGATGAATTGTCAACATGATTTGTATGCGAAAGCTAAGGCTAAATTTGGATTGTGTTGTATTTAAAATTTTGTATTGAAATATGTGAAAGTTTTGGTGAAATTTTTTTGTAAAAAAAAAAAAGTGATATGAAAAAGTAGATTGGAGGGAAATTTTTTTGAAATAATATGAAAAGAATTTTGAAGAGAATTTAAATTTTAAATTTTAAATTTTGAAATAAAAAGTTACTTAGATATTTTATTTTTGTAGTTGAAAAAGTTAACTTTTTGCAAATAAAACACAAATCAAATCAAACCAAACGAAACATAGCCTAAAAGTGTACTTCCAAACTTGATCAAATTTTAGGCTATGTTTGGACTTTGAATTCATTTACAAAAATAAAATATTCAAACACATTTTTATTTTAAAATTCAAAATTCAAATTTTCCCACTCAAATTCTTCTCACATAATTTTAAAAAATTTTCCCTCCAAAATAATTTTTTTTTTCAAAAAATGCCCACAAAAATTTTCACACATTCAAATATAAAATTTCTTAAATAAATCACAACCCAAACATAGCCTTAGCCAACTTTTTTTTTTTAACTTAAAACGATAGATATATTGCATATTAATTGCAAAAGTACATAGCCAAGCAAGCTAATTGATCTTCGTGAGTTTTGAACTAAACCATGAAGGAAAAGATAGCCACAATGGCCTAAAAACTTAAGCGACCACAAGGGTTGACAAAATCCCGAATAAATCAAAAAATACTACTATTACTAACTAAGTTAGCTGTCTCAACTGGCACATTGAAAAATGCATATGATAAAAAGAATTGAATTCAAAGTTCCTAACTCTCGTTCCATGCATTTCGTGGTGATCCCTGCATACGTTGAATAACCTGGCAGCCAAACTTACTACCACATACAATGAAGAACCTGGAACCGAAGTCGAAGAATTTTTTTTTAAAAAAAAATAGTAATAATAATAAAATATTTACCATCACACTGTTATCACACCGTGAATCGCCCCTAGTGTTTGTCGTGTAGTGAGCCTGGCAGACCAGACTTGTGACCCTTAGCCAACTTTTTTAACACGTTTTTTATCCCTTTTCCTGGAACAACCGTGACTTTGGTTTTCAATATGCTAAACGAAGGCTCTTACAATATAAAAAGTGGGGAAGGGTAATAATTTACTATGGCATGCAGCCATTATTGAAATTCGAATATGAAACTCTCAGTGAAGATTTGTAGAGCGCTAATTGATTATATTGCATTCTCGAGTTAACGACGGCTTAATTACTGGTAGCAAATTCATATAAACAACAGGTGGTGTTCTTGTTTGTTTTGTACTAAAGCCAATTAATTCTAAGATTGTAATTATATTTATTGCCAAGTGATTAAAAACCTAAAGGGTCACACACATAAAAAATTTGTTCTTAGGTTAAAATGATTAAATAATTATATGATAATTATTGGGGTTAATTTGAAAAATAATTATCCTAAAGAATCTCCTATAAGATAAGTTGTGATAAGATAAAATTGTTTTATCTTAATAAAATTAAAATCACTTTTAATTTTATTTAAACAATTTTATCACATACTCTATTTGATAAGTCTGTTAGATTGTCTAACAAACAGAGAATAACTTATAAAATAGGAGATTGACGCCAAGTTAAAATGTGAGCGTACGTATAGAATTTTGGACGTACCAAAGTTTACTACAATATGAGAGAAAAAGTTCTTCTTTTGTTTTGTTAGAGTTCTC
Organism: Gynochthodes officinalis; assembly: GCA_020080225.1. NCBI lineage: Eukaryota > Viridiplantae > Streptophyta > Magnoliopsida > Gentianales > Rubiaceae > Gynochthodes > Gynochthodes officinalis. The sequence goes on from CM034617.1 coordinate 28,337,893, forward strand.
TTGAACTCTAAATTTTGCAGGGTTGTACGCTCGTTGAAAGAACTAGCATATTAGCTTGGTGTCAATCAATCCTAGGAGGATCTTAAGAACTAGTTCGTGTGGATACCTTAGAGGCCGGACGATTGTGCGGCTGTAGTTGATAGAACTTCCTTCATCAACACAATCTTCAGTCATCAAAACAAGTTTTTTTACTTTATATGTATATTGAAATTGATCCTGGTGAAAATCATGTTTTAATTCCGTTGCCTATAAATTGTTTATGGCATACATGATTTCCTAACAGTGGTATCAGAGCATGAGGATTTAATTTGTGTATAAATATAAATCTATGTGAATATAAATTGTTTATGTTTACATATATGTATGTGTTATGTTGAATGATTGAGAAAAATTATTCTGTTGAGTGAAAAAAAATTGTTTTTCACTTTCGGAACAAGTTGAAAATTGTATTTGAAATTTTTTTGATTTATTGCTGCTACTTATGATTCATGTTTTGAAAAGAAAAATGAAAAAAAGTTTTTTTTTTAAGACAACGTCAGAGAAGGCTAAAAAAAAAAGTTTATTTATTTATTATTATTTTTTTGAAAACAGCGGCAGCAGTGTAGAAGGCTAAAAAGAAAAAAAAATTTAAACAGCGGCCTTCAAATAGATGATGACATCATCATGGAGTCAGCCATACTGGGGCAATAGTGACGTCATGATGATGACATTAGATGACATCACTGATGACGCATCATAGGGCTAATGGGGCATTGGGTTGATTGGGCTCTTTTTCTTTTTGATTTATTGTGTCATTGGGCCATTAGGGGCTGGATCATGTCCACATTTAGGAATTGGTTTCTGTTTATTTAATGTGGGCTTGTAACCCAAGTTGGACCAGATGGTTTGACGGGCTCCAAGTTGAGAGTTGAGCTAAGTGGTTCGAGCTAAGGCTTAAACTTCCTGATCTGTGGAGTGGACCTTGAGTCCATTCCTGATGATACGTTAATTTTCATCCAACCTGAACTTGATGGTGTGCTGAATGTTAAGAGAATTCTTAAATGCTATGAGGTGCTGTCAGGCTTGAAGATTAACTTCAATAAAAGTAGTTTGATTGGTATTGGGGTAGATGTTGGTATATTGAATGAGTGGGCGGTCAAGCTCTCCTGTAAGGTTGAAATGCTTCCGGTTAAATATCTAGGTCTCCCTCTGGGGGCCAACTCATCATCTCAAAATATCTGGAGACCCATTTTAAATAAGATGAGATCAAAGCTTGCAGGTTGGAAAACAAGATACCTTTCGATAGGAGGTAGGGTGACTTTAATCAAATCAGTCCTCTCAAGTTTGCCGATTTTCTTCATGACCGTATTCAAGATTCCTTGCGGCATTAAGAATGATATGGACAAATTAATACGGAGATTTCTTAGGGGCAGTTCGGATCAAGGGCGCAAAATGCACTATGTGGACTGGAATACAATGAATGCTCCTAAGTGGCTCGGGGGTATTGGCATGATTGACTTCCATTTAAAAAATTCAGCCTTGCTCACTAAATGGCTGTGGAGGTTTGGCAATGAGGTCAATACATTGTGGAGAAATTTTATGGTGGAAAAATACGCACTGGACAAGAGGAGTCTCCTCCCCTCTTTTACTAATAGCAGGCTCGCCTCCAACTCATGGAAAGCAATCACAGCACCACTTAACCCCTCTGACAAACTCTTTAATGTGATATCTTCAGGGTTGAAGCCTTTACTTGGGAAAGAAGATAATATTGTTTTTTGGCATGATGAATGGATACAAGGTATGACTCTAAAAGTGTGTTTTCCCCGTATCTTTGCTCTTTCTGTAAATAAGAATGGATATGTGACAGAGTATGGAACATGGAGAAATGGTCAATGGGAGTGGAAAATAGAGCTTAGAAGGAATGTTTTTGATTGGGAAAAGCAACAATGGGAGGAATTGCTTGATATCCTGCAAGGCCAATTTCTCAATCAAAATGCACAAGATCGGATCATTTGGAAAGGAGTTCCAAACGGTATGTTTTCCACCTCCTCATTCTATAAAACTGTTTTGATGCCCCAAAGACAATGCCGAGCTATATGGAACTTAGTGTGGAAAGGATATGCGCCCCCCAAAGTGGAAGTATTTGTATGGCAGCTTATGCATCAAAAATTGCCGGTCAAGACCTGTTTATTGAGTAGAGGCATTATCAGGGCTGAGCTTGCTTTATGTCCACTCTGTAATCATGAGCTCGAATCCGTGCAACATTTGTTTTTTAATTGTAGGAGCAGCTGGTTGGTATGGAATAGTTGTTTGAATACTTGGTCTATATCTTGGGTCTGCCCAGGAGACCCATCTACATTCTTGAGTAGTTGGTAGCAAGCTCTTCCAGAGAGCAGAGGGAGACAACCTTGGATTTTGATGTTTTACGTTATATCTTGGTCAATTTGGCTATGCAGGAACCAGATCACTTTCAACAGCAAGAGCTTTGATCTTACTCAGTTAATGGATCTGATTTTCATAAGATTTGCTACCTGGTTTAAGGCAAAGTGGCCTACTTCTACAATGCCGGTCTCAGACATATTTCGACCAAAAAGCGATCGGCGATTATGCAAGTGCAGGGATGCAAGAAAGTAAACAATCCTTGGATTCGACCTAAACCTGGTACAATGAAGTTCAATGTAGATGGTTTGGCTATTGGAAAACCAGGTATGGCAGGGATTGGAGGTATTCTCAGAGATGATTTAGGCAGAACAAAAGCTGTGTTTTCTAAACATGTGGGAATTCTTGAATCAAATCAGGCAAAGTTCTACGCTATTCGTGAGGCTTTATTGGTATTCTCCGAATCTATTTGGCAGCGGTCACATGTCCTTGAGATTGAGAGTGACTCCACTAATGCTATCAATTGGTTAAAGAACCCTGAGAAAGTCCCATGGCACCTGAAAAATGTATCCAACCACATTGAACTACTAAAGGGGAGAATAAAGGAATGGGAGGGTCATCAAGTTCCGAGGACGATGAATAATGTTGCTGATAGATTGGCAAAATCAAGAGTTTCCAGAATTCAAAACCTATTGGCGATTATTGTGTAGGTAAATATTATATTACTCTAGTCTCTCTTTTATGTCTTTTATTTTCTGCTGCCAACCCATCATATTGCTGCTGGCTAATGCAGTCTGGTGGTGGTTCTTTATTATGTAATTGGAAGCTTTCTAATAAAAATCAACAGCTTTCTGCTTGTCAAAAAAAAAATGGATCAAACCCAATTGGACCAACACTAAATAAAAACTAAAATAAATAAATAAATAAATAGGTCAGCTTTCATTATAAAGAGTTTATTTATATTAAGGCCCTTTTAATTTCTGTTATTTATTTTTGTTGGCCCAAAATTTGAAAATTTTTTATGTTAACCCACAAAACTTCTCAATAAATTTAATAATATTTCTAATATGATTAGAAATGTAATACATATATATTTATGACTGAAATTTGTTTATAATTGTTTAATGTGATTATTCGATTATTATGTCACATGTGATTTAATATTTGATTAAATGATTAGATTATTTAATTGCATATTGTATGTTTAATATAATCAAATATTTATTACATATGATATATGTAAATGATGAGACCTTTAATTTAATCCCTCAATTAAATATTAAATCAATTTAAATGCCTTCCATTATTATAGTTTAAAACAATTTTTGTTAGGGTAACTTGTTGAGCTAACTCAAGGTTGTCGTACTAAAAATGTGTTTTAAACTATGAGATAAGATCTCTGAATAATGGGTATGATTTAACAAAGATTTTGATTTGTTGAGCTAACTCAAGGTCAAAAGTCTTTGAGGCAAGAGTTAGGAGACATATGTGATATGTGTATCAAAAGTTAATAACCTAACTATCTAGGAGTTGCAAATAAGTTGCAATTGGTAATTAATATCTACTCATTAATTTTTTTTTTATTTGTTGAGCAAACTCAAGATTAAAAATAATTGAAATGGGATTCTAGCCTACTAAGAATTTTGAGAAAATTCTCGAATCAATTTGAGGGATATTGATTTGGATAAAATAGTGGGAGCAAAACCAAGATTTTATTAAGTCCATATATTTGTGTATTTTGGTTTTGTAAATTGCATAAATTTAAATTCTTATTCTATCTTTATTTTCTTGTTGTAGAAAAATGAATAACAACATGAACTTGCGTACTTTTTTGTTTGACAATAAACTTACTGGCCCAAACTATTTGTACTAGGTTCAAAACTTAAGAATTGTTCTTAGGAATGAGAAATTGCTCTATGTCCTTGATGGTCCTATTCATGATGAGCCTACTGCTAATGTTGATCAAGCCATAAGAAATGCATATCTGAAGCATTTAGATGATTCTAAAAGTGCATGTTGTATCATGCTTGCTTCAATGAGTCCCGAGCTGCAAAAGCAGCATGAGGACATGAGTGCTTTTGCAATGCTTCAACATCTGAAAGCATTGTATGATAGAAGGGCTAGAAGTAAACGATATGATACCTCGAATGAACTCTTCCAAAGTAGGTTGGCAGAAGGATCTTCAGTTTCAACTCATGTACCGAAGATGATTGGTTTCGTTAAAAAGATGGAGAAATTGGGATTTGTAATGTATCATGAGTTAAGTGTTGACTTGATACTACAATCCCTTCCTCCCAGCTTTTCTCAGTTTGTGATGAACTTCAACATCAACAAAGTTGAGACCTCTACTTTGCCTGAGTTATTGAACTTGCTTAAGGAAGTTGAGGATACCAGGAAGAAAGAAAAGGCTAATTTGTTGCTAGTTGGGGGATCTAATAAAAGAAAGCGTAAAACTAGTCTTAAGAAGACCAAGAAGAAAGTTGGACCCAAGGCAACACAGAAAACCAAAAGGGACAAGAAAGAAAAGGGCACTTGCTTTCACTGTGGACAAGATGGACATTGGAAGAGAAATTGCAAGGCTTATCTTGAAACCGTGAAGCAGAAGAAGCTTACTGAAGCTTCTACTTCAAGTTTGTTTATGATTGAAATAAACCTTTCTACTTCAAAATCAAATTCTTGGGTATTAGATACCAGATCTGGCTCTCATATTTGTAATAATATGCAGGGTCTAAAGATAAGTAGAAAGTTGGCAAAGGGAGAGGTAGACCTACGTGTGGGCAATGGAGCAAAAGTTGCTGCTTTAGTCGTAGGAACATATAGTCTCTCTCTGCCTAGTGGATTGATTCTTGATTTGAAAGATTGTTATTTTGTTCCAGTACTCACGAAGAATATTATTTCAATTTCCTATTTAGATAATGATGTTTTTGAAATAAATCAAAAGAATAAGTGTTGTTCTATTTTTTTCAAGGTATTTTTTATGGTGCTGGTTATCAAAATAATGGTCTTTATATATTAGAGCTTGAAAACCCAATTTTCAACATAAATACAAAGAAACCCAAAATCGATAATTTTAGAAATTCTTATCTCTGGCATTGTAGACTAGGTCACATAAATGAGAAATGCATAACCAAATTGCATAATGATGGTTATTTGGGCTTTTTTGATTATGAATCATATGAAACATGCGAATCTTGTATATTAGGAAAAATGACTAAAACACCTTTTACTGGAAAAGGTGAAAAATCTACTGAGTTATTAGGTCTCATACATACCGATGTATGTGGACCTATGTCAATTCAAGCTAGAGGAGGTTTTTCATACTTCCTAACATTTACTGATGATCATTCTAGATATGGTCATGTATACTTATTGAAGTATAAATTTGGAGTCCTTGAAAAGTTCAAAGAATATAAATGTGAAGTAGAAAAACAACTTTGGAAAAGTATCAAAATACTTCGATCAGATCGAGGTGGAGAATATCTAAACCAAGAATTTCAAAATTATTTAAAAGAGAATGGGATTCTTTTACAATGGACTCCTTCATATACACCACAACTGAATGGTGTATCTGAAAGGAGAAATCAAACATTATTAGATATGACTCGATCCATGATAAGTCATACAACTCTCCCTAAATCGTTTTGGGGATATGCCCTAAATACTGCCTCCTACCTATTAAATCATGTTCCATCTAAAGCTGTTGATACTACCTCATATGAGATATGGTATGGGAAAAAGCCAAATTTTAAACATTTAAGAATTTGGGGATGTCCCACATTTGTTGAAAAGGTAGAATCAGACAAGCTCGATCCAAAATTTGAAAAATGCTATTTTGTAGGATATCGAAAACAAACTTTTGGGTATCAATTATATAGTTCCCTTGAACAAAAGGTGTTTGTTTCAAAACATGCCATATTTCTAAAAAAAGAATTTATTCTAGAAAAGGCAAGAGGGAACAATATAGAACTTGAAGAAGTTCTAAAACCACAAATTAGCAAAGATAGGAACATAGAACAAGAGCTTGAACCTCATGATGATGTGGTAGAAATCTAAGCTCAAGATACACAAGCTATACGTAGGTCAATTAGAACACGTCATGCACCCAGTAGATATGATGATGTGTTTATCATTGATAATGATGAACCTACTACTTACAAGGAAGCCTTATCTAATAAGGACTCTAAAAAGTAGCTTCATGCCATGAAATCTGAAATGGATTCCATGTATGATAGCAAGGTATGGACCTTAGTCGATCCACCTGAAGGGATAAAACCCATAGGGTGCAAGTGGGTTTTCAAAAGGAAAACTGACATGGATGGTAATGTAACTACTTATAAAGCTCGACTGGTTGCAAAAGGTTACACATAAAAACATGGCATTGACTATGATGAAAACTTTTCACCAGTTGCTATGCTGAAATCCATTAGAATTTTACTTGCTATAGCTGCATACTATGATTATAAAATCTGACAAATGGATGTTAAGACAGCTTTTTTTAACGGTCATTTGCAAGAAGAGGTGCATATGATACAACTTGAGGGCTTTGTATCCAAAGACCCTTAATAAAGTATGTAAGCTACAAAAGTCTATTTATGGACTTAAGCAAGCTTCAAGGAGTTGGAATATTCGTTTTGATGATACAATCAAAAAGTTTGATTTTATCGAAAACGAAGATGAACCTTGTGTATACAAAGGATTAGTGGGAGTACTGTAGTTTTCCTGATATTATATATGGATGACATATTATTGATAGGAAACGACATACCTTCTCTACAGTTAGTTAAGGTATGGTTGTCTAAAAACTTCTCAATGAAAGACTTGGGTGAATCAACTTATATTTTGGGAATAAAGATCTATCGTGATAGATCCAATAAGTTGCTTGGTCTTTCACAATCAACATACATAGATAAAATGCTAACAAAGCTTAGCATGGATCAATCTAAGAAAGGTTCTGTTCTCATGTCTCATGGGATTTACCTTTCTAAAGATATATGTCCAAAAACTAATGTTCAAAAACATAGTATGCAAAATGTTCCTTATGCTTTTGCTGTAAGATCAATTATGTATGCTATGTTATGTACAAGACCAGATGTCTCTCATACTCTGAGTGTTACGAGCAGATATTAGGCTAATCCTGGTGATGGTCACTGGAAAGCTGTCAAAAATATCCTTAAGTACTTAAGAAGAATTAGGGATTTATTCTTGATATATGGAGAGACAGAGCTTAAAGTACGTGGGTTCACTAATGCTAGCTTTCAATCTGATAATGATGATAGCAAGTCTTAGTCTGGGTATATTTTTACCCTAAATGGTAGTGCTGTAGGTTGGAAAAGTTCCAAACAAGAAACGATTGCAGATTCTACAACAGAGGCCGAAAATATTGCTGCTTTAGAAGTTGCTAAAGAGGCTGTTTGGATCAAACAAGTTCATTTCTGAACTTGAAGTGGTTCCTTCAATGGCCGACCCAATACCTTTGCATTGTGATAATAATGAGGCTATTGCTCAAGCCAAGGAACCTAGGTCTCATCAACAGTCCAAACATATATTTAGGCGCTATCATTTGATTAGAGAAATCATTGGTAGAAATGAAGTAAAGATAGAAAAGATTCCTACAGAGGAAAACATAGCAGATCCATTGACTAAACCTTTATTTCAAAAGAAACACGATTGTCATGTGTCTTCATTCGGTTTAAAGTACATGAATGATTGGTTTTAGTAAGAGATATGTTATGTAATTTAAAACCATCATATTTGGTTGTATTTTGATATTTTATGCAATAAAGATATATGGTGTTTTATCATCTTGGATTATATATATTTATATATTGATGACAAAGTCCTTAGAATAATACTTATTATTTTTAAATATCCCTAATCATAGTATTAACAAAATTAAGGACGTTGTTAATACGGATAGATTAGCATATATGGTGATATATGAATGAATTGTTGGAGAATAATTCATTGGATTGATCCGCTTAGAGATTCCATGATATTAACTATTTGAGTGCCAATGGTATAATCTCTACGTGACAGTAGTGTAAATGATCCTCAGACTTGAGATCATAAGAGTATCTATAGTATGAATTATTATACTTTAACCCTATGAGTCCATAACTGTAATTAGTTGTGTGTGCCATAGAAGGTTGGCATAACATGAAACATTGATAGATGATTTACGATCAATAAAGGATCCACCACTTCTAATAGTAAGAAGAGTATATCCCACAAATGCCCACTTGTTGAAATATCAACTCAAAATGTTTGCAAACGAGTAAATAAATTTGGAAGAGTTCTAAATTTATTTTAAAGGAGTTGAATTTCGGGAATAAGAAATTATAATAATTAGTACATTAAGAGTTATCACTTATACCTTACTCTTGTACTAATTAGGGATATAGTATGGTGAAAGGATATTAATTACACGGATTCTGGTTCATGGAAAGGTGAAGTCAACCACTTGACTTTTTTTAACTCTTGGGTGGTCATGATGCTTGGCTAGAGGCGAATCTTGATCCATAAATATAAGCTCATTAATTATTGAATTAATGATAAATTAAAGTTGTTTAATTTATTTGATCTTAGAATGCTCTTGACTAAATTGACTTTAGTCCAAGTGGGAGTTTGTTGGTTTTGTACTAAAGCCAATATTAATTCTAAGATTATAATTATATTTATTGCCGAGTAATTAAGAACCTAAAGGGTCACACACACAAAGAATTTGTTTTTAGGTTAAAATGATTAAATAATTATATGATAATTCTTGGGGTTAATTTGTAACATAGTTATCCTAAAGAATCTCCTATAAGATAAGTTGTGATAAGATAAAATTGTTTTATCTTAATAAAATTAAAATCAGTTTTAATTTTATTTAAAGAATTTTATCAGATACTCTATTTGATAAGTCTATTAGACTGTCTAACAAACAGAGAATAACTTATAAAATAGGAGACTGACGCCAAGTTAAAATGTGAGCGAACGTATAGAATTTTGGACGTACCAAAGTTTATTGCAAAACGAGAGAAAAGTTCTTCTTTTGTTTTATTAGAGTTCTCTTGAACTCTAAATTTTGCAGAGTTGTACGCTCGTTAAAGGAACTAGCATATTGGCTTGGTGTCAATCAATCCCAAGAGGATCTTAAGAACTAGTTCGTGTAGATACCATAGAGGCCGGACGATTGTGTGGCTGTAGTTGATAGAACTTCCTTCATCAACACAATCTTCAGTCATCAAAATAGGTTTTTACTTTATACATATATTGAAATTGATCCTGGGAAAAATCATATTTTAATTCCGCTGCCTATAAATTGTTTATGGCATACATGATTTTCTAACAGTTCTATGTTCAGATTCAGCTCCTTTCAACAACATTTTGTCAAGATTTCTCTAATTCTCTGAAATCTCTCCTAAAACCCAAAAAATTTCAAATCCAAAAATTAAGATGAGCTAAGGATTTGAGTACTCACATGTTCTAATAGATTAACATTTTAAAAGAATAAATAAATAAATTTTATCTTATAATATTTTGCTACTCCAGCTACTAGTAATTTTTGACAGTTAAAATTTATTAAAATTTGTAAAGATTAAAAAAAAATTATATTTCTAAATCATGATGCAGCATGAGTAATGTTTTAAATTAAGATGCGAATGCTTATATTGCATTTAATATCGAGGCTATTCGTCCCACAAAGTTGTAATGGCTTCTTACAAACCCAAGCTTGAAAGACCAACACAAGTTCTAGCTGTACGTGGGCTAATTATTACATTTTTTATGTGCAAATTATTGATGTGTGCACAATTTGTATAGGGTTAATTACATTCTGACCCTGTAGTTTGGGTTTATTACGATCCCAATCCTTACTCCTGTGGAATCTACAAAGAGCCCCTTTGACTGTTTACCTCATAAGTCAAATGTCGAAATTAGTGAAAAGACAAAAAACCCAGAAAGAAGATATGCAGGCAATGGAAAAAAAATAGAAGAGAAAAAGTAGAAATTGTGAAAAACAAAAAAGCCACCCTTTCTGAAATTGAATAAACCAACATTCAACTTTTGGCCTCACTATTGCTGCATATGGCGAGGCAAAATTCGATGCCTGGGAGGTGATTTTGCAACTCGGAGCTGTGGGTTTTGAAGCCACCAGGCTTGTTATGATTCAGGTTTTATTGACTTCGAAGGGTATTAAGTTGAACCCAATTATTTCTCTTTATTATGTTGCACCTTGCTGTTTGATTTTCTTGTCTGTGCCATGGATGGTTGTGGAGTACCTTGCATTGAAGGAGACTTCAAGTTTCAATCTTGATTTTGTGGTGTTCGGGACTAATTCCTTTTGTGCATTTGAATCTTGCCGTGTTTCTGATTGTTGGAAAGTTGTCTGCTTGATTTTCTTGTATATGCCATGGATGGTTGTGGAGTACCCTGCGTTGAAGGAGACTTCAAGTTTCCATCTTGATCTTGTGGTGTTCGGGACTAATTCGTTTTGTGCATTTGAATCTTGTCGTGTTTTTGATTGTAGGAAAGTTGTCTGCTTTGACGATGAATGTGGCTGTGGTGGTTAAGGATTTTGTTGATTGCATTTTCTTGGTCTGTGATTATGAATGTTGTAACATCCACGAATTTGCTGGGTTATGCTTTGGCTTTCTTGGGCATCTGTTATTATAATTACGTCAAATATTAAAATATGATAAAGGCCAAGGAAGCTGCAGAAGCACAAAAGAAAGTGTCCCAGAATGATGAAGAAGCTGGCAGGTTGCTTGAAGAAAGGGACGACTCCCATGATTATTCAAAAAAGAAGGAAGCTTCTCAAGATTATTTGATAACTTATTTTTCATATGTGGGATAGTAGAGAGGAATTGGAAGTAGAGGACTTGGTTTGGTTGTTCTCTGGTTATGTTTAGTGGCAGAATTTTGTTTTCGCATCTTCTCCCGGTCTGCTTCCTGATTTTGTTCACTTCATTTTGGTAATATTAGGATTCATGTTGATCCTCAACTTGCCATTTTGCTTCTCCCACGAACCCTAGAAATTGGATTTTATGATTTTGAGAGAAGGGCATTTTCATCTATCAAATATCGTCAGCATTGTAAGGGCATAATAGGCAAATCACATATTGTTTTCCATCACTGCCAATGAAGGACATCACTATTTGGGCCATTAAGGGGTCATGTCATATTTTAAGCTGTCAAAGTGGTTTTTTTTGTAAATTTCACAAAGGTCAGACTTCGATTGGTAATAAATTCAAACCATAGGAGCGGAATGTAATTAACCCATTTGTATATCCTGCTTTTAAATGTTATCATCATCATCTATTTGTGTGGGGCTTATTGTCACATGTTTTGGTTATCTATCTTTATCAAATAGGCTCCATTTGGCATGTTCCCCTTGCATCTGCGAATTCATTCATTAGTCTGTGAAAGAACGGACAACCCTGAAGATTGGTTAGTAAACCAGATCCAATCTTCTATTTGGGAAATTTGCAAAAATAGTAGTTTTCGGAGGAAAATTTGCAAAAATAACAGCTGTCAAATTTGTTTGGCAAACTAGTAGGTCAAGGGTGTTTGACCTTGTAAAAAGACTTAAATGACCATTTATTTACAAAACATGAGAAACATCGTTGTTAAAGCATTGTTCAAGACTTTTTTTACTTTGAATTTCCTAGCTCATTTAATCATTTTCATCGATTCAACATCCCATTTATTCGAATTTGCATGAATGGCACGTACACAAGGATAGGCATCTTCAAACAAAAAAGCCACTGCCATAGAAAAAAAATCGCATATTGATTAACCCTGCATATCCATAATACGATTACGATAGGATTTTGTGTGATTTTTACTATAATCGCGATTGCAATAGGGTTTTGTGTGAATTTTGCTGTGATAGATTCACATCAAATTACACATGAATCTTTTATTCGACGAAAAGAGAGGTTTTCAACATGTATGCGACAAAAAATTTGACATTTGTAACATGGATTTGACATATATTCGACACAAAATTCGACATTTCTAACATGTATTCAACAAAAATTTCGACATTTGTCCATTTACCTCATCCAAACGCCCTTGAATCACCACTTTCTATTTCCACCATCTCCATATTTCCTCATCCGAATGCCCTTGTGATGTGAACTCGGTTTAGAGACTTCCCGACCTTCAACTCAAAGATGCGAACTTAGAATCGAAGTTCCGGACTCGGCTCCAAGATGCGAACTTGGCCCCAACTTTCCACCCAATTCAATGGAGCGACGGTCCAAGTTCAAGTATGCATCTTATCCAAGTCAAAGATCAATTTTAGTCTAAAGTTGGTCCAAATTCCAACTAACAATTATTCACGTAGTCAGTGTTGAAGACTTCAAATTCCATGGTCAATCATCCATTTTGAGGCATTAAAAGACGAATCCAGCCTTGGAAAATTCAATCAAAGAAGAATTTAATGAAGTCTTGGAAGTTGACTCAAGATGCATAAACCTACTCATTCCAACATTTGGTCAATGTACCATTCCAATGAGCCTTGATTTCAACCAACATATCATCTAGAATTATGCGTAATTAATATATTAAAATGCAGAATTTTTATTGATCTTGTTAAAATCTAATCTAGAAGTTAGAAAATCAAAACTAATATTCTAGACTAGGATATTTAGGATTTAATTATTTATTTTTAAGACTTATTTTTGCCTCTAAATAGGCATCTTTGTACTACTTTGAAAATAAGTTTGAGTAATAGAAATTGTGAGTTTATCTCATTTGGTTCTTTAAGAACTGAGAACTTATCAAGTTCTCCTTGGAGACTTGTGGCGTTTGTACAAACTTATCAACCAATTTCTGGTGTAAATGGTTGTGGCGTTTTATACCAAGGTTTTTATCTATTTCATAAGTAATGGATTGCGGTTTACACCATCCCAGTCTAAGCTTCCCTTAGACATATCCCAGGCAACTTCTAAGTGTTTCCGATCCTTCCGATTGTGAATCATATCATCTGGGTCGAAATCACATTATTTGGTATCAGAGCCATCTCTAAGGGCTGCATATCCTTGTTTTCCTTTTTATATTTTTTTTTATCCTTTCTTAATTCTTGACTTTCTTGACATTCAAGATTCACATTTTTGTTACTAGGTGTTGTCACAGGTTGGCAAGGTTCCTAGCAGTGAGTTTAGAATTTTAAGGAATCACTTTCTCATCTCAACTTTTATTTTTATTACATAAAAAAAAGGCCGTAAAAAAAAGTGTTGGCCGAATATATATATATATATATATATATATATATATATATATATATAATAGAAGAAGTGGATACAAAATTTCATTTCCTGAAGTTGTGATCTAATATTTTCTTTTGTTATCCAGGTTGCCAAAAGATTCATTGATAAGTTCTTCTCAATCAACATTGGCCTAAATTTCCATTGATCATCTAGTTCATTGTTTCTTAACTTTGTTTGTTCTTCAATTTGTTTCCTACTCTTTTTCTTTGATATATTCATTGTTCATAGTTCTCTTATCTTTGATTTCTCATATTTTCTTGGTATTCATCTTCACAACTTAAGAACTTAAAAATTGTTTGATAAGTTTTAGTTGTGAAAGTCACTCTCTCCCTTGGTAATTGTTCAGTTCCGTAAGAACCTTAAGCGAGATAACGAGAGTGTGAGTGGAGTGAATATTATTTGTGAGGATTTTTCTTGCTGGATTTTCATAAATGTCTCACCATTCCAATGAGGAAAATCATCCACAAAACTTACAAATCAAAGCTTTGATGGGAGAAATGAAAATATTACTATGGCCAGAGCTTGAACCCTTGCATGAAAGAATTGATCAATTGGAGGCGGAATCTCAAATGGCTCCTTCACACACCTCCAACATCCAAAGAAGGCATAAAACACAAAGGGTGGAAGATGAAGAGCTTGATGAAGTTGATGATGAAGTTGATAGGAAATCTTTTGGGCACACTAGAAGACCAATTTGGAAAAGACAAAAAGAAGATAACAATCTTAATGCCATCAAGATGAAAATTCCTCCTTTTCATTGCAGATCTGACCCTAAGGCTTACATTGAGTGGGAGAAAAAGATGGAGTTTGTGTTTGATTGTCACCAATACTCCGACTTCAAAACGGTAAAACTTGCTGCCATTGAGTTTTCCGATTATGCACTAACATGGTGGGATCAATTGGAGCTAAGTAGGAGAAGAAATGGTGAAAGATCTGTTGAAACTTGGGAAGAAATGAAAGCAATCATGCGAAAGAGATTTGTGCCTAATTACTATTACCGAGACCTCTACAATAAGCTTTAAGGGCTTAAGCAAGAAAGCCGAAGCGTGGAAGATTATTTCAAAGAAATTGAGGTTGCAATAATAAGAGCCAATGTAGAAAAAGACCGAGAAGCCACCATGGCTAGATTCCTGAATGGACTAAACCGAGACATTTAAGACCGAGTTGAGATGTACCATTTTGTGGAGTTACAAGATATAGTGCATACGGTTGTCAAGGTACAGCAACAACTCAAAAGAGGAGGTAGTGTGCGTCAAAGTACTTGGAAGACGAGTACTCCAAAGAATGAGAAACGACCTACAACTTCCTTGAAGTCAGCCAAGATGACTCCAAATGAGACAACTTCAAAAGGTAAAAATGATCATTCTACCTATCGAATTCGTGACATTAGATGTTTTAAATGTCAAGGCAGGGGTCACATCAAAAGCCAATGTCCGAACAAACTTGCAATGATCATAAGGGATTATGGAGAGTACGAGACAGAAGATGAAAATGAATCTAAATCCATGCCAGCTTTTGTCAAGGAAGAGGGTGGCACAAAAAGAGAAACCAACCGTGCTTCACCTCTTCAAACTTGGCAAAATTACTTCTTTAGCAAACAAGAGCTGTGCTGCATAAGAAGATTAAAAGTTGAGTTTGGTTGAAGAAGGAGGAAGAAACTGTGCTGCACAACAACACAAAGAAGGAAAAGTTGAGAGCTACAATTAGGAAACAAGAGCTGCACAATTGGAAGACAACAAGAAGACTTCTTCAGGTACAACTTGAAGAAGACAAAACCGTGCTGAAGAAGGACAAAGAAAGAGTACTACAATAAAAAAAAAAAAAAGAAGTCGGCTGGGATTTGGAAATAAGACAGAAGAAGTTGACTACAATTTGGAGACAAAAAAACAAAAAGAAGCTTCAGGAAAGAGGAGAAAGAATAAACCGAGCTAAACAAAAAAACCAAAGTAAGCTGAAACAATGAAGTAGAATACGGCTGGGATTGGAACAAGAAGACAGGTGAAATTGAAGGACTAAGCGAGGGTGCAGCAGTGCTGAAAAAAATTATAAAAACCTAAGAATAGAAGACAAAAGGGGTGTGCAGAATTCAAGAGAAAAAATTAACAATAGGGACCAAATTTTGGCACCGCTGCCGGGGAACCAAATTAGTTCCTAGTTTTGAACATCTAGTACTACTAATATTTTTCTTTCTTGTATGACTCGTGCTTCTCAGGAAGGCGAATTAGAATATAATCCTAAAATTGAGAAGACCGCTCGCCAACTAAGAAAAAAGGCTAAGCAAAAAAAAGGTGGTTCATCTTCAGAGGTGGACATTGAAACGGAATCTACCGAATTGGAGATAGCCGAATTTGAAACAATGGGAGATAAAACGTTAAAGGAGTTGGCAGCTCATAGTTTAAACCACCAACCTCTTTGCATTCAATTTCCTATTTTAGATGTTAGTTTTGAATTAAAATCTAATTTAATCCACTTATTGCCTATTTTTCGTGGTATTGGATCCGCACAAGCATCTAAAGGAGTTCCATGTCGTGTGTTCTAGTATGAGACCACAAGGAGTGTCGGAAGAACAAATCAAATTGAGAGCCTTTCCTTTTTCCTTAGGAGATAAGGCGAATGATTGGTTATACTACCTTTTTTCTAGTTCAACTACTTCATGGGACAAGATGAAGCAGTTATTCTTAGAAAAGTTTTTTTTTTTTGCATCTCAGGCTGCAAATATTAGGAAAGAAATTTGTGGGATACAACAGCACAGTGGGGAAGCTCTGTACGAGTATTGGGAACGATTTAAACAACTATGTGCTAGTTGTCCCCACCATCAAATTCCCGAGCAACTCCTCATCCAATATTTATATGAGGGGTTATTACCAATGGATATGAGCATGTAGACGCAGCCAGTGGAGGAGCATTAGTGAACAAAACACTTTGCGGTAGCTAGGCAATCAATATCCAATATGGTAGAAAATTCCCAACGGTTCGGAACCCGAGTTGAGGGGAATTTTAAGAGAGTTAATGAGATAAATACATCTAACTTGGAAAATCAAATTGTTGATCTAACTGCTATGGTTCGTCAATTGGCCGCAGGGTACATACAAACGGCTAAGGTTTGTGGAATATGCTCGATACCTGGTCATCTCACCAATATGTGTCCTATATTGCAAGAAGATTCATATCAACAAATCAATGTAGTGAGAGGATTTCTTGGTCAACCTCAATGGAGATATGATCTCTATTCTAACACTTATAACCCTGGATGGAGGGATCATCCGAATTTCAGCTATGGAAACCAAGGAGCACAATAGAGATTTCCACCTCAACTTTACAATAAACCACCTCTACCACCAGCTTCGTCTTCAAACTCAGGTATGCAGTTAGAAGACATTGTTAAATCACTTGCTACTAATATGAAACAAATGCAACAAGAGGAAAGAGCCTTAGGGAACCAAATTACCCAACTGGCTACATCTATTAGCATGTTGGAAGCACAAAATTTTGGAAGGTTACCTTCATAGCCGGTGGTTAATCCAAAAGAAAATGCAAGTGCCATTGTATTAAGAAGTGGGAAAGAGATTGATACAAGACCTAATCTACTTGAAAAACTAGAGAATGCAAAGGAGCCTGCAAATAAAGAAGACGAAGAATGCACAGTTGAACCGCAATCAAAGGTAACTCTTTCTAAGCCAACATTTTCTAATGCGATTGTTCCCTCTTTTCCTAGTAGGAGGGAAAAGAGAAGTCAAGACAGGAGGATTATGAGAAAGAAATTCTAGATAGCTTTAGAAAGGTAGAAGTGAACATACCTTTGTTGGATGCCATCAAACAAATTCCAAAATATGCAAAATTTTTGAAAGAATTGTGCACCAACAAAAGAAGGCTTAAGGGAAACAAAAAGATTAAGGTAGGGAAGAATGTTTCAGCTATGCTCACTCACAAATCTCTACCTAAAAAATGCAATGACCCAGGTATGTTCACAATTCCATATGTTATTGGAGATAAGAAAATTGAGCGTGCTATGCTTGATCTAGGAGCTTCTATAAATGTCATGCCATACTCAATTTTCAAAACTTTAAATTTGGGTCCTTTGAAAGAGACTAAGATAGTGATTCAACTTGCCAACTGGTCTAATGCTTACTCTGAAGGGGTTATTGAGGATGTTTTGGTGCAGGCCAATGAGCTAATTTTTCCAGCAGATTTTTACATCCTAAAAATGGAGGATGACTCAAACACAATTTTCACCCTAATTTTTCTAGGGAGAACCTTCATGAAGACAGCTAAAACAAAGATAGATGTAGATGAGGGCATTCTCTCTGTAGAGTTTGATGGGGAGATTGTTAAATTTAATATTTTTGATGCTATGAGATATCCTTCTGAGGCTCATTCAATTTGTTCTCTTGATACTATTAGTTCTATTACACAGGAAACCTTTGATGAAGAAAACACTAAGAAGGAAGAACAATTGAGTGAGGAAGAAGCTGCTGAATTGTACGATGATATTGACTGTACCAAGGGCACACATGAAAGGTCAACACTTTTATTATTGAATCTTCTTTATCTCAAGAAAAAGTGTTACCTTCTGTTTTGCAGGCCACAAAACTTGAATTAAAGCAATTACCCGATCATCTTAAATATGTATATTTGGGGGACAATGAGACCTTTCCGGTCATAGTCTCAAAACAGTTAACCAAGGACCAGAAAGAGAGGTTAGTAGTAGTTTTAAAAGAGCATAAATTGGAAATTGGTGGGCAACTGATTGATGTTAGAGGAATAAGTCCAACGATCTGTATGCACTGCATTATTCTTGAAGAAGATGCTAAGCCAGTAAAGGAAGCTCAAAGGAAGTTGAATCCGGCAATGAAGAAAGTAGTTATGAAGGAAGTCCTTAAGCTATTTGCTGAAGGAATTATTTACCCAATCTCTAACAGTAAGTGGGTAAGTCCAGTTCATGTGGTGCCAAAGAAAACTGGGATTACAGTGGTAAGAAATCAAAATAATGAATTGGTGCCCATGAGAATTCAAAATGGGTAGCGAATGGTTATTGACTTCCAAAAGCTGAATTTAGCAACTAGAAAAGACCATTTTCCCCTACCCTTCATAGACCAAATGTTAGAAAGACTGGATGGAAAAGTTTTCTTTTGTTTTCTTAATGGATTTTCAGGTTATTACCAGATTACTATCGCTAAAGAAGACCAAGAGAAAACTACTTTCACTTGCCCTTTTGGAATTTTTGCATATAGAAACATGCCTTTTGGTCTTTGCAACGCTCCAGGTACATTTCAAAGATGCATGCTAAGTAATTTTTCTGATTTCTTAGAGAATTGCATAGAAGTGTTCATGGATGATTTTACTGTTTATGGAGATTTGTTTGATAATTGCTTAGACCATTTGACAAAAATTTTGAAAAGGTGCATAGAAAAAAATTTGGTTTTAAATTATAAAAAATGCCATTTTATGGTAAATGACGGTATTGTTTTAGGACATGCAATTTCCTCTAGAGGTATAGAAGTGGACAAAGTTAAGATAGATATTATTATGAGCTTATCTTACCCTACAAATGTTAGGGAAGTACGTGCTTTTCTTGGCCATGCAGATTTTTATCACAAGTTTATTCAATATTTTTCAAAAATTGCGTTGCCCTTGACCAATCTGCTCTAAAAAGAAGTAGTTTTTGAATTCGGTGATGATTGTAAAAAGGCATTTCATAAACTCAAGAGTTTGTTGACAACAACACCTATTCTTAAACCACCGGATTGGAACTTGCCTTTGGAACTCATGTGTGACGCAAGCAACTATGCGGTATGAGCTGTCATTGGCTAACGGGTTGATAAAAAGAGCACGTCACCTATTATGCCTCAAGGACACTGAATGCGGCCCAATGCAATTACACTACTACTGAAAAAGAGCTTTTGGCAATTGTTTTTGCTTTAGATAAATTTAGATCATATCTACTTGGATCTAAAGTAATTATTTATTCTGACCATGCAACTTTGAAGTACCTACTTGCTAAGAAGGAATCAAAGCCACGCCTCATTAGATGGATTTTGCTGCTCCAAGAATTTGACCTTGAGATAAGAGATCGCAAAGGACCCGAAAATTTAGTGGCTGACCATTTGAGCAGGTTAGTTCAAGAGGAAGAATCACTACCCATTTCTGAAAATTTTCCTGATGAACATCTGTTTCAATTCGAAGGTATGATTCCTTGGTATGCTGATATTGTTAATTATTTTGTTGCCAAAGTCCTACCAAGTGGTTTAAATACATCTGCAAGGGCAAAAATAAAAGCTGAGGCAAAATATTATGTTTGGGATGAACCATATCTCTGGAAATTTTGCTCTGATCAAGTCATTAAGAGATGTGTCCCTGACAATGAGCAGCACTCTGTTCTTTTTTTTTGCCATAATCTTGCTTGTGGAGGTCATTTTGGACCTAAAAGAACTGTTAAAAAGGTATTGGATAGTGGCCTTTATTGGATAACCTTGTTTAAAGATGCTTACTTATTTTGTAAAAGTTGTGATCGATGCCAAAGAATAGGTACGTTGTCCCACAGGAATGAGATGCCCCAAACACCTATTTTGGTTTGTGAAATATTTGACATTTGGGGAATCGATTTCATGGGACCTTTTCCTTCATCTTGTGGAAATTTCTACATTCTTTTAGCAGGTGATTATGTTTCAAAATGGGTAGAGGCAAAGGCCACTAAAACTGATGATTCTTAGACGGTTGCAGGTTTTATAAAAACTAACATTTTCAGTAGATTTGGGATACCTTGAGCAATCATCAGTGAACAAGGAAGCCATTTTTGTAATAAGACAATTGAGACTTTGTTAAAGAAATATGGAGTACATCAC
This sequence comes from Gynochthodes officinalis, assembly GCA_020080225.1. Taxonomy (NCBI): domain Eukaryota; kingdom Viridiplantae; phylum Streptophyta; class Magnoliopsida; order Gentianales; family Rubiaceae; genus Gynochthodes; species Gynochthodes officinalis. The sequence continues at coordinate 28,358,351 of CM034617.1, forward strand.
CGGGTAGCAACGGCATATCATCCTCAAACAAATGGCCAAGCAGAGATCTCTAATCGTGAGGTAAAAGCCATTTTGGAGAAAACTGTCAACCTAGAGAGGAAAGATTGGAGCCTCAATTGTATATTTCTTAGGTCAATTCCCTATTGTTAATTTTATGCGTAAATTGCTTATTAAATTGCAATTTAAAAGCAGAAAATAGCTACAATTTGGAAACCAAAGACAGGCGCCATTGAACAAGCAAAACTGGGAGAGGTGTGCAGAATCTTACAAAGCATATAGCTGCAATGGGGAGTAAAAATTCATACGGGAAAAGAACACAAAGGAGGAAAACCAACACCAAAGACCTGTAGATCAATTAGCCAAAACAAGCACTTGAATTAATTCAGACAAGAACATGGAGGATGAAATTTGTTCAACATGACTGCGGGCAAAATAGAGAAAAGAAGGGAATTAGTCTTCAGCCACTTGGAATACAACAAAGGAAAAAAAAACCAACCGTCCATTATTTTGTGGGAGACCGGCTGCTTTTTTTATTTCTTGGATACCGATCGCTCTTTGAATTTTTTGGAAACCAGCAGCACAAGAAAAGGACAAAATATAGCTACTTTTGATATTCTTTTCCGAGAGGACAGCTATAAGGAAGAGGGCGCACAAAGAGAGAAACCAGCCGCGCTTCACCTCTTCAAACTTGGCCTAATTACTTCTTCAACAAACAAGAGCCGTGATGCATAAGAAGATTAAAAGTTGAGTTTGGTTGAAGAAGGAGGAAGAAACCGTGCTACACAACAACACAAAGAAAGAAAAGCTGAGAGATGCAATTAGGAAACAAGAGCTGCAAAATTGGAAGACAACAAGAAGACTTCTTCAGCTGCAACTTGAAGAAGACAAAACCGTGTTGTAGAAGGACAAAGAAAGAGTACTACAATCAAGAAAAAGGAAGTCAGTTGGGATTTGGAAACAAGACAGAAGAAGTTGACTACAATTTGAAGACAAAAAAACAAAAAAAACTTCGGGAAAGAGGAAAAAGAATAAACCGAACTGAACAAGAAGACCAAAGTAAACGAAAACAAGGAAGTAGAATACGGCTAGGATTGGAACAAGAAGACAGCTGAAATTGAAGAACTAAGCAAAGGTGTAGCGGTGCTAAAAAAAAATTATAAAAACTTAAGAGAAGAAGACAAAAGGAGCATGCAGAATTCGGGAGAAAAAATTCCAGAAACCAACCGCCAACTTCTTTTCTCAACAACCCACGTCTTTAGTTTTTTTTTCTTTTCTTTTAGTCTAGTGTTAGTATAGAAAAAGAGAGGATAGCCGCCTTTGGACTTGGGGGAGAGAGAACAGTACAGAAGAAAAGAAAAACAAAAAACGGGAACTATCGCGGAAGAACAACACAAGAGAGCAGCCGCCACCCACAGATTTGACTTGAATTTTCTCTTTTATTTTTTCTCTTTCAATCATATTCAAAACTTTGGTGATGTCTTTTTATTTTATCATGAACTAATTTAGTTTTCTAGGGCTACGATGTAGCCTAACTATGAAGTCTTGATTATTTTTTCTATTAATATAGTTCAAATTAATTTTCTATGGTTGAGTATTTATCTCTGTGCTTAATGCTTCTAATTACCTGATCACTAATTAGATGATTTGTTAATCATAACAAACTGGAAGGGGAGTTATGTGTCAAGTTCATTGGGCTAAATGTCATGAATTGCATGTAGGATAAAAATATACCTGCATGGTTTGTGTAGTTGCTAAATGGGAATCCATAGAAATTAATGACTTCATAATTTTTGTAATTCACATAGGAATATAGTGAATTAGCAATTAGGGATATTTTTATTAGATCTCAAGAGAGACTAGTAAATAAATTAGGGAATCTCAACTATCAACCAGGAAAATAAATTAGATTATAGAGATAGATTAATAGTAAGATGGATTAGTTATGGTGAAATCGAAAACCCTAGAGCTTTAGCCATTTTAATTCACTACTTTGCTTTGCTTAATTTAGAATTTAGTTTTAATTTAGTTTAGCTATACACTATCTTTTCAATTGTTAAAATAAAATTAGAATTAACGAAATTTCGGTAATTAATAAACAATTAGTCCTTGTGGGAACGATACTTTATTTACTCTGTATTACTTGTCAACGATAGCGTGCACTTGAGTGTGTAAAATTTGCAACAGCAACTTATAGTAGATAAAAGGAAGGCAAAAACTAGTCTTTTTTTAGAAAAAAACGGAATGTGTAAAGAATTCACGGCTTGTAAGGAGATAGACAAGAGCTGAAAGAAAGAAATTGGCCAGTGAAGGAGGGTCCTTGGAGGAAAGTCAAAAGAGTCCATTTGAAAAAAAGAAAAGAGGATGGGTCCTACTGGATGAGGAGGATATTTCGGATAAAGTTAACGAGCAAAAGTTCAGAAAGAGAGGAAGGTATGCTATTGAGGACAAAAGCAAACCTATGGTGGGGGAGACCATCCTAGAATGGTCCCAAAAGGATTTATGAAGATACGTGTGTGGAATTCTAGAGGTTTGGGTGGACCTTTTATAGTTCTCCAGTTAAGGGGCTTTTATAGTTCTCCAGTTAAGGGAAATAGTAAGATCCCACCACCAAGATATTGTCTTTCTTTCTGAGACAAAAAATAAGAAATGCTTTGTTTCAACAGTGTGCAAAATACTCAATTTTCACAATAGATGGAGAATGATCAAACCTGAAGGAGTTAGAGGAGGACTTTTGGTTTGTTGGTCGGAAAAGGTTATCATTCCCAAAATAGTCTCTAAAATTTTTTGCATCCAAATAGAGTGCATAATGGCAGGACAAAGTAAGAAGTTTTGGGCCATATTTTTATATGCTAGTACAAACGATAAGGTGAGGGAGGAACAATGGACTTATTTCGGAAGACAAAAGCAGGTGTGGGAGATAGTTGGATCATGGTGGCGACTTTAATGATATAGTCAGTAGGGAGGAGAAAAAAAGAGGGCGGCCAAGTGCCAAGTCTAGTTTTGCTACTTTCAAATCTTTCATTAATAGAATGGGGATGTAGGAGTTAGGTTTCGTTGGAAAAAAATTTATGTGGGCCAACAATAGGGAAGGGGAGGGTTACATTGAAAAAGATTAGATAGATACTTTGGAGCCCCAAATTGGATTTTGGAGAACCAAAAAGCTAAAGTGTACTATATGGGAAGAGTGTCCTCTGATCATTCTCTTTTACTCCTAGATACAACACCCAATAATCAAAAAGTTTAGAAGAGATTTGCTTTTGATAGAAGATGGATTAAGAAGGAGGAGATGAGGGAGATAATTGAAAAAGCATGGAGTAAAGAAGCAGTAGGAACCCCAATGTTCCAAATTTGCTCCAAGATCAAACAGTGTAGGGTGGAGCTCCTTCAATGGAGGCAAAAGCAAGATTTCAAAATTTCAATGCAGCTAAAAAGATTTTGGAGATTAAACAATAGTTGGAAGAGCTGAGGAAGTAGGAGGGGAATAGAGACTGGAGCAGGTGAGGCCAACTTCGAGCTGAGCTTGATGTTGCGTATCAAGACAAAGAGTTATTTTGGAAAAAAAAAAGAAGCTAGGGTCCAATGACTATGAGAAGAAGATCGTAACACAAAGTTCTTTCATGCTTGCATAGTGAGTAGAAGGAGACAAAACTCAATCAAGAACTTAGTGAGGAGGGATTGCCAGATATGTGAAAAGCCTAAAGAGAAAAAGGAGATTGTAGAGTTTTATCATCAATTGTTTCTTTCCTCAAATCCGCAACATTACCATGAAGGGTTAGATAGCATCCCACGATCTATCACCGAAGCAATGAACCAAAGATTAATCCGACTAGTGGAGGAATGTGAGATCAAAAATGCTTTTTTTCAAATGCAACCCAGTAAAGCTCCCGGTTCAGACAATATGACCCCTCTTTTCTTTCAATCTTATTGGGATGTGGTCAAAGTGGACATTTGTAATGCTGTTAAAAACTTTTTGTCATAAGAAACTACTTAAACAAATGAATCACACCTTAATTACTCTTATCCCTAAAGTTAAACATCTCACTTTCATGTCTCATTATAGACCTAACAGTCTATATAATGTTGTGTATAAAATTATCTCTAAGATTGTGGTTGAAAGACTAAAAATCTGCCTTTATAGATGCATAAGCCCCTGCTAGGCAGCGTTTATTCTTAGGAAACAGATTTTAGACAATGTAGTTGTTGCTCATGAGTGTATACACACCTTATACTCTAGGCACAAAGAAAAAAAAGGTTTGATGGCATTGAAACTTGATATGGTCAAAGCCTATGATAAAGTGGAGTGGAATTTTCTTTGTGAGGTCCTTAGAAAAATGGGTTTTGATGTGAGGTTTAACCCTGATTTTTCAGACTTGCAAAGTATTAGCAAGCTTGCTCAGCAAATGGTTGACAAGGGAAAAGATGTGGCATACCCTTTAGTTTTTTTACTGATAAAGCTAGTATTAGTTTTGCCGATAGCAATCGCAACAGTTTTTTTTTTTTTGACAAGCCAATGCGGTGAAGATTTTTATTAGAAATTTAGAGCAAAGTTTACAATGAAAAGGACAGCAACTAAGGGATGCATACCCTATTCCGCATGCTACTGTGAAAACAAGAAATAGTAAATAACTTGCAACCGAGACATACACTTATTTCTCAATAATCGCCAATAGGTTTTGCAATCTGGACACTCCTGACTTTGCCAACCTATCAGCCACTGCATTCATGGTCCTTGGGATATGATAGCCCTCCCAGTGCTTAATTTTCTCCTTCAGCAGGTCTAGATGATTGGAGACATTTTTTAGGTGCCAGGGGACATTCATTGGGTTGTTCAACCAGTTGATTGCATTAGCCGAGTCACTTTCAATTACAAGTACATGGGAGCATTTCCAAATGGACTCAGCAAATACCCGAAAAGCTTCACGTATAGCATAGAACTCTGCCTGGTTTGAGTCTAGTATTCCAACATGCTTAGAGAACACGGCCTTTGTTTTCCCCATTTCATCCCTTAGAATTCCTCCAATCCCAGCCCTACCTAGTTTCCTGATAGCTGAGCCATCAACATTAAACTTTATTTTACCAAGTTGAGGCCAAGACCAAGTGACACTCTCTTTTCTACATCCTTGTAGTTGCCTGACTTCTGCACTATTCGGTTGTCGGAATATGTCTGCAATAGATGTTGAAGCGGATGGCTACTTCGCCTTAAACCAAGTAGCAAATCTGATAAAAATCAAGTCCATGAGCTGCACGAGATCATAGCTCTTATTATTGAATGTGACCTGATTCCGGCACAGCCAGATGGACCAAGTGATGACATAAAACAGTAGAATCCAAGGCTGCCTTCCTTTGAACTCCGGGGAGGACTGCTGCCAGCTACTCAGGAATATGAAAGGATCTCCCGGGCAAACCCAGGTGATACCCCAAATTTTCAAACATCTAGTCCACACCACCCAGCTACACCAACAGTCAAAGAATAAGTGCTGGATAGATTCCTGCTCAGAATTACAAAACGGGCACATCGCAAGCTCTGCTCTAATAATACCCCTCCTAAGCAGATAGCTTTTGACGGGAAGTTTTTGATGGATTAATTGCCAGACAAAGACTTCCACTTTAGGCGGACCATATCCTTTCCACACTAGGTTCCAGTTAACTGGCCCTTGTTTCTGAGGTATTAACACAGATTTGTAAAATGAAGAAGTGGAATACGTACCATTCGGGACCGCTCGCCAAATGATCCGATCTTGGGAGTTTCGACTAGGATATTGCCCTTTCAGAATATTCAACAAATCTTCCCACTGCTGGCTTTCCCAATCAAGAGCATTCCTACGAAGATCAATCTTCCATTCCCATTGTCCATTCCTCCAGTTTCCGAACTCAGCAACATAGCCGCCCTTATTCACCGACAGAGCAAATATGCGAGGAAAGCACATTTTTAGAACCATTCCTTCAATCCATTCATCATGCCAGAAAACAATATTGTCTCCCTTCCCAAGCAATGTCCTCATACCTGATGAAACAACATCATAAAATTTGTTAGCGGGGGTAAGGGGGCCTGTGATAGCTTTCCATATGTTAGAGGCAAGTCTATTATTACAAATGATGGGAAGGAGACGCTTCTTGTTCAGCCCGTATTTTTCCACCATAAAAGTCCTCCATAGCGAATTAACCTCATTGCCAAACCTCCATAGCCTTTTTGATAGTAAAGCCGAGTTTTTTAAATGAAAGTCAATCATACCCAATCCTCCGAGCCACTTTGGGGCATTTACAGTGTGCCAATCCACATAATGCAATTTATGTTGGTGATCCGAACTGCCCCAGAGAAATCTCCGAATCAATTTATCCATGTCATTTTTAACACCACAAGGTAGCTTGAAAACCGACAGGAAAAAGAGCGGCAAGCTTGACAAGATGGAATTAATTAACGTCACTCTACCACCCATTGAGAGGTACCTTGCTTGCCATCCAGCGAGCTTTGATCTCATTTTATCCAAGATAGGTCTCCAGATACTTTGGGCTGCTGAGTTAACACCCAGAGGAAGGCCAAGATATTTAACCGGGAAGGTTTCAACCTTGCAGGCAAGATACACAGCCCAGCCATTCACTAGGCCCTCATCCACCCCAATACCAGTCAAACTGCTTTTGCTGAAGTTGACCTTCAAACCAGACACCACCTCAAAACATCGGAGAATTCTTTTAACATTCAAGACACTTTTAAAATCAGGTTTAATGAACATAAGAGTATCATCTAAATATTGTAAATGAGCTAACCTGAAGCTTCCTTACCCTATGCTTACCCCTTCGTACAACCCTAAAGACTCCTCTTTTTTCATGAGGACACTGAACCCTTCCACCATGATATTAAAAAGCATTGGGGAGAGGGGGCAACCTTGGCGAAGACTTTTTTTGATGCCGAACTGCTTAGTGGGAGAGCCATTGATCAGGATTGACATTGATACAGTGGCCACACAGAAACGGATCCAACTCCTCCACTTCCTTCCAAAATTCATCTTTATCATAACAAGATCCAGAAAATCCCAATCAACATTGTCAAAAGCTTTCTCGAAGTCCACCTTCATCAAGATGCCACTCCTGTTGTTTTTCATGAGGTAGTCAACAGCTTCATTGGCAATTAAGAAACAATCTGATAATTGTCTATTTTTCAGGAATGCAAACTGATTGCTCCCAATCACCTCGTTAATCACCCTTTTCAGTCTGATCGCTAAAACTTTGGCCAGGATTTTGTAGATGCTCCCCACAAGGCTAATAGGCCTATAATCTTTTAAATGAACAGGATTTTCCGTCTTTGGCACCAAGGTGATAAAAGAAGAGTTAACTGCCTTGTCAAAAATCTCGGTTTCAAAGAAGCCTTCTAGGAAGATCATCACATCTTGTTTTACTGAGCTCCAATGATGCTTGAAGAAATTCATGTTGAACCCGTCTGGCCCAGGAGCCTTATTACCATCACACTGCTTGATAGCTTCCCAAACTTCGGTTTCTGAAAATGGGACTTCAAGGCTATCCCTTTGTTCATCGGATATGCTTTTGAACTGGCAGTCAAATTCTAATACCCCTACTGCCGACACCTTATTGTAAAAGTCTGAGAAATACTTTGCGACTGCATCTTTCAACTCTTTTGGTTGCGACACCCTTCTTCCATCAAAGACCAGATTACTAATAAGATTCACCCTTCTCCTTGAGCAAGCCATTAGGTGGAAATACTTAGTATTCCTGTCTCCTTCCTGAAGCCATTTACTTCGGGACTTCTGTATCCAAGCTCTCTCCTCTGCCCGATACAAGCTCCATAGCTGGGCTCGCTTATTGGCAAGTTCAATTCTTTTGTCAGTCGATAATCCATTTGATGCATCTTCCTTCTCCAACCTATCGATCTCCTCCTCCAATCCCTGGATAAAATGAGGATATGCCTCATTGTTCTGAATTTTCCACCGGTTGATGAGAGGCTTAAGCCTTTTTAGTTTTAGCCATAACCCAGCATTATTCCTAGATTGAGCTGCAATATCTTTCCATTCATTTCGAACCATAGTGTTGAACCTTTCTTTATCAAGCCAGTGGTTGAAGAACTTGAAAGGTCTAGGGCCCCAGTTGACCTCCTCTGTGTCTAGAAAAATGGGATGATGATCAGATAAAGACCTTGGCAAAACTCGCTGAACCACCAATGGAAAGGTGTCTAGAAATTCACTCGAGAACAAAAATCTATCCAGCCGACTTCTAACAGGGGGATTGCGGTTATTACCCCAGGTGAATTGTCCATCCACCAAAGGTAAGTCAACGAGCTGCAAAATTTCAATAAAGTCATTGAACTCATCCATGGCTGACGTATTTCCTGCTTGGCCATTTCTTTCTTCTGGCGACCTCGTCACATTAAAGTCTCCTCCGAAACACCATGGCATTTGCCATTTTGTTACTCTGTTAGATAGCTCAATCCAAAGGCCTCTTCTTTGGTTATCACAGTTTGGAGCATATACAGTACAGAAAGCACATTCAAAATTCGAACCCTCCAATTTACCTCTTAACATAATGAATCTCTGCTCTAGAATAGCCTCAGCACAATGAAAAAAATCATTATTCCAAACTACAATCAGACCTCCCGCACGCCCAGCAGAGGGAACCCACTCAAAATTATATTTATTGCCACCCCAAAATTGACCCACACTACGTGCATCCAAACTCTCCAATTTAGATTCTTGGAAGAAACCCATTCCAAATTTTTTCCTTAACACAAGTTTTCTAACGGATCTTTTTTTCTCCCTAGCTCCTAAACCCCTTACATTCCAAGAAAGTATCCCCATTTACCACAAAAAAAAAACTCAAAACCAATAGAACAGGAAGAGAAGGGTCGTCTCTAACCTGCTCGTGTTGCCCGGTGTTCCTTCTCCATTTCGGCAAAATGACCAACCATAGCATCCTGTTGAAGTTTGAAGACAATCCCCAGCTGGGAACTCACTTCCCAAGTTGATAGTGCCTCTTTTAGAATGCTGTTGTGGTGGGCGATATCTTCGTCCGTGAGGATGAATTCAGCTAAGTCCCTGGGTTCATTGGTTTCAATTAGCCGACTGGAGCAGGCAGCTTGCAGGTTTCTAGAGCAATTCGTGCCTTGGCTTGCTGATATTTTCCCTTTCTTAGAGCAGAATAGACTGTATTTCTGGGCTGCCAATGGTTTAGAGGAGCTTGGGTCGCATTCCAAGTCATCAAGAAGCACAAGTTTGGGGGCCCTTTGGCTGGATCCACTTCCTTGCTCGGTGGTCAGCCCAAGCATTTTCTCCTTTGGGCAGCAACTTGAACTGCAGTACTTTTGTTGGGTTGGGGAGCCCAAAAGTCCGTCATCTCCATTTCTTTGTGACTTGGGAGGCCCCTCTTCTGGCACAACGTTGAGTGCATCCGACCCGTCTTGCCCAGACTCCGCTGATTCCCCACTGCCTGCGACTTCATCTGCAGCCTCGGCCCCTCTCTGTAACGCAGCAGCTTTTTTCACCAAAAGATTAGACTTACTCCCCTGCAGCCGAGATTTCACGCTTTCTGTATGCTCTAAAATGGTAAGGTCTATGCTTCCGGCATGCTCCAGTTGGGTAAGACCATTGCCCAGTCCATTGAACATGCTTGCCTCAGCATTTTTACCCCCATTCTGCAATTCCTGCTCCACCTCAGCTACTAGCATCAGAGTAGTTGTCAGACTCCCTTTCTACGCTGCTTCCTCGACCACCCGCTTGCTCCAAGGAAGTAAGAGTAGTCCCCTCTTGTACCGGTTCATTCCTTGGACTGCTGGATATTAACCAACTTAATTCATCGGCCTGCAACCTCACTTTTCTGCCATGACCATCTTCCCCGAGCTGCTCCTTGAGTGTTAGATCTTGCTCTTCATCATCTGGGTTATCACTAGGGCCGGTGGAGATTATTGTACTGAGCTCATCCAGCAACACCGTCCGTATCTGCACTAGCCCACCCAACTGTCCCTCTTTAAGAGAATCGGGAACCATCTCTTCTTTTTGCTCAAGGGCGGTTACGGAAGATCCATCTGCCCCTACATTGCCGCTAAGCTTCAGGCCGTTGGAGGAATGATCCTTAGCTGGATAGACAACATCTCTATACAATCTGCCATCTCTCAATGATCCCCTTTTTATCAGGCGGGGCATCCTCTAAAAGGAGCTTCCCGGACCTGATGAACTTTCCCTGTACTGGCCCCCAAATGCCTCTTTAACATAGACAGTGATGCCATCGATCCTTCGCCGGTTGCCAAGCCTGATCGCCCTCCTCATCTCCATTTCTAACTGGTATCGGACAAAGGCATAGGTCCTTGGCCCTTTGTTGAACTGTTGGATGTAGACATCTTTAACCTATCCAAAAGTGCTGAAAATGTCCCACAAAGCTTCTCTTGGAACCCTTGAGCTCAGGTTGCCGATGAAAATGGAATAGAAAGAGGATCTCCTTGACTGCCATTCTTGACGGACTGAATGTTGTCTCCGTTGATGTTGTTTACCGCTCCGATCATAGCCCTTAGCACGGAAGCCATGTGTTTGCCAAGCCATCGTGTTGTTGTAGTCTAACTGACTTGTTCAGCAATGTTTGTAAGAAAGAAAGAAATTTCTAATGGATAATGGCTCTGGTTATGGAGAAGGATATGGCGGAGGAGTAGGTAGAGGTAATGGAGTAGAGCTAGTGGAGGAGAAGAAGTGTTGGTGGCGAAGGTGGTGGTGGTAGGGGAGGTGGTGGCGGTGGTGGTGGTGGACTGGCGTCTACAAAGAGACCCAGTTACTGTTCACTATCCATGCACAATGTGGGAAGAGATGGATAATGGGTCTGGTTATGGAGATATGGTGGAGGAGTAAGTAGAGGTAATGGAGGAGAAGCTAGTGGAGGAGAAAAAATGGAGGAGGTGGTGGAGGTGATGTTGAAAAACTAATAGCAACCGCAACAATTGAAAGAACTTTTTCGGCAATGAAAATCCTAAAGACTACGCTTCGTAACCGGATGGGAGATGATTGGATGAATGATTGCATGGTGGCTTTCATAGAAAATGACATGTTTGATACAATTGATAATGATGATATTATGAAACAATTTCAAGAGATGAAACCTCGAAAAATGATTTTGTAATGTATGATTTTACCCCTTTTTTTTGTTACAATGTATGACATTACTTTTATACTTTTTTATATTTATCAAACTTATTACTTAATTTTCTTATAAGTGTGACGCCGCCCTATAATATTTTTGCATCCGTCATTACTAAAAAATAGATGGTATGTCAAAAGAAGGATGTGCCACTTGATCTATTTAGCCAATGGTTTATAACTTTTTTTTTTGGGGTACTTGGGAATTTTTTAATTGGGATATTTAACTATATTATGGTAATGATATGTTACACTCTAAAATAATCTCATTTTTTCACTTATAATTTAAGTAAAACAAAATCATTTTAAAATGTATAATCATAATTAAAACATATAATTTGATTTTGCGCCTCTAAATATTAGAGTGGATACATGCTCTGGGTGAAATTTGGATTTTCTAGGCCCAAAGTATTTATTTTCTCACTAGAGGACAAAAACAGACAAGGGTTGATCGTGCACTCATGGTTCCTCTTCCTCCCCACTTATAGAGCAATACGAGCTTCAGTAATGATTTTGGGCTTCTTCTTGAACTCAAATAGCATTATAATTAAGCAACAATTTTTTTCTTTTATAACTTTATGGGCCCTTTATTTGCAACATTGACGTCTGGGATGACAATGGACCTAATCAAGCTAAATAGTAATACATGGTCACTAATAAAGCAATGATTTTTTTTTTAATCATATAGTTTCATACTGCTCATGCATTCATGAGACAGTGAGTGTCACAAAAATTCCATCAACAACGTAATTTTTTAACACTTTATGAATTTTGAATCCTCCGATAATTCATCGTACTGTACCACTAAGGATATCAAGGCACCACTCTACTTAACCGTACACAATCAATATATAATATTTATTGGAACAAACAATGCGCAATCATTTTGGATGGGTCACACTGGGACAGATCAACTAACATAGTTGTGATAAGTCTTTGATCTTGTGGTGATAAGAATGGGTGTACCCATCAAAGCCACGATATAGAAGGTGAATGACTCTTGAAAAATTCAAGATTCACTCATGGACAAACATGGGTACAGCTGAATTAGTTGGATCAAGTAGCCAATCCTCGTTTATATCATTCCAAGGATTCCTTACTTGTTTCTCAAACTTAGCAAACGCTTCTTCCTTTGAAGCACCATATTGTTTCATGTAACATTCACTGGTAGAGGTTGTCTCCCCCCTCACTTTCTCTTCCTGCATAAGTACATGCATGCATCTCATTTATTTGTAGGCTAATTATGTGCATTCTTCGTTCTTCACTAATTATGCTTTTTAGAGGAACCCTTATTATAATATTAAGAATACAAATTCAAATAGTCTAATTTTTTCCTTTTAAAAAAAATTTTGCATGCTTAAAGAAACAAATTTTAATTATTGCTTGAAGACGAAAATAATATTGTTCCTGCTGTAAGTAAAGAAGTGATTAGTGAAGTTTTTGCGCACCTCATAGCTAACCATGTCATCCATTAACCTAGAAATTGCTGATGTGGCGCTTAGAATTAACTGGTCCTTTGCGACCCAATCAAGGTCATCTTCAGTCATAAATTTCCCCATGCACACAAAGGAATCAGTAGCTAGCATTTGATATGCAGCACTGACAAGCGCAACCTCCATGTACGCTACAAAATTTGGAAGATGCCTACTGTGAAACCATTTTGCCTCTTCAAGGTAGGCTCTCACCAATGTTTTCATCTGAAACACCATTTTCTATACAATTCAGACTTCAAGCCTCATAATAACGCACTAGTTGATCGCAATAACTAATTTGCAGCCAATTCAAAAAATGTTGTTTATTTATTTTAGAACCGACGATATTGCATAATTCAATAGGTTTGATTTTCCTTCCTTAACCTATTGCATCTCTAACTCAGAATAAACATCTAAGAGGGCCCGATAACAGTGTTTCGTGTATGATGGCAACTGATCCAAGCCACTCATATGCATTCTGTCACATAAAATAAGATCAGTGGAGTAATTTAGATTTTAAGATTTTGTAGAGGACATTTGGTTTTAATTTTAGTAATTTGACATTCTCATCTTCATAAGAAACATGATGAAATTAAGGAGGACGCTTCAAATGAGTATACCTTTCTATTGAGTTGGTGAAAAGAACGAGTTCATCAAAAGTACCATACACATCATATTTGCCATCAAGCATGGAAGTTAGGGCAATGACTTTGGTCAATGTGGTCCGGCAAAACAATACTCAGCCTCAAGCATGGAATTTAGTGCTTCCTCCAATATATCCTCGTCATGAACCCTGTAATTTGTTGCCTTGTACAAGCTCAGCAAAACTTGAATATTGACAACCAAAGATTCCTTAAAATTTCCTTTCGAATCCTTGAATTTATTGAACAAATCTACATAAATATATTCAATAGCAAATATTTTTAGTTATTTTTTATCGTACCATTGAAATGTTATCCATCATTCCAGTATCATTAAATTAATTAATATCACTCTTACCGCAAGAGACATAGTAACCATGTTGTCTTAGTAATCGGAAACGAAGAGCAGCTATGTGGAGGTCGTCGTCATCTTCTTGCATCTACTAGTCCTCATCATGGTCATAGCAAGCCTCGAACATGGATAGTAACAATGCCTCCATTTCACTTTCAACATGATATGCCACCCCAAGACGTTGGATAGTGTTTATCAATTCCAATTTTTGGGAAGATTTGTCACGGGTTTCATTAAGCATCTTCCTCACCTCTTCTTTCAAAAGTCATTCATGCTCTTGCCCTTCTTCAGAAAAGTCCTCCTGCACAAATTTATTTTATTCATGAAAGTTATCCAAGCGATTGAAGATAGTATGATTTTTTCGAATCGTAATGATAACTTGGTTACCTTGTCATCAGAGGCATATGCAAGAAAATGGTCTCCCCAAATGGATGGATGGCAGTTGGCTGAGCGACGTGGGAAATTTGAAAAAATAGCACCTTTTCACAAGCCTTAATGAAATACAGCAGCTCCAAAAAATTCCTTGCCAAAATAATAGGGCAACGTAGTTTGACCAAATGAAAAGACTTAAATGCCCCCATATTTACAAAATATGCGAAACATCGCATGCAAAGTATCGTTCAAGTCTTCTTCACTTCATTCTTCCTCCTCCTCCCATCTCTTCGAATTTCTCTATCCATTATTCTTCATCCTTCATCGATTCAACATCCCCATCTCACCCATTTCATTAGGAGGACTAATGATAATGCCTTGATTAGCAGTTGGACCAAATACATGATTGAATTTAAAAACTCTTCTTCCATCTTTGTGTGGTTTTAACTGGTCTACAACAACCAAAGAACAATATTCTCCAATAAAATCTATGAAATTTTTTGTTTCAACTCTAAAAAGATGCCTAATTCTACAGTAAATACGAACATTTCCTACAAAACCTAAGAGAAAAACGATAAGTTAGAGTTTGGTCGAGCACAAGTTGAGTGCCATGTTGAGCACCATGTAAAGCATCATGTCGAACACATGTAGAGCACCATGTTGAGGACCATGTCAAACACATACCGAGCACCATATCGACATGGTGCTCGATAAAATTCTAACTTATCATATTTCTCTCAGGTTTTGTAAGAAATATTTGTGTTTATTGCAGAATCAAGCCTCTTTTTAGAGTTGAAACAAAAAAAATGTCATAGATTTTATTGGAGAATATGGGTCTTTGGTTGTTGTAGACCCATTAAAACCACAAAAAGATGGAAGAAGAGTTTTTAAATTCAATCATGTATTTGGTCCAACTGCTACTCAAGACATTATCATCAGTCCTCCAAATGGAATGGGTGAGATGAGGATGTTGAATTGATGAAGGATGAAGAAGAATGAACATGAAAATTCAAAGAGCCGAGAGGAGGAGGAAGAATGAAGTGAAAAAGACTTGAACGATACTTTATATACAATGTTTCTCATATTTTGTAAATAGAGGGATATTTAAATCCTTTTATTTGGTCAAACTACGTTAATTTGCTATTTTGGCAAAAAAAAATTGGAACTGCTATATTTCATTAAGGCTTGTGAAAAGGTGCTATTTTTGCAAATTTCGTGAGCGACGTTTAGGCTAATGATTTTCGATTAAAACAGCAGAAGCTGGGGCTTGAAATTGAACGAAGGCATCCCTTTTGGTTGAGAAGCAAATCTGTGCACTTCAATTCTGTCGTCTTGTACTTGGTTTATTGTGGTGTAGGTAGGGTTAGTTTAGTTTTGCAATTGCGTGCACTTGTTAGCCTTTCCAATTGTTGGTACCTATCGCAAGATTAACGTGTGAATACAATTAAAAAATGGACCCTGCATGTCGGAAGAATATTAAGGGTCCGTTTGGATAAAGGATTTTTATTTGCAAATGGAAAAAATTGTATTGGAATGTGTGAAAATTTTAGTGGGTATTTGTTAATAGAAAAAGTATTTTGGAGAAAAAAAATAAGAGGAAATTTTTTTTTAAATTATGTAAGAGGAATTTGAGTGGGAAATTTTGAATTCTAAATTTTGAAATAAAAATGTGTTTGGATTGTTTGTTTTGGTTTGAGAATTTTCTTATTTGCAAATAGGAAGGGTTGTCCAAACGCACCCTAAGATTTTTTTCCACGAGCCAACTTAATAATGTATAAAAATGTGGCTTAGAATTGAGCAGCAAAGTTCTCGTACGATTTAGGTTCTTTTATTGATGAATGATAGACAAATATAGGGACCTTGAAAGGCTAAGGATTCATGAGATGTCATGTATGTAATTGTCAATGAAAATGTACAATTCATCAATTTCAATGTATCACTTTGATACACATGTGCATACCATGCAAGATGAGTTGATGATCAGCTATAGACCCTGCATGCCGACAGCATTATTATGGTTTTTTCACTAATGGATTTAAAAAGTTAACCGTAAGTTTTGAACTCATTTTCCTTATTAAATACTCTATACCAAAATTACAGTGCATGACAATTTCAATGTATTAATTATATTTGAGTAAAAGCTGATAGTTCCTAATTCCTATATTTTAATGAATTCTCTTCCATCTGAAAATATGGATATATGAAGTGAAAAATATTTTATACATCTATTTTATCTTATGTTTTGTATAAAAAACTAATATTATATATATATATATATATATATATATATATATTTGCTTCTTATATGTAAATAAACTATCACTTTATATTATAAGGTATCCATCTAATTGTCTCTTTTACTATAGCATCCTAACCAATGCAAAAAATGCATAAAATATATTTTTCGTACAAATGTATTATTCGATCATTTTCACATAATAGGAATCTTAATTATGTTTTACTGAAAGTTAGTTTTTTTCAAACCTTCATGAATTCTCTCCGATCTAAAAAATGGGGATGTGGTTGTACCAGGTTGTTTAGTCATTTTCAGAAACATTCAAGTTGTAAATATCTTGCATTTTGCATTTTTCACGTGGAACACAAACTTTGTTGAAAGATACAGTGGGACTATGGTGACAAATGGGTAGATTAGGTTTTATGGGTTAGAACCAACTCAACTCATTTATTAAAATTATTAATTTTTAAAAAATTAAAACCAACGTCGACCCGACAATCGTTGTGCCATTGGTTGACCAAGTAAGAACAAGCAGTACATGTTATTCCAACTTGCAGCAGAGTGGTTGAACCAAAAATCAACTCAGCATCAGATGCCCTTTCTCTAACCTCAAAATCAAGCAAAGGTGGGCAGCTTTCAGACAGTAATGAGGCATTTAAGAGATTGTGGAGAGTACAGATAGCCACCAAGGTAATATCGTGGTCTTTTTTATACCTGAATTATCAAATGGGATATTAATTGTAAGAATCCTGCCAAGAAATAAATTGAAGGGGAAAAACTTATAGTCCAAATGAAATTATATCCATCTCTAATTCAGTGGCATGCAAAGAAAAGATTGCAGGTCCATCAACATATTAAGCTAAAAGAAAATATATATATTTATTATATGAGTTCAGGATGCATCTTACATGTCTAAAATAGTTGGAACAAGTCTTGGTAAGGCCATATATATGAATTTATTATATGATTTCAGGATGCATTTTACATGTCTAAAATAGTTGGAGCAGGTCTTGGTAACGTCATCTTCAACTGGGCTCGAGTTATGAGACCAACCATCTGCAAAGCTTCAATAGTAGAACTACGGACCTGTCAAAACAGAGCTCCATCAAGATGCAGAAACCCATATCTTTTTAAGTGAGGTACGAGAAAAAACTGCGAGAAAGATAGGAAGGACTGGACACCCAAACATATTTGCAGAAACCTGAACTCCCGAATCACTTCAGAAAAGTAAGCATCAAACAAACCTCAACATCATAATGGAGTTCAAAAAGAACAACAGAAGAGAGACTTGCATGTTATTCATTTACATTACTAAGATCCAGCTACAGGTCTTTGGATTGTTTGCCTGGAAAAAAGAAACAAAAAGGAAGAATTAGAAAAAGAAAAATTAGTTCCAGGTTCTCATTACCGGGTAAAAAAATGAATGGCATACGTCAAGGTCAAGAGAAACAGCTAAAAAACACAACAATGATGCAATGACATGGGTACTTGCAGACCTTGAGATCCTGTGAGCCTGCCCAAACTCTCAGTAAAAGTTCAAAAGCTGAATTAAGGACCTGCACTACAGTGCAGAATTATATTACAGAAAATAGAAGAATAAGAGACAAGGATATTAAAAAGAAAACTAAAACAAACACCAAGGAAAAGAAAAGCCTTTTCTTACTTGACATCACCATCAATAACTGAAAAGATAGGGTAGTCCACACTATACTGCCAACAAGCCTGACACCAACACTTGAATGCTGAAAAGAATGTTGGAGGTTCCGCAGCAAAATTAGGTTCCACACCAAGAATGAGTATATCAAACTTAGATTCATAAAATGAGATGAATTCCCACCAAGAAATCAGAATCAAATCTCAAGCACAATTTAAGAAAACATCCATTGCAATATTAAACACAAACAACAAATTTTCTCGATTCCATTTGAGCTCCCAAATACTTTCATTAGTGGACAACTAACTCTAAATTAGAAAAGGTTAAGACATGAGATGAACTATATTAATTTCTGAATTAAAAGCAACTTGATGATATTAAACCTGCGCATTCAATTTTTTATCCCCAAAGAAATAATCTGGGGAAACATCAACAGTCTCACAGTTACCCAAGGACCTACTTCAAAATTATCATAATAGTTACATAAAAAAAAGGACTTAGCACTCTGCGCCCTCCCCCAAACCCCACCCACACAACACCTATAAAAAACTTTTGTTTCACTCATTAGTTAAAATTAAAATTCCAAAGAGAATCTTAGTGTCCAAGTTTCTATACAAGGTTGTAAATACTACCGTAACGACTCATAATCTGATATATCAGACAATTGCTCTAACCAAGATGCAGAACTCAATATTCTTTTACCCCAATTAGACCTTTTGCTTTTCAACAAGTAGTAAGCCCATATCCCGAACAAATTATAGTTTTTCTTTCGTTGAAGAATTTTCTTGGTCTAATATACAAATGGGGAAAAAAAGTATTATACATCTAGGCCTTTCAAATTAGAAATTCTTTTCTTTCTAATTTTCAACTATTGTTTTCAGAAATTAAAGCCTGTAATTTTCCTTAAACTATATGTATATCCAAAATCACAAAAAATTCCCTTTCAGAATTAACGTCAAAAGTAGAGAACTTCTTCTTCTTCTTTTTTTCTTAAATTGGAATTCTCAATTTACTCGAGTAATTTCTTAAAATTAAACCTTGAAACGTAATCTAAATTAAATTAAATGTATGAAAAGAGCTTTTGTTGCTTGGAGCATACAAGGGCAGGAAGGTTTGTCCTTAGAATGAATCACTTGCAATGAAATTCACCCTTTTGCCCTTTTAATTGTTTACCATAAGCTCCCTAGATATTGGTGCTAAAATCATTGGCATGCTAAAATCATGAAGTAGTTTAGTTATTTCCTAGTAAATGTATGTATCCAGCCTAATTTATCTGTTTTTTGCTATAATAAATATCTTGTGCTAGGGCATTAAGTTCCCCTGATGATACCAATATTTTTTATTCATTAATAAATGGGGCAGAGCTCTAAGCGAAACTGCCCCCACCACCTTGAAGAAATTTGCATGACTAAGAAATTATGGGAGCAGCATTAATTTAGATTAGAATGCTGAAAATTGTCACTTATCAAAGGCTAATTTTTATTTTGTAAATATTAATTGAGCAACTTGAGCCTTGAAACAGGAATCGCTATCGATAAGGATTGCTTTCAAAATCGAGTTTCTTCAAGAATAAGCTTTTGTTTGACTTTATTTATTGTTCAAGAAATTTAAAAAATATAAACAAAATCGTCAATGAAAAGAAAAAGGTAAAAGAAAATGTGAAAAATTATCAGCATAAACTTTTAATTTCATCTCTATGTTAAATATTGTACAGAGAGCACAGAGTGGCAAAACTATTAAGCCTGAATTCTGGAAATTTTAACTAATCACTCAAGTTTTAAAATTTTTATGGTAACGGAAGGGTTGAATCCCATTTTATTTATAATCAAAAGCCAGTAGTATAGATGACAATAGTCTATTGTACAATAGGGAATTACACATTAATTAAACAAGCCACATTACTATTAAACACACAATACTTATAATAGGCCATTTTTCTTGAGAATTTCGAATTCATCGAGTCTTCGATCGCTCCATTTTATTTAAGTATTATAATTTCCTTCAAATTTTGGTTGCTCCCCTTCAATCCTCATTGCATCTAAGAATGCCTTGCTTTCAAGCTTGCGAGAGAAGTAATCTTCCACATATTTTCCCATTGGTACTGTTTTGAACAGTGGAGGGTTGTCCTGATTTATGAGGCAATTTGCGGGTCCAATTTCTCCTTCCAGTTTGGGATTGAAGAACATCGCTATTGAGATCCTCGCTTTAGATGAGTTTATGGTTGCCCTGTGCTCAACGCTTTTGTACATTCCATTACTAAAAATCTGCAAATATCAAAGAACAACCAAATATTTAAAAGGCATGTACATCAATGATTGTTAAAATCATCAAGTTCTTAAATGGAAGTTCATCTCTTGCCAAAATCTTGGGGTGAGTAAGACCAATAATGCCAATTATTCTTTGGTTTTAAAATTTAATTTGGTTCTAAATGTTTAAAAAGTTTTAATTGAATCCTTAATTTCAGTTCGTAATCGGACTAAAATTAATCTAAATTAATATGTCTATCTCTTCATTAAAATAACATATAATCTTATATTTTATCTATGACTAAATCCAATTATTAGAACATCCTAAATATTCTTCTATTTCATATGATTTTGTGAAAAAATTTTACCAGATACTAAATCCAATTGGGTTTGATTTTACTGACAAGAAGAACTAAAATAAGTTGCCAAATTAGATGAACCAAATGGAGCTTTTTGTATATCAGATACTAAATCAAATTATTTGACAAACAGGAAGAATAATTAACATTATTTATCCAAAATTTAAACTGCTAAATGAAACTAGCTATATTAAAAGCTAGGCCAAATTATGCCTAAATGAGACGTACTATAATAACTAGGGTGGTCCAAGGCATGTACTAACCTCAATTAATCGGATTGAATAACATTTCATCCATAATATATAGGGTTTCATCGCTTCATATATTCTTTTTGATAAATATTGAAATTCTTATAATTTCAAAAATAATAACACGACTTATGTAATTTGTCGTATAAAATACAGGAGTCAACATAAAGACCAATAAATAAATTGAAATTTAACTCATATTCAAACGTTTAAATGAATAAGTTGTTAACTCATTTTACTTATTAAATTAAATATATCATTTTTTACAACATCATACTTATAATGTATGTGTTATATATCACTTTATAAACGTGATGTGAGATTCCAACTATTTATTTTATATCTTTTTTTAAAACCATTTTACTTATTAAATGTATAATACTATTCTTGAAATATCTTAAGTATTAAATAAATGCTCTATATGACATTTTTTTTTTAAATCAATGTGGGATTTGAAACATGAATTCCATACAAGTCATTGAAATCAATGTGGAATTCGAGTTATGAATCCAAAACTTAACATCTACCCTTTCATAGATAACATCACATCAAAACCAAATTTTATTTAAACCTATTAGTTGAGTAGTAGATTTCTTGCAAGTCCAACTTTTTTTCATTTTCTGAAATGGCCCCGTATTTGTAAAAAAGTCCAGTTCAACGTGGTCCTTATCTAGAACCACTAGAGTATCTAATAAATACAACAATAACAAAATTTGACCCAGCCTCTTGTTCATAGACCTAGCCTACAGTCCAAGGGTACCTAACAATTAGATCTAATACTAATTAGAGCCCAAGGGTACCTAACAATTATAAGTTTATAGTTCCGCTGTACATGGGCAGCAAAGAAATACTAGTGGTTCAGAACATTTTTAGAAAATATGACAAAATAAATTTTAGGGTACGTGGAGACTTTATGATGAAAAAGCAACAGAGATACTTTCGATTTTTGGGCCATCAATTTATATTTGGTACGCTAATTAAGTAGTAATTTTATCAAATGAGAGAGGGAATGAACCTCGATGGCATCTCCCATGTTCACCACAAAGGCACCAGGGAGAACATTCACTGGAATCCAAACACCATCCTTTTTCACTTCCAGACCATCAACTTCATTAACTTGGAGAAGAATG
Source organism: Gynochthodes officinalis (assembly GCA_020080225.1). NCBI lineage: Eukaryota > Viridiplantae > Streptophyta > Magnoliopsida > Gentianales > Rubiaceae > Gynochthodes > Gynochthodes officinalis. The sequence continues at coordinate 28,380,184 of CM034617.1, forward strand.
GTAAGTCCAGTAGCATCAGAGTGAGGCCTGAGCCCCACAACCAGCTCAGGTTGTGGACATGGAGGATAGTAAGTCATCCTCACTATTTGCAGCCCACCGTCAAACATCTCTTCCATTTCTCTCTTTTCTATCTTTAGAGCTTGCGCCATCAATTTGAACAGAATCATTGCTAGTTTTTGGGTCTCTTTAAAGTAAGCCTCCATGGCTTCTCTGCAAGAGTGCAGAAACTGTTCAGTTTGATGTGTATCTAATTGAACATGTAGTGAGAACAAATGGTGGGTTGACCGAGTATTTGCGGGGAGAATACTACTAATATAAATACTTGACAGTCAATTTATAATTTTTTGAAAGGAAATCATTGGCACGTTTAATATTTTTAGGGTTAGCCTTCTTTCCACACTCTTTAGCCCCCACCCCAACCCCCACCCTCCAGAATCTCCTTAACACCACAAACCCCCACACCCCCAAACCAACTCCCCCACCCACGAAAAACGAGAGGTGAAAAAATTTTCGTTTTGGACTATGAGCGAGTTTTAAGCGAGAACCTAAGGGATGAAGGGAGCTCTGGTAGAAGATGAGGCTTCCTTCTATTGGTAGGATTGATCACCATGAGAAACTTATCAGCCCAGTCAATCTTCTGATCCTGTAAGTTAACCATCGTTTGGCCATATCCTTCAAAATCACCTGGCCTGAGCTTGTACCGCGTTTTTTCATCCAAAGGTAGCTTGTAAAATTCTTGAATTTCATACTTCAGTTTCTCCACAACTAAAGAAGTAACTCCATGGTTTATAACCTGGGATGAATGATTTAATTAAAAAAAAAAATTTGAGATAGTGAAACAAATATGTAAAACTGGAGGTGATGGAATTGTAATCTTAATTAAGTTAGGAAATAAAAAATGAGAAGCACGTATGATCTTAGTGAAATTAACCTGAAATACACCCCAGTCTTTGCATGTGGAGTGCAACTTCTCTAGTTCAGCCATGGTGTCGCCATGAGACAAATTTTCCATGTCAATGATGGGGACAGCTGGCATGGGAGTGGTTCCGGATAAAACTGGCGGTTCTTGATTGATCTGAATATAAGGGTCTGGGATGGCAAGTAGAGGCTCTTTGACGAGCTCCTGCAGACTTTCTGAGGTTGCCTCAAATTTTGGTGCGGCCATGCCCATGCCAATGGAATAGCTGCTTTGAGATTATGCAGGTATAGGTAGACGAGATGAAACAATATTTATAGGCCAAGAACCAGCCAATATCAGTGAAAAGACAACATTATAGATTTTTGTCCCACGTTAAGTAACTAACTAATAAGTGGGAATGAGTCCAAACTAGACCTAACCAGGTTTTTTAAAAGATGAGTTACAATTTCAGAATCGCTAGTATTTAAATAAAGTGTTAATTTTAGCCTAGTTTTAGAATAACTAGTTCATAGGTCGGTTTAGATTTGATTCCGATTTCAATTTGATTCTAATTCAGTTTTAGTTCCAGTCATGATTCTACTTCCTTTTTTGGGGAAAAAAAATAAATTTAAAAGTTATAAACAAAATATAAGTTAGATTTAGAAAAAGCGTGTATGTATATATATATATTTACATATATATAACTTACATTTAAAATTAAAAATGAAATTGAGAAAAGAGTATATTTTTTTTTTGAAAGTTATAAATTTTGTTGTAAAAAAAAAATAGATTTAAAAGTTATAAATAAAATATAACTTAAACTTAGAAAAAACATAACTTTCACTTATAATTAAAAATTAAAATTTGACAATAGTATATTTTATTTATATTTTAAAGATAGTAATTTGTTTCTTAAAAAATATAACTTAAATTTAGAAGTTGTAAAAGAAATATAATTTGAATTTTAAAAAATAGAATTTGAATGTAAAATTAAAAATAAAAGTGAGAAAAAAGTATATTTTATTTATATTTATATTTTAATATTTATATCTTTTATATGTATATTTATTTTTTTGAAAAAATTACACGATGCACTACCAATTTCAATTCTAATTCCATAGTTTGAATTATGATCTTTAAAATCGTTATCCATGGTTCTCGTTTATCAACCGAAATCGCTAATTTGGTTGCAGTTACCTCTAGTCCAAACCAATAGTGTCAACATTTGACTTCAAATTTTGGTCTTAATAAAAAAAAAACTGGTAGAATTTGTTTACACAACATACTCCCTACCTCCAAAGAAAAAAAAAATCTAGTTTCAAAATTTTTTATCTCAAGAAAAATTCAATTTTAGTGTAAAATTCTTGTACTAATAATAATAATGTATAACTTAAATTAAAAAATTAAGATAAAAAAGTAAATTCTTTTTTGAAACGGAAAGAGCATTTTTCTATACATTAATACAGCAAATGTAGCAATTTGGGGATCACTTGTGCTGTAAAAGAATATGCTATTCGACTCAATTCAAATTTTGGCGGAGATGAAATCAAGTTCGGGTGCCTCAGGCCGTTTATAGTGTCAGGCTCGAGTCTTTGGATACTCGGCTTGTTGGGACTATCCAAATAAACCAGTCTTTAATTATTTTTACTTTCTGTCTTATTGAAATTGGCATTTTTGTTTGCTTTTTGACAAAACACAGACAAAAACCTCCCGTGATTCAAGAAGAAACTGAAACTCTCAATTACATAAGGGAGTGAAAGTCCTAATGAAAACTTTCATAGGAGAAAGATGCTTATAGGTGATGATTTCTATTGAAAAATCAATGAATTTACTCCTCCTTGTTGAATGATACAAGGACAATGTTCATAGAAAGGTGGAGCAAGTTTACAGACAGAAACAGATAAGGAAAAATTATCAGAATTTTAAAAATTAGTTAGGTGTTTACAACCATGCGTGTGCATATATTGTTACCACATATGAATCCTCACAGCCACAGGAACAATTTGTGACGGGCAAATGTCAATGTATTTTGATCTTTGTTTCCTGCTAATTCTTGTTCATCGCTTTTATTTTGTTGGAGCAAAATTTGGTTTGTACAATTTTTTCCCCACAATTTATCTTCATGCATTCAATCTTTTTTTTTCTTTTTCATAATTTCATGTTATTCAATTTATTGTTAATCAGTCAATCAATATACATAACTCCACCTCCAAAATATATTTCTAGGTGCATCAATTTTTTTTTTTGTCATTTGCTCGAGTTTCAAATGTTTCCCTTAATTTACATATATTGGTATTTATAATACGGTTCTTGCAATTAAGTGACAGAAAAATATTTAAATATGATGAGGTAAACCGGAAATATCACTATTGTAGCATCTCCAAAAAATTTTCTGGAATTTAGTTCTTGCTAATTAAGCATACACTATCCTCTGATATTAGTAATTAATATGTTTTACTAGGAACCAGTGTACTCAGTGATTCTGGTTTTATGCTATCGTATTTCTGAACTATATATTATTAACAGCACATCAAGTCAATCAAAATGTGAAGGTGAATTCATGCGCCTTTTTTTTTTTCTCAATTCTACTGTTTCTTTTCTAATGAAACTTTTTCGTATTATTGAAATGAATTCAAAGATTGTCAGGATGCCACATGATCATGATGATGGAACAACAAATATTCTGTTAGAAAAGATTAATGTGGCATTTGGCTTGTATCTGAAAATAATTTATGCATCTCAAAAATTAAAATTCAATCCAAATGCACTCTAATATACTCCTTTGACCAACAACGAAAGCCCAAAAATTGAATTGATTAAGACAGTTGATCATGAGTCGTTATGGTTCAGATATAACAAGTCTCTATCTATTCAGTTTATCTAGCCAAAAGATAAACATATACTAGTTGAAGAATATTTCTACCCGCAAATAGCTTATCGCCACATGTGTACATACAAGGAAAACCGTTCAGCAGCCTTAGCGTTTAATGTGTATTATATACATGATATATACTCATATTCTTCACAAAAATATACTCCTTTCCCCACTTCCTCCTCCCCCACCAACCAAACAAAATAAAAAATTTACTTTCTTAATTTCTCTTTATTCCAAAAAGAGAATTTTTTTTTGATATAATTCCTATAATATTCATACTTATAATAATTAGGTATGATTCACATTTAATAATTAAGAATAAATATATAAAATTATATAAATAATAATATATTAAGTGTGTTATAACTACACAAGCCTGCATTCAAGTTAAAGTTGACTATTATTTCTTAGGATGAAGAGAGTATTTGTTAGTATAATGATTGTTCTATGAATCTCATAATAAAATTTCGATTATCGATATAGCCTGGTAATTAAACGATGGATCTAGAGATGTCCTTAGCTCAAAGATCATATGATTAAATTTAAGCCACAGTATATAATCCAAAAACATATAAAATTATTGAGAAAATACATATTGGACTTGGTCTACCACTAGCTATGCAATCAGTGGCAGATGTAGAAATATTATAGGGTGAGGTCATACTTATAAGAAATTTAAATAATAAGTTTGATAAATATAAAGAAGTATAAAAATAACGTTATACATTGTAATCCAAAAAAAAAAAATCATACATTATAAAATCATTTTTTCAATGCTTCATCTCTTGAAATTGTTTTATAATGGTATCATTATCAATTGTATCAAACATATTATTTTCTATAAAAGTCACAATGCAATCGTTGATCCAATCATTTCCTATCCGGTTACGAAATGTAGTGTTTAGGATTTTCATTGCCAAAAAAGCTCTTTCAACTATTGTGGTTGCTATTGGCAAAACCAATACTAACTTTATCAGCAAATAAACTAAAGTGTATGTCACGTCTTTTTCCTTTTCAACCATTTTCTGAGCAATCTTGCTAATATTTTGCAAGTCTGAAAAATCAAGGTTAGACCTCACATTTTTTTTTAAAGAGGGGTTTTTATTTGAAAGCCAAAAGGAAAGAGAGGTTTTGTTAATAAATATTTCTTTTTTTAGTAGTCAATTAATATTTATTTAATCTTTAGAATTGTGATTGACAAGAATTCAAATAAATTTTTTGAAAATTGTATCCACCAATAGATTTAATAAATAATATTTTTCTTTTTCCTGAGTAAGTGCAAGAGCAAGGATTTTTAAAATATAGGGATCCTCTAAATTCAATTTTTAATACTAGATATATGAGAAATCTGACATATAAGAGGGGTCAATTGCCCCCTGGGCCTTTAATGGGTCTGCCCTTGTAGGCAATGCTATGTAAGTTGTACTATGTGAGTCAATGTTTGCACCCATCAAGAAAGGTTACAATTACTTGAAGACTAACACCAATTTTATTGAATTACTTTTTTCTACCTTTTTGTTTATATTAGAGTTGGCAATATTTCTATAGTTCCAATAGAAACTCAATGGAATGAGAATTATTAAGTTTTTCATACCTATTAAAAATACCCATTGAGATGTGAAATTATTGGGTGGGTTATGAGACACTCATGGGTCCCAATGGGAATAGTTAAATGACTAATTATTGGGTAATGTTGAATAATCAATTATTAGCGATAATTTAATAAAACAATATTAATATAATGGGATTTAATTGGGAACATTTAGTAACTTTTTATTGGGAATTTGTTGGGTAATTAAGTGGGATTCCATTAGAACCCAATAATAACATCTAATTGGGATCCCATTGGATAATGGGATTATCCATTCCCATTATCCACAAATTACACCCCATATTTAAAAGTAATAGGTATTTAATTACCCATTCCTATTAATTTCTCATTCATTAAATTCCCACCATAATTTGTACCCCAAGTTGTCTGCCCTTTTTTTGAGGTGACAAACAGAGGAAAACTACCTTGGTTTGGTAGTGGTGAAACATAAAATAAGTAAATACTCAATTTGTGGTTTTACTTCGTTTTTGTTAGTGATATTTAAAAAGTTTTAATTTTATCCTCCACACCGAAATTTTGCTTTAATTGATCCTTGAGATCAAATCTAACCAAACCAAGCATAATTCTAACCAAAATGTGAGATGAGCTATTTCTCATAAACACATTAATAACTCACAAACTTTATTTGGCCTTCCAGATTTGGTTATAAGAAGCACCTGCGCTGTTGGATTTGACAAAATATATAAGAATCTCTCAATTTAGTTCCAACCGATGGTCTTAACAGAAGTAAACGCTAAATTTATACTTAATTTGCCCTGATTTTTATTTAAATGATTCATTAAAATCAAATTACCAAGTTAGAGAACAAATTTTGAAACCTTCTAAATAGGGACTAAACAAACACCTCAACGTTGGGAGAGGGGTTTTTTTTTTTTTTTTTTTTTTTGAGCATAGATGTCGGAGTAGACTCTTTGCTAATAAAATATATAACTATTTAAAACTACATAACTTAATATATATATAGTGGAAAGATGAAAATATTTTGACGTTTGTTGACCTTGTTTAAAACGAAGAAGGTTTTTAGGGGCGCAAACTAAGAGAAAAGATGAATTATCAAAACTTAAGGGTGGGGGGGAAATCACCATAAAAATTGCAAAAATTTAAGAATTCTAGGGCACCTTTTAATTTTTCAAAGCTGAGGGTAGGCAATTGCGACCCTCTTTGAAAGGTAACTCTGCCTATACTTTTTAAAGATTGGAGACCAAATCAAATCATAAACTTAAATTAAAGAACCCATGATTTTATTGACCCCAAATAATATTCATCAAAATATATTCAGTACAATGAGGACACGAAAAGCCTTACCTCTGTTAATTTCATCCTAGAGTAAGTAGGGCGTGCGTACCATGATCGACTGCGTTTATGTAAGGGTGTTTTTTAAATTTTTATACTTAGAGTACATTCAACATTAAGATTGTAAACGGTGGAAAAAGCAAGAGATAATGTTTTTAAACACAATTAAATCTACGTAATTTGTTAGACACTTGTATCAATTCATTCGTCGGAAATGGTTTCAAGTTTTCAGAGAGCACCAAACCACTCAAATATGGAAGTATGAAGATGAAAATTCAGTCATTCCGGGTTATAATATTCATATTCCACACTAATAAAATCAATGGAATCTCGAAATGAGATTTCTTCAGATATTTCGATTTAAATAAAATGTGGGATTGGATTATCATGAAAGAAAAGGGCTGGCATCAAAGTCAAAATAAGATGCTTCAACAAGTGATAAGATTATGCTCGAGCGTCTCTCCAAATTTCTTCAGCTTGTGGAGGTGACAAATTAAACACAAAGACCGAAAACTTTGATCTAATGTTTAGATGATAAAATATATCCTAATGAGTCTGAATCTCTTGAGGTCAATCTAGATCTAATCTTTCTGCAGATTTTACCTCAGAGATAAATAATTAGCAATATCACTTGATGCACGTGTTAATATATAGTTTTATGTTTACCAAGTCCAGCAGGATTAGTTCCTAATGATTCCCACCCGATAAGTTTCTACTTTAACATCTAATAATTAATTTGCCTTCTTAGCTTGTCAAAAAAAAAAAAAAGTTTCTACTTTAACAAATAAGAAATTTAGTTTCTTGCTTACCAGAATGGTAGGTCATCCAAAGTGTGTTTAATAGCAGTGCACTTATTTTGTTAGTATAATGAAAATTATTAATGATAAAAACTTATAACTCTAACAATATATAAGTAACGTAGATAACAAGAAATAAAATACATATATTATCAGCCATCGACAAATCAAACCACTTGGAGCTGATGAGCTATTTAACTCAAAAAATCAGTTCAGGACATGAAGCTTTCCATAACACTTATGATTTAGTACTTAATCCCTTCAACAGCCCAATGATATAATAATTACAGTTCAAACATTTGTTGTCATTAATTGCTTCACTGTGTTGGGATAGATGTTTCGAGTGCACCTCGAAACGGCTTTCAACTTTGAAATTGTGTAATAGGAAAAACTATCTTATAAAGTAGGTCGAAAAATTTGTTGGACAAGTTTAATGTCAGATTTGACTAATTTCATAAAAGTTACAGGTATATCTCCTAGTAGAAGGCAAAAATTTTAATCTAGCTAGATATTATCAAATCTAATTTATTGAAATACTCTTTCCCAACATACTATAAATTGAAAAAAAAAATCCACTTATTGAAAAAAAATGAACTCCAATTTATTTAGAGCAAATATACTCACTCTCTCCTTAAATTTTTTTTTTAGAAAAAAAGGTCCATTTTCAAAAAAATTATTTTTGTCCCAAAAGAAATAGTCTACTTTTGAACTAATTTTTTAAAATATTCCTACTAATGATAATTAGATAAAACATTCCTACTAATAAAAACGATAATATACACATAATTAAAAAGTATAGATAAAAATATAAATTTATATATTTAGTGGTATATTAAATATGCTATATTTAATAATTAAAAAAAACAGATTTTTTTTTTCTTAGAGGGGAGGGGGGATGGACGGACTGTGATCTTTCAATGAGAAAATCTGACGAGATAAAGTTGTGGTACTCATGATCATAAATGGTGTTTACATGGTAATTATCACCATCCAATTCCAGGCAGGTGATCAATTAAAAAAACAATCGAGTAGCAGGTATTTTGACCAAAAAAAAAACTCGTGTTTTTAGCTTTTGGTATGCTTGAAAAAATAATGTTGACTCGTTTCATTTTTTCTGTACTAAACTTCATTAACTATCTTTTTTCTTTAATTTTATTTATTTATTTATTTATTTTACATAATGATAGTTGTATTTACTTTTTAAAAAATTTATATTTATAATATTGTCAAATGGCAATGACTTCCATAGTGCTTCATAGGAGTTTAAGTTCCAAAATAAACTATTCTAACTGTTCAAGCAAAGTTCTAACATTAGCCAGCACGTACCTATTCCCCACTATAGTAGACAATACAATCTTTTTAATTACAAAAAGTTACTTTACCCACTATAGATCATGTGCTGTTGCTCCCTCCTTCATAGAAATTGCCTCATCCAATATTATTAGCAGTCTGAAATTCCAGCCAATGAAACATTACGAAATCGACTACTAACTTCTCCTCCCACCACATTTGTTCAAATATCTAGATATTTCTAAATTTTCATAGCATTTACAATATATAGACAATCAATAAATGCTGAAATATATTTAATTAGATGGTGAAATGAATAGAAGATGGAAGCTCTACCACGTTATTAATTTCCTCAAAGTCAAGTCACGAACACGTAGGAGCATCACTCCAGATAGAATTTAAAATTGGATTAGCCTAAAGAAAAATAATGTGATAGTGATTACATTTGAACTTAATATTATTGGTCAAATAAAAATGACATGATGCCGAATGACTTGTAATATGTGCTTTCACCTATTCGGCAATGGGAGTGTGCTACATTTCACTACCTAGCACGTTTTCAATTCGACTTTTAAAAAAACACGTTTTCTTTTAATGGTCACTTTAATAACTCGCGGCATCCAATAAGTCAATTAATGGACCACAAAGTCGTCATCTATGATGAATAATCATTAAAAACGGACAGATGAATTGTCAACATGATTTGTATGCGAAAGCTAAGGCTAAATTTGGATTGTGCTGTATTTAAAATTTTGTATTGAAATATGTGAAAGTCTTGGTGAAATTTTTTTGTAAAAAAAAAAGTGATATGAAAAAGTAGATTTGAGGGAAATTTTTTTGAAATTTTTTTGAAATAATATGAAAAGAATTTTGAAGAGAATTTAAATTTTAAATTTTAAATTTTAAAATAAAAAGTTACTTAGATATTTTATTTGTGTAGTTGAAAAAAGTTAACTTTTTGCAAATAAAACACAAATCAAATCAAATCAAACCAAACCAAACATAGCCTAAAGTGTACTTCCAAACTTGATCAAATTTTTAGGCTATGTTTGGACTTTGAATTCATTTACAAAAATAAAATATTTAAACACATTTTTATTTTAAAATTTAAAATTCAAATTTTCCCACTCAAATTGTTCTCACATAATTTTAAAAAATTTTCCCTCCAAAATAATTTTTTTTTCCAAAAAATACCCCCAAAAATTTTCACACATTCCAATATAAAATTTCTTAAATAAATCACAACCCAAACATAGCCTTAGCCAACTTTTTTTTTTTTAAACTTAAAACGATAGATATATATTTCTACTGAGTTATTAGGTCTCATTTATTTGGGCTCATTTATTATGAATCATATGAAACATGTGAATCTTGTATACTAGGAAAAATGACTAAAACACCTTTTACTGGAAAAGGTGAAAAATCTACTGAGTTATTAGGTCTCATACATATCGATGTATGTGGACCTATGTCAATTCAAGCTAGATGAGGTTTTTCATACTTCCTAACATTTACTGATGATCATTCTAGATATGGTCATGTATACTTATTGAAGTATAAATTTGGAGTCTTTGAAAAGTTCAAAGAATATAAATGTGAAGTAGAAAAATAACTTTGGAAGAGTATCAAAATATTTCGATCAGATCGAGGTGGAAAATATCTAAACCAAGAATTTCAAAATTATTTAAAAGAGAATGGGATTCTTTTACAATGGACTCCTTCATATACACCACAACTAAATGGTGTATCTGAAAGGAGAAATCGAACATTATTAGATATGGTTCGATTCATGATAAGTCATACAACTCTCCCTAAATCGTTTTGGGGATATGCCCTAAATACTGCCTCCTACCTATTAAATCATGTTCCATCTAAAGCTGTTGATACTACCTCATATGAGATATGGTATGGGAAAAAGCCAAATCTTAAACATTTAAGAATTTGGGGATGTCCCGCATTTGTTAAAAAGGTAGAATCAGACAAGTTCGATCCAAAATTTGAAAAATGCTATTTTGTAGAATATCCAAAACAAACTTTTGGGTATCAATTATATAATTCCCTTGAACAAAAGGTGTTTGTTTCAAAACATGCCATATTTCTAGAAAAAGAATTTATTCTAGAAAAGGCAAGAGGGAACAATATAGAACTTGAAGAAGTTCTAAAACCACAAATTAGCAAAAATAGGAACATGGAACAAGAGCTTGAACCTCATGATGATGTGGTAGAAATCTAAGCTCAAGATACACAAGCTGTACGTAGGTCAATTAGGACACGTCATGCACCCAGTAGGTATGATGATGTGTTTATCATTGATAATGATGAACCCACTACTTACAAGGAAGCCTTATCTGATAAGGACTCTAAGAAGTAGCTTCAAGCCATGAAATCTGAAATGGATTCCATGTATGATAAAAAGGTATGGACCTTAGTCGATCAACCTGAAAGGATAAAACCCATAGGGTGCAAGTGGGTTTTCAAAAGGAAAACTGACATGGATGGTAATGTGACTACTTATAAAACTCGACTGGTTGCAAAAGGTTACACATAAAAACATGGTATTAACTATGATGAAACCTTTTCACCAGTTGCTATGCTGAAATCCATCAGAATTTTACTTGCTATAGCTGCATACTATGATTATAAAATCTAGCAAATGGATGTTAAGACAGCTTTTTTTAACGGTCATTTGCAAGAAGAGGTGCATATGATACAACCTGAGGGCTTTGTATCCAAAGACCCCTAATAAAGCATGTAAACTACAAAAGTCTATTTATGGACTTAAGCAAGCTTCAAAGAGTTGGAATATTCGTTTTGATGATACAATCAAAAAGTTTTGACGTTTAGACATTTAAATCCCAGTATCTATTACACGTATATCCAAATACGTTGATATAAAACACTTGCATTTTCATGTAATCGCAACTTAATATAAGTACACCTCAATACCCGTCAACCTCGCTATGAGGGCATATCAATATCTTCACACCTCAATACAAATGCAACCAGAATCACGTACATCTCAAAGTACGTATTCGTCAAAACACATCTTTTTATAAACCGAAAAGCAATGTATTGTAGGGCGGCTAATATCCTGCCCAACCATTCAAAATTTTGAATTTCGAATTTTGAATCAAATGATACAAGACGCGCAGATGCTATAGGCCCCGCCTACTTGAGTGCACTGCGCTTTCTAGCCGTCCACTCACTTATTAACACGTGTCCATATAACGTTCGCTCTCCTCGCACCCCAAGGGATCCCATGACCCTTCGGTGGAAATCCCACCGCACTATTCCGATACTTCGGCACCAAACGCGACTTGTTGTCGGGGATAACTGGCAATCCACACCCTACACGTGTCAGAGGGCCCACAATTTAACGGCGGATGGGAACGGCTCTGTAATATTATATGGAGCCGTTCCCATGGTGGTATATATATCCCCTACTCCCACCAACATAATATTTTAGTTTTCCCAATAGTGAGATTAAGTAACAGTGATGTGGGAGTCATTTGAAAGCTTATCCGAGCATAAACACTAAGCATATCACACATACTTCGTGGGATGATCTACCGCATGATATCCAACAAATGTTCAAAGCCACATACTGGCTGTCGTTTATTCAAGCAAGCTTTCAAATTAAACTTCGCAACCTCCAGGAACAACTAGATGGTCACATGATTCATTCTAGAAATGCAGTCATTCAAGAGAGTAGATGGGTAACCAACATAGCGCGGTATTATGCCAATAGTGAACCGCTCAACAAACTATACAGTTTAATTCAACAACTATTCGCCAGCAACGTAATCGATTATGTTTGAGTAGACGAATGGCTACGACCGCGATGTTCAATCATATAGGCCATTTTCCTCGAAAGGACTACCAAAAACATTGAATACTACAACCGCGTGCGAGATGTGACAAAGAAATTCTATACTCCATTATGGGTAACCTACCCATATTCGTAACCAAGGACGATATAGGCATAGTTGCACCAAACGATGTGGAAATTTGTTTGAACCTAGATAACGAATTGCAAATTTCCATTGTAAACATTAAGCTCAAAAATCATTTCGGTGATGATTTAGATAGGGCATTTGATTACTTTTATTATTTACATAAATAAACGTGTTGCCCGCTGCGCTATCCACTAGTGGCTAAACTCTCATTCTTTTTCTGATTACCTTTGTCTGCTCACTTATCATGCGTTTGTTTACTTAGTTAACGCATCTAAATATCCCCCAATTAACACATCTTTTTATAAACTGAAAAACAATGTACTGTAGGGCGGCTAATATCCCGCCCAACCGTTCAAAATTTCGAATTTCGAATTTTGAATCAAATGCTATAGGACGCGCACATGCTATAGGCCCCACCTACTTGAGTTCGTTGCGCTTTCCAGCAGTCCACTCATTTATTAACACGTGTCCATATAACGCTCGCTCCCCTCACACCCCAAGGGATCCCATGACCCTTCGGTGGAAATCCCACCACACTATTCCGACACTTCGGCACCAAACGCGGCGCGTTGTCAGGGATAACTCGCAATCCACACCCTACACGTGGCGGAGGGCCCACAATTTAACGGCGGATGGGAACGGCTCTACGCACTCAAGTAGGCGGGGCCTATAGAATGTGCGCATCCTAATGTGCGCATCCTGTAGCATTTGATTCAAAATTCGAAATTCAAAATTTTGAATGGTTGGGTGGGATATTAGCCGCCCTACAGTACATTGCTTTTTGGTTTATAAAAAGATATGTTTTGACGATGATATGTGCGTCAGTTTCTTAGGTAATGGAGATTGTCATAAACGTATCGGGAACGTCAATAGTTGTTGAATTTGGTGAACATGATAAATTATTGAGTGTAATTACTGAACTATGTGTTCGTGTAGGTCACTCTCAGTGTTTAATTGACTGGATTAACGCTTTAAATGGTGAAAGCCAGAGGATATTCGGGGCCATCGTCGCCTACGCAAAGGACTCTACTACGGATTTACAGCAGGAAGAAAAAATTATCAGTAATGCGAAGGAGTTTTAATAAACGTCCTTTGCTTGTTTATGTTCCTCGATTTGTACCACGAACAAGCCGTCATTTATTGCATAGTCAATTTAATCGATATAGTGTATTGAAACATTTTCCGCAAAGTGGTGATTCCTTTTTCTTAAATAAATTGAATTTAGGTACTGGAGATCATGATAGACACAGTAATCACGTGATGTTGACATCGTTACGGTTCGATGGTTGGATCGATTTAGTTGAGGGAGCTAAACAAATTGCTAAGGAAATGTGGATGTTTTTGTGGTTAGTGTATGACAAAAACCCGCGTGACGTTGTTTCAAGCACATCAGCTGTCTTTGTTGGTGGTGTAAACGATCCGGAAACGTGAACGAAGAATGAAAATGGTAGTGAACGTTTTCCTATTCTTGGTAAGTGGAAATATAAGTTCTGGGGAGAACATGCCGTTGGTGATAATCAAGACTTTGTTCCTCATGTTGCGATGCCATTCAGCTTCTGTAAGATGTTTAAGAGTATGATGGTTGAATATAAGGATGATTCACATGATACGATAGAAGCGATTCAGAAAGGTGGCCTGTGTTTTTACGATGCGACATTCGCATCAAAAATGCCAGTACAGATAGCTGGATATTGTAAACTTAAATTTTACTCATTGTAATAAACACTGATGATAATAAAATATTATTGATCATACTTGTATTTGAAATTGGCTTGTTCGATTCGATACGACATGAATCCCGTATCGAATATCACTGGAGTTACATATGAATCAAATAGATGCGGACTAATTACGCCTACGTTTGTTATGTGAGAGTTCATACGCTTGCGAATAAGCTTGATGAATGTTTCCTTCGCCTTCGGGCCTCTGAGTGAATGCCATAGGGCTGAGCTCATCCAGACCCTCACTTCGAAGAAGAACGCTTTCGAGTGTAGCATCTTCCTCAGATTGTAGTTTCCCCTGAATTGGACTTTCTGGTGAATGTCGTTGCTCCAGTGTTTCACTGCAACTTGAATGGGATTCTTCAGTTGGTCCGAATAGACCCCTTCGTACCAAGTACGCAGGTACAGCGTGCTTAGAGATGCATCCATTTACGTGGCATAGTGTGCAGGCGCAAGGAAACGTTATAGCTTTACGTTTCTGTCTCTTCGCCTTCATGAATGTTGGTGTCTGGGGTAGAGGTGAAGAGGGGAGCTTCAATGTCGACGAAGAGCGCATTTGCAAGCGTCCAGTTTTGAAGAGATACTCGTAACGGGTTAGCCAGATACTTTTTATAAGAGGATTCTGGCCCGTCGTTGCATAATAATATTGTGGGGACACCTCTTTTAACTTTCTTGGGTCTTGCGTACTTACAATTTGACTCCTAGTTGTGTTAAGCACCAATAAACTCCTTCCAGAGTTTTAAAAAATGAGGATTGACGTCATCAATGACGTTATACCATGCATCATCGTTACAATCTCTAAGATCAATATGGCCCATGAAGTAATTATGTGGCCCCAATGATCGCGCCCATAATGTTTGCCAATTCGACTAGGACCCTCGAGTATTAAAGACTGAGTTCTGTATGGTCGTCTGGAATGTTCAACGACGTTTTGTTCCTTCCATCTGTTTAATTGCAGAGGAATGTTATCAGCTACCGGAAATGGATTCCGGTAAGGCTTAATTTGAGGTTTAAACATATTATTGAGATGATGTTGAATTTTGTCATTATTCAAAAGATATGTTGAAAGTGAACCTTGTTTAACGATATCCATAGCTTCATTTACCGATCGAGTGGCAAGCGCAGCGGCACATGTTTGGTCTAATGAGGGCCGGCGAGAATTGCCGGCTATATCTTTGAAAGTACCATGATCTATGTAGACGCCGTGCTTGAATATATATCATCTCACGACAGTCACAGACTTTGCGGGTGCAATAATAGGATGATATTGAGCAGATGAATTTGGATGCGCAATATCGAAAAATCATTGATTTTGGGTTTCGAATTTGAATGGAAATTGGATGAGGACGTGGTGGTGTAATGAACCGTCTTTATGAAACTCTTCTTCGACTCTGACATAAGAAGGTTTCCTATCTGGAAATAATTGTAATAATAGCTGGAGAATTGTTTCTTTTGGAATCGGACATTTTTTCTTTAATTTTTATTTTTTTACATAACGATAGTTGTATTTACTTTTCAAAAAATTGATATGTATAATATTGTCAAATGGCAATAACCTCCTTAGTGCTTCATAGGAGTTTAAGTCTCAAAATAAAATATTCTAACTGCTTAAGCAAAGTTCTAACATTAGCTAGCACTTATTCCCCACTATAGTAGACAATATAACCTTTCTAATTAGAAAAAAGTTACTTTACCCACTATAGATCATGTGCTACTGCTCCCTCCTTCATAGAAATTGCCTCAACCATATTATTAGCAATCTGAAATTCCAGCCACTGAAACATTGCGAAATCGACTACTAACTTCTTCTCCCACCACATTTGTTGAAATATCCAGATATTTCTCAATTTTCATAGCATTTACAATATATAGACAATCAATAAATGCTGAAATATATTTAATTAGATGGTGAAATGAATAGACGATGGAAGCTCTATCACGTTATTAATTTCCTCAAAGTCAAGTCACGATCACGTAGGAGCACCACTCCAGAAAGAATTTAAAATTGGATTAGACTAAAGAAAAATAATGTGATAGTGATTACATTTGAACTTAATATTATTGGTCAAATAAAAATGACATAATGCCGAATGAATTTTATTATGTGCTTTGACCTATTCGGCAATGGGAGTGTGCTACATTTCATTACCTGGCACGTTTTTAATTCGACTTTAAAAAAAACACGTTTTCTTTTAATGGTCACTTTAATAACTCGCGGCATCCAATAAGTCAATTAATGGACCACAAAATCGTCATCTATGATGAATAATCATTAAACACGGACAGATGAATTGTCAACATGATTTGTATGCGAAAGCTAAGGCTAAATTTGGATTGTGTTGTATTTAAAATTTTGTATTGAAATATGTGAAAGTTTTGGTGAAATTTTTTTGTAAAAAAAAAAAGGTGATATGAAAAAGTAGATTGGAGGGAAATTTTTTTGAAATAATATGAAAAGAATTTTGAAGAGAATTTAAATTTTAAATTTTAAATTTTGAAATAAAAAGTTACTTAGATATTTTATTTTTGTAGTTGAAAAAAGTTAACTTTTTGCAAAAAAAACACAAATCAAATCAAACCAAACGAAACATAGCCTAAAAGTGTACTTCCAAACTTGATCAAATTTTAGGCTATGTTTGGACTTTGAATTTATTTACAAAAATAAAATATTCAAACACATTTTTATTTTAAAATTCAAAATTCAAATTTTCCCACTCAAATTCCTCTCACATAATTTTAAAAAAATTTCCCTCCAAAATAATTTTTTTTTTCAAAAAATACCCACAAAAATTTTCACACATTCCATTATAAAATTTCTTAAATAAATCACAACCCAAACATAGCCTTAGCCAACTTTTTTTTTTTTAACTTAAAACGATAGATATATTGCATATTAATTGCAAAAGTACATAGCCAAGCAAGCTAATTGATCTTCATGAGTTTTGAACTAAACCATGAAGGAAAAGATAGCCCCAATGGCCTAAAAACTTAAGCGACCACAAGGGTTGACAAAATCCCGAATAAATCAAAAAATACTACTATTACTAACTAAGTTAGCTGTCTCAACTGGCACATTGAAAAATGCATACGATAAAAAGAACTGAATTCAAAGTTCCTAACTCTCGTTCCATGCATTTTGTGGTGATCCCTGCATACGTTGAATAACCTGGCAACCAAACTTACTACCACATACAATAAAGAACCTGGAACCGAAGTTGTAGAAATTTTTTTTTAAAAAAAATAGTAATAATAATAAAATATTTACCATCGCACTGTTATCACATCGTGAATCGCCCCTAGTGTTTGTCGTGTAGCGAGCCTAGCAGACCAAACTTGTGACCCTTAGCCAACTTTTTTAACACGTTTTTTATCCCTTTTTCTGGAACAACCGTGACTTTGGTTTTGATTATGCTAAACGAAGGCTCTTACAATATAAAAAGTGGGGAAGGGTAATAATTTACTATGGCATGCAGCCATTATTGAAATTCGAATATGAAACTCTCAGTGAAGATTTGTAGAGCGCTAATTGATTATATTGCATTCTCGAGTTAACGACGGCTTAATTACTGGTAGCAAATTCATATAAACAACAGGTGGTGTTCTTGTTTGTTTTGTACTAATGCCAATTAATTCTAAGATTGTAATTATATTTATTGCCAAGTGATTAAAAACCTAAAGGGTCACACACATAAAGAATTTGTTCTTAGGTTAAAATGATTGAATAATTATATGATAATTATTGGGGTTAATTTGGAAAATAATCATCCTAAAGAATCTCCTATATGATAAGTTGTGATAAGATAAAATTGTTTTATCTTAATAAAATTAAAATCACTTTTAATTTTATTTAAACAATTTTATCACATACTCTATTTGATAAGTCTGTTAGATTGTCTAATAAACAGAGAATAACTTATAAAATAGGAGATTGACGCCAAGTTAAAATGTGAGCGTACGTATAGAATTTTGGACGTACCAAAGTTTACTACAATATGAGAGAAAAAGTTCTTCTTTTGTTTTGTTAGAGTTCTCTTGAACTCTAAATTTTGCAGGGTTGTACGCTCGCTGAAAGAACTAGCATATTAGCTTGGTGTCAATCAATCCCAGGAGGATCTTAAGAACTAGTTCATGTGGATACCTTAGAGGCCGGACGATTGTGCGGCTGTAGTTGATAGAACTTCCTTCATCAACACAATCTTCAGTCATCAACACAATCTTCAGTCATCAAAACAAGTTTTTTTACTTTATATGTATATTGAAATTGATCCTGGTGAAAATCATGTTTTAATTCCATTGCCTATAAATTGTTTATGCCATACATGATTTCCTAACAGTGGTATCAAAGCATGAGGATTTAATTTGTGTATAAATATAAATCTATGTGAACATAAATTGTTTATGTTTACATATATGTATGTGTTATGTTGAATGATCGAGAAAAATTATTCTGTTGAGTGAAAAAAATCTGTTTTTCACTTTCGGAACAAGTTGAAAATTGTATTTGAAAATTTTTTGATTTATTGCTGCTACTTATGATTCATGTTTTGAAAAGAAAATTGAAAAAAAGTTTTTTGTTTTTTTTTTTTAAACAACGGCAGAGAAGGCTAAAAAAAAAAGTTTATTTATTATTATTTTTTTTTGAAAATAGCAGCAGTAGTGTAGAAGGCTAAAAAGAAAAAAAAAATTTAAACAGCGGCCTTCAAATAGATGATGACATCATCATGGAGTCAGCCATACTAGGGCAACAGTGACGTCATGATGATGTCATCAGATGACATCACTGATGACGCATCGTAGGGCTAGTGGGGCATTGGGCTGATTGGGCTCTTTTTCTTTTTGATTTATTGTGTCATTGGGCCATTAGGGGCTGGATCATGTCCACATTTAGGAATTGGTTTCTGTTTATTTAATGTGGGCTTGTAACCCAAGTTGGACCAGATGGTTTGACGGGCTCCAAGTTGAGAGTTGAGCCAAGTGGTTCGAGCTAAGGCTTAAACTTCCTGATCTGTGGAGTGGACCTTGAGTCCATTAGTACCAAATGGATCAAACCCAATTGGACCAACACTAAATAAAAAATAAAATAAATAAATAAATAAATGGGTCAGTTTTCATTATAAAGAGTTTATTTATATTAAGGCCCTTTTAATTTCTGTTATTTATTTTTGTTGGCCCAAAATTTGAAAATTTTTTATGTTAACCCACAAAACTTCTCAATAAATTTAATAATATTTCTAATATGATTAGAAATGTAATACATATATATTTATGACTGAAATTTGTTTATAATTGTTTAATGTGATTATTCAATTATTATGTCATATGTGATTTAATATTAGATTAAATGATTAGATTATTTAATTGCATATTGTATGTTTAATATAATCAAATATTTATTACATATGATATATGTAAATGATGAGACCTTTAATTTAATCCCTCAATTAAATATTAAATCAATTTAAATGCCTTCTATTATTATAGTTTAAAACAATTTTTGTTAGGGTAACTTGTTGAGCTAACTCAAGGTTGTCGTACTAAAAATGTGTTTTAAACTATGAGATAAGATCTCTGAATAATGGGTATGATTTAACAAAGATTTTGATTTGTTGAGCTAACTAAAGGTCAAAAGTCTTTGAGGCAAGAGTTAGGAGACATATGTGATATGTGTATCAAAAGTTAATAACCTAACTATCTAGGAGTTGCAAATAAGTTGCAATTGGTAATTAATATCTACTCATTAAATTTTTTTTTGATTTGTTGAGCAAACTCAAGATTAAAAATAATTGAAATGGGATTCTAGCCTACTAAGAATTTTGAGAAAATTCTCGAATCAATTTGAGGGATTTGATTTGGATAAAATAGTAGGAGCAAAACCAAGATTTATTAAGTCCATATATTTGTGTATTTTGGTTTTGTAAATTGCATAAATTTAAATTCTTATTCTATCTTTATTTTCTTGTTGTAGAAAAAGGAATAACAACATGAACTTGCGTACTTTTTTGTTTGACAATAAACTTACTGGCCCAAACTATTTGTACTAGGTTCAAAACCTAAGAATTGTTCTTAGGAATGAGAAGTTGCTCTATGTCCTTGATGGTCCTATTCACGATGAGCCTACTGCTAATGTTGATCAAGCCATAAGAAATGCATATCTGAAGCATTTAGATGATTCTAAAAGTGCATGTTGTATCATGCTTGCTTCATTGAGTCCCGAGCTGCAAAAGCAGCATGAGGACATGAGTGCTTTTGCAATGCTTCAACATCTGAAAGCATTGTATGATAGAAGGGCTAGAAGCAAGCGATATGATACCTCGAATAAACTCTTCCAAAGTAGGTTGGCGGAAGGATCTTCAGTTTCAACTCATGTACCGAAGATGATTGGTTTCGTTAAAAAGATGGAGAAATTGGGATTTGTAATGTATCATGAGTTAAGTGTTGACTTGATACTACAATCCCTTCCTCCCAGCTTTTCTCAGTTTGTGATGAACTTCAACATGAACAAAGTTGAAACCTCTACTTTGCCTGAGTTATTGAACTTGCTTAAGGAAGTTGAGGATACCAGGAAGAAAGAAAAGGCTAATTTGTTGCTAGTTGAGGGATCTAATAAAAGAAAGCGTAAAACTAGTCTTAAGAAGACCAAGAAGAAAGTTGGACCCAAGGCAACACAGAAAACCAAAAGGGACAAGAAAGAAAAGGGCACTTACTTTCACTGTGGACAAGATAGACATTGGAAGAGAAATTGCAAGGCTTATCTTGAAACCATGACGCAGAAGAAGTTTACTGAAGCTTCTACTTCAAGTTTATTTATGATTGAAATAAACCTTTCTACTTCAAAATCAAATTCTTGGGTACTAGATACCGGATCATCTGGCTCTCATATTTGAAATAATATGCAGAGTCTAAAGATAAGTAGACCTACGTGTGGGCAATGGAGCAAAAGTTGCTGCTTTAGCTGTAGGAACATATAGTCTCTCTCTGCCTAGTGGATTGATTCTTTATTTGAAAGATTGTTATTTTGTTCCAGTACTCACGAAGAATATTATTTCAATTTCTTATTTAGATAATGATGGTTTTGAAATAAATCAAAAGAATAAGTGTTGTTCTATTTTTTTTCAAGGTATTTTTTATGGTGCTGGTTATCAAAATAATGGTCTTTATATATTAGATCTTGAAAACCCAATTTTCAACATAAATACAAAGAAGCCCAAAATCGATAATTTTAGAAATTCTTATCTCTGACATTGTAGACTAGGTCACATAAATGAGAAATGCATAACCAAATTGCATAATGATGGTTATTTGGGCTTTTTTGATTATGAATCATATGAAACATGCGAATCTTGTATACTAGGAAAAATGACTAAAACACCTTTTACTGGAAAAGGTGAAAAATCTACTGAGTTATTAGGTCTCATACATACCGATGTATGTGGACCTATGTAAATTCAAGCCAGAGGAGGTTTTTCATACTTCCTAACATTTACTGATGATCATTCTAGATATGGTCATGTATACTTATTGAAGTATAAATTTGGAGTCTTTGAAAAGTTCAAAGAATATAAATGTGAAGTAGAAAAACAACTTTGGAAAAGTATCAAAATACTTCGATCAGATCGAGGTGGAGAATATCTAAACCAAGAATTTCAAAATTATTTAAAAGAGAATGGGATTCTTTTACAATGGACTCCTTCATATACACCACAACTGAATGGTGTATCTGAAAGGAGAAATCAAACATTATTAGATATGACTCGATCCATGATAAGTCATACAACTCTCCCTAAATCGTTTTGGGGATATGCCCTAAATACTGCCTCCTACCTATTAAATCATGTTCCATCTAAAGCTATTGATACTACCTCATATGAGATATGGTATGGGAAAAAGCCAAATTTTAAACATTTAAGAATTTGGGGATGTCCCGCATTTGTTAAAAAGGTAGAATCAGACAAGCTCGATCCAAAATTTGAAAAATGCTATTTTGTAAGATATCCAAAACAAACTTTTGGGTATCAATTATATAGTTCCCTTGAACAAAAGGTGTTTGTTTCAAAACATGCCATATTTCTAAAAAAAAAATTATTCTAGAAAAGGCAAGAGGGAACAATATAGAACTTGAAGAAGTTCTAAAAGCACAAATTAGCAAAGATAAGAACATGGAACAAGAGCTTGAACCTCATGATGATGTGGTAGAAATCTAAGCTCAAGATACACAAGCTACACGTAGGTCAATTAGAACACGTCATGCACCCAGTAGATATGATGATGTGTTTATCATTGATAATGATGAACCTACTACTTACAAGGAAGCCTTATCTAATAAGGACTCTAAGAAGTAGCTTCATGCCATGAAATCTGAAATGGATTCCATGTATGATAGTAAGGTATGAACCTTAGTCGATCCACCTGAAGGGATAAAACCCATAGGGTGGAAGTGGGTTTTCAAAAGGAAAACTGACATGGATGGTAATGTGACTACTTATAAAGCTCGATTGGTTGCAAAAGGTGGCACATAAAAATATGGCATTGACTATGATGAAAACTTTTCACCAGTTGCTATGCTGAAATCCATTAGAATTTTACTTGCTATAGCTGCATGCTATGATTATAAAATCTGACAAATAGATGTTAAGACAGCTTTTTTTAACGGTCATTTGCAAGAAGAGGTGCATATGATACAACTTGAGGGCTTTGTATCCAAAGACCCCTAATAAAGTATGTAAGCTACAAAAGTCTATTTATGGACTTAAGCAAGCTTCAAGGAGTTGGAATATTCGTTTTGATGATACAATCAAAAAGTTTGATTTTATCAAAAACGAAGATGAACTTTGTGTATACAAAGGATTAGTGGGAGTGCTGTAGTTTTCCTGATATTATATATGGATGACATATTATTGATAGGAAACGACATACCTTCTCTACAGTCAGTTAAGGTATGGTTGTCTAAAAACTTCTCAATGAAAGACTTGGGTGAATCAACTTATATTTTGGGAATAAAGATCTATCGTGATAGATCCAATAAGTTGCTTGGTCTTTCACAGTCAACATACATAGATAAAATGCTAACAAAGCTTAGCATGGATCAATCTAAGAAAGGTTATGTTCTCATGTCTCATGGGATTTACCTTTCTAAAGATATATGTCCAAAAACTAATGTTCAAAAACATAGTATGCAAAATGTTCCTTATGCTTTTGTTGTAAGATCAATTATGTATGCTATGTTATGTACAAGACCAGATGTCTCTCATACTCTAAGTGTTACGAGCAGATATTAGGCTAATCCTGGTGATGGTCACTGGAAAGCTGTCAAAAATATCCTTAAGTACTTAAGAAGAATTAGGGATTTATTCTTGATATATGGAGAGACAGAGCTTAAAGTACGTGGGTTCACTAATGCTAGCTTTCAATCTGATAATGATGATTGCAAGTCTTAGTCTGGGTATATTTTTACCCTAAATGGTAGTGCTGTAAGTTGGAAAAGTTCCAAACAAGAAACGATTGCAGATTCTACAACAGAGGCCGAAAATATTGCTGCTTTAGAAGTTGCTAAAGAGGCTGTTTGGATCAAACAAGTTCATTTCTGAACTTGAAGTGGTTCCTTCAATGGCCGACCCAATACCTTTGCATTGTGATAATAATGAGGCTATTGCTCAAGCCAAGGAACCTAGGTCTCATCAACAGTCCAAACATATATTTAGACGCTATCATTTGATTAGAGAAATCATTGGTAGAAATGAAGTAAAGATAGAAAAGGTTCCTACAAAGGAAAACATAGCAGATCCATTGACTAAACCTTTATCTCAAAAGAAACACGATTGTCATGTGTCTTCATTCGGTTTAAAGTACATGAATGATTGGTTTTAGTAAGAGATATGTTATGTAATTTAAAACCATCATATTTGGTTGTATTTTGATATTTTATGCAATAAAGATATATGGTGTTTTATCATTTTGGATTATATATATTTATATATTGATGACAAAGTCCTTAGAATAATACTTATTATTTTTAAATATCCCTAATCATAGTATTAACAAAATTAAGGACGTTGTTAATGCGGATAGATTAGCATATATGGTGATATATGAATGAATTGTTGGAGAATAATTCATTGGATTGATCCACTTAGAGATTCCATGATATTAACTATTTGAGTGCCAATGGTATAATCTCTACGTGACAGTAGTGTAAATGATCCTCAGATTTGAGATCATAAAAGTATCTATAGTATGAATTATTATACTTTAACCCTATGAGTCCATAACTGTAATTAGTTGTGTGTGCCATAGAAGGTTGGTATAACATGAAACATTGATAGATGATTTACAATCAATAAAGGATCCACCACTTCTAATAGTAAGAAGAGTATATCCCACAAATGCCCACTTGTTGAAATATCAACTCAAAATATTTGCAAACGAATAAATAAATTTGGAAGAGTTCTAAATTTATTTTAAAGGAGTTGAATTTCGGGAATAAGAAATTATAATAATTAGTACATTAAGAGTTAGCATTTATACCTTACTCTTGTACTAATTAGGGATATAGTATGGTGAAAGGATATTAATTACACGGATTCTGGTTCATGGAAAGGTGAAGTCAACCACTTGACTTTTCTTAACTCTTGGGTGGTCATGATGCTTGGCTAGAGGCCAATCTTGATCCATAAATATAAGCTCATTAATTATTGAATTAATGATAAATTAAAGTTGTTTAATTTATTTGATCTTAGAATGCTGTTGACTAAATTGACTTTAGTCCAAGTGGGAGTTTGTTGGTTTTGTACTAAAGCCAATATTAATTCTAAGATTATAATTATATTTATTGCCGAGTAATTAAGAACCTAAAGGGTCACACACACAAAAAATTTGTTTTTAGGTTAAAATGATTAAATAATTATATGATAATTCTTGGGGTTAATTTGTAACATAGTTATCCGAAAAAATCTCCTATAAGATAAGTTGTGATAAGATAAAATTGTTTTATCTTAATAAAATTAAAATCAGTTTTAATTTTATTTAAAAAATTTTATCAGATACTCTATTTGATAAGTCTATTAGACTGTCTAACAAACAGAGAATAACTTACAAAATAGGAGACTGACGCCAAGTTAAAATGTGAGCGAACGTATAGAATTTTGGACGTACCAAAGTTTATTGCAAAACGAGAGAAAAGTTCTTCTTTTGTTTTATTAGAGTTCTCTTGAACTCTAAATTTTGCAGAGTTGTACGCTCGTTAAAGGAACTAGCATATTGGCTTGGTGTCAATCAATCCCAAGAGGATCTTAAGAACTAGTTCGTGTAGATACCATAGAGGCCGGACGATTGTGTGGCTGTAGTTGATAGAACTTCCTTCATCAACACAATCTTCAGTCATCAAAACAGGTTTTTACTTTATACATATATTGAAATTGATCCTGGGAAAAATCATATTTTAATTCCGCTGCCTATAAATTGTTTATGGCATACATGATTTTCTAACAGTTCTATGTTCAGATTCAGCTCCTTTCAACAACATTTTGTCAAGATTTCTCTAATTCTCTGAAATCTCTCCTAAAACCCAAAAAATTTCAAATCCAAAAATTAAGATGAGCTAAGGATTTGAGTACTCACATGTTCTAATAGATTAACATTTTAAAAGAATAAATAAATAAATTTTATCTTATAATATTTTGCTACTCCAGCTACTAGTAATTTTTGACAGTTAAAATTTATTAAAATTTGTAAAGATTAAAAAAAAATTATATTTCTAAATCATGATGCAGCATGAGTAATGTTTTAAATTAAGATGCGAATGCTTATATTGCATTTAATATCGAGGCTATTCGTCCCACAAAGTTGTAATGGCTTCTTACAAACCCAAGCTTGAAAGACCAACACAAGTTCTAGCTGTACGTGGGCTAATTATTACATTTTTTATGTGCAAATTATTGATGTGTGCACAATTTGTATAGGGTTAATTACATTCTGACCCTGTAGTTTGGGTTTATTACGATCCCAATCCTTACTCTTGTGGAATCTACAAAGAGTCCCTTTGACTGTTTACCTCATAAGTCAAATGTCGAAATTAGTGAAAAGACAAAAAACCCAGAAAGAAGATATGCAGGCAATGGAAAAAAAATAGAAGAGAAAAAGTAGAAATTGTGAAAAACAAAAAAGCCACCCTTTCTGAAATTGATTAAACCAACATTCAACTTTTGGCCTCACTATTGCTGCATATGGCGAGGCAAAATTCGATGCCTGGGAGGTGATTTTGCAACTCGGAGCTGTGGGTTTTGAAGCCACCAGGCTTGTTATGATTCAGGTTTTATTGACTTCGAAGGGTATTAAGTTGAACCCAATTATTTCTCTTTATTATGTTGCACCTTGCTGTTTGATTTTCTTGTCTGTGCCATGGATGGTTGTGGAGTACCTTGCATTGAAGGAGACTTCAAGTTTCAATCTTGATTTTGTGGTGTTCGGGACTAATTCCTTTTGTGCATTTGAATCTTGCCGTGTTTCTGATTGTTGGAAAGTTGTCTGCTTGATTTTCTTGTATATGCCATGGATGGTTGTGGAGTACCCTGCGTTGAAGGAGACTTCAAGTTTCCATCTTGATCTTGTGGTGTTCGGGACTAATTCGTTTTGTGCGTTTGAATCTTGTCGTGTTTTTGATTGTTGGAAAGTTGTCTGCTTTGACGATGAATGTGGCTGGGGTGGTTAAGGATTTTGTTGATTGCGTTTTCTTGGTCTGTGATTATGAATGTTGTAACATCCACGAATTTGCTGGGTTATGCTTTGGCTTTCTTGGGCATCTGTTATTATAATTACGTCAAATATTAAAATATGATAAAGGCCAAGGAAGCTGCAGAAGCACAAAAGAAAGTGTCCCAGAATGATGAAGAAGCTGGCAGGTTGCTTGAAGAAAGGGACGGCTCCCATGATTATTCAAAAAAGAAGGAAGCTTCTCAAGATTATTTGATAACTTATTTTTCATATGAGGGATAGTAGAGAGGAATTGGAAGTAGAGGACTTGGTTTGGTTGTTCTCTGGTTATGTTTAGTGGCAGAATTTTGTTTTCGCATCTTCTCCCGGTCTGCTTCCTGATTTTGTTCACTTCATTTTGGTAATATTAGGATTCATGTTGATCCTCAACTTGCCATTTTGCTTCTCCCACGAACCCTAGAAATTGGATTTTATGATTTTGAGAGAAGGGCATTTTCATCTATCAAATATGGTCAGCATTGTAAGGGTATAATAGGCAAATCACATATTGTTTTCCATCACTGCCAATGAAGGACATCACTATTTGGGCCATTAAGGGGTCATGTCATATTTTAAGCTGTCAAAGTGGTTTTTTTTGTAAATTCCACAAAGGTCAGACTTCGATTGATAATAAATTCAAACCATAGGAGCGGAATGTAATTAACCCATTTGTATATCATGCTTTTAAATGTTATCATCATCATCTATTTGTGTGGGGCTTATTGTCACATGTTTTGGTTATCTATCTTTATCAAATAGGCTCCATTTGGCATGTTCCCCTTGCATCTGCGAATTCATTCATTAGTCTGTGAAAGAACGGACAACCCTGAAGATTGGTTAGTAAACCAGATCCAATCTTCTATTTGGGAAATTTGCAAAAATAGTAGTTTTCGGAGAAAAATTTGCAAAAATAACAACTGTCAAAATTTGTTTGCCAAACTAGTAGGTCAAGGGTGTTTGACCTTGTAAAAAGACTTAAATGACCATTTATTTACAAAACATGAGAAACATCGTTGTTAAAGCATTGTTCAAGACTTTTTTACTTTGAATTTCCTTGCTCATTTAATCATTTTTCATCGATTCAACATCCCATTTATTCGAAACTGCATGAATGGCACGTACACAAGGAGGATAGGCATCTTCAAACAAAAAGGCCACTGCCATAGAAAAAAAATCGCATATTGATTAACCCTGCATATCCATAATACGATTACGATAGGATTTTGTGTGATTTTTACTATAATCGCGATTGCAATAGGGTTTTGTGTGAATTTTGCTGTGATAGATTCACATCAAATTACACATGAATCTTTTATTCGACGAAAAGAGAGGTTTTCAACATGTATGCGACAAAAAATTTGACATTTGTAACATGGATTTGACATATATTCGACACAAAATTCGACATTTCTAACATGTATTCAACAAAAATTTCGACATTTGTCCATTTACCTCATCCAAACGCCCTTGAATCACCACTTTCTATTTCCACCATCTCCATATTTCCTCATCCGAATGTCCTTGTGATGTGAACTCAGTTTAGAGACTTCCCGACCTTCAACTCAAAGATGCGAACTTAGAATCGAAGTTCCGGACTCGGCTCCAAGATGCGAACTTGGCCCCAACTTTCCACCCAATTCAATGGAGCGATGGTCCAAGTTCAAGTATGCATCTTATCCAAGTCAAAGATCAATTTTAGTCTAAAGTTGGTCCAAATTCCAACTAACAATTATTCACGTAGTCAGTGTTGAAGACTTCAAATTCCATGGTCAATCATCCATTTTGAGGCATTAAAAGACGAATCCAGCCTTGGAAAATTCAATCAAAGAAGAATTTAATGAAGTCTTGGAAGTTGATTAAAGATGCATAAACCTACTCATTCCAACATTTGGTCAATGTACCATTCCAATGAGCCTTGATTTCAACCAACATATCATCTAGAATTATGCGTAATTAATGTATTAAAATGCAGAATTTTTATTGGTCTTGTTAAAATCTAATCTAGAAGTTAGAAAATCAAAACTAATATTCTAGACTAGGATATTTAGGATTTAATTATTTATTTTTAAGACTTATTTTTGCCTCTAAATAGGCATCTTTGTACTACTTTGAAAATAAGTTTGAGTAATAGAAATTGTGAGTTTATCTCATTTGGTTCTTTAAGAACTGAGAACTTATCAAGTTCTCCTTGGAGACTTGTGGCGTTTGTACAAACTTATCAACCAATTTCTGGTGTAATTGGTTGTGGCGTTTTATACCAAGGTTTCTATCTATTTCATAAGTAATGGATTGCGGTTTACACCATCCCAGTCTAAGCTTCCCTTAGACATATCCCAGGCAACTTCTAAGTGTTTCCGATCCTTCCGATTGTGAATCATATCATCTGGGTCGAAATCACATTATTTGGTATCAGAGCCATCTCTAAGGGCTGCATATCCTTGTTTTCCTTTTTATATTTTTTTTATCCTTTCTTAATTCTTGACTTTCTTGACATTCAAGATTCACATTTTTGTTACTAGGTTTTGTCACAGGTTGGCAAGGTTCCTAGCAGTGAGTTTAGAATTTTAAGGAATCACTTTCTCATCTCAACTTTTATTTTTATTACATAAAAAAAAAGGCCGTAAAAAAAAAGTGTTGGCCGAATATATATATATAAAATAGAAGAAGTGGATACAAAATTTCATTTCCTGAAGTTGTGATCTAATATTTTCTTTTGTTATCCAGGTTGCCAAAAGATTCATTAATAAGTTCTTCTCAATCTACATTGGCCTAAATTTCCATTGATCATCTAGTTCATTGTTTCTTAACTTTGTTTGTTCTTCAATTTGTTTCCAACTCTTTTTCTTTGATATATTCATTGTTCATAGTTCTCTTATCTTTGATTTCTCATATTTTCTTGGTATTCATCTTCACAACTTAAGAACTTAAAAATTGTTTGATAAGTTTTAGTTGTGAAAGTCACTCTCTCCCTTGGTAATTGTTCAGTTCCGTAAGAACCTTAAGCGAGATAACGAGAGTGTGAGTGGAGTGAATATTATTTGTGAGGATTTTTCTTGCTGGATTTTCATAAATATCTCACCATTCCAATGGGGAAAATCATCCACAAAACTTACAAATCAAAGCCTTGATGGGAGAAATGAAAATATTACTATGGCCAGAGCTTGAACCCTTGCATGAAAGAATTGATCAATTGGAGACGGAATCTCAAATGGCTCCTTCACACACCTCCAACATCCAAAGAAGGCATAAAACACAAGGGGTGGAAGATGAAGAGCTTGATGAAGTTGATGATGAAGTTGATAGGAAATCTTTTGGGCACACTAGAAGACAGAAAAGACAAAAAGAAGATAACAATCTTAATGCCATCAAGATGAAAATTCTTCCTTTTCATTGCAGATCTGACCCTGAGGCTTACATTGAGTGGGAGAAAAAGATGGAGTTTGTGTTTGATTGTCACCAATACTCCGACTTCAAAAATGTAAAACTTGTTGCCATTGAGTTTTCCGATTTTGCACTAACATGGTGGGATCAATTGGAGCTAAGTAGGAGAAGAAATGGTGAAAGATCTGTTGAAACTTGGGAAGAAATGAAAGCAATCATGCGAAAGAGATTTGTGCCTAATTACTATTACAGAGACCTCTACAATAAGCTTTAAGGGTTTAAGCAAGAAAGCCGAAGCGTGGAAGATTATTTCAAAAAAATTGAGGTTGCAATAATAAGAGCCAATGTAGAAAAAGACCGAGAAGCCACCATGGCTAGATTCCTGAATGGACTAAACCGAGACATTTAAGACCGAGTTGAGATGTACCATTTTGTGGAGTTACAGGATACAGTACATTCGGTTGTCAAGGTAGAGCAACAACTCAAAAGAGGAGGTAGTGTGCGTCAAAGTACTTGGAAGACGAGTACTCCAAAGAATGAGAAACGACCTACAACTTCCTTGAAGTCAGCCAAGATGACTCCAAATGAGACGACTTCAAAAGGTAACAATGATCATTCTACCTATCGAATTCGTGACATTAGATGTTTTAAATGTCAAGGCAGGGGTCACATCACAAGCCAATGCCCGAACAAACTTGCAATGATCATAAGGGATTATGGAGAGTACAAGACAGAAGATGAAGATGAATCTAAATCCATGCCAGCTTTTGTCAAGGAAGAGGGTGGCACAAAAAGAGAAACTAACCGCGCTTCACCTCTTCAAACTTGGCAAAATTACTTCTTCAGCAAACAAGAGCCGTGCTGCATAAGAAGATTAAAAGTTGAGTTTGGTTGAAGAAGGAGGAAGAAACTGTGCTGCACAACAACACAAAGAAGGAAAAGCTGAGAGCTACAATTAGGAAACAAGAGCTGCACAATTGGAAGACAACAAGAAGACTTCTTCAGCTACAACTTGAAGAAGACAAAACCGTGCTGAAGAAGGACAAAGAAAGAGTACTACAATAAAAAAAAATAAAAAAAGGAAGTCGGCTGGGATTTGGAAATAAGACAGAAGAAGTTGACTACAATTTGGAGACAAAAAAACAAAAAGAAGCTTCAGGAAAGAGGAGAAAGAATAAACCGAGCTGAACAAGAAAACCAAAGTAAGCTGAAACAATGAAGTAGAATACGGCTGGGATTGGAACAAGAAGACAGGTGAAATTGATGGACTAAGCGAGGGTGCAGCAGTGCTGAAAAAAATTATAAAAACCTAAGAGAAGAAGACAAAAGGGGTGTGCAGAATTCAGGAGAAAAAATTAACAATAGGGACCAAATTTTGGCACCGCTGCTGGGGAACCAAATTAGTTCCTAGTTTTGAACATCTAGTGCTACTAATATTTTTCTTTCTTGTATGACTCGTGCTTCTCAGGAAGGCGAATTAGAATATAATCCTAAAATTGAGAAGACTGCTAGCCAACTAAGAAAAAAGGCTAAGCAAAGAAAAGGTGGTTCATCTTCAGAGGTGGATATTGAAACAGAATCTACCGAATTGGAGATAGCCGAATTTGAAACAATGGGAGATAAAACGTTAAAGGAGTTGGCAGCTCATAGTTTAAACCACCAACCTCTTTGCATTCAATTTCCTATTTTAGATGTTAGTTTTGAATTAAAATCTAATTTAATCCACTTATTGCCTATTTTTCGTGGTATTGGATCCGCACAAGCATCTAAAGGAGTTCCATGTCGTGTGTTCTAGTATGAGACCGCAAGGAGTGTTGGAAAAACAAATCAAATTGAGAGCCTTTCCTTTTTCCTTAGGAGATAAGGCGAAGGATTGGTTATACTACCTTTTTTCTAGTTCAATTACTTCATGGGACAAGATGAAGCGGTTATTCTTAGAAAAGTTTTTTTTTTGCATCTCAGGCTGTAAATATTAGGAAAGAAATTTGTGGGATACAACAGCACAGTGAGGAAACTCTGTACGAGTATTGGGAACGATTTAAACAACTATGTGCTAGTTGTCCCCACCATCAAATTCCCGAGCAACTCCTCATTCAATATTTATATGAGGGGTTATTACCAATGGATATGAGCATGTAGACGCAGCCAGTGGAGGAGCATTAGTGAACAAAACACTTTGCGGTAGCTAGGCAATCAATATCCAATATGGTAGAAAATTCCCAATGGTCCGGAACCCGAGTTGAGGGGAATTTTAAGAGAGTTAATGAGATAAGTACATCTAACTTGGAAAATCAAATTGTTGATCTAACTGCTATGGTTCGTCAATTGGCCGCAGGGTACGTACAAACGGCTAAGGTTTGTGGAATATGCTCGATACCTGGTCATCTCACCAATATGTGTCCTATATTGCAAAAAGATTCACATCAACAAATCAATGTAGTGAGAGGATTTCTTGGTCAACCTCAATAGAGATATGATCCCTATTCTAACACTTATAACCCTGGATGGAGGGATCATCCGAATTTCAGCTATGGAAACCAAAGAGCACAATAGAGATTTCCACCTCAACTTTACAATAAACCACCTCTACCACCAGCTTCGTCTTCAAACTCAGTTATGCATTTAGAAGACATTGTTAAATCACTTGCTACTAATATGCAACAAATGCAACAAGAGGAAAGAGCCTTGGGGAACCAAATTACCCAACTGGCTACATCTATTAGCAAGTTGGAAGCACAAAATTTTGGAAGGTTACCTTCATAGCCGGTGGTTAATCCAAAAGAAAATGCAAGTGCCATTGTATTAAGAAGTGGGAAAGAGATTGATACAAGACCTAATCTACTTGAAAAACCAGAGAATGCAAAGGAGCATGGAAATAAAGAAGACGAAGAATGCACAGTTGAACCGCAATCAAAGGTAACTCTTTCTTCTAATTCTAAGCCAACATTTCCTAATGCGATTGTTCCCTTTTTTCCTAGTAGGTTGGCGAAGTCAAGACAGGAGGATTATGAGAAAGAAATTCTAGATAGCTTTAGAAAGATAGAAGTGAACATACCTTTGTTGGATGCCATCAAACAAATTCCAAAATATGCAAAATTTTTGAAAGAATTGTGCACCAACAGAAGAATGCTTAAGGGAAACGAAAAGATTAAGGTAGGGAAGAATGTTTCAGCTATGCTCACTCACAAATCTCTACGTAAAAAATGCAATGACCCAGGTATGTTTGCAATTCCATATGTTATTGGAGATAAGAAAATTGAGCGTGCTATGCTTGATCTAGGAGCTTCTATAAATGTCATGCCATACTCAATTTTCAAAACTTTAAATTTGGGTCCTTTGAAAGAGACTAAGATAGTGATTCAACTTGCCAACCGGTCTAATGCTTGCTCTGAAGGGGTTATTAAGGATGTTTTGGTGCAGGTCAATGAGCTAATTTTTCCAGCATATTTTTACATCCTAAAAATGGAGGATGACTCAAACACAATTTCCACCCTAATTTTTCTAGGGAGAACCTTCATGAAGACAGCTAAAACAAAGATAGATGTAGATGAGGGCATTCTCTCTGTAGAGTTTGATGGGGAGATTGTTAAATTTAATATTTTTGATGCTATGAGATATCCTTCTGAGGCTCATCAATTTGTTCTATTGATACTATTAGTTCTATTACACAGGAAACCTTTGATGAAGAAAACACTAAGAAGGAAGAACAATTGAGTGAGGAAGAAGCTGCTGAATTGTACGATGATATTGACTGTACCAAGGGCACACATGAAAGGTCAACACTTTTAATATTGAATCTTCTTTATCTCAAGAAAAAGTGTTACCTTCTGTTTTGCAGGCCACAAAACTTGAATTAAAGCAATTACCCGATCATCTTAAATATGTATATTTGGGGGACAATGAGACCTTTCCGGTCATAGTCTCAAAACAGTTAACCAAGGACCAGAAAGAGAGGTTAGTAGTAGTTTTAAAAGAGCATAAATTGGCAATTGGTGGGCAACTGATTGATGTTAGAGGAATAAGTCCAACGATCTGTATGCACTGCATTCTTCTTGAAGAAGATGCTAAGCCAGTAAAGAAAGCTCAAAGGAAGTTGAATCCGGCAATGAAGAAAGTAGTTATGAAGGAAGTCCTTAAGCTATTTGCTGAAGGAATTATTTACCCAATCTCTAACAGTAAGTGGGTAAGTCCAGTTCATGTGGTGCCAAAGAAAACTGGGATTACAGTGGTAAGAAATCAAAATAATGAATTGGTGCCCATGAGAATTCAAAATGGGTAGCGAATGGTTATTGACTTCCGAAAGCTAAATTTAGCAACTAGAAAAGACCATTTTCCCCTACCCTTCATAGACCAAATGTTAGAAAGACTGGATGGAAAAGTTTTCTTTTGTTTCTCATGGATTTTCGTGTTATTACCAGACATTATCTAAAGAAGACCAAGAGAAAACTACTTTCACTTGCCCTTTTGGAATTTTTGCATATAGAAACATGCCTTTTGGTCTTTGCAACGCTCCAGGTACATTACAAAGATGCATGCTAAGTAATTTTTCTGATTTCTTAGAGAATTGCATAGAAGTGTTCATGGATGATTTTACTGTTTATGGAGATTTGTTTGATAATTGCTTAGACCATTTGACAAAAATTTTGAAAAGGTGCATAGAAAAAACTTTGGTTTTAAATTATGAAAAATGCCATTTTATGGTAAATGACGGTATTGTTTTAGGACATGTAATTTCCTCTAGAGGTATAGAAGTGGACAAAGTTAAGATAGATATTATTGTGA
This sequence comes from Gynochthodes officinalis, assembly GCA_020080225.1. Taxonomy (NCBI): domain Eukaryota; kingdom Viridiplantae; phylum Streptophyta; class Magnoliopsida; order Gentianales; family Rubiaceae; genus Gynochthodes; species Gynochthodes officinalis. The sequence continues at coordinate 28,415,533 of CM034617.1, forward strand.
GCTTATCTTACCCTACAAATGTTAGGGAAGTACGTGCTTTTCTTGGCCATGCAGATTTTTATCACAAGTTTATTCAATATTTTTCAAAAATTGCGTTGCCTTTGACCAATCTACTCTAAAAAGAAGTAGTTTTTGAATTCGGTGATGATTGTAAAAAGGCGTTTCATAAACTCAAGAGTTTGTTGACGACAACACCTATTCTTAAACCACCGGATTGGAGCTTGCCTTTGGAACTCATGTGTGACGCAAGCAACTACGCGGTAGGAGCTGTCATTGGCTAACGAGTTGATAAAAAGAGCACGTCACCTATTGTGCCTCAAGGACATTGAATGCGGCCCAATGCAATTACACTACTACTGAAAAAGAGCTTTTGGCAATTGTTTTTGCTTTAGATAAATTTAGATCATATCTACATGGGTCTAAAGTAATTATTTATTCTGACCATGCAACTTTGAAGTACCTACTTGCTAAGAAGGAATCAAAGCCATGCCTCATTAGATGGATTTTGCTGCTTCAAGAATTTGACCTTGAGATAAGAGATCGCAAAGGAGCCGAAAATTTAGTGCCTGACCATTTGAGCAGGTTAGTTCAAGAGGAAGAATCACTACCCATTTCTAAAAATTTTCCTGATGAACATCTATTTCAATTCGAAGGTATGATTCCTTGGTATGCTGATATTGTTAATTATTTGGTTGCCAAAGTCCTACCAAGTGGTTTGAATACATCTGCAAGGGCAAAAATAAAAGCTGAGGCAAAATATTATGTTTGGGATGAACCATATCTCTGGAAATTTTGCTCTGATCAAGTCATTAAGAGATGTGTCCCTGACAATGAGCAGCACTCTGCTCTTTCTTTTTGCCATAATCTTGCTTGTGGAGGTCATTTTGAACCTAAAAGAACTGTTAAAAAGGTATTGGATAGTGGTCTTTATTGGATAACCTTGTTTAAAGATGCTTACTTATTTTGTAAAAGTTGTGATCGATGCCAAAGAATAGGTACGTTGTCCCACAGGAATGAGATGCCCCAAACACCTATTTTGGTTTGTGAAATATTTGACATTTAGGGAATCGATTTCATGGGACCTTTTCCTTCATCTTGTGGAAATTTCTACATTCTTTTAGCAGGTGATTATGTTTCAAAATGGGTAGAGGCAAAGGCCACTAAAACTGATGATTCTTAGACGGTTGCAGGTTTTATAAAAACTAACCTTTTCAGTAGATTTGGGATACCTCAAGCAATCATCAGTGAACAAGGAAGCCATTTTTGTAATAAGACAATTGAGGCTTTGTTAAAGAAATATGGAGTACATCACCGGGTAGCAACGGCATATCATCCTCAAACAAATGGCCAAGCAGAGATCTCTAATCGTGAGGTAAAAGCCATTTTGGAGAAAACTGTCAACCTTGAGAGGAAAGATTGGAGCCTCAATTGTATATTTCTTAGGTCAATTCCCTATTGTTAATTTTATGCGTAAATTGCTTATTAAATTGCAATTTAAAAGCAGAAAATAGCTACAATTTGGAAACCAAAGACAGGCGCCATTGAACAAGCAAAATTGGCAGAGGTGTGCAGAATCTTACAAAGCATATAGCTGCAATGGGGAGTAAAAATTCAAACGAGAAAAGAACACAAAAGAGGAAAACCAACACCAAAGACCTGTAGATCAATTAGCCAAAACAAGCACTTGAATTAATTCAGACAAGAACAAGGAGGATGAAATTTGTTCAACATGACTGCGGGCAAAATGGAGAAAAGAAGGGAATTAGTCTTCAGCCACTTGGAATACAACAAAGGAAAAAAAAAACCAACCGTCCATTATTTTGTGGGAGACCGGCTGCTTTTTTTATTTCTTGGATACCGATCGCTCTTTGAATTTTTTGGAAACCAGCAGCACAAGAAAATGACAAAATATAGCTACTTTTGATATTCTTTTCCGAGAGGACAACTATAAGGAAGAGGGCGCATAAAGAGAGAAACCAGCCGCGCTTCACCTCTTCAAACTTGGCCGAATTACTTCTTCAGCAAACAAGAGCCGTGATGCATAAGAAGATTAAAAGTTGAGTTTGGTTGAAGAAGGAGGAAGAAACCGTGCTACACAACAACACAAAGAAAGAAAATATGAGAGATGCAATTAGGAAACAAGAGCTGCAAAATTGGAAGACAACAAGAAAACTTCTTCAGCTGCAACTTGAAGAAGACAAAACCGTGTTGTAGAAGGACAAAGAAAGAGTACTACAATCAAGAAAAAGGAAGTCGGTTGGGATTTGGAAACAAGACAGAAGAAGTTGACTACAATTTGAAGACAAAAAAACAAAAAAGACTTCGGGAAAGAGGAAAAAGAATAAATCGAACTGAACAAGAAGACCAAAGTAAACGAAAACAAGGAAGTAGAATACGGCTAGGATTGGAACAAGAAGACAGCTGAAATTGAAGAACTAAGCAAGGGTGTAGCGGTGCTAAAAAAAATTATAAAAACCTACGAGAAGAAGACAAAAGGAGCATGCAGAATTCGGGAGAAAAAATTCCAAAAACCAACCGCCAACTTCTTTTCTCAACAACCCACGTCTTTAGTTTTTTTTTCTTTTCTTTTAGTCTAGTGTTAGTATAGAAAAAGAGAGGACAGCCGCCTTTGGACTTGGGGGAGAGAGAACAGTACAGGAGAAAAGAAAAACAAAAAACGGGAACTATTGCGGAAGAACAACACAAGAGAGCAGCCGCCACGCACAGATTTGACTTGGATTTTCTCTTTTATTTTTTCTCTTTCAATCATATTCAAAACTTTGGTGATGTCTTTTTATTTTATCATGAACTAATTTAGTTTTCTAGGGCTACGATGTAGCCTAACTATGAAGTCTTTATTATTTTTTCTATTAATATAGTTCAAATTAATTTTCTATGGTTGAGTATTTATCTCTGTGCTTAATGCTTCTAATTACCTGATCACTAATTAGATGATTTGTTAATCATAACAAACTGGAAGGGGAGTTATGTGTCAAGTTCATTGGGCTAAATGTCATGAATTGCATGTAGGATAAAAATATACCTGCATGGCTTGTGTGGTTGCTAAATGGGAATCCATAGAAATTAATGACTTCATAATTGTTGTAATTCACATAGGAATATAGTGAATTAGCAATTAGGGATATTTTTATTAGATCTCAAGAGAGACTAGTAAATAAATTAGGGAATCTCAACTATCAACCAGGAAAATAAATTAGATTATAGAGATAGATTAATAGTAAGATGGATTAGTTATGGTGAAATCAAAAACCCTAGAGCTTTAGCCATTTTAATTCACTACTTTGCTTTGCTTAATTTAGAATTTAGTTTTAATTTAGTTTAGCTATACACTATCTTTTCAATTGTTAAAATAAAATTAGAATTAACGGAATTTCGGTAATTAGTAAACAATTAGTCCTTGTGGGAATGATACTTTATTTACTCTGTATTACTTGTCAATGATAGCGTGCACTTGAGTGTGTAAAATTTGCAACAACAACTTATAGTAGATAAAAGGAAGGCAAAAACTAGTCTTTTTTAGAAAAAACGGAATGTGTAAAGAATTCACGGCTTGTAAGGAGATAGACAAGAGCTGAAAGAAAGAAATTGGCCGGTGAAGGAGGGTCCTTGGAGGAAAGTCAAAAGAGTCCATTTGAAAAAAAGAAAAGAGGATGGGTCCTATTGGATGAGGAGGATATTTCGGATAAAGTTAACGAGCAAACGTTCAGAAAGAGAGGAAGGTATGCCATTGAGGACAAAAGCAAACCTATGGTGGGGGAGACCGTCCTAGAATGGTCCCAAAAGGATTTATGAAGATACGTGTGTGGAATTCTAGAGGTTTGGGTGGACCTTTTATAGTTCTCCAGTTAAGGGAAATAGTAAGATCCCACCACCAAGATATTGTCTTTCTTTTTGAGACAAAAAATAAGAAAGGCTTTGTTTCAACAGTGTGCAAAATACTCAATTTTCACAATAGATGGAGAATGATCAAACCTGAAGGAGTTAGAGGAGGACTTTTGGTTTGTTGGTCGGAAGAGGTTATCATTCCCAAAATAGTCTCTAAAATTTTTTGCATCCAAATAGAGTGCATAATGGCAGGACAAAGTAAGAAGTTTTGGGCCATATTTTTATATGCTAGTACAAATGATAAGGTGAGGGAGGAACAATGGACTTATTTCGGAAGACAAAAGCAGGTGTGGGAGATAGTTGGATCATGGTGGCGACTTTAATGATATAGTCAGCAGGGAGGAGAAAAAAAGAGGGCGGCCAAGTGCCGAGTCTAGTTTTGCTACTTTCAAATCTTTCATTAGTAGAATGGGGATGTAGGAGTTAGGTTTCATTGGAAAAAAATTTACGTGGGCCAACAATAGGGAAGGGGAGGGTTGCATTGAAAAAGATTAGATAGATACTTTGGAGCCCCAAATTGGATTTTGGAGAACCAAAAAGCTAAAGTGTACTATATGGAAAGAGTGTCCTCTGATCATTCTCTTTTACTCCTAGATACAACACCCAATAATCAAAAAGTTCAGAAGAGATTTGCTTTTGATAGAAGATGGATTAAGAAGGAGGAGATGAGGGAGATAATTGAAAAAACATGGAGTAAAGAAGTAGTAGGAACCCCGATGTTCCAAATTTGCTCCAAGATCAAACAGTGTAGGGTGGAGCTCCTTCAATGGAGGCAAAAGCAAGATTTCAAAATTTCAATGCAGCTAAAAAGATTTTGGAGATTAAACAATAGTTGGAAGAGCTGAGGAAGTAGGAGGGGAATAGAGACTGGAGCAGGTGGGGCCAACTTCGAGCTTAGCTTGATGTTACGTATCAAGACAAAGAGTTATTTTGGAAAAAAAAAAAGAAGCTAGGGTTCAATGACTATGAGAAGAATATCGTAACACAAAGTTCTTTCATGCTTGCATAGTGAGTAGAAGGAGACAAAACTCAATCAAGAACTTAGTGAGGAGGGATTGCCAGATATGTGAAAAGCCTGAAGAGAAAAAGGAGATTGTAGAGTTTTATCATCAATTGTTTCTTTCCTCAAATCCGAAACATTACCATGAAGGGTTAGATAGCATCCCACGATCTATCACCGAAGCAATGAACCAAAGATTAATCCGACTAGTGGAGGAATGTGAGATCAAAAATGCTTTTTTTCAAATGCAACCCAGTAAAGCTCCCGATTCAGATAGTATGACCCCTCTTTTCTTTCAATCTTATTGGGATGTGGTCAAAGTGGACATTTGTAATGCTGTTAAAAATTTTTTCTGTCATAAGAAACTGCTTAAACAAATGAATCACACCTTAATTACTCTTATCCCTAAAGTTAAACATCTCACTTTCATGTCTCATTATAGACCTAACAGTCTGTATAATGTTCTGTATAAAATTATCTCTAAGATTGTGGTTGAAAGACTAAAAATCTGCCTTTATAAATGCATAAGCCCTTGCTAGGCAGCGTTTATTCTTGGGAAACAGATTTTAGACAATGTAGTTGTTGCTCATGAGTGTATACACACCTTATACTCTAGGAACAAGGAAAAAAAGGTTTGATGGCATTGAAACTTGATATGGTCAAAGCCTATGATAAAGTGGAGTGGAATTTTCTTTGTGAGGTCCTTAGAAAAATGGGTTTTGATGTGACTTTTATTTCTCGGATTAAACAATGCATTAGCTCTGCTACTTTCTCTATAAATATTAATGGGGAGACTTGTGGGTATATCCAACCATCCAGAGGCTTAAGACAGGGATACCCAATTTCATGATACTTGTACTTGATCATTTCGGAAGTCTTCTCGAATATGATTAAGCAAGCAAGTATGAGAGGAGAACATAGAGGGATGAGAGTCTGCAAAAACGGACCACTAATTACACATTTGTTATTTGCAGATGATTCTTTACTTTTCTGTGAAGCAGATATTGATCAACCAAAGAGGGGGAAAGCATTGCTGAACAAGTTTAGTAGCTATTCAAGGTAGTTGGTCATCCGTTTTCTTTAGTAAAAACATGACGACAGAGACCAAGGAGGCCATATGTCACTTTTGACGAGATCAAGGAGCAATGAAAGGCTAAATACCTGGGACTTCCTATGCATATAGGGAGGTCTAAGAAAGAAGTTTTTGCCTATGTGGTGGAAATGGTGCAAAAAAGGATAAAAAATTGGAAAAATAGTATAGTATCAAAACAAATATTGCTAGATGGCATGAAATATTTTCTGTTTTTTATTATTATATTAATTATATAAAAGGAGAATTTAATTCACTTCTGCATTTTCTAACGAAAGAATTTTGTAGAGATACCAAGCTCAAAGAGAATTGGAAATCCATGTTTTAGAATAAGTTTAATTTTTAGCAGCTCCTACTCAAACTCAATTAGATAATGAACACATTTATTTGTATATTCAGATTTTTTTTTAAATGAAAATATTTCTTATAGACTAAAAACATGCAAATATCACTCTTGAAGAGGTGGTTAAATATATCTTTGTGGAACTATGGATCCCACATCATTCCCAAATTAAGTTATTATCAACAAATGTTTCGAAATAGGTTTGACTATAATCAAACTCATTACATGAGGAATCTCTTATAATGCCAACTAGGTATACTCCAAAATGGTCATTAAGAAAATTATAGCGCCAATTGATGTGAACTCTTAGGAAACTCATCCTAAAACCCCACAACGTGAATGGTTTGCCCCAAGAACAACTCGCGAACAATTGAACTATGTTCCGAGGTGGGAAAAACCTTGATCCCAACCCAACAATGTGAATTGAAACTTTAGTATCAATGTGTCGAAGCAATGCCAAGTTAAGAGAACAAATCTTAACATGATAAGTCACAAGAGTAGCACATGAACAACCTTAATGCATCCAAAAGTTCTCAAAAGAACTTAAATTGTAAATACCTCACAAAAAGAAAATTTTTATTCTCAAAATTATGCTTGTGGTGGCCAAACCTAGTGTCCTTTTTATGGGGCAAGGATTGGTCTAATCCTTACAACTTGGAAATCTTTTGGGAAGACTCCTCTTAATTTTCGATTGTAAGGTACTTTTTTTTTTTTGGAACAGCCATGTACGGCTGATGGGAGTGGTTATGCTTTTATTATAAAATGAATGAAAAAGAATACAATTACATATGAGAGGTAGAGTAAAATAATAGAAAAGATAACATCACGGGAAGGTCATATATGGTGGAAGGAAGAAACTTGATCCTGGTCAAGTGATAAAAATGATTGAACATGTTTAGGCAACTCTTGTGCATAATAATCGTAAGGTACTTTAATTATACTAGGATAAAATAAAACAAACACAACTCAATTAGGGTTAAGAACCCTAATTTTGGCTGTTGGACCTAATCTTTGTAAATATTTGGGCTTTTAATAATTTAAAGGCTTAAGTACAAGGCTAATTGGTAGTCACACTACAATCAAGGATTTAATTAAAGTTAATCAAGCCCATAAGAAAGCATTGGACTTAGACATGCACTATGGTTGATCTTTGAACACTTTTGAGCTCAAATCCAAACTCATAACTCAATATCTATGTAGTTTGATCACCCTTTGTTCCATCACAAAAATGAGGACAAAAAAGATAACCGCTATGGATTAGGTTTGCATCATTTCCCCTTTTCCCGAAAAGATTCCTCCTAGAATCTTTAACAACACCATTGGGATGAATCAACATTCTTTGACCACCTTAGGGAGTGGAAGGACCAATTTGGCCAGAGAAATTGATGTTTTGTCAATCTGAGTCTCCCTAATCTATTCTTGAAGTTGCCTTTTACCACAGAACTTTGAAGGCTCTAATTTTGTATTGAAGTGTGGTAAAATTGTCTTTTTCCAAACATAGAGTCGAGGTGTGGAACTCCCATAACTTTAGGAAGTTGAATGATTATTGGAAATTCCAACCAACAAACTTGCAAAAAAGACAGAAGTGGCAAAACAAGGTTATTAGATAAACATCTCTCCCTCTCAACTCATTGTCTTTTTTGTTTTCTTTTAATAATGACTTTTCTCTTAGATTTTCTCTCACTTTTTGTACTGTCATTATTTCTTTTCCCTTGGATTTTTTCTCATGCTCACCCTCGGTTGTTACCTCAACTACTTCCTTTTAATTTTCACTTCTTTTTGGGCTTTCTTGAACTCTCTAACTCTCTTACCCTTTTTTGCCCTATTTTTTATTCTCATTTACTCATTATATACTGGCTAAGATGACAAAGGTACAACAGTTATCTTCTTGCCATTCATTACAAAAGAATATTTATTCATATAACCATAATGAGCAGCTCTTCGATCATACTCCCAGAGACAGCCACAAAGTATATGTCCAACTTACATTGGTAGCACATCACAAATAACCTTATCTTGGTACTTGCCAATCGAGAATAGAACTAGCACTTGCTTTGTTATTCAAGCCTCCCCGCATTTATTTAACCATTGTAGATGATAAAGACATGGATGTTTAGTCACGGGCAACTTCAATTTTTCAATAAGCATAGTGCTAGCCATGTTGGTACAACTACCACTATCAATAATCACCTTACACACTTTATTGTAGATGTGGCAGTGACTATAGAAAATATGCGTTCTTTGCTCATCATTTTCATCTTGTATTTTGCACTTAGTACTCTCATTGTCACCAATGTTTTGTCTTCAACTGGTAGTTCAACCTTTTCGTCACTTTCTCCTTCTAAATGCGGCATATGATCATAGTCGGACTTCTAATCGATTTCACTTTGAATAGTACTATCTTTTCCAAGTGTTATTATGTGTTTATTGGGGCATTGAAAAGTGACATGTTCTTTACCTAGACATTTAAAACAAGTAAACTTGCAAGAGGGTTTAGGACTAGTAGTAGACACTTTTGACTTTTGACTAGTGGTACTAGTTTTTGTCATGCTGAGAGTACTAAGAATAGTAGCTTTCTTAGGTTCAACCTTTGCATCCTTCTTGGGAAAAGAACCTTGCTAAGTTGATCAAAGGTAAGATGTATTCTGTTTAGAATAATCTTCGCTTCTTAATTGCCTCTCAACCTTTCCAACCATGTGTATCATCTCTTCAATAGTCAAGTAGTTATATAACTCCACAATATTGGTAATTTTCAGGTTCAATCTTTTTAAAAATCAAGCCATGGTGACCTCAGGATCTTCTTCCATGTTAACTCTAATTATAGCTACCTCCATCTTTTTGTAGTACTCATCAACAATTTTGAACCCTTGAGTGATTCCTTGAAGTTCTTTATACAACTTCCAATAGTAATAAGGATGTACAAATTGTTTGCCGATAACTTCTTTCATCTTTTCCTAAGTGTCGATGGGTCTTTCTCGATTTCTTCTTTTAAAAATAACTAACTAGTCCCACCACATAATGGCATATTCTATAAACTTGACTATAGCCAGTTGTAGGAAATCAAATATGATATGCAGTGGAATTTTAAATTTTTTTATTTTCTCCAAGGATCCTTACGAAGTGATTTCAAACCGATCATGAAGAGATTTATCTTTACTAGTAGCGGTTGTTCTTTCTTGTGAAGACTTTGCTCATCGAATCAGAGCAAAACCCAGTGGAGCTTTGCCTCTATAGTATCCACACAATCATCTCCAAGTTTCAAATTAATTGTCACACAATTAATCAAGGAAAAACAACCAAAAGAACCATTGGTACTAGCCTGGAACTTTGCTTATAGTTTTCAGGTTTTTGAAGCTTTTCCAAGCTTCAGTTTCCTTTCTTTTCCCCCACACAAAAAGTTGTTGTTCTTCTTAAAAAGAACAGTAGAAAGTCTCCTTATGTTTTTGTAAATTTGGCTATTATTATTTTCAAGAAAAAGGGGCTAAAAATATTTGCTCAAAGAAAGAACAAGAGGTTCGATTTTCTAGTTTGGATTTGCTATAGAATTTTTCTTCTCCAAGAATAATTCTGCTTTCGGTCTCAAGCAGCAAGAAATAACGTGTTTCTTTCTACTCACGTCGGGTTGGAGGCTGATGAAAGTTTATGTCCAAATATATAGAAAAATATTAGGGAAAACTTCTTTTAAAGAGTTTTACTTGAACTCCAAGTTCTAATCTATTTTGGAACTTTCTAAATTTTAGCTTTCCAAATTTCATTAGTTGCTAAAACCAGAATCCCATTCTTATTTTGCTTCTAATTTTTGGTCATTACATGAATTAATAAATTCAAAACTATTTTGGATCTATTAACACAAAATAAAATCATTTAGAAACCAAAACCAAATGCCGATTTAAACCGGAAACCATATAAAGTCCTATTCGTAATAGGATCTTAAATTAACCAAAATTCATCACATGAATTTTACACTTCTTTTGGATATGATCAAAGTGTGTGATCCAATAGGTTCTTATAACATTGGTAATGACATAAAATCTATTTTATGCCATAAACATTGAGCGGTGTCTAGCAATACATCAATGCTATCCAAGTTATAAGAATATTAGTAATTCGACATTACTTTTCTTGTGATAAATGTTACCATGTAATTCAATCCCTTTGACCTAGATATCTTGATTGAACACGAGTCATGGAGTGTGTCACACTCGCATAGTTCAATCTTTGCATTTCTTGATTTCTCACGGCGGGTCGATCCAATGCATAGTTCTCTAACATGTACCTATATGTTGACTTGATATCTAATATCATAACATATTTCATCAGTCACTACACATACTAGTCTTAATGCATTATCATTGTCCCATTTAATGATAAATACTCGACTAGGGATAATTTAAGAATAATTAAATTCTTGGGACATTATTTTATTTATTCATAATACGAAAATATGGAAATAAACGTAATAATCATCGTTATTATTTATAAACATTATGATACAATATATGCCTAAACCATCATCACATAATTGGTCTTTAGGGCATAATCCAACACCAGTTTGATCCTTTTCTTCTCTGAGTAGTTGTGGACATCCAAGACAATATCTACATTCTTTTTCCATTCAAAATAGGCTTCTAGATCACTCTTGAGCAAACAAGAATGCCTTTTAGAGATAATAACTAAAATATTCCTTCAGAGTCCATAAGTGATTGAGCTAGCAAGAACCCATCTTTATCTAATAACACTACAAGAAAATTGACCTTTAATCACCTAGTCAAAGTGGTCACTAAAAATATAATAGTCACAAATGGGATTCGGTGACCAAAACCTTGTCATCATATGGTGGTGAAAGAAGCTTTATCGCTAATAAATGGTCGTCACTAGGGTAGTCACAAATTGTTATAGCTGGTGCCCAAATATTGTCGTCATGCACTTGGCAACGACATAAAGTAGTTACCAAAACATAATATTTTTGGTCAATGATAGTACATGGTGGTCACAAAAAAAATAGTGATTGGTGACCACTGTTGGTCACGACATATGGTTTTCAAGGTACATAAGAAGGTAAACACCATTTGTGACCACCTAAATTTGTCAACAAATTGTGAACAAATGACCTATATATATATATATATATTTAGTGGCCGGCGTTAGTCGGTTTTTGGGTTCCTCATATATATTTAGTGGCTGTGCAGTTTCATGGATGGCTGTTGCTGAAGTCGGGCATCAGCAATTGGTTAGTTCGTGATCGTATTGGCGCGACTTCCTTACGGAGGGGTAGTGGTCCTTGGTAGGCGAGGCAGTGCTGAGTAGTATCGGCGAGGTTTTCCTACTGAAGGATTCTGGAGTCTTAACTTGGGAGTATGGTTAAGCACGATGCAACGCAAAGTAAGGGCAAGCACGGGATAAGAGAGATCGACCAACACAGAATCGCACTACACGGATTTCTGCGGTCTGTTTCTTCTGATCCTGCTGAGGGGTGTTGTGTTCGCAGAGGCCAACAAGTTAGGGTGTTCTTTTGATCTCTTAACTAGGTAGTGGCTAGGAGGTACCGGTCCCACTGTGTCTTAGGTGGGGTTATGCCGGTCCTGTTTACTTCGGGGAATATAGCCTTAACCAACCCCTACTAGGTTTAGGTTAGTAGTGTTAGGGCCTATCCAATGAAGGCTTTGCCTTCTCGGGTTGCTACTTGTACTGTATTAATCTGAGAATTCCCACGTTAATATAGTCAATTTCTTTTGGACCAAAAAAAAATAAAAAAAGACTAATTGTCCATGCTGCAGTAGTTGTCATTATTGTTGAAGTAACATATAATCTCATGATTGTTGATGACGATTTTTGTAGTTGGTGACGAAATTCAAGTCGTCACTAATCTCTTAAATGTATTATCAAACCATCCAAATAATTTTGACATTAAAATACATCATTTTCCAATTTTTTTTGAATCCAAACAACATCGACATTAAAATGTAGTATCAAACCATCCAATCTCTTAAATGCATTACTAAATGCAGTACTAAATGAAATACAACATTTCCCAATTTTTTTTCGAATTTTGTGTTTTCCAATACACCCATCCAAACAAATACAAATACCAAAGTATGCACAACAAATCAACATACCCACGTAAAGTATTCATCAATAAATAAAACTAACATATCCCCACAAAATACGACAGTTATATCATTTACATGACAAAAGAGTTAGAACAATGTCAACATAATGATGTACAAAACCAAAAGCATAAGCATCCAACTTTAATGGTGCACCAAAACAATAGCATCATTCCCCACAAAATATGATAGCTATATCATTTACGCGACAAAAGAATTAGGACAATGTCATCCTAATGATGTTCTAAAACAAAAGCACAAGCATCCAAAATTAATAATGCTCCAAAACAAAAGCAGCATTTTTTATCCTACTACAGTTTCTTTATCTATCATATGTCATATAGAATCAAAAGGAACCCTTTGAACACCAACCACAACAAGCATACACCATGCGAACAGTACAAATAGCATCAACTCCATGTTGAGGAAGATGAGTCACTACAAACATTCCATAGAAACATCAATGGAAATCAAATAAGTAAGCACTTAAGAAAAAACACAAACAATGAAGTTACTATTGAATAAAAAATGTTTCTAACTTCTTTGCTACATCTATAGTGGAAGATTTTACCAAATTTGTACCAGAGAAAAGTCCACAAATAAAATAGCCTATTCCAAATGGATTAAAAGAAGGAAATCAAACAAACTGCAATTAGTATCAATGAAGCAATTAAGATTACAAAATATTTCCAAGATCAATAAAATAGTAAATGAACCATAAAGAACATATCTAAACGCAAGAAATAAGTAACACTTGTTACCCATAGAAAAGGTACCATCTAGTATTCAATCTAAATCCTATATCATCATCTTCACAAAAATTATTGTTTAGCCGAGAAAGAACTTACCCAAACTCTAGGAATCAATGGACCAATGTGGAGATTGTCTAATTAACTTCAAGAATCAATGGACCAAGGTGGAGATTGTCTAATTAACTTCCAGTTGGATTTCTGCAGCTCCATAGGTTTGTATTGCGAACCAATAAGCCACTCATATTGTTATACAAAAATGGAAAAAAAATTTAGAAGTGTCTCTCATGTATAAGCACACAGTTGAAAATTTAAGAGTTCCCAATGATGCAAAATAACAAACCAGGCTTAATGTTATGCAAAGAAAGGAAAATTTTTCATTTAATGAGCTTCAAAGAACAAATGAAATATCAAAGTAGTTCAATTTTGACATGTATAAATAGGAAAATGGAACTTTCTTGTTGTTTTATTTTCCCCATTTTTTTAACCCAAGTAGTAGCCCATTGAATCTTTTATTCGAAATTTTTGATAAAAAAAAATGTAGCACTTTAGTATCCCATCAAATTAGATATCTTCTTTGTTAAGACGCTTTATGCGTGGCTTTCCAAATTCTATGATGAAACACACCAAAAATGATATTGGTGAACAGGAATTATAATTTCATATCACATAAGCTACAAATGGATACTATAGCCAATCATCATCATACCCATTGTGTACCAGCAATGGTCTGATAGAAGCCTTGTTGTTCCCATCAAACTCAAACGGAACTTCAAACGCATGTAGCTTCCAGTCCAAAGTTTGAGTGACAACAACACTAGCCATACAAACATTACCATGAACCTATTGTGACATAAAAACAATTTAATTGTTAATACCCAAACAAAAAATAATAAAACTAGAGGACTTCTTAGCAAGCAAAATATGGAGGATGCAGACTAAAAAGCATCTGTAGAGTGCCCACGATAACAATGCACAATAGATCATGTCAAATCCAAACTTCTTTCAATACTCACTGAAATGGTTTTCAATCCTCAAGAGCACAAGAAGGCATTCTACTGCATGTGCAAACATTACATACAATTGATTTTCATCTCATTCTCACCAAACTAAATGTACTAAAAAGTGAAGGCCACTACAAATTCCATTCAATTAATTAACAGCAAGATTCTAAAGAGAATAAGAATACAAGTAGTTGTACCAAAACCTAGATCATTTCATGTAAACAAAGCTCAACTTTTCAGGCCAAACGTGAAAGATTTAACTTAGAACAGATTTTTACTGGAAAATAACAGAAAATTTTCATTATATGTACTAATTTATAGTCATTCTTCAAGAAGCTAATAGCTTTAGCTATCCGGTGCAATCCCCAAGTGAAATATTCATCTCTATAAAGAAAAAAAAGGTTAAAAGTTACTTATCACAAAACAGAAAAAGGTAAAACTAATAATGTTGAAAAACTATAAATGACTAAAGAATAATGGTGAATCCAACAACTATCCAACAAAGGCCTAATATAGCATGCACAAATAAACAACATTCAGTCTACATGTCAGAATAAAAATGGGAATGCAAATTGTAGTTTAAATGAAACTAAATATTTGCAAAACAAATTACAACCACCAGCAAATAGCATGGAGAGCATTGTTGACGCAAGGTTTACAAGGCAAATTTATAATTGATTTTGATAATAACAAACATTAAATTGAATTTTCATAATTAATTCTCAAATTGACATTCAATGAAATATTTTAATTAATTGAAGATAATATGTTTGAAAAAGATTAATATTACTTTTAATGTATTTTTACCTAATTTGGATGAAACAAGAAAGGAATTTCAAAGTTTAGAGTAATGGAAATTAGTGAAAAATGAAAGCTTGAACTAGAAGGTTAATTTGGATGAACAGATAAATTATATATATGTTTGTATTTTGATGATATATAAAGATCTAACGGTTCAATTATTTTGAAATTTTAATATAGTAAACAAGACTTCCATATTTACATCTTTACTGAATTAAACATTTTCTAGATCCGAAGTTTAGATGTTAAAAAATGAGCTGAACGATTAGTTATTATAGAAGATACTTTAATTCTAGAGTCTGGAGCTAGCTTTGGTTTTTGAGACATAACTCAAAATGTAAAAATTTAAAAATTACAAAGTTTTGTGTGTGAAAAGAAGACATAAAAAAATACAACTTTTTTATTTTAAAGTTTTCCAAATTCGAAAAGAATAAAGGTGAAACAATATCTTTAATGTGAAAATATAGATGCAGATTGTCAGAAAAGGTTGTTTGGAGCTGGCCTTGGTTTAACGGCTATATTTGAAGATCTAACCGTTGGATGAAGCTGAAATTTCTCCACATGATATCCAATTTAGAGAGCTACAAAATCATTGCTCTAAGGAATTTGCAGATATGAACGTTATATGGGAGAAACAACGGTCACAAATATATTCTGGAAATCTGAATTTGAAAGGAAGCATTGAAAGCAAGAAAATTCAAATTCTTTGAAGGGCAAAAGTGTCTTTTTGGTTAGCAAAGGCCATTTTGGAATTTATGCCTATAAATACAGCCTTAGACTCAGACTAATGTGGAAGAGAAAAAGAAGAAAAAGAGATTAGGCAAGAAAGAAGTGCTTACAAAGAGAAATAAGTTTTTGAGTGATTCCTTCCACAATTGTGCTTCATTTTTCATATTCAACTTGTGAGAGTTTGATCTT